>OZ014534.1:69523284-70123284 GCA_963966105.1 Volucella zonaria | reverse complement strand
TAGATTTCATCAAAATTAACAAATTAAACCTTTTGCTAATTTCAAACCCATTTCTCAGTCCTTCTTCTTTCTCGAATATCCTTTCAGGACTCCTCTCCACAAAACAAAAAAAAAATTGAAACCTTTATTTCATATTTAAAATATACGGTAATTTACAATTGGCAGTTAGAAAACATTTTGCCTGTGTGTGCCCCATTGCAACAAATTTTCGTAATGGAATTGCTATGGGCAATTTACTTTATCCTCTTTTGTTCGTCCTACACATCCCCACACTCAGTCCACTTATTCTCGTATCGTTTGTCCTTGGACATAGAGTGTAAATTAAGAATTATTGTTGTACGAATAGTAAAATGAAAATATTTCTCTTTCTCTCAGTGTCATTTGGGAATTTTCTCAAAAGAGTTTATTTTCCAACCAGCTATCCTTTGAAAATGGTAAAAATTCCTCCTAAAAGCATCCTCATTTGCCTGAAGGACAATTGAAATTTGTTGCCAAAAATTTAAGTATCCCTACAATAAGAATAAATAAGAATCTCATTCAATGGCTTCAATTTTGGAAAATTGCCTCTGTTTCAATTAATTATCTCATTTTCGTCGAAAAAACCAAACAAGGACATAACAAATCTGGGTGGATCCTAAATTTCCACGCCGAATTTTCGAAATTCACACGCATTTTCCCAGAGTGAAATGAAAATCTTTAAAAATAAGAAGAAAAATATATGAGAAGAAAAGAAAAAGGATTTCCATCGATAGATACGTGTATTCCCAAGGATTTTCGCTGATATCGCGCTTTCTTATCAGCAAATTATGATTGGCCAAGACGAAAACACTCAATACACACAAAAGGAGGGGTTCGTAAAGCCATGGTACCATTGTATTCCTTCAAGGATATACACGGTCGCAGTAGAGAATTTTTGGCGCACATGCTCCTTGCCAACACAGAAAATTCAAGTACCAGCAGCAACAACAACAAAGCAGTCAACGAAGGAGTATTCGTATTCGTAACGTTGTACTAACTGGAGACGATGGAAATTCAAAGGCCGGAGACCAGAGACCGGAGACCGGAGACTGGAGACGTAGACGTGCCCTATGAAGCTTTAGTTAACTGTAACTGTGTGTTTAAGGATAATTGTGTGGAAGCGAGTAAATTTAGTACAAACTCGACATCGGTGGAGGAAGGACTCTGCTCGGTTTGTCGTTTCGTCATCGGCATATCGTTGACGTTGTTGTCCCAGGAAAGAACCATTTACGTTTCGACTTGTGGCATCGTTAACTTGGCACAACCAGGAGGCGTCTGTCCTTGGTGGTTTGGTAGGATGACGGCCGGGTATCCCTTAGTTTGGTAACACTTTCACTCAATTTGACTGAAACTGAAAATTCACAGAGAGTGTCGATGCTGATGTAGTGGGTGCGGGTGAAGAAGAAACACTTTTACAAGTACTTTCTGAACTATGTCCGAAACAAGGAAACTTTTAAATGTCCTGCGGGCTTTTCACTGCGATAAATGTTTAATTTCATGGTACTTAATCTTTGTTGCATTTAATGCAGTTTTTCTCATTTTTTGTTTCTATTTTTGTTTTTAGCTCACTTGTTTCGCCTATCTGTAACGCTTAAATAATAGAGAGTAGCCTTAGGCAGTTAGATGTTCACAAACTTCTGTTCACAGTTGTGAAAGTTGGTTGCTCCTTTATAAAAAAAAAAGAATAATTAAAGCCAGACCCAGATGGCGGGATTTTGCTAGTTTTACATAAAACGAAGTCGAGTTAAATTGGTACGGAGGATAAGGTCTGTCACGTTCATTTTGGTACCTTAGGGATCTTAGGAATCTGGCTGAGTCACTTGCATGCGATTGGCTTGCTTTTCATTGATTGGCTTTACAGCGTTTCAAGTAAACAATAGAAGTTGGCATATTCTTGAATAGAGACTGGAGCGACCTAATATTGCTGCTTATCTATACTAAGATAGGTATGGTGCCTTGGCAATACCATATGGGTTCAAGACCTCAAGAAAACAAGACCCAGTTTGGAGCTAAGGATTTTGCAGTATATTCTCAAGATCTTCGTAATGGTACTGCACATAGTCCCTAGCTTCATGTGCATTTTGCTTTGCTGTTTGCATCCAACACGCGTATGTTGACCCAGCTAATTGCATACTAACAAATTGAGGATCTAAATTTATTGTCAAAAATGTGATACATTAGCCTTCCAATTCGCAGAATGTCCTTAAGTCGAAAATAATTTGGTGAGAGATACTGCTTTGCAATGATTGCGATTATGTACCTCACCGAATAGGGTGTTGCGTTTGTTTGAGTCTGAAGATATGCAATCGCTTTCAAATCGAATCATTTAGAGGGATGGGTGGCCAAAATCGCATCATCAGCTGACCGTTATGTCTTCATAATACTACGATGTCATTGAAATATTCTACCAACTCCTGGAGAGGGCCTATGAGCACTATAAAGAAAAAATCGTAATTAATGATTTTATTGTCAAAATAGGGAAGAAGAGTTCCGTAGGTGTATACACCTTACACGATATCATATTCGCAAACAGAGTCAGACTTACGACACCTCAAGTGACGAGAAATTACGTTTTTCTTTAATCTCAGGATCCACAATGCTGACAAACATACGCCAAATCAGATTGACTAGACTACGATAGATATAGGACATATATTCAATATTCTAGACGCCCGAACCTTTCGAAGGGCCAACATTAACTCGAAGCACAACTTGTTAGTAGGTGCGGATGCAGATATTATGGATAGTATAGCGCCAAAGTCTTATAGGATACTGCAGCAATTCGTTCCCCTGCTTGTAGTACATAAAAGGCGACTACGAGGGTTGCCCGAAAAGTTTCCGACCGAACGATGATACAAGACATTTTTTCTCAAAATTTTTCTTTATTTTTCTACATAGTCTCCTTGTAACTCTACACACTTCTCCCAGCGATGCTCCCATCTCTCTAACCCGTCCAAATAGTACTTGGCGTTTTGCCTCCTCATTTGACGAAAATCTCTGTCCTGGAACAAAAAGAAGCAGTTCAAACCGTAATTCATGGATTTTCGCCATGACAACCGCTGAGGTGTGAGACGGCGCGTTGTCTTGGTGAAACAGGATTTTCTTTTTCTGCAAATGTGGCCATTTTTCTGCAATTTCCCTACTCGGACTAAAGCAGAATAGTACGAAAGCGCGATATCATGGAAGTGAACGTGAGGAAATAGTGTTTCCAGGGGCCAGCAATATGATGTTTTTTTAGAAATAAACTATGAATCGCAAGATGAAACATTGGAAAATTGACGGGCAAGAGTTTCGAACTAGAAAACGTCTTGCGGCGACGCAAGCTCGATATAATGTCCGTTCAAGTAAATAAATGTCGAAATGTCGGAAACAGAGCCCGCTATATGAATTGAAACACAAAAGCGTACAAGGTGTATTGCGTTATTCAAGAATGCAACAAAATACGCATGGAGTCGTCACCTTCTTGACAGCGGAGCTACTATGAAGATAACATCCCAAGCATATCAAAAATGAGCGACCGACTAATGGCACTAAAACTGATAATTGAACATGAAACTTGGAGTATTGTTAGCACGTATGCACCACAAGTAGGCAGTGAGCAATCAGGTCTTGATAGCAGTAGAGGCGGTACCATTACAACCCATGAGCAGGCGACAAGCAGTCGAAGAAGTGCAATATAAAAGCACAGGCAAATTAGTTAACATATTTGCAATCGTGACGCAACATAGAAAATAGTGATTCGAGAGTAAAGACGGAGTGAAAAGAGTTCTTAATCACGTTGCTTAATAAAGAATTCCTGCAAACAACATTCCCTAGACTATCGCGATCCAAAAGGAAATGCAAATATTACGTAAGCCGAAGTTAGTGAAGCACTAATGTATAAATCGGGAATATATAGTCGGACAGAATAACATGCCCTTTAAAGCGTAGGCGACAAGATGCCTAAACAGTGTAGGTGAGCCTTCTTGTTCCACTGTGTATTGTAAGTATAAAGGCAAAGACGACACGAGAAATGTCAACAACCGAGGTTCGGTGAGAGTGATGTCGCATATTACGATAATACATGTACTAAGGATTTCAAGACAGTCGACATTGCAATGTTATTAAACTCCATGGCAGTCAGGGCGTCCTTGGTGAATGATGGCCGACATACGACATATGACGAATATCGTCTTCATCCACTTGAGAAAAGCATTGGACAGAGTTACCAGGGATCTAGCTTGGATGCGGATAAGACCTCAGACTGTAGCCTAGACGTATATAATATTGATTTGACATGGCAATGGGGCCTCCAGAATCCGTGCCCTAGCCGCAATGGACCATCGGCATTGCAAGCACTAAATGGAACATATTACTGTAGGGTCACCTCCATACTGTTTAACTATTTCACGTCTATTTTGGAGGCTTAGTTCGATGACTCACTTCAGTTCTTTTCACAACCTTCGGATCTATGACTCTTAAGCCTTTCTGCCACTACAAAATGACTTTCTGTAGTAAAGATTGGCTGTGAAATATTTCATAAGAGATACCAGCGCTATATACTCGTATGTATCTCAGTGTAGAAAAAGGAATAACAACATTCTGATCTGCCTGTGGGACGTTTGGAGCTTGAACAGACTACGTGCAGGTGAGAAGCTAGCGGAGGCCCTATACTGCTGTATTATACGATATCACCGTCATTCAGGAAGTACGATAGGTTAAGCCGGATAAAAAGAAAATGCGAAACTCTGACATGCACTCCGGTGACCCCTACGAAGAACAGAGCAGTATCTGGTTGAAGTAATTTTGACGCAACGTCGGCAAATGGACTTACGTAAATTGACTTTGCTGCGGGACGGAATTTCACTATCATTAGCAGACGGTCTTCCCAAGTTATTATCCAGAAAGGGACATGGCGTTCATATTGCGATCTATGAATATCAACGTATAGTACAGCAACGAAGATATGCTGTGAGCAGATTGCACGTTGAACGGCTGGTATCGCAGCAAACAACCAGGAGTTGTTGCCGATCGCGTATGCCTCAATTTTACGATTTGTACTATGCCACCAACATCAAGTGCTGGAAACCAGTGGCATCGATGGCACAACTCGGGTTAGCCCCGAACATTTTTACAAAAATAATGATTTGATGAAGAATGTAGGCGAACACATGTAGAGAAGCAAGGCGCCTACGAAGCAGAACTGCATAGAAGAACGTCTCGTGGACTATAAAAGCAAGAGAGAAGGAAAAACATAGGCTTTTTCGGTAGAAAAAGGACGAGCATGGGAAGTGCGAGATCAAGAAAATGCAATGTGCAGAAAATTACAAAAGAAATAAGTATAACATGTCAAGGCATAACATGCAAGTCGCAGCCGGTTTTGAGGATATGGAAAAACCACTTCTGCAGACTGTTAAATGGCGAGGACAACTCAAATTCCGGATAGAATGAACCTGGACGATTAAAGATTAAAGCTAAAGAAAAAAAGTCTACTGGACCGGACGTCCTGCCTGCCGAGCTATACCAGACAGCAGGAGATGACTCGTACGAAAGTATGCACATGCTCATTATTCGGCAGAGATCATGCCTGAAGAAGGAGCCATAGCACCGTTTGCCAGATCCACAAGAAGGGAAACTCTCTTAACTACCTAACATTTTGAGGCATCGCATATAAGATCTTATTTTCCGGTTGAAACCATTTGTCAACGATTTTAGGCCCGGTAAGTCTATAATCGACCAAATATTCACACTACCGCAGATACAGAAAAAAAAACCCAGGGAGTCCAAATCGATACGCATTATCTCTGAAAGCATCTATAGAGACGAGCTATACAGAGCAATCTGCAATCTTGAGTTTTGGCATCCGTTCCAAATTCAACACGCTGTGCAGCATGAGCACGAAAAACGCTGGCTGCTCCATAAATGTGAGAAACTAACTCCCCGAGATCTTTGATCTCGAAAAGGATTTAGGCAAGGTGATGTGCTGTCATGGAACTATTTTAACATCAAACTTGAGAAAATTGTATGAAACTTTCAAGTCAACACCAGACGCACAATTTTTCAATAGTCCGTCTGTACATGAGTAACTGCTTGCATATGGTGATGACATTGACATTAATGGAAGAACTCAAGTAGCTGCCACTGGTATGCTCGCAAATATTGGAAAAAAAAGCGGAAAAGCTGGGTTGAGATCCGAGTAAGGGCAAATGGATGCTGTTAACTTAAATAGACACGCAAAATCGACGAATCGGACAGAACCTCACAAAGGACAGCTTTAATTTTGAAATAGTCAGGGACTCCGCTATTAAACCTGATAATCATATTAATCAGAGACCAAACGAAAGTTACTCTTGTCAATCACTGCTTCTTCGGCCTTAGAAGGCACTGAGTAATAGGGCGTTGTCAAGAAGCATTAAGTAGACCCTATGTTAGATACTTATCACCGCAGTCCAGCTTTGTGGTGAGAAGGTGGATGATGATATCCTTGACCGTTTCAAACGCAACATTTTCCCAGTTATTTTTAGTCCCCTATGTATTGACGGGCTTTGGAGGAGGACGTTTAACGACGAACATTGACTGTTCAGAATAGTGTACATTAGTCGTTTTAGATGGCTAGGACAAATAGAACCATTAGAATTCCAATCTTCGACTCCAACCTGGAGGGTCTATGTAGTGGGGATGGTGTGCAAACATAAGCTAGGACCTCTACCAACTCTGAGTGCGTAATTGAAGGCAGTCAACTAGAATGCGCGCTAACTGGAGATGCCTTTTGGTTAAGGCCCAGATTCAGCCGGGTCTGATGCCTCATCTGTAAGTAAGTTAATCTACTCATTCATCCTCCCAGTTAAGAAAGTCCTGAAAAGCTTTGGCGATTGTTCTCCTTTCTTCGCCCGATTTGCATATAAGGCTTAAGTATCTTCTTCCAAGAGCAGTGTAAACCATTGCACTGTCCTATAAAATGGTTTATTCCAGGCATAGACACGTGGTATGTCTATGAGCTACATTTACGTGTCATTCCTTGGTACTTTTAATTATTATTCGATGTACGCCAGTCCCTCTTGTAGTAATCCTTTCGTTAATATACATTTTCATATTTTAACGAAGTCTGCAGGAACTGTTTCCTTTTCTATTTATTCTGGGATCCAAAGTTCCAGTCATTTTAGAAGGACTGCGCCACATCCATCTGCATATTCTTCTGAAATTGGTTTGTATATACTTCAAATGTATCCTTCAAAGCATCTCTCTTATTTATATGCACGAAAACATGTATCTTTGCATTTGGAATAAGTTAACCGCATTTTTTTTTTTCTAATTGAAAGGAATCCATATTTCATACGAACACAAAAAGGCGACTCTCCCCACTGAATTCACTTGTAAACTCGGAAATGGACTTAGAAACATCTTTTCCTCATGTTTACTTATCCTGCAGTAAAAAAAGGACTCCTCCTGATTAAAGACTTAAGAGAAAATAAAGGAAACACAGCTCCACGCGTTTTGTGTGTTATTTCCCCATCATCAACCAGCGGCAAAGGAAATGTAGCCTTGATTTGAAGGACACAACAAAACGAAACACACAGTCGCAGTCGTCTCGAATTAAATATTAAATTTCAATTTAACGCAGTACAATAAAGCAACCACCCTGAGATTGACTTGAACATAGTAATTCCCTTTCCTCGGTGTCCTCTGGAATACCATGACTGCTGTCGTTCTATTCATTCGGAGCAAATTGAATGGCAAAAGTTTGACAAGAGATTGACTTGGTGTGCCTTTGCCTGTATTCGTACAGTTGTTCCTCGTTGTATGCAACAACGAGGTCACCTAGTTCTTTTTTTTTTTGTTTTTTGCTAATTTTTCAAGGATAAAGTATCTATGAGTTACTCGTGCTAGTGGAAAACTTATTTCGCTTGACAGGACTGAATTGACCAAAAATCCAAACAAATTAATCATTTCCATCTGCGATGGGGAGTAGGTGTAGAGAGATTGCCGAACATTCCCAGCATCCAGAGTCTAAGTTTCTGTATCTCTCAATCTATATGCAAGGGCAGATATCACCGTTGGGCTAGTACTTGCATCCAGAGTGTGATGAATCTCATATTTTAATTACAGTTACAATTTCACAGACAGGATGTGTTGTTAATTGCATTGGACTTGGCATAGACACGTCTGCCAGTCACTGGGCGCTTCCGAAATTGTTCGGACAAAATTGTTTCGATAGAGCAACTAAGTCACAGCAATACCAACAGCAACTGCAACAGCAACAGCATTGGGGATGATGCACAACTTCTAACATGTAAAGCAAATCTCTTACGTTTGGTGTGAGTACTCGTACCACCGCACAAGTACTTTCACACATTGGGGGGTGGTGTAGCTGAATTCAACTGGATTCAACTCTCCCCACTTGACCATAAAACTTTCGAAAGTGTTTATGGGACAACAACTCGGGCTGGCGCATATGTCCACTGTCGTCGTATGGTCGGGCTGGTATGGTGTTTTCTGGTTTCCAACCCATCGACCGGGTGTTAAGGGTTGCAGTCCGAAACATGGCTTATGTCAAATGACCCTCGGGGAATGCGATTTGATTTATGACTTATTATGTCTTGTGTGTCCCTTTCATAATTTAATTACGTTCTGGCATTTTTGTGAGAAATTATTTTGCAGTTTATTGGTTCTAGCAGTGTAGTGCAGTGTAGTGAATTCGATGTGTTAGGATGAAGCTGTACTCCAATCCCGACCCCAGCTCCGACTGTCTGGCATGCGTGTGCATTTGGTCTGCAAAGGACATTACTGACGTTGCAGAATTTGTGCAAGGGCGGACACACACCCTTGAATTCGGAATCTAGTCGAATCTACGATTTTATGGGATTTCGTAACATTTCGAGTGTTTCGGGGGAGAAGGTCGGTGCTGGAGCTGTTACTGTTGTTGCTTGCTGAAACAGTGTAGGAGGGAGGCATTCAATTTTGAGAAATGCACAAAGTGCGTGAATTATTAATGAATTGTCCTTGATAAATTGCCCGAGTTGGATGAGGGGTTATTGCAAATGAGTTAATACGCTGTTTCCTAGCATTGTGGTTACATTTGGTTCAGAATAGGCATGCTGGAGTGTACATGAGAATTAAATGCAACTGTTGGTAGTTATGTTTATGGAAAATAAAGGGCAGGACACCATGGACACATGTAAAGGAAAAACTCTATCGATTTCGTTAATATGTCCTCTATATTCTTTGTAATGGAATTTCGTGTAAATCATGTAAATTGAGCGAGAAAGTCAGCAGCTAGGAGATATAAAATTCTGAATCCATAAGTACAGCCCCGTTACCCCTAATGGAAGCTAAAGTGAACGCTTTACAGAGCAGATATCACGTGAATGACTGAAACTATATCACATTCAGAGGCCTGAGTTGGCATATCTAATGCGGACCCGGGATAGATGTGGGATGTCCTATATTAAAAACAGGAACATCACGTGGTTCACAGCCTGCGCATAGAGTTGACCTATGATTCTCAATTTATGCAAAAGCGTTCGGCTGCAGCCATGGAAAGTCAGGAACTTCCTTGGGGTGATATGCTGTCTTGTTGTTACGGGCTTGTTACGAAGTGCCACTCTTTTCCCATTTTTGTATTAAGGGTTCCGTTTGAAAAGGCTCATTGATATCATGAACTGCTTCACCACGAACGTTCTTCATGCGATATTGGTCGAAAGTCACTAGTGACCGTATTTTGTTGTTCTTTTAGATATCTTCCTCCTGCTTTCACTCTAAAAACTTTAGTCACTCTGGGGCTAAACTTGGTTACCTTTTCTGTTCCGTCAATTGCTGCAGTCTGTGAGCAGTTTCCCACTGTGGCCAGAAAGCAAACGGCCCGTGATATGATGACGGCTATAGGTAGTTTATTTCTGTCCGCCAGAACTAGAATGAGTCTCTGCCCCTTCCACTGATATGGAATCACTCTATGCATTTACTATCATAGGGACCAGGGGCTAACCCGCATCTGCAGGAGTAAGATGCCTCATAGATGCAAAGTTAAGTTCAATGCTCTGCTCGAGCCCTATGATCCTTGAACAATCCTGTAGATCTTGGTACGACTTTGATCGTAAGCAGGGATCCCTGTCAACGACTGTAAGCTTCCTCTAGAGCTCTGTGCCGCAAATTATGGCAATACATACTGCAGAGAGGAGGAAGTTATTAGTCGGTTCATACTAGATGGAGTGAAAAGTGACCTCCTTGACCGCCAGAATGCATTGCTACTGCAAAAAAGGTTATAATGCCTTGAAGTCCGTTCATATTTCGGCAGATATGCCAAATTTCAGTGCGATACTGTCTTTAGTTTTGTTTGGACAGCTGATTGTTGTTGATATGTTTGGCATCATGTTGAATATGGACCAAAACAATTTTCGTTCTCTCATAAAACATTATTTTTTGAGA
Source organism: Volucella zonaria (assembly GCA_963966105.1). Classification (NCBI taxonomy): domain Eukaryota; kingdom Metazoa; phylum Arthropoda; class Insecta; order Diptera; family Syrphidae; genus Volucella; species Volucella zonaria. The sequence continues at coordinate 70,112,865 of OZ014534.1, read as the reverse complement.
GGCAAAACGGCGAAGGAACAAAAGAAAAGTTGGATATGGGGCTAATGCTCCTTCAGATTACACCGTCAAATATTGGTTTCGAGAGTTTCGTGGTGGCCGCAACTCCACTACCGATCAAGTCCGCAGCGGCAGGCCCTCCGATGCAGTTACAGAGGACAATGTCAAAAAAATACATGAAATGGTATTGGCTGACCGGAAAGTGAAGGTGCGCCAGCTAGCAGATACCACAAAGATTAGTACTGAGCGCACACGCCATATTTTGGGCAATATTCTGCATATGAAAAAGTTATCCAGCCGCTGGGTGCCGCGAATGATCAAAAACACGAAGGCGAGAGCACTTCGAAAGAGTGTTTGGACTTGCTGATGCGGAATCGGGCGGACTTTTGGCGTCGATTGGTAACTAGATTTGGATCCCTCGGACTATTATCTCTTCCCAAACCTCAAAAGATGGCTCATCAATAAAAAAATTCAGCTCACGCCAGGAAATCATCGAGGCCACGGAGGAGTATTTTGCAGACCTTCCGAAAAATTACTTTTCGGACGAGATCAAGAAGTTGGAAAACCGCTGGAATAAGTGTATCAAACTAAAAGGAGACTATATTGAATAATATAAAAAAACATTTAAAAAAAAGTAGTGCTCTCCCTCACAGCCGAATCCATTTCTTTACTTCATGCAAGAATTCTACTATTAACTTCGTGGTTAAAACTGTACTGCAGCCTAAAGAAACAGGAAAATCACGTGGCAGGTCCATCAAATCTACTATCTTAGGCTACCACTTTAGAGCCTGCCAAGGTAATAGCTGCTATGGTGCATGAGCCATCTTTAAAATATATAGATGACACCATCAAGTAAATATCTCTAAACCTTGCCATGGAGCTTAATTTGAAGAAGGGCCTAATTCGACACCTTAAACTTCACCGACCGCCCCACTGACGACAGTTAGAACATAGACCTTATTTAGAAGCCATGGCTTGGCCGAAACAGAGTAGTTTCCGAATAGAACGTCAAAAGAAAGTACACCCGGAGCTTGTGTTCAATCTTAATTTTAATGAGTTTATTCTGTGAACAAGTGACTTCGCAGGAACACTGCTGACCTCTAAGGACGGAAAAGAGACATAGTTTGACTCTGAATATCAATGATGCCTATGAACTGTCACCACCCAGACATTAAACGAAGCTGGTGGATCAGAAAGAAATCGTATTGGGCTGCGACAAAAATGCACACTTTGGGGCTGCACAGACACCAACCAAAACGGAGCTGGTCCTCTCCAAAGGAAAAGTATACATATTTTGCATTATCCCACCAAAGATAAATTGGGAGTCCTCTGAGTTTTTCGAGAAGCATCAGGTATCTTCCGCCTCAACCTGGAAAACAAACGGAGATGGAATCAAAATCTTGTAGAGCGAATTAAATAAGTTTTAGTTGCCTTCTACTGGTGCCAGAGAGCTTTAGGCTCAATGTGAGTTCTGCAGCACATAGTTATACACGGGGTTAACTCCACGGTTGTGGGACCGAATTTCGCCTACCAATTTGTGGCCTGCACTGAAAAGACGGTGTAACATCAAGCTGGCTGTATAAACAGCACCGTGGTACTTAGGAATACACCGCTACTAGACTTTTCAAAATACAGATTGTAATTAACTCTGTCTTCGCACCGATATAAACTCAACAATGGAAAGAGCTACCAGGACATGCTAGTCTACCCATGCTGCATCACGGCCTCTGCTAATCGATCGACCTTTAGTTAACTGAAATTGACCCCAACGTTGGCTGTCATCGCCTGATTCCTGAAAAATTTGAATTGAAGCAACGCGTAGTCTTTCCCAGTAAGATATTGGTCTTTTCTGAGGACCTTTGCTTAAGCAAATCCTTCAGTCTACCTACATACAATACCGTCTTCCAAGCCCAGGTCTCAGCTATTCATCAGGCCTTTGTTTGGGTTAGCCTGAAATCAATATCCTCGATGGGCATTGCAGTGTACATACACTCGTGTAGGCATCCGTGCGGCGATCACGTCCTAACTAAAAAACACCATAAAATCGAAGGTGACCGAAGGCAGTCTTAACTACGTAGTTCTTAACGATATAGCCAAGCAAAACAGAATCACGCTCTGTTTGGTTCCAAGACAATCGGATGTCCCAGGGAACCGCGCCGCTGATGAACTGGCTAGGCTGAGATGCGTATGAAAAAAATAGTAGGCAGGTAGTCAAATCATTAACTCATTCTCAATCGCTCCCTGGGGCCCGTCATGGATGGGCTCATCAGGACAACAGCAAGACACTCAGACTTATATGGGTCATACTCGATTCCAAAGGATGAAAGGAGCTGATAAACCTCAGAGGAAGAGATATCGCCAAACTCACGAATACAATCACGGAGCACTGTCCTATTGAGAGACAAGCACAGCGATTGATTATTGCCAAGGCATTGTCATCGTACGCTTTATTAGCGGTATCACAATGGACTTAGAACTGATCTAAGTGCACCTCAGCGAAGACCGGGTAATGTTAAGTTCAAAAATAAAAAAACAATCAAACAATTCAATTTTATCGGGTCATCTTTATTGTAATACAAAAGAAGCATTCTCTACATTTTTTTCTTTCAAATGTTGGCCGTAACTACGGTTGACAGGGCCTATTCTGAAGTTCCAATCATAGCTGGTTTATCCTTGCAGGCTTTTGAGTTTACGTCCCCAAAGGAAAAAGTCTAGGGGTGTAATGTCATATAATCTAGGCTTGGCAACAGTTTTTGTACAATTTCAGGTGAGGAATTAGCTTTGCCTGGTCTTTTTTTAAGTATCCGGTCTGTTTCTTGAACTACCTCTTCTTCGTCCGTGTGAAAACTCGATTTTTCCGGGCGGTCAAGTCACGAATCAGACTCGGTCTTAGATTGCATCTTAATGGCATCTAATCGGCGCAGAGCAATTCCATATTTTGGAGTCTGCCGCGGAGATTAGAATTTTCGCGTTCGAGATTTTGTAGCTTATTCGATGTAATACTATCGTCCAAAGCTACCGATTGTGCTTGGTCTTTGCTTCCGTATGATTTTTCCAGCGATCCGCGTGTTGGAGATCTAGTAACCCGTGAGCTCATTTTGAAGGGGTCCTGATTTGTATTTCTATTGTGTTGTATTGTATTTGTAGAACTCATTTTAGTTCCCACGAGTAGCAGAGAAAGGGTAGTCTGTCTATCCAGAGATCCGCATTAGACAGAAAAGGCCGGTCGCCAAGTATCCGGATGCGCCGTTAGAGATTGGGCTATTTTTTATACTTTGCCCCCAACCTGGCCGATTCTGGCACAGGTCGCTTAACACTTTAATCCAGCCCAGTGGATTTTAGTCGCCTCTTACGACAGGCATGCCTACCTCGGGTATATTCTAGCCCTAACCCGAAGGGAATAGGCGTGCATTTGCACTTTTAAAATTCGCCGTAAAACGCCATAATTGTTGACTTCTGCCTGGCTAGTTTTGAACACTTTCGCTCATAGTTGTGATGTTTTGTCGTATACGTGCTGGCCGAGTGTGATTTGGAGTTTGACCCAAGACCGAACCAGTTCTGCAAAACGTTTCATAATTGCACGAATTCCGGACTCACTAGGACGATTATGTTGACCGAAAAATTCACGAATTTTACGAAATGTCACTTTTACAGATGGCTCATTTTCGTAATAAGGTTAAATAACAAAAATACGTTGTTCCGTGGTAAACGACTCCATGACTTAAATTGCCAAAGATTGTATGACATCTGTCAAAAAGATCAATTACATTGGATTCAGTAAATGACAGTAATTGACATCCACACCATCTGTTGGCTCACCCTTTATAATAACATACCTGCTAAGTCCGTCCACCTAAGCAAGATGACAACGTCCAACGACTAATGTTTCATAAGTGAGTGCAATAACACCATAATTAACTTTATTTCAAAACATGCTCTCGACAAGGAAGAGCACTCAACAAGGATGAAAGTGAGGACAAAAAGTATTCAGCAAAAGACCCCGTCAACCTGGACTCCACTGTAAATTCAAGTTTAGATGTAAAAATTAAGAGAATAATTGCTCTTGCTAATCACTGCGCACACCTCGTGGAAATATGGCGCTACCTTGGGAAATATTTAGCGACCGAATTATTTCCAAAAATTCAGAATTTAGTGTGAACCCGCGTTCCCCGGTTTTGACAGCGCCTGATTTTTCCTGAGAATATTTGAAAAGAAAAGTGGAAAAAACATTGTATACATATATTCAGTTCTATTTTACAGCTGATGGAGAATATTTTTGCTGAAATATAGGCACTGCAACCAGATGCTCTAGGAAATGCTATAGATAGAGCCCATTCTTGGGAGACTGAGGCTGGTATTCACTTGAAGGATATAATCTTCCATATCAAACTGATAAACTAATCCTTGTTAATCTAAAAGAATTATTATATTTATTATTCCATCTTATCAGTCAGTGACTTTTGCGCCACTATGTATGGTACATCTTTCGGCACTGGGCCTTACAATGTGTCGGGTACACGGTCTCTACTGCAACTGTTTCTGTCAAGATTCTAGTTTGAAGGTTTATGCTTATTACACAGAAGGATACTGAAAGTCTTTACTGCCTGATATAGTGTACCGAAGAGCCATTGAAGATCCCCCTTGCCAGATTTTTGGGACCTATAGTATATTTAAATAAAACAAAGCGTCTCGGGGAAGGAAATCTTTGTTGAAAATACAAGACAAGAGACCCATACTTCTTCAGAAAGTATTCGCAATGCCATCCAGCCTGTCAGTTGCAAGTTGTAAGCCTATAAGTGAATTTGCGCCGAATGGTATCCCAAATACCAAAAAACTAAAATCTACCCTAATAAGGAAGTGGCAGTTGACTCACAAAAAGTACTAAACTTTGTTGTATAAAGTTGTAACAGGAAATTGTTAGTAATGCTGAAAACATTGCTTGCTATTTCAATATCGCGTGTTTGATGCTTTCACTTAAAATACTGCAGTGAACATAATTATGTAACAGGGTGATCTGAAAGTATGTTTTGTGGTTTTAGGCATAGAAATTCCACCACATGACCATTAGCGTAATCAATCACAAGTCGCGCCTAGATGTGAATAATCTCTGAATGCTACCTCATTTTTATGTCATTTTTGACATTTGTGAGGTAGATACATGTACAACTTTAACAAGGGATAGTTACACCCTCGAACAGCGCTTTACACATATTCAAACTTATTATGAAAATGGTCGATTTTTAAAAATTACATAATGTAAAATTCGTTTTTTTTTTGTGTTGTAAATAATCGTCCAAATGAGCCAACAATGGCTCTGTCGAGGATCGAAAAAGATCTGGTAGACCAAAAAATGGACGCTCTACTGAGAAAGAACAGTGCTGCTGAAAAACCTTCAACATCGATATCACGACGTTCACGGATGTCGCCAAAACACCCGATCGGATAGACTCCTTTATCGGAAAAGGAATAAACGCTATTTACGTCAAAGTTGTAGAAAGCTTTGATCTTTCCTCTGATCATTCTCTAATCATCCTTTCATTGTGCGAATCCTTGGTTAAGAAACAAAGACCACCCGGATTATCCCACAAAAAAACTCACTGCGAAGATTTCCGAATTGAGGTTGTCGAAAATACTGAGTTAAGAGTACAGCACAGAATGCCGCCCCGTATCAAGTTGAAAAAGAAATTGAACGGTTTGTTGAAGTCATACAGCGAGCGGGCTGGAATAACACTCCACGCAAATCGAACAAAGTTACCAGTATCGGCATAAGATATCCGCCGCAATCAAGGAAATGATAAAGAAGAAACGAAGAGCGAGGAAAAAGTGGCATGAAACTCGGGCTCAACAAGATAAAACGTCCTTTAATAGGCTCTGCAACTTGTTGAAAAAATCGAACAAGAACTTCAATAACAATGGTATTAATAACTACCTAGAAAGCCTCATAGCGACAAAAAATACCAATTACTTCGTATGGAGAGCAGTTAAAAGTATTCGAAAGCCCCAAATACACGTCGCGCCAATAAGAAGAAACCAAGATGACTGGGCGAAAGAAGATAAAGAAAAAGCTAACCTTTCCGCTGACCATTTTGTAGAAACTTTCAAACCATTCGACGGTGAAGTGCTGCCAGAGAATGTGAATACGCTAGACATGACGACGAACCTCCCAATAGAAGAGGCTAGATTTAGGGAACTTAGACAAGTTATACACAATTCTGGGTCGCTTCGATATTCTGGACAGACAACACCCGAAGGACAGTGTGTTGAGATCTTCGATGCGGAAAACAACTTAACGCAGCTTGTAAATGAGCCCACGCGAATACCAGACGTTGATAGTCATACGCCAACACCCTGGATTTGTTTTTAATTTCTCACCCTGATAAGTACTCCGTTGATGTGCTCTCCCCTCTAGGCTCGTTGGACGATTGTGTCATATCAGCTAATTTCTCGTACACCGACCACACAGTTAGAGAAAAGATTCCTAAAAGAACCGTATGGCAATACGAGAAAGCCAACTGGAGCGGACTTAACACCTTCTTTAGGAATTTTAACTGGTCGTTATGTTTCCTCGATAACGACGTGAATACCGCTGCTGATATGATCACTGACACTATTCTCTTCGGAATGAGATCCTTTATTCCTCATTGGATGAAGAGTATCAGACCAAAAGAAAGGGCATAGTACTACTCGAGCTGCAAAGAGGCTGTCAGGGCTAGAGAAGTGTTTTTTCGTCCAACAGAGGAAAACCGAAGAAAGTTTAAACGATTAAACGAACCGGAAATGACTGCAGCGACCAAAAGTTGAGGCAAAAAATACGACAATGTCCCAAAGGTAGTAAAAGCTTTTGGTCATTTGTCAAAAGCATTAGAAATTCTGCCTCATCCTCCATCCCAACGCTCATTTACAATGACATTCCAGCTGTCAGCTCTTTGGACAAGACCAATCTGCTTGCTGCACACTTTGCGGCCAGTTCAACACTCCCAGATTGTGCTCTGTCTCTGCCTACACTTGAGTGCGTCGAATCGTCAATGGGACGAATCCAACATACATAAATCCACTGGTCCAGATGGTATATCTCCCCTCCTTTTGAAGAGGTGTTCTTCCTCGCTGGCAAAACAACTGCGTAAACTTTTTCATCAATCCTACTCCTTAGGACTTTTTCCGAGCAGGTGGAAAACAGCATTTGTACAGCCTGTCCCTAATAAAGGCGAATCTTCTTCTCTCCCCTCCTACAGCCCCATTGCACTTACGTCAGCTCATGAAATATCTCGAAATAGGAAAACTTCTCAATGACCGGCAATATGGTTTTCGTAGCAACAGGTCCACTGGTGATTTTATGGCATTTCTCACTGAAAAGTGGAACCAAAATCTACACCAGTCTGTAGAAAGCAAGATAGGTGCCCTTGATATTTCTAAGGCATCTGACAGAGTTTGGTATCAGGCTCTTTTGTCGAAAATGCGTGCATTTGGGATCGATGTCTCTCTTCTTCTATGGATTATAAATTACCTTTCGGAACGTTCAATTCAAGTTGTCTTGGACGGTTTCAAGTCTGATATTCACAAAATGAATGCTGGTGTGCCCCAGGGCTCCGTTCTGTCTCCGAAACTCTTTTTAATTTCTATCAATGATCTCTTGTCTGCCACTTCTAATCCAATATATTCCTGTGCTGACGATTGTACTCTCTGCTTTTCATATCCGTTCCCGGACTCATGTCCCTGCTCCTCCGCATAGCCGATTGGAAAACTATTAACAGAGTGGAATTTAATTCTTCTAAAACACAATGCTGTCTGCTGTCGTTAAAGCGAAATTTAAGCACCCAGTCATTATCCATGAATGACACTTGCATTGTCGAAACCGATAAACTTTCCATTCTCGGTATATGTGTCAATGACAACTTACACTGGAATAACCACATATTCAATGTAGCCAAAAATGTTGCGAAATGTCTAGGCTTTCTCAAACGATGTAAGAAATACTTTTCTCCTTCTGATCTGGCCTCAATATACATATAAGGCATTTATCCGCCCAAAATTGGAGTACAATGCTCACATCTTCTCAGGTGAACCTAAAACATCTCCGCAAATATCCGTCGCCCGCGCTGTGTGCAAACACTTTAAGGGTACCTTAACCCCTTGACACTCCTAAGCCCAATAAAACTTCCGGATATGACTTAATTACGAGAGAGATACTTAAAGCACTACCGAAAAAAGATTTACTAAATCTGGTCTATCTTATAAATGCAACCACAAGATTTGAGTATGTAGCGCATCAGTGGAAAGTTGCCGAAGTTATTATGGGTCCAAAACCCGGTAAACCGCTAGCTGAAGTCAAATCATACAGACCAATATCGATCCTCCCGATTATAGCGAAGGTCTTGGAGCGAATCTTACTCAATCATCTTAAACCGACTATTGACACAAATCGCCTACTGCCCGATCATCAATTTAGATTTAGAAGCCAAAATTCTACTGTTCACCATCGTAGAGTGCATCGAATAACCGATGTAATTGAACGAAAAATCGAGTGTAGTTAGTCTGTTCAAGCGCATTCCTTGACGTTTTGCAAGCTTATGATAAGGTATGGTACGAGGGCCTGAAATATAAACTACGATAAGTCCTACCCGAGCAATTGTTTCATATTTTAAGTTCATACCTAGATGACTGACTCTTCCGTGATACACACGCAAACGAATATTCCAATTCTAAGACAATAATGCGGGGGTGCCGCAAGGAAGTGTACTTGGCCCTCTGCTATATTCGTATTTGCTTTTTACCCGCGACATACAACAAACGGACGATACAGTGCTAGCCACATTTGCTGATGGCACTGCCATTTTGGCAACAGCTAAAACCATCGAAGAAGCAACTGCCGAGTTGCAACGTGCACGGATTAACAATTGGACAAAGACTTGGCGAATCGCGCTTAATGAAAACAAGTCTGTCCATATGAACTTCACTCTCAAGGAAACTGATAATCTATCTGTGTTTATTAACGCAGTACAAATTCCTTAAGCCAACGAGGCCAAATATCTTGGTATGACACTCGACGCTACACTTAAATAGAGAGCACACGTTAAGAAAAAACGTGAGGAGTTTGAAATTACTGGCTTCTTGGATAGTATTCCAAGCTCAGTTTAGAAAACAAATTGCTGCTATACAAGCAAGTGCTAAAATCGGTCTGGACATATGGTATACAGCAACAAAGTTCTTCGAGGGTACATTACAAACGATGATATCGACAGAGACCTAGGAGTCGAAAACGTCCAGAACGAAATTAAAATGTTTGCGAGAAAACTCAAAAATCGACTACAAGGCCATACGAATACTTCTGTCCAACAGATCCTTGACGGATTAGTTAACAAACAAAATTATCGCATTTGATGAGAAGAAAATCCTCGAATAAGAAAAAAATCATTGCATACACAAAAATGTACTCTTTGCTGTGGTTTTCGAGCTGGTGGAATTATTGGGCCATTTTTCTTCGAAGATGCAAATAAAGGAGCTGTTCCTGTCAATGGAAAGGGCTATCAGCAAATGAAGAAACAGACACAGACGATCTTTATTTTCAACAGGATGGAGCTACGAGCCACACAACACGTGCAAACATTGAACTATTGCGGTCTAAGTAAGTTTCCAGGCCGATTAATTTCACGTAATGGTCACATACAGTACATTGGCTACCCAGATCATGCGATTTAACACCATTAGTTTACTTTCTTTGGGGTTTTTTTGAAAAGTAAAGTCTATGTGGATAAGCCAGCAGCAATTTCAGAGTTGAAAACCAGTATTCAGGCCGAAATTGATGAACTTAATGCGGTAATGTGAGAGCGAGTCCTTGAAAATTTTTGTGGTATTTTTCACACATAATTGTTGAGAGCCAAATTTTAAAAAAAAAAAAGCTATGGTCTAAGCTCGTATTTAATGCCTAATCTCTCATTCCGACCAAGTCGACTTCTTGAATCACAACATATCGAGCACATTTAATAGTTTTGCTATACGATCAGCGTCCTTGGTTTACTAGTGAAATTCGCCAACTAATGTTTTAACGAAACCAGACACATAACCAATGGAAACACTTAAGATGAGATGTACTTACTTACTGGCTTAGGCGGTGCTACAGACCGGGCTGGACCTGGGGCTCAACCAAGAAGTCTCTCCAGTTACGCACTTCAAGTTGGTTGTGGTCCCCTTTCACTTGCGGGCGCCACCTAAGGAGAGGCCTTCCTCAATTGCGTTGTCCCTCCGGATTAGACTCGAAGATTCTGCTGTCTGGAGCGTTGGTGGTCATTCGATTTACATGTCCCAGTCATCTCAAACGCCCAATGCGCAGTTTTTTGACCAGGTCGAAGTCGCTGTACAGCCCGTAGAGTTCATCGTTGAATCGTCTTCTCCAGAACCAGTCAACGCATACGGGACCAATATCATACGAAGAATTTTTCTCTCAAAACGACCAAGGATATCTTCATCCGCTTTAGAAAAGGTCCGTGTTCGGAACCACAGAGCAAAAACTGGAATTACGAGGGTCTTATATAGAGTTCGGGAGAGGTCCTACACAGTTACCTTCTCAACCCAAAGAAACAGCGATTTGGAAGTTTTGTTCTTCGTTTGATTTCTGAAGAGATGTCGTCTTCAGATGTTATAGCAGAGCCGAGGTAGACAAAGTCCCCTCCCTCGTCGAAGACGTGTATCCCTTCTTGTTGACAATATAAATTTGGTTTTGTCATCATTCGCAGCTTATCCTAGTCTTGCCGCTTCTTTTCACTTCTTGTTAATGCACCAGTGACAGTTGCGTTCTATCAATGATATCAGCATATGCAAGTAGTTGCAAAGACTATTGGAAAACTGTGCCTCGTGCGAGATTCAGATCACCTTGTCCGAATGCTTTTTTAACATGCTTTACGGAGCATTGAAATTTCGCAGAATCTGATTATAGCTATGCATAGTTCATCTTTATAGATGCCGTCATACGCGGACTTGAAATCCATAAACGTATGGTGGATTTCTTGGATTTCTCTCTTGGATTTCCTCCAGGATCTGCCGTAGAATGAATATTTGGTTAGTTGTGGGCTTTCCGGGTTATTGACAAATGATTTCAAGCACACATATGTACAATATGCCAGACAACTTCTTGTATGCGATGTTAAGGAGACTGATGCCTCTATCGGTTCGGTAGCCCCAGTTCTGAGAGTTTCATTTCTTTCCACAAAATGATGCTGATTTTGGATTCATCATGCATAATTTCCTTCGACCTAAACATGGAAATGAGTTATTGTATGCTTTTATCAAAGCTACTTCATTTGCTTACCTGCCCAAATCAGCGGTTTCATGCAGGTCGTCTGGTGAAATCCAGCCCTTAATTTTGTATTTGTTACTTTTTTACCCTTGAGATGGGCGAAGGAATGATAGGGAGAAAAGAAAGAGAAATTCCGATATACCCCCGCGGGACACCATCGTGTGGCGCTCCCATTGTTCCGATTTGAGTTCTGTTTTTTTTTGTTAAGCTGGTAAATCTGTTGTTGACATTCCTTCTAAATCTTGGCTTGGCATTTGCAAAAGTTACGTAGCCAAGAGTACATCTATCTCTGTGTGTGTTGGCGATTTTTTACAATTTTAGAAATGGATTTAAATTTGCAACAACGAACTTGTTGTTTAATTTAATGGATTTAATAGTGCGCGAACGTTGGAAATATTGGAAAAGTGTTTCGGCAACGATTCTCTAAAGAAAACGGTTGCTTACCAGTTGCACGAGCGGTTCAAAAGTGGTCGTGACTCAATCGAAGATGATGAACGCAGTGGCAGACCATCGACATCGAAAACCGACGAAAACATTGATGAAGTACGAGTAAAAGAAATGTTGGTTAATAACCGCAAATTAACCATCAGAGAGATAGCGGAGGACTTGAACATTGCCTATGAATCCGTCCAAGACATTTTGGTTAATGATTTGGGTTTCCGTCGTGTAGCAGCAAAGTCGGTGCCAAAAGACCTCAATTTCATGGAAAAAAGAGACCGTGTTTACGTCGCAAAAGAGATGATTTGCGAGGCTGAATCCGATCCCACATTCATCAAAAGGATCATTACTGGAGACGAGACGTGGGTTTATGAGTACGACACACAATCCAGACATCAGGCAAGTGAATGGCGTTCACCAAATGAGCCGAGACCAAAAAAACCACTTCGCTTTCAGTCAAAAAAGAAGGCAGTGCTCACGGTTTTCATGGATTACAACGTTGTAGTGCAGCATGAATTTTTGCCAGAAGGCCAGACAGTAAACAAAGAGTACTCGTATTATTTGGGCGTTATGAGACGTTTGCGTGAAGCAATTTGCCGAAAGAGACCAGAATTGTGGGCAGAAAACTCGTGCATTTTGCACCATGATAACGCACCGTCGCACAGTGCCATCATTATTCGTAATTTTTTGACGAAAAATGCAACAAATACCATCCAACAGCCACCAAATTCACCTGGTTTGGCCCCTGCGACTTCTTTCTGTTCAATCGAGTTAAAAAACCACTACGGGGAACGCGTTTCAGCAGCCGAGAGGAAGTAATGGAAAAATTGCTGGAAGCACTGATGGACATACCGAAAACCGAATATAAAAAATGTTTCGAGGATTGGATCAAGCGCTGGCATAAGTGTGTTGCAGTCGATGGAGATTACTTTAAAGCGGACAATATATGTAGATTTAGATGAATAAATTTGTACATATTCTTAATTTCTGAATACATTCCGGGAACTTTTTGATCAAGGTGGTATGTTGGTTTTAAATGTTTGAAAGTTACAATGACTAGGAAATAAAGAACTCTGGACGGCATTCCATAAGTGAAACACGATATTTCAGAGTGCCTGAGAAAGTCCGTTTGAGGGTATACTGATGAGAATTCATAGCGAGACGGGTGCTACCGTTAGAAGTTTGCAGGGGCGTAGCACTGGTGGTAAAAATAGCGATAGAACAAGGTGAGACAAGAGATTTTACGCCAGTGTTCGAGGGTGTCAATTGACTGAGTAATATTAGCATCACCCAAGAGTCTTATCGCACGGTTTCAAATCCTATCTAGCAGGTGCAGATATGTTTTAGGACCACCTGGCGAGATGTGGGCATTGTAGTCCAATTTTAGGCGCATAAATGCCCTAGATATTGAAGCTAGATTAGAGGAGGTGAAATATTTCTTATATCGCTTGAATAAGTGGTCATTCCAACGAAAGTTGTCACTGACACACATACCGAGGACGGAAAGTTTTCCGGTTTCGACGATGCAAGTGGCATTCATGGATAATGGCTGAGAGTTTAGATTTCGCTTTAACGACGGCAGATAGCATTGTGTTTTGAAAGCATTAAATTGAACTCTGTTGGTGATTCCCCATTTGGTAACGCTGTTTATATCGGAATTTAATGTGCTTAATATACGCTGTCGTTCACGTTCTACAGCCGAAGAACAGGGACGCGAGTCCGGGAACGAATAAGAGAAGCAGACAGTACAGTCATCAGCAAAGGAATATATTTGATTAGAAGTGGCATACAAGAGATCATTGATGAAGACGATAAAGAGTGTCGGAGACAGAACGTAACCCTGGGACACACCAGCCTCTATTTTGTGGATATCAGAGTTGATACCATCCAAGACAACTTGAATTTAACGTTCTGGAAGGTAGTTTCTAGTCCATTGAAGAAGAGAGTCGTCGATCCTAAATGCACGCATTTTCGACAAAAGAGCCTGAAGGCAAACTCTGTCAAGTGCCTTAGAAGGTACAACTATCTTGCTTTTGCCAGATTTATGTATTCTTTTGTTCCACTTTTCGGTGAGACATGCCATCAAATCACCAGTGGACCTGTTGCTACGAAAACTGTGCTGCCGGTCATTGAGAAGTTTTTGTATTTCGTTTAGCAGCGTTTCCATGACCTTGGAAGAGGAGAGAGAAGAAGATTCGTCTTTATTAGGGACGGGCTGGACAAATGCTGTTTTATGTGCGGCATTTCTGATGAATCCTTGGCATCGATGCCACTAAACTTAAACTCTTGACGCGGGTTGTAAGTACGTTGACAAGAGGTTAAGGCATACGCCATTGGGAAAGGTGATGATGTGATTTGTTGCAACTGTGGCCGCTCACTGTTAAATTTCAACACAATACTTCTCCGTTATTGTGGCATCTGAAATATCCGTAGACACGAATTGACTGCAATTAGGTTGTGGTTCTGGTCGACATTGGCCGCTCGGAATTTGCACACATACTAGATACTGGAAGATTGATTGCCTTCTCACATTCAGTTGACTGCTTTATTGTCGGGTGACTGCCATGTTTCTTTATACAGCTTTAGTAAAGACAATCAGCCTTGAAACATTTACAGAATTCGTGTCGTTTAGGCTATGCTAACCGATTGTGCTACTAAAGATGTCGCCTTTTCGTATTTTGGCATTAGAATCACCTGCAATGATTTTAACGTCATACTAAGGGCATAGCTCGTAGGTTTTAGTACGGAGATCGTAGCAACATTCTTTGGAATCTGCTGTGGGGTCGTGAGAGCATATCAAATTGATACTGGGGTATTTGATGCTAATGAGCGGACTGTCATAAGGCATTCGTTTACGTGCAGAGTTTAAGAGTTTTTATTTTTACTGTGGACTTTTACAAGCCCGCCTCCAAGTAGGTGCTGTTTCTGTTCCCTGTAGCGGTCATCATAGTGCTCTATTGAAATCGCTATAGTATTTAAAGTTTCAACCGTAACACCCGTCTTGCTATGAATGCACATCAGTATACTCTCAAGCCCATTCGGACGTACTCTGAAATATTGTGATTCGTTCCTACGCCGTACAACTCGCTTATGGAATGCCCTGCCGATCTCTGTATTTCCTGGTCGTTATAACTTACAAATATTTAAAAACAATGTACATCGGTACCTGTCTTTTCTTCCTCCTTAAATTTCCTTCGCCCACGCTGTGTACAACATTCTATGGGTACACAGACCCCTTGAACGCGCGCAAGTAAGTATAGTACATGTCAGACTTATTTATACTTGTTTTGTCGGACTCATACAACCTCACTTCTTGGATAGCACGTGGCCAGTTCAAGCTCTGTTCAGATACGAACAACGTTGCGCTTCTTTTGTTTTGGAGAGTTATCTATAGTAAATCCATACTTGTTGTTATACCCTGCAACAGTAGGGTTTTTACGTAGCTGGGTAGATGACGCACGCCACGTACAACAGCAGGGCTGGAGAGTGATGCCTTTTCGTATAAGTATTGGGCAGAAGAGGTGAAATTTACCAGAGCCAATAACGCAGAGCTGTCGTTGTCTTATTATGGGGCTCATCCGCCACTACCTTTATTACAATACCCCGACTAGCCCTAAAGAATTGCTAAGAAATTCAATCTCCAATGCACTAAAGTAGCTCAAATAAGGAACGTGCAATGCTGATTTGTTAACGCCACCGTAGATTCAGTCAGTCGAATTCATCCGTCGTACGTCCTTCTTCTGAGGGCTAGTCATTTCTGCCAGGACATCTAATTTTTTTATTTTCTCCTGCTCAACACTCGTGTCTATGAGTTTGGCAAGCCAAGCACGGCTGGATGAAATAAGTAACCGGTGGCTACCACAAAGATGTACTCGTAATAGGTTTGTAGTCATAACAATTACTGCTCTGAGTGTGTCCAAATTGACGCCATCCTGTGCCTAATCTAATCGTACAACATCTAGCCAACAATAAATACGAATTTCTCAAGGAAGTCTAAAAATCTCAATGCAGCAACCTCAAACCCCTACTTAGTTGTTTAATTCCTGCCTATGAGTGCTCATAGTTTTGACAATTTCTTACTTTTGACATGAATACTCGTATATCCAGCAGCTTGGACTAGCGTTGCTGATGCCACTATTTCATAGAGGGATGCCCGATACTGTAAACCATTGTGCTACTCCTTGCCTCCAACGTCTGGTTTTTGTACGAGTATGCAGCGCCTTTTGGCAATTAAAATAGGCCCTACTAATTTATTCCAATGGTCACAGCCTTGGATAGCAGAGAAGAAAAAATTAAATAACGACTAGCCAATAGGTAAGATGTGGCTAATTTCTAAAAGTCCAATAAGTTAGATCAATATTCTCTTGCTGCGTCAAACTTTCATGTTTTAAGTAGAACCGCCACCCTGTGTATTTTTCACTCACTTCACCTTCAATGCTTCCTTTTGTCTAGTATAGAACATATATAAACTTCTGTTGCTACTTAAACGAGTGAAAATGCAGTACCCCCTCGTATTCTAGAAACCGAGGAATGAAGGATTTCTTTTTACTTTCATAAAACTTTTTAATTATCGGCGTTAAGTATGAACAAGTTTTCAGAAAAGAATTACGAATGTTCCTGCTGTCATAAACGACAAAGCACCCCATGGATACTTCAAATCATTAATGCACAGGGTGAGGGAAGTTGTATTAATTCTTTCAACCGCATAAGCCGTAGGGCAGGACGTCTTCTAAATCACGCTGTCAGAAGGATTATTCATAATTTCCTTCTTTTTTTGTTTGGTCGCCCGCTGTGCGAAGTGATTTCAATTTTCAAGTCCTTCCACCAGTGGATGGTGTGAGATGGATTCTCTATTAAGTCCTTAGAGAGAAAGAGTGAGAGAAAGAATAAATCGATTGAAGAGGCGTTATTCTGTATCAAAATAATTTGTAACACGAGAACCCTTAGGCAAATATCGAAGTAAATCTGCCAGCATACGAATAAACTCCATTGTCAACACACCACTAGAACGACATCCCTTACCGTTAAATGAATGAAATCGTAATAATTCTAATGCGTACTTAGGGACACCACATCTACCTTCGCATCTATTAACGGTATGATACCGTAAAGCTTCTTTTATGATTATTACCCGGGCCATTTAAGTCCAATTTCTTATCGCATAATGAGCCCAATAAAATGACCCGCAACAAGCAACAAGCCAAAAGTTCCAAGACCAAGAGAGCTACTCGAAGCTGTCGACGACGTCATCGCACCGGAAATAGGAGCAAAAGGACATCTGCTGATGGTAACACAACACGACAAAGTACCGGTTTTATCTGGGTTTTTAATGCTCGTCTACACTTAAAAGCACGATGACATTAGTACTCGTAGAGGTCGGGCGAGAGCATCGTACTGGGTGTCATCGAAGTAAACCCCAAAACACTCATCATTTTGGGTTGAGAATGAAACAGGGGTAAGTTACGGATACAAGGCATCTTGTTCTTGTTCAGCTGCACGTTCCAGGTTCATGGATGCGGGTGGTTTGCGTGTCCCTTGGAAAGCTATTACGACTCCTTCGATTGATGGTGTTTGCTAATAATTTGAAATTTAAGACCAACATTCACTCGTATTTGCATTTTTTGTGTGCATGTGGGGGAAAAGATGGTGTCATAGTGTCATACATGACAGAAAGTCGAGATAAGTATATAGAGTAATGGACCCCAAAGGGGTTAATTATAGAAGTGTTCTCTGTCCAATGAGATGCATTTCATATTTAAAAAAAAAAAACAACCTAAGTAGGGTAGATTTGCTCCCTTAAGAATGCAATAATACCAATTAGGTAAAGGAAACGGACCTGGAAAGACTGCTGAATTCCCAGCAGCCTTGTATAGCAACGGCATCATATTACCAGTGCAGTTGTGAGTGTCTTGTGGGAAGTGATTTATCCTTAATTTTAACAACCTTTCAAAGATGACACTCTCTGAATTATACTGACGTACTTTGCATGATATTTTATGTTAGTAGCGCTACAGTCGGAGATGGTGTTGAATCTTAGTCAACAAGCCGCTTCAGGCACCTCGATTCTCAAATTTCGCCAGGCTGCCTTGTTTGTCCTCTTTTGACTATTGCAATGCCATTCATTTGCCTCCCTAATCGCTGGGGTAGTGATGGGTAATTAACTTCACTTTTGCGACTAGAAAATGTCCTTCAGATATTTTTCGAGAGCGCTTGAGAAGAAGGATGTTCTAAACAGTGTTTGTTTTTAGACTAAACGATCTTCCAATGGGGATTGCTTGAAAGTCTTGCTGTCATTTTTGACAGTTGTTTGACATTTGTGTTTACTATTGTTTGGCTTATTATCGTGAATAGACTTACAATCGAAGAACCCATCCTCATCATTCAAAAATTGTCCCTCAATTCGCGAACTATATACATATATATACGAGTATATATACGACCAATTGAGTTATCTATCCGCTCTACATGACACCAAGACAACAGCGCGTCAAAGTCATGTGCATACAAAAGAAACTGTAGCCGCTGTGAGTCAAAGCGTGGCCGGAAATCCGGAATTCGACGTCAATTCCGCATCGATCGCCTTTGACCGTGCACAACCTGGAAGATTTTGCGGAAAAACCGCTGAATGTAGCCGTATAAGATCCAGCAGATGCAGGAACTAAAGCTACCAGAACATAACTTGCCACACAAGTTCGCGGATTGGGCTTTTGAATAGCTTGAAGTCGAAACTGTAATAATGCAGAAACATCATGCACTTTAGGGTCAATGGGCTTTGAACAAGCAAAATTGCCGATTCTGCAATGAGGTAAATTTAGACTCGTCAGAGTAACAATATAAATAATAATAATAATAACACCTACAAAATTGCACTGTTTAGTGTAGTCCTCGAAATATCACTACAAGCACACGGTTTCCTCATCTCTACATACAAAAGGAGATATGGCGGTCTCCGGATCATTAAGAGCTAAATCAAATTGATCACTTTGCGATAGATAGTAAGGCATGCCTTCAGTATTCTAGACGTTCGAAAGTTTCGGGCAGCCAAAATGAACTCGGATCTCCACCTCGTTGCAGCAAAGGTGCAACGGATTTTCTAAGCGTCACTCACAAGAAAGAAGAACTACTGTGATAAGATATAACGCAGAAAAGCTGCAACAACTCCTACTCCGCTAACATCAAGTACTGAAACCAGTGGCAATGCTGTCAACGTGCCATTAAATCTGTGGTTCGATGAAGAATGCCAGCATGCACATGCAGCTAAACAAGAAGCATATAAAGTGTAGCTGCAATGGAAGGCAAAAGCTGTAGAAGAGACGGGAATGCTTCGCCACGAGATGAAAAAAAAGCACGAGACGCATCGAAGATATTGAGAGGCTGTACTCCAGGAATAATGTACGGAAGTTTTACCAAGAAGTATAAAGAGCACGACAAGGCAAGAAGAACCATACAGAAGCCTGTAGAGGTGAAGAAGGAAACCTTGTAGTAGAGTCAAACTTGGTGTTGAGGATATGGAAAAACTTTATGCAGTCTACAGACTGCATAACGGTGTCTCAGGCAAAATAGACCATTCAACTTAGACGATGATAGCCAAAACTTAAGTCCACATGACCAGCACGAAGTAAGAATAGCAAATAGAATAAGTTAAAATCCAACAAACCAGATGAACCTGCCGAGGTATTCAAAGCTGCTGGAAATGACCTTGTGAAGAGCATGCACCAACTCATTTCTCAGATCTGGTAAGAAGAGTGTATGCGTGATGAATGGAATCCGAAAAGGAGATACTCTCAACTGCACCATCTATAGATGTATAAGTCTCCTCATCTTCGGATACAAGATCTTATCTGCCAACGTTTGAAACCCTTCGCTAACAACCTAATTGGTCCCTATCAGTGCGCTTTCAAACCAGGAAATTCCACAACTGGCGAAATCTTCAAAATACGGCAGATCCAGGAAAAAACTGAAAAAGTCCAAATCGATATCCGCTATCTTTCCATCAATTCTAAGGCCGCAAGTGACAACATATATAGTGTGGAATGGGAATTGAGAATGTTCACTGCACAGTAAACGTCAGTAACGTCAGTAACGACTTAACCGATACCCTTTATGCCGAAAAGGTTTTATACAAGCTGATGCGCTGTCATGTGACTTCTTTAACATCGTACTTGAAGGAATTGTGCGGAATACATAGGCGAACACTGGAGGAGGAGTAGTTTGTGCAACTACTGGCGTACGTTGATGATATCGACATAATTGTGAGAACTCAGTGAGATGGCACCGGTGATGGTTCGATGGTATTGAAGCGGAAGTTGCCAAAATGGGTTTAGCGATATATGAGGGCACAACCAAATATATGCTGTCAACAAGAAAGGACATACAGCATCGACTAATTGGACAGAACGTCACAATTGACAGCTGTAGTTTTGAGGTAAAGGACTTCGTCTACCTTATCTCTCTTATGAATTCTGCCAACAACACCTCAGCAGGAATAAAAGGAAAAATCACAACGCAGTAGAGGACGACCTCACCTTAGCTGGCACGTACAAGTAGAAGGCGACCTGAACTGACTCGGAGTGCGCAACTGGAGGCAGTTGGCTAAAGACAGGACAGGCTTCCTAGTTGAGGCCCAGTTTCACCCCGAGCTCTAGCGCCACCTACGTAAGTAAGTAAGAAAGTGTAGTCTTCTCGATATTAAGGACTGAAACGAATAAAATTTTTAAATTTCAAAGAAAAAAAAAAAAAATATTTTCATAATTCATGTAAATTTTTTTTATTTGCTTTAAAACACTGTTTTTATTAAATTCATTCACAATTACAAAAAATAAAAAAAATTATTGGGTTCCCATTCTTTCGTCAACTTCTTTCGAATGTCCTTCATAAGGTTGGTGACAGTTACATCCGTGATCTTTTTGGACGCTCTTTTCCAGTTAGCACTAAAATCTTTTACGTCCTTTGCACACTGCTCACTTTTCCTCAATTTAGCTTTGACCAGAGCCCAATACCATTCAATGGGACGGCACTGTAGAACATTGGGTGGATTCATGTCTTTTGGGACAAAGTCGACATTTTTAGCAACAAGAAGGCTCAACGTCGCATTAGCATAGTGAGCTGAAGCTAAATCTGATCAAAATAATGTTGAACCCTCGTATTTGTTTAAGAAAGGAATCAACCGTTTTTTTAGGCACTCGTTAATGTACACTTCTCCGTTAATTGTAGTCTTCTCGATATTACTTAGCATCACCGGAGGCCGAAACTTTGGTTTGGCTTTTGTTTTTTCTGACAGTGTAGTGAACTTAGACAAAGAACTAGCCTTTGTATGTCTCAAAGTGAGTTCGAGGGGCTTTGAAGAATTTCTCAGAATCTGAAAATGCGTTGGGACTGCCTGCACCATTTTTAGGGGTCGCACTCAAAGTTAGATTTCTTCTAAGCAAAACTTTAAATGGGGAATCACACCAGGATGCCGATAGACTAATATAATACTCGTATCTCTTACAGGTAAGGGAACTTACTTTTCCTCAGCAGTCGGTAGTCAGTAGATTGTAGATTATTTATTAATTAGCATTGTATCAGAGCACTTCGCGGTTTCTTAGCACCTAAGCGCGCTAAATATAAGTGACACAACATCCTGCGACGCTTACCCTGAGAGTGATATTGAGAAGTTCTGCATTTTTCTGTGAGAGTTTAATCTACACTTGCATGAGGCTGCAGGTACTTGGGCCGATGTTCTGGGTGCTTGTACTTTTGATACTATGTATATTGGGCGTTTATCGATTCCTGCCCGTAGTACTGTTTTTACCCGTTATGAAGTGGGATTTTCCAAGTGTGCCACAAGTTGATCAGGCGCAGAGGTATTTTACCCTGCATTGTGGTATTATTCAAATTGGCATCTATATCGAGATAGCGATGTTCGAGGAACATAAGATAATATCCGAATCAGAAAAAGTCGAGGTAATCCAAGTGTCAACAAAGCGTAAGAAACTGTTAACGTTTAAATTGTTTGGATCGCTTAAGTCATTGTAGAAGAAAGCTTTTAAGTGGAATTTCCTTCTTTGAGAAAGACCTGGGCATGTACAGAGTAGATGAAACATTGTCTTGAGCGCGCACTCAAGGGATTTAAGTACGCTTAAAATGTTTGCACACAGCGCGGGCGAAGGAAAGTCAGGGAGGATAAAAAGAGAGGTACCGGTGAATGCTAGGTTATAATGACCAGGAAATAAGGCACTAGATCTCCTCCTTCTCCTCGTCCATGCAGCGTCAGCGGAAGTCATTTGTAAAAATGCTAGCATGCAGCTTATAAGACAGTGTCCAGTGATGAGACCTATGATAGTGCTGAGATGTTTCCTATTTTGAAAGATCAAATCCTTAGAGTGATTCAGATCCAGTTTTGGTCAGATTTGTCGCTAGACATGTTGATTCAACAGTCCACCTAAGGTGTGTTCTTCTATTGGCTTTAGTATTAGTTTGAACGTAGCGATTGATATACCGATGTTGCTTTTGCTCCGATAGAATAGATAGAGTAGTTCCAATCTTGGCGAGTTCGTCGTCCGTACAATTCCCTTGAATGTCTTTTTGCCCCGGCACCAAACATAGGTGAAAATTGAACTGCTCTGCCATCTCTCTAAGAGACAAGAGTCAAGGGCTGTTTTAGAATTTTGTTAGACTGAGTCTAGGGATTTAATTTCGGCCTGACTATCCAAAAAGAAGTGGATACCCCTTACAGATATTATGTTTTTCTTCAGACAGGATAGGATTCCTTTAATCGTCAAAATTTCCGCCTGGAACACGCTACACTGATTTTAAGGGCGGAAGGAGGGTATTAGATTAGGTATATCGCTATCAGTCTTAGATCCATTTGTATAGAAGTGGATTCACTTGTCATCCATGAAAGCATTTTCTTCCCACAAGGATCTTAAGGGTATGCTTACCAATATTGGGGCATAGTGTAATCAATGTTCTCTGGAAGGATTTTCAGTATATTAAGAATCTTAGTGTGGCCAAATAAATTATTTGCCCACTGTGTAGTCGCTGCTGAAACAGAATATCCAGCGCCGCGGCGAAAGTAGTGCGTAGGGCTCCGCATATGCACAGACATGCTGTTCTTTAGACTCTGTTTAGTTTATTGCAGTTCATTCTCTAAGACCGTCCACCAGACAACCACCCCGTAGGTGAGTATCGGTCTTATAACCGAGTTTTGTAGCTAGTGGGTAATGGGAGGTTAAAGATTCCATTTGCTACCAAAGGCCTTTTTGCATGAGAATAGAGCTATGGTAGCTTGCTTTACTCTTTCCTGAATATTGGGTTTCTAGTTAAGTTTCCTGTCACAAATAAGACCCAGGTATTTCACTATATCAGAGAAGACTAGGCTTTCTGAATATTGGGTTTCTAGTTGATTGAGCGAGAGTCTGCGATTGAAATTCCTGGAAAAGAGGACAAGATCAGTTTTATGGGGGTTTATTCCCAATCCACAGCGATCCGTCAAACCGGTTAATCTGTTAAGATTTAGCTGTTGGAGTTCTTTAATAGTATTAAGAGTATTAAGATGCTTAAGACGGCTATAGGAAGGTCATCCGCATAGGCAATCTCTCTGTTACTACCCGCTTCCAGGTACATCAACAATTCATTGACCACTAAGTCCAGAGAAAGGATGAAAGGACACTTCTGCTGACACTTTTTTTTAGCAAAAGCCTCACCCAATTTGGAGTTGATTATCCTGCTATTTAGCATAAGACTGAGTCATCTACCTTCAGAGTTGAAAGCGAGCCGTGATTGCGGATGTGCTGAGGTGGCTACTGTGTACTCTCTATAATGTATGGATCGTTCGATGTGGCTATTCACTGAATGCAAAGTGCCAGAGTAGTCATAACCACTACCACACATCGGTTCAGTTCAATACATACAACCGAACAGGGAAACGTGGGTGGCCGTGGCTCAACTGGTAGGATATTGGCTTTCCAATCGGCCGTGACCGAAAGACATTTTTTCAGGCAACTAAAAACTCGTGAGATAAATTGTTGCCTAAATACAACATTAAGTCAATTTACACTAATGTTGGATGCCATCCATATGGAGCGAAATTGCCACTGAGCCCAAACGCCTGTCTTTCTCTTTCTGTCCCACTTTCCGAAAAACTTAACACATGCTTTGGCATCATAAGCATAGTCAATACCCACTTGAGTGTTAAGTTCTCCACGGATGGGGTCGTCCTTATGATATGTCGTAGGCGGGATATTTTGGTCAAACACTGGGCGGAATGCCAACCCAGGTGGTACAAATCAGCTTATTAGAATCAGCAGGAATGCCAATGAAATTTCGTAGTCGCTACAATTTTTTCTGTGGCATATACTTCAGCTCGGACGCTTCATGGGCCGCTAAGGCAAATTCGGGTACTGAAAAGATCTCCGCTGTGTTTTGCTATTGTGAGCTACTGCGTGACATGATTTCCCATGGTCTGGTGAATTGTGAGCAACGCAAGACCTCGTTGTACCCAACTTTTAAGCTGTGTTCACAGAAGTGTTTGGTTTGTCAAATTAGTTTCAAAATACTTGATATGTTGAAAAAATGCTCAAACGCAGCTTAGCTGTCAATGCCGGTGTACATTTTTCATACCTCTCACCAGTTTTGCTCAACACTGTTCATGGTTATTGGATAACTCTGCTCGAAAAGCAGACGAGGAATCATAGGCTTTCGTCATCAGTGAAGACTTTAGTGTCACGTTGTGGATTTATTTTAGATTCTCCGTGTGGAGTTGAATACATTTTAAAATTTTTGCTCCAGAAATCTGTTCAGGTGTTGTCTTCGACAAGTGTCAAATTGACTCATTTCGATAGCAGGAAATAGCAACAAAGGACCATTGAAAACGGTGCCACGAGGATATGACAAATGTCGCAACTTTCTTTCTGATTTCCAGACGACCACCACCAGGAAATCATTAGTTCAGTGAAGAATGGGGAACTTGACAAAGCACAAAACAAGACGGTTTTATTTTTAAATTTTGAGTTGCACTTGAGTTGTTGTAGCCAGGAGTATATCCAACGTATCTCCAAGAGCAAGGGTTGGTACCAATCCCTTTCAGACGTTAATGCTACCTCCATCCATATTACCACGAGGGCTCATGTCGAGTGACTTTAAGCTGAAGTACTAAGCTTGAATTATTTTGAATTACAACATTTTTCCAGCTTAATTGACCGCAAAGAAAACACAACTTTTGTACCTCTTACTTGATGCTGTTCTCCTTGATCTCAATAGCTGTTGACATTTAACAATCGCAGAGTAAGTACTTACGCCTAATGGCAACCAAATCCTACGTGACAAAGTGTCGAACAAGTAAAAATTTTCAGAAAAAAAAAAAAAAATTCCATTTCACCCTTTCGGCAAGAGAATTGCCTAAGTGCTCATTAGGCTTTCCAAGGATTTTCTCAAAATACCATAAATTACTTCAATCTGTCGTTTACTTTAAATAAAAAAAAACAAAAACAATGCGACGGAACAACTTTTAACGTACATATTCTTACTGCCTAAGGATGAGACTATTATCATGTGTCATATCCTTGAAGAAAGAAATTCCCCATTGGGGCCTTACTTGAGCTTGTACATCGTCTTTAAAAGTTTATTCCACTTCGAACAAAGAGACCAATAGTCCAATGGACTTTACAGGCGAGTAGACGAGTAATTATGATAAAAAAAGCCAAAAATATCCTGCGGCTAAAGGAGTACACGATTAGAAATATCTTACTTCGAAAATGTTCATTTCCGTTTTCATTTCTGTCAGCCATCTGGATTTGTGAACCATTCTATCATGTTATGCCCAGAGGCCGATTAAAATCTATTGAAATTCACAATTTGAATGGGTGATCGCCCTTTTGACGAATTCATTTCGTTTCGACACCTTGACGTGGTACACGATGAATTAAATTCGTTTTTACTTTGACAAGATTTTAATGAGTTTGCAAATTGGCAGAGAAAGGAGGAAGACAGTTTGTAGTGCAAGGAGCAAATTGTTTTTGAGAACGTGCACGGAATATTTGTTGACGTTGGGGATTCTCAGATTTTAGAGTTCAATTTTGAGCGTTTGAGATCCTTAAACAATTTGGATGACTGTATGAACCATTTCCACACATGTATTGACGATATGAGGATTGTCAAAGCCAGACTAGTCATTCTGGTTTTTTGCGAAGGCCCATTTAGATTTTACCTTTATCGGCGTAGGGAGAGATATAAATTTTGGTCTAAGATGAGGCCTATTTAAATCCTCCACCAATCTTAGGGTTATGGCGCCCTGTAGTATTTACTAGGTTTAAATCACAGCCACCATGATGCTCCCACAAAGGGCCCCACCTCTGCAAGTCCGACTGGAGCCAAAGATGCAGGGGCTCCTGACTCCGATGGTAGGAATTAAGGGCTACCAGTGAGACTCCTACAAATCCATTGTGTCGATTGGCCTCTTGGCGTGCAAAATATTGTCGCTAGTCAAATGCTATGTACAACAGGTGTGCCTGTTCTGATGTTCTTTTATATAAGACTTGCTTCGTTCTAAACCCGTTTACTATCAGACTAGTCAATTAAAAGGGGGCCCACAACAAGTAGAAGTACCATCTTTTAATAGCTAGAAAAATGCTTTTGCATTTGATGGATTAAAAACAACATTAGTCGCTTTGGCGGCAATCCAGAGAATATGACAGTGTTCGGTGAAATTGCCGGTGCAGCCTTCACAAAATACATGACAATTACGGAACAAACGAATGGGCTCTTCCAACGGGCGATTTTCATGTCTGGCTGCATAACCGCACATTGGGCTTTAACAAATAATGTAAACTATCCATACCGCCCCGCAAAAGCAATTGGATACATTGCCGAAAACATTGAAAAAGATGTGCTTGAATTTCTACTCGCGATTTAGATGGCATTGATACCCAACTTCTCACTCCAGAGAAGCAGCGCAATGGATTTTTATTATGCTTTGGATCAACTATTGAACCATACGTGACCAAGTGTTGAGTAAGAGTTTCACAGCCAGACAACTTGAACAAAGGATTTGCGCTGGGACGTGGGGCCTGAGAATCTTGGTTGGGCTAGAAATAAACATGTCTGCGATTGCGAAAACTGATGCTCGCCGTAGGCTACCGAGTTTGTATTAGGTTGTGTAGAAGACAGAATGATCAGTATTTTAGAAGGCTGCAAAGTAGAAGGCGGTTATTTTCTTAGAAAAAGACGCGACGTATGTTGTGTGAAAAATATGTCTTGCAATATTGTTGAAGACAATGTTAAGTTTTCTGAGGTTTTCTTGGTCAGGTTTGCAAGATAACTAGCACTTGTATTGTAAAATTGAAAGAGAATAGTGTTCGTCAAATTCATTTAAATTTTGAAGGGTTAAAGGTGTTGACTAACAAACAGAATGGTGAGAGTTAAATATCACACTTACAATTTTAGCAGAGCAAGCCTACTGTTTGGGTATTTGAATAATATGAATCAGCTGAAAACCTGAAAGTTTAGAAGCTCTTTGATGTATAACAAATGCATTCAACTTGTCCGCCTTAAGACGAGGACAATGTTCTATTGACAAGTTCTATTGACGAGCGGGACCGTCATTAAGAAGCTCTATTACACCGTTTATTCCCTTCAAGATAGCATCAGTTGTAAATCATCTGAATAAATATACCCTTTGCAGCGCCTTAGAATGTTTGGCAAACGCTTCACGTGCAAAGAGAAAAGAGCAGGTCCACAAACTAAACACTGTGGTTACCCACTTTGTTCGTTTATATAATTCGAAAATTTATCATCAACACTAACAAAAAAAGCCTTCGGCAAGTAAGGCAGAATTGTATTTGACCTGTACTCAATTGTATTGTCAATTCCTTTCTTAGGGATTGGGACTATTTCTAGAGTTTTTCATTCAGAAGAAAAGGTAGAAGTTGTAGGCACATTTTTAAATATAAGCATCAGTTTTAGAAAGAGTTTAGGCAATCGACACCAGTAATTATAAACTTTATCTACAGAAAAGACTTCACAACATCCACCTGGCTTACTCTCCCTAATTATCATTTGCAGAGCCTCCGGCCCATTTCAGCAAACCCAGGCTGATTCCAAACACGACATCGACATAACAATTGCTTTGGTGGTTAATGACAGGGCTTGAGTGTTTACATTGTTCGCAATTTGGCAAGATGACTCATTCTAAATTGATGTCAGAAGTTTGGTTTGCTTCTTCGGAAATAAGATCTCTGGAAGGTCTGCCGAATGTTTTTTCAAGTCGATGAAGACCATATGCATATCCTTCATTATCCGTAAACTTTGGATCGCATCCTATGTCGACCTGCCTGTGACAAAACCGCATTGACTATCATGGAGTTAAATATCATAATATTCCGCTGTAGACTATTTAGAACTCGCCCGTATATTTAGATAATATGCGCGGTAGTTTCACCGGTCGCCAGTTGTTACAATTTTTCGTCTTGCCTTTGCCTTTATATACTTGAACCAGAAAGCTGGCTCTCCAGCTGACATCGCCATCCATTTAAACTCAAAACTCCGATTGCAAATAATCCACACTTCAGCAAGTATGTTACTTCACTTCAGAGATCGAAAAACATCGGTCTGACTGCACACCTTTCTTTAGTTTAGCTAACTTCGGCTTTCGTAAAGCCTGCGGTTTCCTCTTCGAACGCGACAGTCGAGGTAATTGTACTGTGCGGAAATTCCTCGTTAAGAAAGGTATTAAAGTACTCTTTATATCTATTGCAAATCTTGTTGTTAGAAGAAAGTAGGTTTCCTCGTTACAACCCAATTTTAAAAATGTTAGGTTGCTTACCTAACCTTAAATCTTGGAGCATCGATATCCTTTCCAGGAATGAATAGCGACGACTCCAATCTATCCGAGGTGGCAACTAAGCTGTCGGTCTCCCCTTCTGACATCCTGTCGGAAATAAAAACCGATGACGAAGCAAAAAGAGCTATCGTCTGAATACTGTTTTCCAGACCACAGATACATCTAATTCAACCTGAGTGATGCTCCCGCCAGACAACCAGCGTTCTAGAATTATCGGAAAACTGATTGGCCAAACTACAGAGGGATACTATCAGAAACGCTATCCTCTGAATGGCTATGGCCGTTGCACTCTTATTCAACCTAGAGTTAAGAAAAGAGCGCGAGAAGAGTGACTGACTGGGACTCATACAAAAAATCCCTCAAATTATACAAAAAAGAACTGAGGAAGGCAAAGCGACAATTTTGGAAATCATTCTGTGGCAAAATCACAGAAATCTCCGAGGCATCGCGGCTAAGAAAAATTTTCTCTGTAAATCCTATGATGCCTAGCTACTTGGCTTTTGGACAACCTCAAGTGATGAATCACTCAACCTGATACTGGACACCCACTTTCCAGGTAGCTCCCAATTCGCGGCCAGTGGCAACAGGACTACTGCATCCGTGACCAAAATGCATGTTCTGATTACAAGAGACAAACTACTCTGGACGCTGCATAGTTTCAAACCTCACAAGTCTGCTGGTCCGCACGGTATAATACCTGCCGAGCTACAGAGGTCTTCAGATATTATCCTGTCTGCGCTAGAAAATACTATGAGGAAAAACTATACTAATTCACATTATACTGTCATGGAGAGAAGTGAATGTAGTTGTCATTGCCAAAGCCAAAAAGTGCTCTAAGCGTATCATCTTTCCTTCTGAATACTCTAGAACGACTGATTGATATCCATATACGATCTAAAATTGATCCAAGATTTCTGTCACCGGCTCAACATGCCTACTGTAAAGGAAAGTCGGTGCAAACGACTCTGCATTGGCTGAGAAGCCACATCGAATGATCCCTACAATATAGAGAGTACACAATGGGTGCTTTCCTGGACATAGAAGGTGCCTTTAACAGCGTCAACAAATCCACAATCACGACTGCTCTGTCAGCTCTGCAGGTAGATGACTCACTTGGGGAGTTGATCAGTCATATGCTAAACAGCAGGATAATCAACTCTAAACTGGGTGGGGCTTCTGCTAAAAGATGTGTCAGCAGAAGTGTCCTTTCAGCCTGTCTCTGGAATTTAGTGGCCAATAAATTGCTGATATACGTGGAAGCGGGTGGTAGCAGTGTGATGGCCTATGCGAATGATGATGCTATAGACAGCTATCACAGGTAAGCATCTTAATACCATTAAAGAACTCCTTCAACTAAATCTCAACAAATTAACCCGTTGGCCAGATCGCTGTGGATTGGGAATAAACCCCCATAAAACTAATCTTGTCCTCTTTTCCAGGAAATACAAAATTCCAATCGAAGACTCTCCCTCAATAAAGAGTACCAGTTTGGTCTTCTCTGATACAGTGAAATACCTGGGTCTTATTTTCGACTAAAAACTGGAAATCTAACATTCAAGAAAGAGTTAATAAAGCTACAATAGCCGTATTCTCTTGCAAAAAAGCCATTGGGAATAAATGGTGTTCTCAACCTTGCGTGGGCCACTGGGTATACATCTCGGTCATAAGACCGATACTCACTTATGGAGTTGTCGTCTGGTGGGCGGCCTTAGACAATGCAGTCAACTGAAAATTGCAGGCTAAGAAGAGTCCAAAGAACAGAATGTCTTTGGAGCCCTACGGTCTATTCCATCTGTTTCATTTGACACCCCTCGATATTTTCAGTAGCCAAGTTTCTGCGACTGCAGCTATCCACCTTAAAGCGACTACACAGTGGACAAATAATTCATTTGGCCACGCTAACATTCTCAATACATTGGGAACCCTTACAAAGAACATCGATTACATCATACCTGAACTTTGGTTTGACAAAGATTTCCATGTAGGATTCCTCTCTAGATCCTTCTGTTAGGAAGATGCTTTCATGGAGGATAAGTCAATCTATCACTACACAGATGGATCTAAAACCAATAGCGGAGTTGGTGGCGGGGTTTTCTCTGAGAAGTTAAATCTAAGCCTCTCTTTCCGTCTTCCAAATCACTGTAGAGTATTCTAGGCGGAAATTTTGGCGATTAAAGAAGCTCTGTCCTGGCTGCAGAAAAACGTGATATCTGCAAAGGATATCCGCATCTTTTCGGATAGTCAGGCAGCTATCAAATCCCTGGACTCAGTCTCATTAAATTCTAAGACCGCCCTTGAATGCCGATCATCTCTTTTGGAGACGGCAGAGCAGTTCAAGTTTCATTCTTGCTGTGTGCCGGGCCACAGAGGCATTCCAGTGAACTGTAGGGCCGATAAGCTCGCTAAAATTGGAATCACTCTACCTTTTCTGCCGGAAAAGGCTAACATCGGTATATCAATCGCTTCGTGCAAATTAATATTACAGCTGGATGCCAATAAAAGAACAGACCTTATGTGGCCTGTTGGACCAACATATCTAGCGACTAAACAAATCTGGCCAAAGCTAGATCCAAATCGCTCTAACAGGCTGATCGTTCTAAATAGGAAGCATCTCAGCGCCATCATAGGTGTCATCACTGGACACTGCCTCATAGGCAAGCACGCAAGAAGGCTCGGCGCTTTTACAAATGATTTCTGTAGAAGCTGCATGGACGAGGAGCAGGAGGAGACAATCCTCCACCTACTCTGTACATGTCCAGCTCTCTCCCAGAGTAGAAAACTTCAGTCTCCTATGCTTCATTGAAGGTTCCATTAGTAAGATGATCATATATCCACGTGGCATCACAATGGGCCAATAGGCCTAAGTTGGTTGGTGTTTCCAACAGCCACTCTTACGTAGGTCGCTTCGACGTTGCACTTCTTTTACTGCTTGCCACCATGTAGGTTGTGAAGGTACCTCTTCCAATTCTAGTGCATTGTGTCACCTACTTCTATCGCACGCGCTCTGGCTACCGCTTTTTTCGCCTCTTTACCACTCTCAGCGGCCTTAGTCACAATATTTAGAAAAAATCTTTTTCATAACAAATATCTTGACTGTCATGTTCTGGCTGGACTCCCGTCCAATTATCAAGGCTTCGCCCATAAGTGACGTTGTCTAATAAAAAGCGGGGGCACAGCATATTACTGGTCTTATCGTAAACATCTTCAGATAACGCCTCTGAAGGTGGCTACGATTTGACCAGTAACAAGTTGGCGGTCATAGGTATTGTTGGCGGCTGGAACACCGGTAGTCCATACCAGGACTTAAATCACGGTACCATGGGAGTCAGGAGCCCCCCGGATTTCGGTCCGGGCCTGACTTGTTAAGGTAGGCTCCCTTGTGGGAGCGTCATGGTGGCTGTGGTTGCAAATAAGTACTGAGTGCTGTGACCCTAAGAACAGTAAGAGGTTTTAGGTCGGCCTCGACTCATACCAAGGGTGGAACTTGTGCCTCCAACACAGTTCCGATTTGGTATCAAAGGATTGACGGAGAGCGATGGCAAGGCGTATCCTTGCCCCCATGTATGTATGGGCATCCCTTAAACATAGGTCTACATGACAAGTGGTTTACGTTAAAAACCAAGAGACGTTCTGTCATGTTCGGGAAAATTATCGAAAATTCGCATTCTAATTATCGGACACATGTGGATAAGTCAGCTCTAAAGAAAACCCACCTCGCCAAGGAGTCCTTTTATATCTGCTGAAGAAGCAGATTTCAGCACCTTTATGTAGCAGGCAACTGACATAGTGACATGTTTCCAGCATCCACGTGTGCCTAGATAAAAATGCTCCCAGATTCGACTGCTTAATATGCTTTCCATAACACTCACCCACTGCAGACATGTCAAATTCGCCTTTTGATTGTTGTGATAACCGCCCTTTTGTTAAAAAAAAAAAAAAAAAAACAGCCAAATTCATTTAATTCTCTAATTTGAATACACCAACAACTATAAACAGCCAAACAAATTGTCATCATTTCATTTCCTGATTAAGTTTACCTTTGAGGATGTTTTTCCTGCCCGGGCTGTTCTCTGTTCTTTTTTTTGCTGTCTTCAGTTTGAACCGCCCTTTCCCTGAGAAGGCGAATGTCAGCCTTTCATCACATTTGCTAATTTTTTTTTGCAATTTCCTTTTTTTTTGATTTTTTTTTAACCATTCTATTGGCATGGCCGTGCCGTGTGTTTTGTTCCTTTGTCATTGGATAATTTGCTTTGTGATCTACTTCAAGCAGAAACACAAATAATTCTCCCCTAGTTCCCTGGATGCTCTTACCTTGCTCCTCATCTGCTCGTTTGTGTGGGGGTTGTTTCTCTATGCCGTTCGTTCTATTATTCTTCCCTCTGAAATAATTATTTCATTCAATTTCATCTTTCACCTGAATTTTCCCTTGCAACAGTTCCTACGCCATGTCGGAGAGGAGAAAGCTCTTTTCTCGATTCTATCTTGTGGCGGTGAAAGTTGTTCCTCAATGGAGCCGCGTCCTTTTTCTGGCGACATGGAGAAGGAATTGCAAAAAGAAAAAAAAAAAAAAAAAAACAAACAAAACACTAAAAGAACAATCGCGTCTGGGACTGAGTTAATGTGACGTAAGTGCACCTTCACCGCTACAATGGCACTGTGTCATTAAATTTCATTGCATTTTCAATTAAGACGAGATACAAAGATGATAGATGAATAAATAAAAATTGCATTCGAAGGATGGTAATGCCACAAGGACACGTAGGGGGCAGTGAATTCCTACCTCTGACTAAGATACTATCACTCCATGAAGGAACACCTATCGTGCAACTTACTACCAGTAAGGGAGTAAGGGGGATGGTTTCATCATAAAACCCCCATCATCAACATCACTGGAATAATAAATGGTTTTGTGGCTTTATGAATATTCGTAGATTAAGGCAAAAAACATGATACCACATTTCCCCCACATCCTGGCAGCAATTAAGTTGGATGCCCATGGAATCTATCGCAACGATTATTATTCAATTAAGACATCGTATCGATTATAAGGGTAAATTGTTGCAAATTGGAGTGTCCTGGTGGCTTGCTGAGAGCTCAGTAGTTGTTCGTTCTGGCTGTATCTTTGAGCTTTTTTTTTATGACACCAACAGATGCTGCAGACAGATTACTGCCCAATTATGATGCTAAAGTTAAGGAGCAGCAGGAAAAACCCTAAACAGTTGGTGAGACTTCCTGATCCACTTGTGTGTTCGGTGTAACCTTCTGCCCACCACATCTCTGTGGGTGGGTTGTTGTTGTTTCATGTAGGGTGCTATCCGTAGTTGAGGTCTTTTGTTGACGTCAAGTGATGTATAAGCGTATCGCTAATTTGTTCTATTGTTGTGTTAATTTGCCAACACTGGTAGTTTATGTAAATAGGGTGATTGGATTAATTCGAGACAAACTAACCACCCCTTGGGGTTGACTAATTGATATGGCGACAAAGAGGAAAACGGGTACGGATACGGATGGGAATACCAATACAAATATCTCCCACAGGCGGTAGGTGGGAGATATGTCAGTAGTCAGGGAGAACTGAAGCAGATGAGATTCAGACTTGAGAACACAAGATGTAAACCTGGAAAACAGTAAGACCTTGTTTGATTTTTGAACTAGGTTAGTTCTGACAAATCGCATCATCAACTCCATTCAGCCCCTGCTTATCTTATAGTGAGCTATGAGTACATACTTAATCTGAACATGTATCTGGAGTTAAGCACATACTCGCAGACTTGCACAAGCACATCCTAAAGGAGTTTACCCATACATATTTATGAAAACCAAGGAATTCACCAGGAGATGGATGATTGCTTAAATCATTCCCTGATCTATAAACAATGTTTCTCTAAAATCAGGGCCATGGACGAGTGATAAAAGTTCCATACACATGTTTAGATGATTAATTTATAGAGACTTCTAACATTGAAATAAGGTTTTCAAATACAATGCATAGGAAATCCGAAAGCAAACTTTGGGCCTAACTTATTTTGTGATGCAAAATAGCTTGGTATCTGTGTTGAAAGGATAGATTACCCAGTGCAATGTAAAAAGTAGAACTGCGTGGATATTCAAAGTCTCTGCCCCACAAGCAGCAACATTCCAGTTTCTTTGGTCCCGGACTTGTAGGTAGTTTCCAATTTGACGTCTACAGAGCTGGCGTTCAAGATGTCATTGTGAACTTTTCGGGTTTCCTAAATGCGGGACCTGACGTACAATAGATTATTTTTCTTTCAAAGGACTCCACATTTTTGCTTACGAGTATCATAAAAAACTTGATGGCAGAATCAAGCACCCGAATTCATTTTTTCTACATAGACATATCTATATAAGTGAAAAGGCCTCGAAAGTATAGGTAGCCCTGTTGCGGATATTGTCTGATACTGGTCGAATCCAAAGTTTCATTTTCGATATTCGAAGTGAATGCAAGAACTTCCCTATCAGGAAGCTCAAAGCAGAAAATATTGAGCGCATTAGCAGAAGCGATTCTTTTATATTTAGTCCAAGTGTGCAGTTATCACCTTTTTGAGGATATTTCCTAAATAGAATTTTTGACTACCGAATAGTACACATAACTACATATATGCTGCGTTTGGAGACAGGACTCCTCTTCTATTTTTGGAAACTCTGTGACTGCACTTTGAATACATATTTAATGTAAGAGAACACATTTCAAGAGGTCATCTTTGTCAAAATTGTGAATATTTAGCGTCTGAATGAGGCTTCAACTTTAGATTAACAATGACAGAGTAAGTTACATCTTGCCGAGTCAGCAAGCCCCCTCCAAGGCGCTCTACTACAGACGCCGAAATGCTGTATGCAAATCAAAACCTTCAGAGCCATTCCGGAGGTCGAGAGAACTGCGGACATGATGAGCAAAATAGAGTGGGCCAAAAAACATCCTTAAAGACGTATTACCAAGTGCCCCAAAATGCTAAAAGAATCCTCCAAGCAGAGGATCGTAGGAGGAAACCGTATCACATAAGGTCCAAAATTAAAAACATCAAAAGCCCCTCAGTCAAAACGACGCCAATGGATCAATAGAACCTGAACGGTGGCAGTTGGCGAAATTAAAGCTTTCGCGCAACTTCTTGGCCATCATGCGGGAAACCCCGGACCACTTCCTATCACAAGCAACGCTAACTGATACAAAAGCCACGTCGAATCCCTAACAGACCTAGAACTCGCACTTGGATCCCAGCTGAACCCTCCTCCCCAGAAAAGACTCGGGATACCATCAGGCTCAGTAACTCGACCCTTTCGACTCATGACAGGAAGATCGCGAAAAGGGGCCCTTATAGATGCGCGTTAATTGCGATCAATAAGATCTCCCTTAACTCTCTAGCACAGGTTAAAGGCATGATTTGATTCGGTTTCGAGTCAGTAATCCTACGGGTTAACAAAAAGGATGAGTTGATTGCTAATAAGCAATCCTTTATCCTTTATCTGAAATTGCAAATTCAGCCTCAGATCCTGGAGCGTCGATATCCATTCTATCCAAGTGATAATGAAGTCGAAGGTCTCCACCTCTGATATCGGAGATGGACACCGACGACGAATTAAAAAGAAATTCTTTACGATCAGATGATGAAGATGAGCTCATGGAGTTGAACACCACCGCGGTTGAGGCCTCTCTTTTAGATTATAGCAATGATGCTACGGTTCCATCAGATTAACCTTCATCACTCCAAAAAGGCCTCGGCCGATCTCCTTGTGCGTCTGTCCAAAAACGTGGAAGACACCATCCTAATCCAGCAACCATGGATTGTCCAAAGCATGGGTCGTGGACTTGGGACACCTGAATACGTTCCGCTCTATACAAGAGACAAAGCTAATATTATAACTTGTAGTCTAGTGAAACGTGGACTTAATGTATTCTTACTAACCTCAGCGACCCGGCATAATCGCTGTCAGTCTGGAAACTGCCAAATGTACCTATAGACTGGCATCGGCATATCTTGGCCGCTACCTCTCCCTGGTGATAACCTATAAAGGGTAGTACTGAAAGATGGAAGGCTAAAAACTGGCCTCACAATCGTGTGCGACGCTAATGCTCATCACATGGTATGAGGCAGTACCTACATCAACGATGTCACTTTTGGAATATATTATAAGTACTAACCTCATTGTTTGCAACATTGGAAATGAGCCCACTTTCATAAAAAAGAAACCGGCATGAAATGCGAGGTTTAACTTTTGTCTCCGACAACATCACACAAATGCTAACGAACTGGTTGGTATCATCTGAACACTGTCTTTCAGATCACAGGTATATTCAATTCAGTCTGAATGATGCTCCTCCTCGCCAACTAGCATTCCGGAATTATCGAAAGACTGATTGGCCAAAATACAGAGGAATACTGTCAGAAACGCTATCTCTGAACTATCAAGTCCCCCGCGTGACAAAAATGAGCTTGACATGAAGGTCAGGGGTTTAACTCTGGCTCTCAATCAGGCTATGGCCGCTTGCTGCCCTCTTATTCAACCTAGAGGCAAGAAAAAGCCACTTGCAGAAAACTTTTCAACTTAGCAAAGAGCACAAGAGAAGTGATTGATTGGGACTCATACAAAGAATCAATCAAATTATACAAAAAAGAACTGAGGAAGGCAAAGCGACAATCCTGGAGGTCCTTCTGTGACAAAATCACGGAAACCTCTGAGTCATCATGACTAAGAAAAATTCTATGATGCCTAGCTGTTTGAAAAACACCGATGGCTCTTGGATAACCTCAAGTGATGAATCACTCAACCTACTACTGGACACCCAGTAGCTGCCTGTTCGCGGCCAGTAGCAACCACAACAATACTACTGCAATCGTGACTAAAATTCACGATCTGATTATAAGAGGCAAGCTGCTTTAGGTTCTGTATAACTTCAAATCATCTGCTGGTCCGGATGATATAATACCTACCGAACTACAAAGGCTCACAGATATTATGCAGCCAACACTTGAGAATATCATGAGGAGCTGCGGAGAAGTGATTCACATCCAATTGTCATGGAAAAGATTTAATGTAGTCTTAATTCCCAAAGTCTCAAAGGACCCCAGACCTATAAGTCTACTATCTTCCTTCTGAAAACTCTATAACGACTGACTGATATCCATATACGATCTAAAATTGATTCTAGACTTCTGTCAACGACTCAACACGCCTACTGTAAAGGAAAGTCGGTGGAAACGGCTCTGAATTAACTGACTAACCACATCGAACGATCCCTACAATGTAGAGAGTACACAATGGCTGCTTTCCTGGACATAGAGGGTGCCTTTAACAACGTCGACAACAACAGTCTTATGCTAAATAGCAGGATAATCAACTCCAAACTGGGTGGGTTTTTTGCCAAAAAAAAGTGTCAGCAGAGGTTTCCTTTCACCCTTTCTGATATACCTGGAAGCAGGTGGTTCCTTCCGTCTTAAGCATCTTAATACTCTTTATACTATTAAAGAACTGCAACAGCTAAATCTTAACAGATTAACCAGTTTGGCGGATCGCTGTGGATTGGGAATTAACCCCCATAAAACTGATCTTGTCCTCTTTTCCAGGAAATACAAAATTCCAATCGCAGACTCCCCTTCAATCAACGGCACCAGTTTAATTTTTTTCCGATACAGCGAAATACTTGGATCTTATTTTTGACAGGAAACTAAACTGGAAACTTAATATTCAAGGAAGAGTAAAGCAAGCTACCGTAGCTCTATTCACATGCAAAAAAGCCTTTGGGAGCAAATGGAGCCTCGCATTACCCACTGGCTACATATCTGGGTTATAAAACCGATACTCACCTATGGGGTGGTTGTCAAGTGGACAGCCTTCGAGAATGAAGTCAACTGCAATAAACTAAGCAGATTCCAAAGAACAGTATGTCTGTGCATATGCGGAGCCCTACGCACTACTCTCGCCGCGGCACTGTATATTCTGTTTCAGCAGCGACTACACAGTGGACAAATAACTTCTTTGGCCACCCTAATATTCTTAATATATTAGGAATCCTTCCAGACGACATCGATTATACTATTCCCCAATATTGGTTTAATAAAGACTTTCACATAAGCATCCCCTCAAGGTCCTCAGATTGATAGCGGGCCCCTCCTTCCGCTTTCAAATCACTGTAGCGTGTTCCAGGTGGAAATTTTTGCGATTAAAGAAGTCCTGTCTCGGCTGAAGAAAAACATGAAATCTGCAAGGGCTATCCACATCTTTTCGGATAGTCAGGCTGCAATGAAATCCCTGGACTCAGTCTAAAGAAAATTCTAAAATAGCCCTTGACTGCCGATCATCTCTCAGGGAGATGGCAGAGCAGTTCGGCTTTCACCTATGTTGGGTGCTGGGGCACAGAGATATTCTAGGGAATTGTAGGGCAGATGAACTCGCCAAGATTGGAACTACAATATCTATCTTTCGAGTACCAATCGCTACGTGCAAACTAATACTAAAGCTGGATGCTAATGCGCAGCACTCTTCCAAAGAAGGTAACTCCACTTAAGAGCTTTCTTCTACAATGACTTAAGCGGTCTAAGCAATATAGATATTAATAGTCTCCCACGCTTCGTAAGAAGCCCCCTTTAGGCTCGCCAGACCATTGTGTGATATCAGCTAAATTCTCGTACACCCACCACACAGTTAGAGAAAAGATTCCTAAAAAAAGCGTATGGCAATACGAGATAGCCAATTGAAGCGGACTTAACAACTTCTTTAGGAATTTATTTTAACTGGCCGTTATGTTTCCTCGATAACGACATGGATACCACTGCTGACATGATCACAGAAACTATTCTCTTTGGAATAGGATACTTTACCCCTCATTGGATGAAGAATGTCAAACCAAAAGAAAAGGCATAGTACGACTCGAGCTGTAAAGAGGCTGTCGGGGTTAGAGAATTGTTTTTTTGGTCCGACAGAGGAAGACCGAAAAAAGTTTAAACGAGCCAGCAACGACTGCAACGTCTTTCTTAAGCGTGTGAAATTTCAACTTCGACCAAAAGTTGAGGCAAAAAATACTACTATCTCCCAAAGGTAGTAAAAATTGTTGGTCGTTCGTCAAAAACATTAGAAATTCTGCCTCATCCTCCATCCCAACGCTCATTTACAATGATATTCCAGCTGTCAGTTCTTTGGATAAGGCCAATCCGCTTGCTGCACACTTTGCGGCTAGCTCAACACTCCCAGATTGTGCTTTGTGCCCGCCTACACTTGAGTGTGTCGAATCTTCAATAGGACGAATACACTTTCGCCCTCGTGTAGTAGCAAGAGTACTTAAAGATCTTAAAATACACAAATCCGCTGGTCTAGATGGAATATCTCCCCTTCTTCTGAAGAGGTGTTCTTCCTCGCTGGCAAATTCACTGCGTATGCTTTTTCATCAATCCTAATCTTTAGGACTCTTTCCGAGCAGATGAAAAGCAGTATTTGTCCAGCCGGTCCCTAAAAAAGGTGAACCTTCTTCCCTCTCCTCCTACAGACCCATTGCACTTACGACCCTTCTTTCAAAGGTCATGGAAACACTGATAAACCGTCAGCTCTTGAAACGCGAAAACGTCTTATTGACCGGCAGTACGGTGATGGCGTGTCTCACCGAAAGAGTATATCAATCTGGCGAAAGCAAGATATTCGCACTTGATATTTCTAAGGTATTTGACAGAGTTTGGCATCAGGCTCTTTTGTCGAAAATGCGTGCATTTAAGATCGACGACTCTCTTCTTTAATGGATTAGAAACTACCTTCCGGAACGTTAAATTCAAGTTGCCTAGGATGGTATCAACTCTGATATTCACAAAATAAAGGCTGGTGTGCCCCAGGGTTGCGTTCTGTCTCCGACACTCTTTTCCATCTTCGTCAATGATTTCTTGTATGCCACTTCTAATCCAATGTATTCCTTTGTGCTGTCTGCTTCTTTTATTCGTTCCCAGACTCACGTCCCTGTTCTTCGGCTGTAGAAAGGGTA
Organism: Volucella zonaria; assembly: GCA_963966105.1. Classification (NCBI taxonomy): domain Eukaryota; kingdom Metazoa; phylum Arthropoda; class Insecta; order Diptera; family Syrphidae; genus Volucella; species Volucella zonaria. The sequence goes on along the minus strand of OZ014534.1, from coordinate 70,072,341 downwards.
CGACAGCATATATTAAACACATTAAATTCCAATATAAACAGCGTTACAAAATGGGGAATCACAAACAGAGTGGAATTTATTGCTTCCAAAACACAATGCTATCTGCCGACGTTAAACCGAAATCTAAACTCCCAGCCATTATCCATGAATTCCACTTGCATCGTCGAAACCGGAAAACTTTCCGTCCTCGGTATGTGTGTCAGTGACAACTTACGTTGGAATGACCACATATTCGATGTCGCCAAAAATGCTGCGAAATGTCTAGGTTTCCTCAAGCGATGTAAAAAATATTTTACCCCCTCTGATCTGGCTACAATATATAAGGCCTCTATCCGCCCAAAATTGGAGTACAACGCACACATCTGGTCAGGTGCTCCTAAAACATCTCTGCACCTGCTAGATAGGATTCAAAACCGTGCGATAAGGCTCATAGGTGATACTAATATCAGTCAATCAATTGACACCTTGAACACCGACGTAATGTCTCCTGTCTCACTTTATTTTATCGCTATTTCCACCACCAGGGCTCCATTGAAATCGCCAGTAGCATTGCGCCCATTCAAACTTTCAACAGTAACACCCGTCTCGCTATGAATGCTCATCATTATACCCTCAAGCCCATTTTCGGACGTACTCTAAAATATCGTGATTCTTTCCTATGTCGTACAACTCGCTAATGGAATGCCCTGCCGAGCTCTGTGTTTCCTGGTCGTTATAACTGACAAACATTTAAAAGCAATGTACATCGGTACCTGGCTTTTCTTCCTCTCTAAATTTGCTTCACCCGTGCTGTGTACAAATATTTTAAGGGTACAAAAACCCCTTGAGCCAAAGGAATCATAATGGGAATCGTGGAATCGTAACGGGAAAATAGGCGTAACTAAGGTGGTTCTCCAACAGCCACTCTAACTTAACTTACTTCCGAATCTTACGAAGCAGCTGGCTTTCTCTGGAATTCTACAATACGGATGTGAGACATTTTGCAAGCCTGGCTAAAATATCCCCAGAAAACGTTGTTCTCAACAATATTCCAAAACATATTTTCAACACAAGACAGCGTAACCACATCTCATCTTTCTCCAAGAAAATACAGATCACTCTGTTTTTAACACAACTTAATGCAAATTCGAAAGAGCTTTAGCCCAGTTCAGTTAATTAATGTGGAGATCTGAGCGCTCCCGTTAGCGCGGTGAGGTAAAGGAGTCACATTTTCAAGGCCCTGACTGGAGTTTCGTATCAGCCTGAGCTCTGAATATGTCGAAGTACGATAGCTATGATAAGAAGTCACGTTGATTTCATCTAGGAAGCTGCTATTTCAATTCCTTTGTCAGCACTCTTAGTCATAAGTTGGTCAAGCCAAGTCAAGGTGGACATCAATCAGAATTCGATGGCCAGCGAAGCCATATTTACATGGAAAGGCTCAAGGTTCAATATTGTCGAAGACTTGAGAAGAAATCTAGATCTCAACTTGTTGAGAATATTGTTAAAAAGGGAAAAGTGGGATCAATACTGTTTATCTGACGGACTGAGTTTCAGATCATTGTGTGGCTTGTTCCTTAAGTCTCAGGACTTCACTGGCGGTCTACGGAAAAGAATTTATTTTGCCGCTAGTAAGTTGTGCAAAAATTGTTGGCAGAGAGACGTTCTGCCATATTGCAGTTATCATGGTTGGGAATAGAAGGAAACTCTAAGTTCAGGGTTCATTTGAAGGAACAATATAATAGTTACAACCGACTGCTTGCCATGTAACTTTTTCTCCTTGAACCAACTTACTTGCCATATCGATTTCGATTTACGTGGACATTTATATTACGCAAGACATACTAACATTCCAGCTGATGCAGACACCCCTTGCTGGGACCTTAAAGCACTGACAAAACATTCCAACCCCTTTGGCCTTGCACTAATATATTCATTCGCGCCCTTTGCCACCGCTTATTGCTGCGTCCTCTGGCAGCTACTAAGTTCGGAACAATGTTCTAAAGGAAGAAATAAATTTCAACGAATAAAAAAACCGACAACCGAGAAGGAGTAGAAATAATAATGAAATAGAAAACGTTTTACATTTCAAAGCAAAACAATTTGCCGTTGTTGTGTTTTTTTTTCGGTACGAATCGACTGACATGGGACAGCTAGAGGAGCTTCCACTACCTCTGGTTGCACCCAAACCGTCAATGGAACTCCCAACTCCTGCTATACTATATGCCCGGGGTAACTTAACTGAAAATACTATGCAGTGGAGTTGGCTTTAAGGAGCTGTTGCTTCCATAAACCGTGTACGTAGCGTCGACATCCTTCAGGTTTACTTTGTTGTTATTCTATTTTCTTTGCACTGCAGGCAGTAAAGGAGTTGCCAATGTTCATAGAGTGCCTCGAGCGCCTTTCTTTTGGAAGTTTCAAATTAAAATGAAGATGACAACATTTGACTATGGACCAAAAGTCCTAGAATCTTATAGAATTGTTCAGAATTTTTGTAGTTGATACGTCGAAGAATCCGCTTACCAACATATGAAACTTATTACGTGAGCTTAAGGGATTGGTGTGTCAAAAGTGTGATATCTCTATCGGTGTGCTGTGAAAGATCCCTTTAGTAAATACCAAGCAAAGCCAGAAGGTGGTGGTGACACACTTTAGCTCTATAACCAATGATCCAGATCGTGCGCTAGGTTAAGGATATTTTTAATTTGACAGAAACGATGTTGCATGGTTTTCAAATACGCAATAAGTCCTACAGCCTTAGAAGGGGAATTAAAGGTACAACCTTATCAAACCATCCAAACGGCAACATTGATCCATGTCATCCTGTTTGTCTTTTGCGAAACACGATGTTGTTCCTTGTGAAGTTTTCTTTTGTAGTCGAATTTTTATGTGTGAAAAATAGAAAATTAAATAGTTAGAAGGACGACAGAAACGCGGCGACGAAACATCGTATTCCTTGGTAGTGTTTCAGTAGTCAAAGGAAATCCATTTGAGGATAGAATCACATTAGCGCTATCAGTTGATAGTTGCCCCTGTCAGAAGTGTGAAACCTTTGAAGTTGTCTTCTGGCGCGAGGTTATATTGTAGTAACTGGAGCTCTTTAACATGAATTGAAATATTAGTGCCACAGGATTGATGGAAAATGGGAAATAGTTTCACTGGAATAAAGAAAAAATTCTTAAAAGGATCTGAGACTGAACTTCTTCGCTCGGAACTTGTAAAAATTGTTTTGAAGTCAGCACGGAATAAGATTTTGGAGTCGCAACACGTCACTGATCACTAAGTCAGCTGAGAGAATGTCTCAACCCACTGAATTGAACCTACTCGTATTTGTGTTCCCAATAGAAGGATGCATTTGGATCTTTGGATCGAAGCACGACCATGAACCGAATTCGGTCGAATGCGGCATTAAAGACAGTGGAAAGATAGTGAACATCAACTTTAGTCAAGTAGCCGCTAACAACTTTGGCCTAATTCCAAAAATCTGACGTAAAACGTGAGATTCTGTAGCAGCCGCTGAAGAGGTTAAAAACCGATGAAATCTCCTTACAGATGTGTCAATGAGACTAGTTTATTGCGTTACCGTCTTCAACATTTCGAATGGTGTGCGTCCTCCGCCAAAATTGAGATATCTGTAAGTTTCGCAGACTCTGCATTTTCTTGGCGCTGCTTTTCCTATCGTAAGCCTCGAACTTTGTATAAAATTTGGAATCCGAAACGAAAATTCGAACGAAAAAACAGAGGCTGAAACAAAAGTTGAAAACTTATTACATTCAGGAAGCATCTTTCATACTTTCTTCGACCAAATTTTGGAAATGATTGAGTGCCTGCACTCTACTAAATCTGGGATGGCCGATATAGTCATTCGTACATATATCTGCTTCATTTTGGTCGAGTTGATGGGAATCTTGGATTGAATGATTCCTTTGGCCTGACCGCGGATTTTGGACATCTGCTTCCTCTGAAAGTGATTGTCCCAAATCCTCAGCACCGACTGCAATTTTACTCCTCAATGGTAAATTTCTGCAGCTTTCTGGTTGGTTCTTGATGATCCTTTTTTTTTTAAATTTTTGTTGAAATTTGTGAAAGTTATGTCTGAAGTAACATCTCATGGTCCTTTATTCTGCGGAGAGGTACATGCTCTTTCTTCCTCCCCTGCTCAAAGAGCGCCCGTGTCTCAGCGCTGCTTCATAGGAGAGTTTCTTTACTATCTGTACTTGCCTGCAGAGGCTTCGTCCAGGTCCAGGCAAACCCAGCACTTCAGTTCAGATATTTCTGACGTTTCCTTGTCGTTGATATCAATGATCTTCAGCGATGTGGCGACGGAGATGTGCATGTACAGATATAAACGTTCTTTGGCCAAATCTAGGTAGTGGTCCGGATCTTCATTGACCGCTGAGAATGGTCGGACATCTATGATGCAAAACGAGTTATTTGTGTCAATCGCAACATGAGCATTTTGGTTGACTCTTCTATGATCAGGTGACTGCCATTTGATAGAGATATTTCATCCTGCAGCAAGATCAATTGCAGTCGTGTAGGATATTCTTTTCGACTGCACAATAGTTCCTAGTTAGGCTTTAGAATTACTTTAAACGATTTTAACGTTATGCTTAGGGTTTCGTCTATTTATTTTGTGAAAATTGTGACAATTCATTCGTTCACAAGCCGGAAGCCCAAGGCTGCTGGGCTTTAACTGACGCTTACAACAAATCTGTAACCAAATAGATGTTCCTTCTGAACTCTAGTGTGAGCGAAAAGTATTTTCATTCACCTTTTGTTCGCCCTATCCCACTGGTCTCGTTTACAGCAGTCTAGGTCTTTCGCATGTTGTTCAACTTAAAGTGACCCGTTTAAGATGCAAACATTACATGTGCTGACCCGAACTTCATCGGAACTCTATTTTTTTCGTTTTACTGTAAATTTGTCCTTATTCGAGGCTATTAGTTGTTTTAAAATGTGGACGAGTAGTTAACCCCGTGCACAACCTCCAGCACACAGCGAGGAAAACGGGGGTATTTTAGGACTTCGTCTACCTTTTCGTCGTAACGATATCAGCGAAGAGTTCAGCTCTAGAATTCCTCTTGCTAGTCGCAGGAGCAAAAGTAATGTCATAATATGAATTGGCTGCCATTTTGTTAAAAATGAAAAAAATCGGGGCCATTTTCCACGAAAAATTTAGCTGAAGGCTTAAAACTGATGACATTAAGTTGAAATAATGATATCGGTCAAATAACCACCGACTGAGTTGATGCAAATTTGTGTTAGTTTTACGGCATTTTGAATTGTTGCTCGCAAAACATTTGGCTCCAAACTGGTGATTTGTTCTTCTATGTTAGCTTTCAAGACTTTCAAGGTTGTGGTAGACGCGAGATTTAAAAAAACCCTAAAGGAAGATATCTGGCGATCTGGACGGCCAGTTCAAATCGCCAAAACTAGAGATCATAAGGCCTGGAAACTGCTGATTCAAAATCTCCATTATTCCCCGACCTGTGTGAACGGTTGCTTCATCTTGCTGGAACCAACAATGTTCGGGACCCAGTTCAGAAATTTACAGCAAAAAAACTCGTTTAACATCTGTCTGTAACGCTCACGTTAGCGTCGACGTCCTCAAAAAAATATGGGCCAATCACTTGTCATCGCAAACGCCGCACTCAACCAGTCACTTTGAGGGGATCCAATGATTCTTCGTGCATTTTATGTATGTAGATTCTCCGTGCCCCAGAATCGCAAATTTTGTTTAGTCACATAACCACTTAAGACGAAATGGGCTTCGTCGCTGATTATGGTTTTGGATACGGAACCATCCTCTTCTTGCACCAGGTTTAACAGACCATGGGAGTAGATTAACCTCACTTGGCGGTCAGCAGATAGTAATTGGAGAAAGGTTTGCACTTTATAAGGGAATACCAAAATTCTACGTAACGTACGTCAGCTGATCTCAAATTGTGTACATCATTTTCTCGTCGATGTTTGTGGACTCTCTTGGACGTCCTCGGCCACAGCAGTGATAATCTCGGTTGAACTAGCAATATGGAGCCGGACACTTCTTGCAGCATCTCCATTGGACTCAGTTTGCATGATACGCTCAGCCAAACGCTTAATTGTTCGCGTACATGGTACAGGACAATGAGGAAAACGACAACGAAATTCACGTCAAGTAAGCAGTAACAATAATTTCGTGTTTCTAAGGTGTGTATCGCTCCATTGCTAGTTTTAGTTTTAAACGCATTTTATTTTCTACTTCATTAACTCTTACATACTAACAAAAAATGCTTAAATGCTAGCTTAAAATTACTTAACAAAGTTATACTAACTTACTGGCCCCACACAGGCACTCTAAGCTACTCTAAACTCAACGCTCCATTGCTTGTTGTCAACTAATTCTCTGTCCGTCTACCTTCAATATGACTGTCAAAACACAATGACATTCACGTCATTTGCAAAAAATTATGGCACGTTCACATTATGACAATACTATCCCCCACCTTGTATCCTATCATCGTAAGACTGGCTTTAATATAAGATTCTTGCCAGCCCTGTCTTCTGTGCTCTAGAGCGCAGTGACTTGGACTTTACGGAAGGCGGACGAATTAAGAAGTGTTAATGGGGAACGGAAGGCGCCACAGCTTGGGCTCAAAGTGTCTTTGAATCCAACCCCGAGGACGTCGTATCGAAGGTGGTGCATGCAATTGAAATGGGATCTCAACTAACTTCGAGTGTGAGCCGGGAGGCAGCTGCTCGAGAGATATTGCTAAGGACTGAAACGAATAAAATTTGGAAACTTCATAATTCGTGTAAATTTTTTTTATTTGCTTTAAAACACTGTTTTTATTAAATTCATTCACAATTACAAAAATAAAAAAAATTATTTGGGTTCCCATTCTTTCCTCAACTGCTTTCGAATGTCCTTCATAAGGTTGGTGACAGTTACGAGTACATCCGTGATCTTTTTGGACGCTCTTTTCCAGTTAGCACTAAAATCTTTTACGTCCTTTGCACACTGCTCACTTTTCCTCAATTTAGCTTTGATCAAAGCCCAATACCTTTCAAGGGACGGCACTGTGGAACATTGGGTGCATTCATGTCTTTTGGGACAAAGTCGACATTTTTAGCAACAAGAAAGCTCAACATCGCATGAGCATAGTGAGCTGAAGCTAAATTTGGCCAAAATAATGTTGAACCCTCGCGTTTATTTAAGAAAGAAATCAACCGGACACTCGTTAATGTACACTTCTCCGTTGGTTGTTCCCGTTCTGTGTCCACATTGGCAAATGGCCTGCCAAACGAGATATTTTGACCCGAATTTTTCCATTCCAATTGATGTTGTTGATTGCGGAAGAATCTCAGCTTCAAACGAGTTGTAACACTGCGCACCTGGAAGAGTAGTAAAGTCGGCTTTGACATAAGTTTCGTCATTCAAAACCAAGCACGCTTTCTTATTGTCGATCAACTCGTATAGCTTTCGGGCTCGTGTTTTTATGACTTTTTCTTGCTTTTCAGTAACTTTTGGTTTTTTTTGTTTTTTTCGTGTTTTTAGACCGTTACGTTTTTTAGATCTTTGTACCATTGTTTGGTTGGTATTACATTTCCGAGCAACATCTCTGGATGACATAGTCCGGTTTTTTACGATGGTACCCACTATTTTCCTGTCCAAATTTGTATCACATGCTCCACTTTTAGCTCCACTTTTCTGTTTTCGCTTAACAGTCAACGTCTCCAAATATCGTTTAATAACAGAATCCACTGTACTGCGTGTTATGTTTAAATTCTTTGCGATGAAATGGTTTTGACGCGAAGTATTTTCGAGCCATTTGTCGATGATCTTTTTACGGCGTTCCTCTTGACTCATATTTTATAAACAAATAAACTGAAACTAGAGAATATACAGGCTAATTTGGGTACAAAATGGGATTGCAATTTTTACGCATTGGAAGTATAGCCCGTATTAAAATTTACAGATTTTATTCGTTTCAGTCCTTAGTTGGAGAGACTTGTTGGTTGAGGCCCAGGTTCACCTTGGACTGAAGCACTACCTAAGCACATATTGTGAAGAGAATCCTTCAAGTACATGATACTCGAGGAATGAAATGCGAAGAAAGGAGAATAAAACGCTGACTTTCCACTAAGAGTATGGGTACAACCGCGTGTTTTTTTATTAATTCACTTTTTGACATTAATTCAGGTTTGTTGTTGTGCGTGGTAACAGTTGGTGCTGTCAGTCTGCAGGATGTATTCCCCGTCATGTTGTTACGTTGCCCACTTCTTGGACTGGAGCATTTCTTGCGAAAGTTTTGAATGAATCCCAGGCGTTGAGTTTCGTTCCCCGATATCTAGCTAAGCGGTCAATGTGGAGAACTTTCGGTGACATTTGTATTTTTATAGTGACATCACTAAGCAGATCCATGCCTCGATAAGGGCCATCCCAGTCTGTTTGCAGCTTGGGACAAACATGCATCATCTGTTTAGGAATACGAAATGTCATACCTTGACTTCATTTGGCTAGCAACATGGTTGATATCTGGCTCCTGCTGTTTCGGGTTCGGGTAATCGTAGACATCAACTTCTTCAGACAGCTTCCCAAAAAACAAGTCAGACGGTAGTCTAACATCCATTTCAAAAAGTATGGGTGTACGGGGACTGCTTAATAGAGTCTTGCTGACCTGCTCGACATGCCATTGCGAACAGAGGAAGAAGATCATCCCAGTTCGCCAAGAAATGCAGAATGGTTTTATTCATACTACCTCGATCAAAAAGTTCCCGGAGTGCATTCAGAAAATTCGAAATACAAGTTTATTCATCTAAATCTATATTTTCCCCTTCAGAGTAATATCCATCGACTGCAACACACTTATGCCAGCGCTTGATCCAATCCTTGAAATATTTTTTATATTCAGTTTTCGGTGTGTCCATCAGTGCTTTCTGCGATTTTTGCATTACTTCCGCTCGGCTGCTGAAACGCGTTCCCCGTAGTGGTTTTTTAACTCGATTGAATAGAAAGAAGTCACAGGGAGCCAAACCAGCTGAATTCGGTGGCTGTTGGATGGTATTTGTTGCATTTCTCGTCAAAAAATTACGAATAATGATGGCACTGTGCGAGGGTGCGTTATCATGGTGCAAAATCTACGAGTTTTCTGCCCACAATTCTGGTGTCTTTCGGCGAATTGCTTCACGCAAACGTCTCATAACGCCCAAATACTCGTAATACTCTCTATTTACTGTCTGGCCTTCTGGCAAAAATTCATGATGCACTCCAACGTTGTAATCCATGAAAACCGCGAACATTGCCTTCCTTTTTTAATTTTTTCACTGAAAACGACGTGGTTTTTTTGGTCTCGGCTCATTTGGTGAACGCCATTCTGGATTGCGTGTCGTACTCATAAGCCCACGGCCACGTCTCGTCTCCAGTAATGATCCTTTTGGTGAATGTAGGATCGGATTCAGCCTCGCCAATCATCTCTTTTGCTCCGTCAACACGGTCTCTTTTTTGCATGAAATTGACGTCTTTTGACACAAACTTTGCTACTACACGACGGAAACCCAAATCATTAACCAAAATGTCTTGGATGGATCCATAGGCAGTGTTCAAGTCCTCCGCTATCTCTCTGATGGTTAATTTGCGGTTATTGACCAACATTTCTTTTACTCGTACTTCATCGTCGGTTTTCGATGTCGATGGTCTGCCACTGCGTTCATCATCTTCGATTGACTCACGACCACTTTTGAACCGCTCGTGCCACTGGTAAAGAACCGCTTTCTTTAGAGAATCGTTGCCGAAAAACTTTTCCAACATTTCCCACGTTCGCGCACCATAAAATCCGTTTTTTACGCAAAATTTAATACTCGTACACGTTCGTTGTTGCAAATTTAAATCCATATCTAAAATTGTAAAAAAATCGCCAACACACACAGAGATAGATGTACTCTTGGCTACGTAACTTTTGCAAATATCAAGCTATGATGCTAATATTTAGAGGGAATGTCAACAACAGATTTATCAACTTAATAAAAGAAGCGTAACTCAAATCGGAACAATGGTAGCGCCACACGGCGGTGTGGTGCGGGAACTTTTTGATCAAGGTGGTATGCTCGACAAAGCCATCCGACTGTGGGTGAAATGGAGTCGCTCTGGTTTTGTGAATACCTAAGATTGCCATCACGTTTTGGAATAATTCGAGTTCGAAATTTCTGCCTCGGTCCGAATCAGCTTCCTTGGTACTCCAAAATGACAGAAAACCTTGGCACTCCGATCTAGAAGGGCAAGGACCCAGAATGCCGATTGCCACTCGTTGAAATCATTCATCTGAAAGATAAATCTGTAATTTTACTCTTGCGACTTCTTTTCGTGGAACAAGCACCACATTCGCTGCAATATTGCTCCACGTCTCTTCTGGCTCTAACCCAATAAGACCGCATTCTCACTTTTTCGAAAGGGACAATTAAAGGGCGCCAATTCGGCACAATTGGCAAAAATCGCTCGGACTGCTTTTATGAACTGGCACTCACTTCTTGCATTAAAGATTGTTGTGCATTAACAGTGCCGAAAACCGTGCTCAATAAGCTTTTGAAAGAGACATGGTTTCAACTTGGCCTGCTTCCTTCATTGACCCGGTCTATGACACGCGACAAAATCTCATCTTCCAATTGTGCTTGCTTTAGCTCCATAGACTCGACTCTATTGTAAAGCAGTATAAGCGCGTTGGCAGAGCGAAGTGATTCGTCTTTATTGCGCTTCTCTTTGGACTCACAGTTGTGGCAACTGCCATTGAAGCATGGTCTTTGTGATAATTCATCGGCGTTGAGATGTTTAATTGTGCAGTTGTACTGTTCTAGCCAACATGCAAGCAGTTTTTCCGGGTTTTTAAAAGAAACAAACAGTTGAGCGTTACCTGATCGGTGGGTACACATGAAAATGCTCTACGGCTTTGACCATGGCTAATAGCTCTTTGGGTGTATTGCAATGATTTCTTTCGGCTTTTTTGAGTGCCTGAAAATAAGCAATTACAATTTCTTTATCATCATGACTGAGAAAGCGGACCTCCTTTTGGAATAAATGGCACTTCGTTGGGCTGATCTTGAATCCACCTTCACTCAAGCGACTAAAAATGGACCTCAAATTATGTAGTTAACATAAGATCAAAACTTTTACCGTAAACTGAGATGTCACCCAGGTAGACTAGACACGCAACCATAGAAAGGCCTCTTAAAACGTGGGACTTCAGGCATTCGAATGTAACGGGGGCATTTGTTAATCTAAAGCTCATCAATTTAAACAGCCACAGGTTATTCTGTGTCACGAACGCAGTTTTTCGCGATCAATCGGATGCATTTCCGCTTCCAATAACCGGATTGACAATCTAGCGTTCTGAACCAGCTGTGTCTAGAGTATCGTCGATATGAGGTAAAGGAAATGAGTCCATGAATGTGACGTCATGCAACTTGCGGTAATAAACGCAAAAGTGGGATGATCCGACCATTACTATCGGCGTCGCTGGCCGCCATCGATTCAATGACAATTATTCTCGATTATTCATGCTTGGCTAATGGAAGGCGGCGTGGTGGTTGCTTGATTGGTTTAGCAGTTCCGACGTCAATTTTATGTTTAACGATATCAGTCCTTCCCAAATCGTCGGGGACAACTGAAAAAATATCACAGGATTCAGTAGAGACTTTACGGCGTCCGACTGTGATCCTGAAGATGTTGTTGCGATTGCGATATTATCTGGGCCACTCGTAATTGGAGGAGCGGCTTCTTCAAAAGTAGCAACTTTTGTGTTGGATGCCAGTGTCACAGCATAATCGACGACGTTAGCTACCCGAACAAACATCTTACCCTCTCGATTGCAGTTCATCGTGTTCCTAACGAGGATTCTTTTAGGTAAATCGTGGTAAATGGGCACGACTATGCGTTCGGCTGAAGCTAGGCAGAATGTGCTGCTAGAAATAAAGGTTTCTTTCCTTGGAGGAATTTCACACGGATCCGTGTTCCTGAGGTACATTGCGCGAAGGTTTTCTTCAACAGGAGAAGGTGGAGAAGGAAAAATCAACCACCATAACTTTTACATGCCGTGTAATTGCCAAGCTGTACGATTGTCCGCAATTCATTTGCGACGTGAAAGGTGTTACCACATAGAGTTTTAATCACTGTATTCCCAGTATGTAGCGTAACCGAGGAACTAATATCCACAAGCATCTACTCGTAACAAGGCACATTTCCAACGGAAGCAGGTCACTGGGTTCCACAGTGGCTATTAAATATTTGAGGACCATTGGGTAGCGTCAACATCTGCCACTCGACGCTGACTGATCAGCCTTTCCTGAAATAGAATGCGACTCGGACTCGGACTGTAATTTAGTATTTCGTGATTTAGAATAGTTTTCGGGTAGACTCACGCGGTTGTGGAACTTAAGTTTCGACTTCGACGGTTCGAGCTAAGTGGCTGGTTTGTGTAGGTTGCGCAGTTTTGACAGATACAACTCTAGTTAATGCGTCGGCCCAGGTCTTTGGATTTTGTGTTGAGCGGTCGGATACTCCGTCTATGAACTGAATAGGCGATATTCGTTCCTGAGCTCCAGGAGAGCAGTCGTTGAAAACAAGACGTTGAGCGTCACTGCCCAAAACGCTGAGATCTTTTTTGTATCGCTGTCGCTTAGAACGAACTATTGTTTGAGAAACGTATTTTTACTGAGAAAGATCCGTAGAATGCAGTCGTTAGCTTCACATAATCCACACGATCTAGGGAACTCAAATTTGACGGAATGGATATAGCTTCTCCGCGTTGCATTGATGCTAATATTTGGGCCTTCGGTGTATTATTCCAAATGTTTGCTCCGGCCACAATTTCAAATTGAAAGCGGTGGTCTCGCCAATCAGCTGCGTTGCTATCAAATGGTTGAAGTTTGATTTTGCAGGCAGTTTCGATATTTGCTGAGTTTCACCCACATCGGGTAATTTTTCTGGAGATGTATCTGTCGCCCTTCAGGAACATTGAAAGACATTGAAAGATTCTTGCAACATTCCTACTCGAGTCTGCCACTTCTGACACCATGTTTAAGAGAATCCTTTAAGTACGTGGTACTCGAGGAGGGAAGTGCAAAGAAAGAAGAATAAAACGATGACTTTTTACTAAGATTATGCGTACAACCGCGTGATTTTATAATATTTTACTTTTTTTTTTGACATTAATGCAGGTCTGTTGCATGCTCTCCGATATGTTGTGACAGTATGCAATCATCCAGTTCTTCGTCTTGACATGCAGACTCTTCAAAGCATTTACCATTCAAAAAGAAGTGGTCTTTGGTAAAAGACTGCCTCAAGTTTTAATGACCTTCCGCACCGATTGTCTTTTGACTCTTGTCCTATGGACATGGCGTCTGATGCAATGAATATGAATATGCAACCGGCTTTTTTCGTGCCCAGGAATGGTTTCGGGCAGAATCTGGACCAAGAAAGGAATATAGTTGGGCTTTCACGGATGGCTTCAAAACCGCTTTAGTATGCGGCGTTTCTGTCTTTCTGAAAGACGAAACCGAGAGATATCCTGGTAGCAATAGATACAAATGCTGTGAGGAATAGGTGGAGTGGACGAAATATCTGTTTCATCTGCCAAGCTGTGTTCAAGGCCTTGCTGAACCCGCTCACGACTTTCAAGATAGTTTTAGAATGCAAAGCTTCACTGAACACAGTCGGCTAAATTTAGTGAGCCTTGTTTGGACTGACAGGGAGGAGACAATGGGATTAGCGAAAATTAAATCGCCGAGAAACGTGCAATGCAAGGCTCAGGGTGGGTTTTTTTCGGATCCGATCATAACTGCGAGCTACCCGATATCCTTGAGAGCTCAGCAATTTTCTTTCGGTCCCTCAGACAGAAAAGACCACAGACTACTTACTGGCCTCGCAACGAGGCTCTACGCTTTTTCTAAGCACTTAAGTGTACTGGGCATATGCGTGACAACATTCTGCAGGGTTTGCTATGAAAGTGCTGACGATAGAACGGGGTACTGTCCTTGTGAGCATCTGGCCTACGCCCGCATCAATTTGCAGGTACTCGACACTTATGTGGTGGGTACAAGTATCGTAGGATCTTTCTTAGGAAGGTGGAGCAATTTAAGTAAATGGTACACGCAGCATTCAGCCCACACGGTAAACCAAAAGTATTTCAAGATAGTGTGGCTATTTTCTACTGTTCAAACAACGAGGATAAAAGTCTCGCCTAAGACGAGGTCGGTACTCATTGGTTACCAAGAGGAGTTAAAATGAACACAAAATGTGTAGTCATACGTACAGCTCTGCGTATCGTACAGGATCTGCCGACAACGTCTTCAATATGCATGTTGAATATGAAAGCATGAATTTCAAAACACAAGTCTGTCTAACATGTTTAACATCTCCATGCCATTTCGAGATACTCAATGTGCCTACATATTTGTATTTTCGAATTTCACATCTCTCTAAATCGTTCCACACAAACAGATACAAAACTTAAAAAAATGGAAAATATGGAAAATTACCAATATGTGACGTTAGCCATTATAGTCGTCATTTTCATTTGAGTTCGCATCCGTCTCTGCTTTAAGTTTAGTACCGGTATCAGCGTCAATGTCAGCGTTAGTGTCAGAGTTACCAGAGGATGTGCCCTTAAAAATTACTCTATTATTCATGCGACTTTTATGCGATGATATTTCTCAGCGAGCGATAATATAAAAATGTATCTTGAGTATGATGACATTCTTATTATTATGTGCGGAACGTGTCAACTACAGCCACCTCCTCGCCGCTGCCCTGCTCTACGATTCTGAAAAAGCACTTTGCATTGCATATGTGCACATGGAGTATTCATAGTGGTGGCGTGCGCGTGTGTGTGTATGTTGTTTGTCCTTGTTCTGAAAGTAGGTATTGAACTCTTTATGATTTTGAACATCACCCATCCTCCACTCATCCAGCAGTAACCTTGTGCCACAGAGTGAGTCTGTTGTAAAGTATCAACAATCAACCACCCCCAACCCACCAGGACTCATAGACCATTCTTGATACATTTGCGATGAGCTTATGTGCAGGCAGGATGAGATGGGGGTAGTCGCTGTATTGTTATTGAAAGAGGCACTCTCGCAAAATTACCCTCAATCGAAGTCGAGGCAGAAGCACCCCTTCCAGCATCCATTGGCTTTGATACGTACTCACATATACGAGTGCTCGCATGAACGCAATTTTAATCCCCCTCATTAGGGTAGGATTCCATTCGATTCCTATCATATGTGGTTGTGTGTTACAGGAGATTTTTTTTCGTGTTTTCTCGTTGGAATCCTTAATTTCGGTTTCCCATTTACTGGCGACGTGACAAAATGACAAAAATTCTACCTATACACCCCCTGTTCATTGGAGCTTTCACTTTAGGGGTGGGCAAGGTAATTTTAAGGATATGGGGAGCCGGTTTTTTTTTTGGGAAGAGTTTATTTTGTTTGTCATTTTCAATGCATGAAAGATGACTGTATGAGCGATCAACTGACAGCTGTTTAAGTGATTGACAGATATGGCGGATTTATTTTTCAATTCTCCCCTGGGGAAAGAAACAAAGGCAAAGGATTGTGCTCATCTGTTTTGTGGTGCCTTTGCTCATCCTTGCTTCGAATCAATGTCAATAATTTTCGTCATCAATTATAGGGAGGCCATAGGCAACAGGCGCAATAGGCATGATAGCCATTTAAGTAGGAAGAGTAATGCATCAGGGACGGAACTTAAAAAAAGAAGAAAACATTTGGAAGGAGGAAATCTTAAATGCGCATCAATCAATTTGCGTAAGACAGGCCTCACCTGGGACTGAAACACTTTCGATTGACTGCTTGTGATGGAGAGGAAAGTGAATAGACGGGTGTTTAAGTAAAGATGATTCAAATCTGGTTTTTTTCTTTGCAAACTGAAAGCAATTGCTATTGGAACAACATTTTAAAAATCGCCCTTTCATCCAGAAGCCATCATTATAATCGATTTTGATGATGGTCTGCATCTTAATGTTTTGCGATATTTGGTGATTCTTCAGAGATAATTGTGAAAATTTTGCGATCACCGATTGGAAGATTCTTTCCGATCTTAGCGCTGAAGAGCAAGGACAGAGTTAAAGGAGTACTGACAAAGCTGCTTATCTTATTTTGCGGAGCCACTCCTGCAGGCTATCACACAAAAACAGAGAATGTGACTCAGGGCATGCCATCTCCGAATCATCGATGTTAGATGTCACCATAATCGAGAAATCTGAACCACCTTGCCATAGATCTGAAGGTTGTACAGATTAACACCCACAAGGGTGAATTCTCTGCATCAAATCTCACCATATGGCTTAATGCAATGCAAGTCCTTACAGGAATCATGCCTTGTTTCGGTAAGGGTATATCATTATAATACAAAAAGTACGAGTATCAGAGAATCCGCCCTACGACTGCCAAGAATCTGTATTTCGCAGGCACCTCAGGAAGCTAATTGATGTCGCCCTTAATAAAGAGGAAACCGTGTTAGGCTGCGATGTATTGGGTCTATAACTGTGCCAAGAGATGGCGTAACTTATATTATTCCATTGGAACATGCGTTGGAGAGCTACGTCATTTCAGTATATGTCATTCATTTGAAGCGTAAACAGCAATAATTTTTTTTCACTCAAATATGTCGAACTTTGTGCCTGAAAAAGTGTTTTTGCGGGGAGTTCTTCTTCATGAAGAAAACTGCTCCCAAAAGTCATCGTATTTTGGTGGAAGTTTATGGTGAACATGCGCTAGCTGAGCGAACGTGCCAAAAGTGGTTTGCACGATTTAAAAGTGGTAATTTTGGCTTGCAAGACGATGAACGTCCTGGGCAGCCAAAAAAGTTTGAAGATGAAGAACTGGAAGCATTAATCTATGAAGATTGTTGCCAAACACAAGAAGAGCTCACAGAATCTTTGGGTGTCACTCAAGCAGCCATTTCAAAACGTTTAAAAGCAGCTGGGTATATTCAAAAGCAAGGAAATTGGGTTCCACATGAACTCAAGCCGAGAGACGTCGAAAGGCGGTTTTGCATGTCCGAAATGCTGCTGGAACGCCACAAAAGAAAGTCATTTTTGCATCGGATTGTTACTGGTGATGGAAAATGTGCTGTATTATGAGCTGCTAAAACCGGGTGAAACCATCAATGGACAACGCTACCGAACACAATTAATCCGTTTAAAGAGAGCAGTGGCCGAAAAACGCCCGGAATATGCGACCAGACACGAGGCAATAATTTTCCATCATGACAACGCTCGGCCCCACGTTGCTATTCCGGTTAAGAACTATTTGGAAAACAGTGGATGGGAAGTCTTACCCCACCCGCCTTATTGCCCAGACCTTGCCTCTTCTGACTGCCATTTGTTCCGGTCGATGCAGAACGCCCTCACTGAAATACGGTTCACACCAGAGCAGAATATCAAAAATTGGCTTGATTCATTCTTGGCTGCCAAGCTGGCGCAGTTCTTTTGAGATGGGATCCACAAATTGCCAGAAAGATGGGAAAAGGTCATAGCTTCAGATGGGCAATACTTTGAATAATATTATTGTTCATGTTTTTCTTAATAAAAGCAAAGGCAACACGAAAAATTGTAACAACTACCGGCCGGCGAAACTACCGCGATATTATGAAATATACGAGAGAGTTCTAGACAGTCGACAGCGGAATATTATGATATTTAACTCCATGGTAGTCAATGCGGTTTTGTCACAGGCAGGTCGACATAGGATGCGATCCAAAGTTTACGGATAATGAAGAATATGCATATAGTCTTCATCGACTTGAAAAAGCATTCCACAGATCATCCAGAGATCGTATTTCCGAAGAAGCAAACCAAACTAAAACCAAATTAGTCATCTTGCCAAATTGCGAACAATGTAAACACTCAAACCCTGTCATTAACCACCAAAGAAATTGTAATGTTAATGTCGTGTTTGGAATCAGCCTGGGTTTGCTTAAATAGGCCGAAGACTCTACATATGATAATTAGGGCGAGTAAGCGAGGGGGATGTTGTGAAGTCTCTTCTGTAGATAAAGTTTATAATTACCGGTGTCGATTGCCTAAACTCTTTCTAAAACAATAGATCTACGAGTACATTACGACTTATGCGGTAGAACAGTCAATCTTTGAATATCTACAATAGTAGGCTCTAGTCTTGTAGTCCTTAATATGTAGTCCGATCTTTGTACTAAATAAGCTCTTGACGTCACCTTTGTCTGCAATAATCTTTCTAATTCAGGAAATGTCTGGATGAACCACCGATATTTACAGTTCTAGCAAGAGCTTGACGTTCTCTTCTTTTTTGTCTCTTTAACTACCCAAATCCTGCTCTACATTGAGTTTTTTAACGTTAGACACCTGTCGCGAGACAGGGAGCAAGGATACGCCTTGCCATCGCTTGCATGTATTTATGAATACCAAAGCAGAACTTGCGTTTGGAGGCACAAGTTCCACGTTTGGTATGGGTCGAAGCCGATTTAAAACCTCTTACTATTCTTAGCGTCACAGCACCCAGTACTTATTACAACTCTACATTGAGCCGAGATCTTTCTCCCGATTCGGGTTTAAACCACAGCCACAATAGCGCTCCCACGAGGTGGCCTACCTCAACAAGTCAGACCCTGACCCAGATCTGGGGAGCTCCTGACTCCCATGGTACCGTGATTTGAGTCTTGGTAGGTACTACCGGTGGTCCTGCCGTTTGTAAGTGGTCAAATCGTAGCAACTGTTAAAGCATTGACGATAAGACTAGTAGTATGCTCTGCCCCCGCTTTTTATTACACAACCTCATTGGTGGGCGAAGCCTTGATAATTGGGCATGGGCCCCATCCATCCTGCTCTATACTAAGAAGTATACAGAAAAAGCCCACCACTGCGGTTCAAGAACCTTCAGGAACTCCACTGCAAGAGTAAGCATGTCTTCAACTCTGCTAAGACATCTAGACCAAAACAAGGCAGGGAAACCTACAAGGACGGTTGAAGATCTATGAATTAAATATAAGGAGGACCATACTTCGGTAATGGCCTAGTTTTTGCAAGAATATCACTTGTACAATTCTCAAAGCTATGGCAGATCCTGTCCAAGATAGCACCAATTTTGACATTTTTAGGCATTCGGTTAGAACCTGAATCGACTTCCATGGATAACTTTTTAGTCTGCATATGAATACTCATTTCCCTGGGTGCTTTTCAGCAACCTACCTTACAACCTACTTTGGGAAAATCTTTCCATCTGTAGATCAACTCAGACATGACGTGTGTAAGTCATAACCGGAAGTCACAATGGGCAGTTTGCAGTTTGGATTATATAAGGCAGCCCAACCCGATGGGATTTTCGGTTTTATCAGAGAATAAAAAGAACATCCCAGGGTTACATAGCCAGGATTGAAGACTACAAAGATGAACATGGATAACCAGTAGCAGAGTCGCAGTCGGAGCTGAGAATATGCAAAGACTGCCTCTGTAAACTGTCTGCCTGACATCGTATACTTATCGAAATGCCGCTATCAAGCAGAATGAACCGTTCACCCCGAAGTCGGACGACACAGAATTCCGCTCGCTGTTCAGAATGAAATTAAATTAAAGTATAATATCGAGGCTAAAACCTAATAAAGCTGCTGGCTATGGGCTAGCTACTATGCTAGAAAATCATGTCCGGAGCGTGTAAATTCGCCCTCGTTTCTCCGATTCACAAGATCTCATTTTCCGCTGTATTTTGTGAGCATTTGAAACCATTCGTGAATAACCTGGTTGGTCTACATTAGTTTAGTTTCAGGCCAGAAAAGTTCACCAACGATCAAAATACACAATGCGGCAAATCTTAAAAAAGGCCCGAAAATTCCAGATTAGCACTCGCCATCGCATGGCAATAAATGAACTACACAACGCCATATCCAGTTTCGACAACCCTACCAAACTCGTCAGGCTGTGCAAGATGACTATGGCGAATTCTCGCTCTCTCCACTGAGGTTTGCAATGCATTAACCGGAACCTTTAAAGTCGGGAAAAATTGTAGATATGGAGACAAGCTGTTATGTTCACAGACCAACAAAAGAGGAAGGATTTGTTTTAAGTTGACACAAATACTTGTGTACGCGGATGACATTAATATGATTGATCTGATGGTTACAGAGCGACCCACCAATGAAGCTTTCGTGAGTATTGAGGCGGAAGCGGCCAAAATGGTTATGACGCTAAACGAGTAAGTACACCACGGTTGGCTTGAACGATTATAACTTCGAGGTAGTTACGGACTTCGTCTATCTTGTGTCCGCAGTTACAAGGAGCAATGATAGCAGCTCAAAAAGTAAACCTTTTATTTTAGGCGGTGGGCAAATGCTTTTTTGACAACACGTACTTGGCTTTGTTCTCTTTTACTTTACAATTTGTTTTTCCTGTTCTTCAACTGCCGTAAAGGACTCTATGATGGCCCGCTGGAAGCTACATATGATGTCGATATCGCAGACGTATCCCAAAAGCTGAACAGATTTGTTGAAGATAGTGCCTTCTACGTTAACATCTGCCCTGCACACTCTCTGGCACATGGTCGGAATAGTTCGTAGGAACTGTTCACAAATAGCACCTTGCACCTCTTATTTTCCAGGTTTACGTGCCACAGCTGGACCTGTTTTGCTTGGTTCCTAAGTTTGGCTAACATCAACCTCAAGATGATAAATTCCCTCATATGCGGCTTTGAAGTCGATGAAGAAACGTCGAGTTTCGTTGTGTTTTCAAGAATTTATTTCGTTTGCGAAAATTTGGCTGTTGGATTGTCTTTTGAGTCGGAGGCCACAGGATGTGCCGATTCCTATGGTGTTGGGTAGGATCCATCATGCGACACCAAGCATATGTATGACTCGGTAGATCTTACAAAACATGGGATCACCAGTCTTGTAGATGGGGCATGTTGATACAGTCATCGGTTATGCTTTCATTGACGATTTGGCCCATGTGCGTTTTTAAAATATCTTCTTCGTGTTTGAAAAGTTTGGATCTTCGAGAGTAGGACCTTTTCGTTTTTAACTTTTTGATAGCTGAACCAATCTATGCCCTCCCAGCATAGATGGCTGGCTTTTCATTGACTGGGTCTCTTTGTGTTCTATCGTTCTCTTTACCTGATACCCATTATGTAGTTGCTGGAAAAGTTGCTTAAGTACATCTACAATTCCCTGCGACGCCGGTTGCCAGTTTTCCAGCTTTGCTGAAAAATTTCCAGATATGGGTTTTTCGCTAGACTCTTCGATATACGTGAGCTTGGAGCTTTTTCTGTCAAGGCGGGGTTTCCTTTTTCCCAATTCTTATGACTCAAAATTCTTTCCTCCGTGCTGTTGTTTTGCGCTGCAAAAGATACACACTTCATCTTATGTCATCTCAATACGCTCCACAGCAGCAACAGTTTCTTCAGTGCATATTATACGACGTCTGAGCCGATGCATATTAGCAATACGCGATTTGCGAAAACAATCTGAGTTACCTGCTAGCTGATTCGAGCGACAGCAAAATGGACATAGTTCATGGTAAGAGTCACGAATGCAATCACGATTTTTGAAATAAATTTGCATAGTTTGCAAGGTTTGCTCTGGCGTAAAGCTATTCATGGTAAAATGGAAACTTTTTAAGGACTGAGCACAAGTCAGCTGTCAAATCGGCTGTTGCTGAATTCAAAACCAAATCTTTAAAAAAACCCCCATTGCATTTTCCATTAGCCAGGACATTTTTCTGTTTCCCACATCGATATCTGTGCAATATTAATGGCCGTGTTTTACCAGGTGAAGATGTAGGTATGTTAGGGGCATATGCTTCGGTAGTGACTAAGCCATTATTTAGGCCTTGTCCACTTTCAATGCAAGATTTCTTTGAATCTGGTTGGGATGCAGCATTGATGGATTGCTTTCCAGATTTCGGGTCACTTTAGATCTTCTCGGAGCAGAGCTCTGTGACAATCTTGATAGACAGACTCTGAGGAGGACTTATCAACACTCGAACTACCTTTAGGTTGTGGATCCAATAAACATTCTATGCTTAATCAATGCGTGAAATATTCTTGTTGATATTCCATAGTGGTCGTATTATTCTGGTAGATCTTTAGACCAGATATCAGATAATGTTCGATCATTTAAATCTCTCGTTTGTCAAGCTCCTCTCTTTTGATTCCACAAAACAGAGCAAAGGTAGGTGCCAGCCTAATCGTGGTGTCAGCCTAATCGCTTGAACAGAGTGGTAGTAATAAAACAGCAACCTATCTGCGAAATCTACTTACAAAATCCTAATTAACTCTAACCATTCACAACTAACACCTGCCGTAACAAAAAAGCTGATTGCAGACATTTTTCCTATTAAATGCCGTCACCTCTACGAAACTACTGCCATCAAAAGAATTCTACCCTCTACCGGATGAATCCTCAACTGCTTCCGTGACTTGTCAGTTATGTGAAATTGGTTTTGCTCTCAACCCAACCAACCACTCCGACGACGTACGTTTTGACACTGAGTATTTTATGCCAGCGGTATTGTCCTCTCTGACACGCACCAATAAATTCACCCAAGTCCAAATCACTGGCAACCCTCAAAAGAGCTTCTACTACGTAAGCCACTCATCTAAATGTAGTTTTTGTGGGCAGCACAAGCAAAAAAAAAAAACCTGAAATTGAAACTCGTGACCGTTCCAATTGATTTTCGCAAGAGGAATTTAATCAATTCCACAACGTTTTATGAGCCCCAAAAGTGCAGGTTCATCAGAACTCAGTTTACAAGTTCCAGAGAACTCATTAGCTGGCAACCAATGAATACCCCATGTATAGGACAGACATTCTTCCAGTTCCAGGTTTTGTTTAATCAAAGTACAAAGTTCCTGCTCGTCATGTTCGGTTCGTGTGCGGTAGGGAAAGTTTCTGTCATTTTTAAGCGTAATTACTCCTGGCACTAGTTGGCACCGTCATGGGCCAGGAACAACATGCATGCTGCCCCCCTCATCCTTAAGGTAAACGTATCCGTATAGTTTATCCGGTGCATTATTATCTCTAAGTGAGTAAACTTTATATTTTCCTGAGGGTTGAATGCCTCTGACGTTGAGGGAATGGAAGTAAACAAGGGATGGAGTGGAAAGTAAATGAAGAAACATTCAGCCAGACAAAACTGCATTATCATGGTGTGGAACCGTTACAAGTCTAGAGTCTAGAGCGTCCCCTTTTGCCATTACCTAGCGCGAACTGTCTTCAAATTCCAAAAGAATAATTACCAGACGAAAGGAAGTTATGACACTGCTACAATTTAATGTCTTCTCCTGTCAAGTTAACTGCTTCGTCCTACGTCCTACGTCCTACGATCTACGTCCAATGTTCTACGTTTTAAGTCCAATGTCATGTTGTCTTCGTGCCGGTGCAGGAAGAATGCCACCGGCTAACCGACAAGGGTTACTTTAAATTTAAAGTGGTTTTCTGATTTCTGTTGTTTTTTTATATTTACTTATCGAGGAGTGCTTAAAATCTCCGTTCAAACTTTGGATAAATGCTGATCACGTATTTGGAGAAGCTCAAGATTCGTCTATACATTTTGTTTAATGGGGAAATTTATTCCTTTAAATACCTGTAACATTGGCGGAAGTGTTGCCAAAAATCAGCACCGCAACAGTTCCGATAATATGTAGTTTCACTTTATGCCGTGGAATGGGCTAGTGGAACTTGCACCCAGAATTGAAAGCTTTTATTCTGAGCCGATTACTGGGTGTGAGGTCTTACAGACAATCAATTACCTGAATAGATCCTGTGATTGCGGATATGATGGTATTTCTAATACCATTCTTAAGAATATCGCTTTAAATGTAGTTTTCCACGAGAAACTAAAGTATGCTAACGTTGTACCTATCTTTAGAAAGGGGAACAGTAAGGGACAAACATAACTATAGACCGGTTTCTTTATTACCTTCGATCGCAAATTTTTTTGAAAAAGCAATTAAGAGGAGAAGCCCTAAGTAATTCGGGTGCAGGGAGGGATTTCCTACTGAAGACGCTCTCCTAGAGTTTTGTTCTAATATTAATGAAGGTTTTGATAGGAAAAAATATTGTGCCGGCCTTTTTGTGGACATTACCAAAGCTTTTGATGCTAAACAAATTGCATCATACTGGTCTCCGTGGTATTATACACTGTTGGTTTGAGTCTTAACTTAAAGACAGAACTCAAAGAGTTAAGGTTTAGGGACAGTTTTCGTGACCCTAGAACTTTAAATCTAGGTGTACTCCAAGGGACTGTCGTTGGCCCAGTTCTGTTTTTAATATAAAGTTTGTTTTTTTAAGAGTTGTACAAATTTAATATGAAATAAAACACTTGAAGCTAATGTAAATGTCTACAGCATTAGCTTTATTTAATACATAATTTTATGCCATTAGTCCTTAAATATGATATGGGGCATATGCGTGCCACGGCTTCCAAATTATCCAACGTCTCTGGTTTATCGGCATAAACTAGTGAAATGACATACCCCCAAATAACATAATCTAAAGGTGTGAGATCACAAAATCGTGGTGGTAAGTTTATAGGTCCATTAGGCGAAATTATGCCCTCAGCAAATGTTTCCCGTAATAAATTGATAGTGTCCCGCGCCCTGTGGCATATTGCGCCAGCTCGTTGAAACCAAAGCTCTGTCACGTCAATGCCATTCAACTGAGGAACAAAGAAGTCAGAAATCATGTTTCTACAGCGCTCTCCATTGACGGTAACATTCTGACCGACATCGTCCTTAAATAAATATGGGCCAATGATTCCACCAGCCCATAAAGCACACCAAACAGTGAGTTTTAATGGTTGTAAGGGCGTCTCGACCAAGGCTTCTGGGTTTTCTCCACTCCAAATTCGACAATTTTGTTTGCTTACATATCCATTTAACCAAAAATGATCTTCATCGGAGAATAAAATTTTGCGATCAAAATGAGAATCAAGCTGAATCGTGTTTTCGGCCCCTTTACCGCACCTACGACGCGTATAATGGTCTGGTTTTAATTCTTACACAAGCTGGATCTTATAAGCTTTTAAGCCAAGATTTTCCCTTAAAATCTTCTACAAAGTTGATGGGCATAGCTCCAATTGCTGTGAACGATGGTAAATCGACTTATTCGGATTCTGTTCAAGACTGTGCTCCACAATGGCAATAACTTCTTCTGTTTGCACTGTTTGTGATCTCTGGGGATGCATTTTATCCACTAGAGCGTACGCGGTGCGAAAACGATTCATCGTGTTCCGAATAACTTTATGTCGACCGTAAAATGGACGTAACGCACGATGAGTTTGGAGAGCCGAACCATGGTTTTCAAAATAAGTTTGCACAATTTGGACGCGTTGTTCTGACGTTAATCTATTCACCGTAAAATGGCAAAACCACTAACCAAAAACTAACTTTTATCTGTCAAATTGACAATCTGTAGAAACAGTGTCGTCAGTTTAAAAAAGAAACTTCTAAAAAAACACCCTTGGCTTCATCAAGCGCTGCTCTAAGGAGTTTTAGAATCCTTACGTTACCAAATCTCTATACATAACTTTTGTTAAGTCTCTTCTTGAATATGCAAGCCAAGTTTGATCACCCAACTACAGATTTGCTATCTCTGGGATGATAGCCAAAATTTACCACCATACACTGACCGTCTGAAACTTATAAATTTATAACCTCTTTCTATTCGCCGAAAAGTTGGTGATATTCTTTTTATTCATCAAATTTTAGTTGGTAATATCGATTGTCCTTCTTTATTTTAATTTATTTCTTTTAACACCAACCCACGCAATCTTAGGTCTGTGCCACTTTTCCGGCCCAATCTTCACAGAACGAATTACGGACACCTGAAGCCAATGTCTAGAATGCTTCGTGAAGTAAACGATATTCTGTCGCTCTTCGACTACCACCTCAGCAAACTCTCCCTCAAGAACATTCTTATTTCCAGTTATGCCTTATGTTAGTTTCAAGGCTTGCAATAAGCCTTAATAAATCTGTCCGGGGTTGACCCGGGTCGCAAACCAAAAAAATCTTTGTATCTTCTCCTCCATTCATTGTTTATTCAGATATTCTTCAAAATATTCTTCAAAATATTTATGTCGGCCTTAGCAATTCTAGACATAGTCCACACCTCTGTGCCGTAGAGTTGCACTGTGATGATAAGGTCCTTATGAGAAGTCACATTCACCTCAACGAAAGAAACTGCGATTGGAAAAAGTTGTTCTTTGTTTGATCGTGCCTTTGTTAGAACTATTACTTCCTTAAAGTTATAGCTGTCAGAAATGACATTTTCTCTGAAATGTTTGCCGATTTCGAAGGAATACTTAAAAACTTGATACCTACTTGGCGTTCTTCCAATTATGTCAATATTTTCGGCAAATGCAAGCAATACAATGAGCTTTGAATTAATGTGCCTCTGGCGTTGACGTGTAGGTTTTATTAATTTGTTCAAAAAGAGTGTTAAAGAAATCGTACAAAGGACGAGTTTCTAGAGAAACTAAAATTATTCATTTTCATTTTTTATATTATTCATTTACGCTTACAATTTAAGATAACAATCATCTTTTCAGGTTTGCAAGCTTTTAAAATTAATTTAAGTATATGTGCAAACAAATTATAATATATAAGACAAAAAGAAAGAAAAATGGAGGTTACAGAATAATTAATAACAGATTTTAAAGAAGTTACAAAAGTGTTTTCATAAAAGAGTTTACGGTATGTGACAGTTCCAGTGGCCAGATATTTTAAAACAGACGATCTAAAATTATTTGTTCTACTCGTACGAATCTTTCTAATGTTTATGGGCAGAGAATTCCACAAAGGTACTGAGCTAACAAAAAACTGACGTTCGGAGGTTGAACAGGCAAAACTTGTTTGAACCAGCAAGCGCGATCTGGTTGACTGAAGGAATGGAAGCTTATTGAATAAATAGGCTGCCTACTTTGCAAGATATCATGCAACAGACATAGGGCTCTATATATAAGCAGTGTGGGGATCCTACACTTCTCCCGCTCCTGGTCGTAGTACTGTTGCTTGCACTCGGTCGCTGCCGTTACGGTATTTATCATACGGTACGGGCAGTGACTGAGTGTATGTAACAACTGATGGATAGCGGGTTGTGTGTGAAAATTTTGTTGGTGCACTGTTTCATATTGTTGTAAGAGCATAACACCTACAGCAATTTGATTCAGTAAACCATCTTCAGAATTTTCACTTCGCAGCCCTGCTTAGTATCGTCGGTGTTTGTGTTTACTGTGTTTGTTTGTGATTATGTCTAGGGAATTCAGGGTGGACGTAGCCAATATACGCGGGCTAAAAAGTAATCACTTTTCTGCGTACGTCCACGTCTATAAATACCGACCAGCTGTTTTGGCACTTAGCGAAACACAGGTAGATCCCCGCCCACACCTCTCAGACCACAATGATCTGAAGCTACCTGGCTACGAACTAGTGACACTATTCTTTCCCCATCGCGGTCTCGCCATTTATGTGCGTAGTGATGTAGCTTACCAAATTCCACCACAATGTAGTCCCTGTTCCAATCCGGAATTCAATTTCATGTGGTTAAAATTCCATCTCCGTAAGCAAATTATCCACTACTGCTTTATTTACAGAAGCCCCAAACTGGACAGCAACTCGACCTTCCACGAGTTTAATGCGCTGTCTGATTCCATTCAAAGAATTGTATCCCTGTATCCTCATACTGAAATCGTGATTACGGGCGATTTCAATATACACAATTCTGGTTGGCTTCGACATTCTGGACAGACAACACCCGAACGACGGTGTGTTGAGATCTTCGCTGCGGAAAATAACTTAACCCAGCTTGTAAATGAGCCTACACGCATACCAGACGTTGATAGTCATACCGCCAACACCCTGACTTGTTTTTAACTTCTCACCCTGACAAGTACTGCGTTGATGTACTCTCCCCTCTAGGCTCGTCGGAACATTGTGACATATCAGCTAAATTCTCGTACACCCACCACACAGTTAGAGAAAAGATTCCTAAAAGAACCGTATGGCAATACGAGAAAGCCAATTGGAGCGGACTTAACAACTTCTTTAGGAATTTTAACTGGTCGTTATGTTTCCTCGATAACGACGTGGATGCCGCTGCTGACATGATCACAGAAACTATTCTCTTTGGAATGAGATGCTTTATCCCTCATCGGATGAAGAGTATCAAACCAGAAGAAAAGGAATGGTATGACTCGAGCTGTAAAGAGGCTGTCAGGGTTAGAGAACTGTTTTTTCGGTCCTACAAGACCAACCCGACAGAGGAAAACCGAAAAAAGGTTAAACGAGCCAGAAATGACTGCAACGCCTTTCTTAAGCGTGTGAAATTCCAATATGACCAAAACCTGAGGCAAAAAATACTGCAATGTCCCAAAGGCAGTAAAAATTTTTGGTCATTCGTCAAATACATTAGAAATTCTGCCTCATCCTCCATCCCAACGCTCATTTACAATGACATTCCAGCTGTCAGCTCTTTGGATAAGGCCAATCTGCCTGCCGCACACTTTGCGGCTAGCTCAACGCTCCCAGATTGTGCTTTGTGCCCGCCTACACTTGAGTGTGTCGAATCTTCAATGGAACAAATCCACTTTCGCACTCGTGTAGTAGCAAGAGTACTTAAAGATCTTAAAATACACAAATCCGCTGGTCTAGATGGAATATCTCCCCTCCTTCTGAAGTGGTGTTCTTCTACGCTGGCAAAACCACTGCGTAAGCTTTTTCATCAGTCCTACTCTTTAGGACTCTTTCCGAGCAGATGGAAAACAGCATTTGTCCAGCCCGTCCCTAAAAAAGGCGAATCTTCTTCTCTATCCTCTTATAGACCCATTGCACTTACGTTCCTTCTTTCCAAGGTCATGGAAACGCTGATAAATCGTCAGCTCATGAAATATCTCGAAACACGAAAACTTCGCAATGACCGGCAATATGGTTTTCGTAGCAACAGGTCCACTGGTGATCTGATGGCATGTCTCACCGAAAAGTGGAACCAAAGCGTACATCAATCTGGCGAAAGCAAGATAGTTGTACTTGATATTTCTGAGGCATTTGACAGAGTTTGGCATCAGGCTCTTTTGTCGAAAATGCGTGCTCTTGGGATCGATGACTCTCTTCTTCAATGGATTAGAAATTACCTTTCGGAACGTTCAATTCAAGTTGTCTTGGACGGTTTCAAGTCTAATATTCACAAAATAAATGCTGGTGTGCCCCAGGGCTCCGTTCTCTCTCCGACACTCTTTTTAATCTTCATTAACGATCTCTTGTCTGCTACTTCTAATCCAATTTATTCCTTTGCTGATGACAGCACTCTCTGCTTTTTATATTCGTTCCCGGACTCACGTCCCTGCTCCTCGGCTGTAGAACGGCAACGGCAGCGTATGCTAAGCTCATTAAATTCCGATATTAACAGCATAACCAACTGGGGAACTATCAACCGAGTGGAATTTAATGCTTCCAAAACTCAATGCTGTCTGCTGTCAATAAAGCGAAATTCAAATACCCAGCCATTATCCATGAATGACACTTGCATCGACGAAACCGATAAACTTTCCATTCTCGGTATGTGTGTCAGTGACAACTTATGTTGGAATGACACATATTCGATGTCGCCAAAAATGCTGCGAAATGTCTAGGTTTCCTTAAGCGATGTAAGAAATATTTTACCCCCTCTGATCTGGCCACAATATATAAGGCACTTATCCGCCCAAAACTGGAGTACAATGCCCACATCTGGTCAGGTGCTCCTAAAACATCTCTGCACCTGCTAGATGGGATTCAAAACCGTGCGATAAAACTAATTGGTGATACTAATATCAGTCAATCAATTGACACCCTCGAACACCGACGTAAAGTCTCCTGTCTCACTTTGTTTTATCGCTATTTCCACCACCAGTGCTCCATTGAAATCGCCAGTAGCATTCCGCCCATTCAAACTTTCAACCGTAACACCCGTCTCGCTATGAATGCTCATCATTATACCCTCAAGCCCATTTTCGGACGTTCTCTAAAATATCGTGATTCTTTCCTATGTCGTACAACTCGCTAATGGAATGCCCTGTCGAGCTCTGTGTTTCCTGGTCGTTATAACTGACAAACATTTAAAAGCAATGCACATCGGTACCTGTCTTTTCTTCCTCCCTAAATTTCCTTCGCCCGCGCTGTGTACGAACATTTTAAGGGTACAAAACCCCTTGAGCGCGCGCCGATTATAAAAAAAAAAAAAAAAAGATTGTCGAAGGTACAACCGCTTATTTGCTTTGCGTACAGGGAAACATGGTCATATCCTTTTAAATTAAAAACGAAGCGGGCAATATTATTATACACGACATTAAGCTTTCTCCTAGTATTGTAATCTGGGTAGCAGAAGATCTCACAGCTATAAAGAAGCATGGGTAAAAGAAGAGTTTTCGCTAGTAGGAGTTTTGTTTTTATAGGAATGAAAAGTTTTGTAGTCCAAAGAGCGCGTAGCCCACCATATACTTTTCCAATAGCAGCATTGATACGAGTAGTCCAGGTTAGGGTCCGGTTGAAAATAATACCAAGGTTTTTGGCAGAATCAACACAGTCTATCTGGCTTCCGGCTAGTTGAATAGGTGGAAAATGCGATATATCTAGCAATTTTTTGTGGACCGCGAGTGCTTTCGACTTAAGAGGGTTGAGAAGTAAGTCATTTTCAGCTGACCAGTTTAGTATACGCTGAAGATCTTCATTTATTAGCCTTGTAGCTTCGATGTAGTGTTTTGGAGGAAAACTTAGATAGATCTGAGCATCATCAGCAAACATGTGTATAGAGACATGCTTGACTATCTTAGGTAATTTGTTTACATAGAGAGAGAAAAGTAGTGGTCCCAAAATTGAGCCTTGAGGCACACCTTGCATTACTGGCAAAGACCTTGAAAATCGTTCACTCACTGCAACCCATTGCTGCCCCCCGTGTAGGTAAGAGAAAATAAGTTTCATTGAATGGAGTGAAAACATAAACTCTTTTCTAAGTATTGACCAAAGAATTGTGTGGTTGACAGTATCAAAGGCCTTTGAAAAGTCGAGTAAGGTGAGAATGGTGGCATTGTTTTCTGATATCGTCGATTACCAACAATAAGGCCGTCTTACAGCTCCTCTTTGCGAGGAAACCCGACTGATTATCACTTAGCAGTTTTTTTTACTTAGGAGATGACTCTGCATTTGTGAAAAGATGGTTTTCTCAAATACCTTTGAAAAAAACGAGAGTATTGAAATCGGTCGATAATCTACAGAGTTTTCGTTAGTTTTCTTTTGGATTGGAATAACTTTAGCTTCCTTCCATTGCGAAGGGAAAGAAGACGTTGTAAGGATGGTATTAAAAATGTGAGTAATAAGGGGCAGTATATAAGGGAGCAGAAGCTTAACAAATTTCGGGTGGATTTCGTCAAGTCCCATGGCATTTGATTTACTTCCTAGTAGTGCTTCAGCAACATCTTCTTGACATACCCTATAAAAATTGAAAAGAAGAGTACTGTCATCATCCGGCGACAAATCAAGTGGACGTGGGCTAATAGGGTTTGGATTTGCTGATGTTGAGAATACCAAGTTAAGATTGTCACAAGCGACATTTTCAGGAGTTTTTGGCTTTTCTTTACCTATACCAATTTCACGAATTTGTTTCCAGACTTCTTTTCCGGACAAACAAGCACCAAATTTTCTGCTGTAGAAAGCACGCTTAGCATTTCCAATTTTGTGGGTAGTTTTATTACGGAGTGATCGATATCGATTGAAGAACTCTTCAATCTTGTACTTCTTCGAACTTTTAAAAGCATTGTCTTGTTGATTCATGAGTTGAAGAATATTTGGAGTTAGCCATTGGATTGAAGCTGATTTGACAGTTTTTGCTTTTAAAGGCAGGTGTTTGTTAAACAGTGAGACGATTTGATGTTGAAGGAAGCTTACTTGATCATCAACCAAGGGCATCCGATATATACTATCCCAATTTTTACTAGAAATGTCATAGCGCAATGCTTCGTAGTTTATGTTCCGGAAACAACAGGTCATGATTCGAGAAGCCTGGTGCAGAGAGTTGGTTGTACAATAAAACTTTATTCTTTTTGGAAACAAAGACTGAATCGATAAGGGTTTGTGATGAGGACGTGAAATAAGTAGGAGTGGTCGTGTTGACAGGGCATAGATCATACGATTTCATGTGCTCCAAGAAGTCTGTTGTGGTTTCTGCGCTGTTGTACACGAAAGATGTTGTTCATTCTTGGTGGCTCACAGAGTGTATTGAAATAGGCATGCACGTTTTCGTCATTCAATTGAGGAACCCCAAAGAGGACAGCATCAGCTGCAAATTCTTTCTTTGCAGGGTATCAATACGTAGATTGATAATGTTTATTTTTTCGTTGATTGCTTTTGTTCCATTTTCGTTGTTGACTTCAATACTCTCTACGCGTTTTACTATATCGGACACAGTTGAGGTGACACTCTCGAGCTGCTAAGACCAAGATTCCCTCAGTTCAGAGAGTCTGCGCTCCACGTCCTCCCGCAGCTTATTTATTTCATTCGTTAGAGCTTCGATAAGCGTTTGACTTTGCTTGCTCAGTCGCTGGTCCAACATTTTCAAGGAGAGGGTGGTGGCCGGGCCGTCTATGACAGCTGCGGTATGAGTTACTGTTGTTGCAATGTCAGTCGCAGTGAGCGTAGCGATAGCAGCGTTTGGTGGGCTGAATGCGAGCGTAGCGATAATGGGACGGTGACGGTTGCGGTTGTGCTTTCAGTGTCGGCGACAGTAGGTTTACTGGTGGCGCCGATTTGGCGGGAGCATTGTAGTTTTGGTGTTAAAGAGACTGATTGAGGGCGTTTGAGTATTGGTGTTGGATTGTTGATTTTAGCTTTTTGGCGTGTATGTGTTGTATGCATTGAGGGTGTTGTATGTCTTGCGCGTATGGGAAAAGACGAAGATGCAAGAGAGAGAAAGAAAAAAAAGAACACAATTTCTTGAAAAACTTTGTATGCAGATTTAGAGATCCGGGTTAATTGTTGTGAGTTTAAGTAAAGAAGGTGTTTAAACTACGAAACTGACTTTCTTGCCGATTCCCCGTACTATTTAATATATGGTTTTTCCTTTTTTTTTAGCAATAACACCAGATTTTTAGCGATAAGACACCGAGTGAAAATTTAATACGTCTATTCGCTTTGCACATACTTACTTACTAAAATTAGTTATTGCTCTACAAAGTCTGTCACTATAAATGCTATCAAGCGCATGAGTTTTCTTCAATAGCTGAAGCAGTCCGCCATTAAAATATCCAGTAGTATTCCGCCCCTTCAAATCTGTAATCCTAACACCCGTCTCGCTATGAATGCTCATCTGTTTACCAATGTGCGTCAGGCACATTGAAATATTGTGATTCTTTTCTAACCCTTACAACTTGCTTATGGAATGCCCTGTCGAGCTCTTTATTTCCTAGTCATTATAACCTACAAACATTCAAAACCAACGTACATCGATATCTCCCTTTCTTTCCTTCCTAACTTTCCTGTTCCATCACTGTGCACAAACATTTTCAGGGCACGCAAAATCCCTTCAGCGCCTGCCAAATATTTATTTATATATAAAAAAAAACTAATTTTTAATTTTTGAGAAAATTTGGTCCATGGTGGACTCTTTTAGACTAAAGCCACACCAATCACTTTACTTACTTATGCCCTGTTTGCCCTTATGGGGCCTAGGCCCTCAACCGCGCCTAAGCGCCATCGTGCACGGTTCCTGGCAATGCGCTTCAGCTCTATCCAACTCTTCCCAAATTGCCATGATTCCTGCGCCATGTATATCTCGGCCGACCCGTTCTCCTACCATCTTGTTATAAAGGATTCGCAATGGAGCTATCGCCTTTTTGAAGTGTATGACCAATCCACTGCTTATTGGTTCCTGACCGGTTCTCTGGCAAATACTCGTACCTATTAATGAACGTTTGTAGTTTAATTGTGATAGTAGCGGTCATCTTCCAAGTGCTGCACCCATACAACAGCATGGATCCAACATTTGAATGGAACAGTCGTAGCTTGGTGTTTAAGCTGATTGCATTGCTTCGCCATATCACTGACATCATTCCAAACGCAGATTTTGCTTTGCCCATTTGGTTGACAATATCGTGTTCGGTTCCACCTTCGGTAGAAGCACTACAAGATATTGGAAACTCTCTATTCTCTTTACCGGTTGTCCAGCAATGAATACTCGAGTTGATGAGTACTCGTAGTACCGAGGTTGATGATTTTAGTTTCGGCAGTTCTAATCTTCAAACCCACGACATACGAGTATGCCTACTTCTCCACTCTTGCTGTTATTTGGTGCAGATCCATAATTCTGTGAGAGAGTAAACAAACGTCGTCAGCATGGCCCATATGTTTGAGTTGATATGTAAGAGTCCAACGAATTCCTCTGTTTCCAGTAGACAAGGGTGCGCGAAGCAAATCGCTAATCACTAATTAAAAAAGTAGTGGCGATAGAATGCAACCTTGCCGGACCCCATTTTGGATCTTGAATTCCTTTGACAACTTTCCTCTATGCAAAACATGATATTTGATGGGTCTCATAGGTTGTTTTGATAATAGCCATTAGTGTGTCGGATATACCTCTCTTTCCCAAGGCAACCCAGATAAACTGTCGAGCGCCTTCCCCAAATCAATAAACAGCAGATGAAGTGGTGACCGGTATTTAAACTACTGTTCTATAATGATCAGCAGCGTGTTGATGTGATCGACTCAAGAGATTTCAAGTGAACCTTTCAGATGCTTCTTTACTCGCTCAGGATCTGCTTTGGCTGTTACCAGGAAGAACGCAAATTCCTCTTTAGTTTTCACATAGTCATTCCTTTCTACCTCCCAAGTTTTATCAAAAAGAGGATTGAAAAACTCTGCTGATGTCGTTGTAGCGGCTTGCAGAAGCTCCGCGGGACTACTATCTAGTCCTACCGCTTTGTTGTTCTTCAGTCAGTTGATCGTGGTAGAGATCTCACTTTTACTGGGAGATGCGAATTCGGGAACTTGTTGCTTCAGGCAGTTTGGCTTGATTTGGGTGCACATCGCTGGCGAATACACGGTTAAGAACAGCAGCAAAATCCTCTTATATCGCTTGAGCTGATGTACATCTGAAAATAGTACGGAGCCACCAATGATGTTGGTTGGAGCGATGGCCACATATCACCTCTTTGGTAGTTCTGTAAATGACTCTGCTATCACTTCTGCTCGCTCCTTCCTCTGCTTCTGTAGCCAGGGCGTTGATATAATTACGCTGGTTCTGTCGTACGCTACTTCTCTCATTTTCCTTCGATACAGGGACTCTAGCTCATTTCTGTCAACTGCTGCAGTGTCTATGTACAATATGAGCTTTACGTTCTTCAATCCGCCCTCCAGGTATCTTCACCAAGTCACGTCCTATGTGTTGCTTGCCTTCTACCAACAGCATTTTCCGCTCTAGACGTGAAAACATTTATCACAGAGTTCCAATGTTCCTGGATGGTTGGCGGCAGTGAGCTGCTGATTGCTTCCATTCTAGTCGAAAAGTGATCCCCTAATTATTATTGGCGTACTTAGGGGGTCGATGTTCTATTCGTACGAGTATGAACAGATACAGTACGTAACTGGACGGTAGGTACCATAAGGTGAATGTCTCGTATCAACCCCATGTCGGCTCCTCATCTGTTCTGAAACGGTGACTGATCGCCAAGTGGTCGATTTGGTTGGACGATGATTGCCTGTCAGTTGACACCCAGCTGACTTTGTGGCAGGTCTTATGCTCAAACATGGTGCCTCCTATGATTAGGCGATTGATGTGGCAGAAATCAACAAATCTTTTACCATTGCCATTTCGGTCGCCAAGGCCGTGCTTCGCTATCACATGTCTGAGCGCTTCATTACCTACCTTTGCATTCAGATCCCCCTTCATAATGACGATATCTCCGTTCTGCGTTGCATTGTCGTATTCATCCTCAGTCGAGGAATTCGTTGGGTTGTAACACTGTATGATAGCGAGGCGCCGGAATCTGAATCCTATCACCATGCGGCTGCAAAGAAATTAAGCCTCTGTGTGCTGTTGGTGTTAGCAGCAGATCCACTCCGGATCGACCGACGGAGACTGCTGAAAGGCTTGGCTGAGTAGAGTAGCACATATTAGAAATTGATACTCTCCCACGTCGGATCAACTTACTTCACTCACTCCCAATATATCCAAGTTGTATCGAAGGAACTCTCGGTCCAATTGGAGAAATCTGGAATTTTGAGGTACTTCGCCCCCTGAGTCGAGCAGCTTCCTCAAATTCCAGAAACCAATCTTAGTCCGGGTACAATAGCCAAAAGTCTTCATCATTCGATCATTGCTCGTCCAAGCTGTAATGTCGGTTTGAGTAGCGAACATTTTTGGGTAAGCAAGGTGACAACCGAGGTTACCTACACTAGAAACGCTAGACCGTTCATACTTGCAATGTGCGGACTATATAAGGATTTATAGATGTAGTTGTCCGGGGACCACCACTGGTAGAAAAAGCAATTAGTATATCACGAATTTAATTGTTGAACTACTGTCTCGAATCCAAGTTTGAGCAGTCAATAGTTCCTGTGTGCAAACATTTTAAGGGTACTTAATACCTTGAACGCGCGCAAATTATAAAAAAAAAATTTGGCGAAAAGTTGCCGATATTCTCTTTATTCATCAAATTTTAGTTGGTAATATCCACTGTCCGTCTTTACTTTAGCTTATTTCTTTTAACACCAACCAACGCAATCTTAGCTCTCTGCCACTTTTCCGGCTCAAACTTCACACGAGCCGGATTACGGACACCTGGATCCAATATCTTCGTAAAGTTAACGATATTCTGCCTCTCTTCGACTACCACCTCAGAAAACTTTCCTTCAAGAACGTTCTCATTTCCACCTATGCCTCACGTCCTAACTTTCTTTAACGGCTCCCGCCCTTTAGTTTTTATCCTTAGTTTTAAGTGAAATTGTTAGTTTTAAGAATATGCTTGCAATAAGCCTTAAATTTTTTTGTACGAATTCTCATCGACGGCCGGGTGTCTATAACTTTATTTCTACCGCCTTCAGGTAAGCTTTTCCTTCCTTTCTATGTCCTCTGAAGCCGTTTCTAACAATACATACTTCTGTTTTGCTTGAATATTTTATGAACCGGAATTCTTCGCCGAAGTAGGCAACATCCTTCTTTTAGTGGGAACAACTCAGCAATCAAATCAATAGTGGTATTCTGATCTGATCTAAGTATTTTAAGACTCTTTACCAGTCAGGTGAGTGCCCTGTTACAAATCAGCGACTGTTTACTTAGATCCGGTGAACATCAAGTTTTTCTTCCATTTTTCCATGAAAGCAGTTCAAGTCCTTGTTGGTTAGTTGGAACATTCAGACAGCAAAACTCTTGGGAAGTGTATTGTGTTATTGACAATATGGACATCCACTTACTTCGTCATTGAGATAACCATGTGCCATTTATGACAGCCTTTCTTGTCCCCTGACATTATAGGATACAATAAAATAATGAATATGTTTCCCTCTCACAGAGGTCATTTCTGACTATGGTCCTGAAACACTTTTCGTTTTGCTCACCAGTTTTGTTCAGAAACTCGTTGAAACTACGTATTTCTGGTGTCCTATAGGCTAGCAAGTGGATATAAGACGTTGACCATGGAAATGAATCTTAATGTGGAGTGTACAGTACGTAGCCCAAGTATTCGATCTCCTTACATAGGAATTGGCACTTCTGCCATTT
Source organism: Volucella zonaria (assembly GCA_963966105.1). Lineage (NCBI taxonomy): Eukaryota > Metazoa > Arthropoda > Insecta > Diptera > Syrphidae > Volucella > Volucella zonaria. The sequence continues at coordinate 70,034,609 of OZ014534.1, read as the reverse complement.
TATCCAGAGGCCAAAAGCAGAGGCTAGTTCAAGGACTTTCTTTAAATTTTGAACTGCTTCATTGTTCGAGTTTGCTAGGACTACCACGCCATCCATATAGAGCAAAACAATTCCCTCAACTATCAATGGCTTAAATACTTAGTTGATGTGTTTTTGAAAAATCGCAGGCGATGTACATAAACCAAAAGGCACTTTATTGATCTCGTATTGTCCACTAGGTGTAACGAATGCGGTATACTTGCGACTTCCCTCTTCAACTTCTACATGAAAAAATCCATTCTCCAAATCAAGCGTCGAAAAAACCCTTGCTTTGCTTAAGGCATCTACTTGATTCTCGATTAGCGGTAGTGGATACCGATCGCGAACTAAGACTCTATTTAGGCGACGATAGTCTACGCACAGCCTTTTTGTTCCGTCCCGTTTATTGGCTAAGACTATCGGACTTGCAAACTCTGAGCAGATTGGTCTGATTACGTCGCTCTTTAGCCAGTCATTTACCTGAGCGTCGACAATTTGTTTCTCCAGGGGTGCCAGCCTTCGAGGGTTTTGCCAGATAGGCTGTTCGTCCTTGAGAAAGTTGCACATTTTAACATTTGTTGATTTTCATTTTGAGGCTTATAGTCATTCACTAAACTTTCTATAACATCGGCATAAGCAGAAGCGCCTAACGTAGGCCCCGATCCTTCGATTGTATTTAACAAACAATACGGTTCTGAATTGTTTTTGGTTTTATAAAGCCCTCGCACTACAAAACATTAGCGGTAAGGAAGTTTCCGCAGCCAACAATCGCTAAGAAAATCCGAAGTTTCCTTGGTCTCACCGGGTATTTTCGGAAGTTTATTCCGAACTATTCTCTGATTGACCGGCCGTTGACAGCTCTTCTTAAAAAGGAGTCCGTTTTCCAGTTTGGGGCTGCTGCGATAGTAGCCTTCTAGAAGGATTGCTTGGTTAATGAGCCTGTATTAAAACTGTGCTGTCTGGAAGCAGAAGCCGAAGTCCACACCGACGCGAGCAAATTTGGCTATGGAGCTGTTCTACTTCAAAGAAGTGACGATGGCAAATTGCACCTAGTTTACTATTACAGTAAGAAACCAACGTGTTTGGAACAGAGATATTGTAGCTACGAGTTAGAAGTCCTCGCAGTAATAAGAGCCATAAAGAAATTCAGAGTGTATCTATTGGGATTGAAGTTCAAAATTATTACCAATTGCCTGGCATTTAAGGGCACAATGGAGAAGAGAGAAATCTTATCCAGAATAGCCGGTTGAGCGTTGACCTTAGTAGAAATTGACTTTGTACTTGAACAACGCCCAGGCGTAAGCATGAAACATGCGGATGCTTTCAGTCGAAATCCAATGGTCATGGTTTTGGATTCCGAGTTTTTAGCCAGGATAAGATACGCGCAAGATAAAGATGAGTTTATGCGAGCTATCAAAAGGGCTTTAGCAAGTGGCCCTTATGAGGAATTCTTCACAGAACAGGGTAATCTTTACAAGGCCAATGACAACGGAAACAAGTTGCTTTGCAGTCCAAAAAGTATAAAAGAGGCGGTCATAAAGTCTGTTCACGCACAAGGACATTTTTGACTGCGGAAAATGGAAGAGGTAATTTGTCGTGATTATTACATTTCTAAGCTGAAGCAGAAAATCGAGATGTGTAGGAGAAACTGCATACCATGTATTGTCAGTGAACGTAAGCCCGGGAAGCAGGAAGGATATTTGAATCCTATATGCAAGGAGAAGGAACCACTGCACACATACCACGTAAATCACCTTGGTCCCCTTTCAGCTACAGGGAAGCAGTATACCTATATCTTCTGCGTCGTAGACGCGTTTACCAAATATGTTTGGATCTACCCAGTGAAATCTACCATAGTTTCCGAAGTGCTTGCCAAACTTCGGTTACAGAAAATCTGTTTTGGGAACCCTTACCGCATAATCTCTGATAGAGGAGTGGCTTTCACCTCAAACGCATTTAAAGAATATTGTCAGGAAGTTATTGGTTACAACATGCGTGCCTAGAGGAAATCGTCAGATGGAGAGAAGTTAGTTAGTTAGTTAGTCGACTTTTATTTTCAATAAATGTTTTACAATGTAACGATTAACCTAAGTCTTTAATGGTTTGGCCTGTGGCCGTCTACCAGGTTGACAAAATACATACTTAAGTTTTACATTAAAAATCTCCATCTGCTACTGAGTAATCATATAAGACTTTCCATCCTTTTTCTCCATTTAAAATGCTCATTACTTCATCTTCGTCTAAATCATGTTTTCCGAACATTGATAGTCGAAATTCTTTTAAAATCGGACAAACACCAAGAAAATGTAAGATGTCTTCTCTCTTCTTCATGTTGCAGAGGTCACAAAGTATTGGTAAACCTGATCTATGGGATATAAAGTTTAGTTGAACGAGTTCCACTCTCAGTTTGAAAATAGTACTTATTTTGTCCACTGCGTATGTTTTTTCATTTAGAAAATGGTTTAGTTTGCTGTAATAGTTCCTAAACAGTGACGATTCAGCTTCTTCGACATATTGGTCATATGTATGTCTGCCAAAATTCTCCAAAGCCAAGTTAAATTTTTCTCTTAAAAGATGAGGATGCTCGTTCACTTGAATAGACAGATTTAATCCGCATTCAGAAGCTGTTTTCTTCCATTCGTCGCAAATGCCTCCGTTTGTTCTAATCATGCTTCTTAAAACTACGTTTGGTATTCTGCATTCATTCATTTCTAGTATTTTTAGGATATAGTTGAAGTGCATTTTGAGCGTGTACAAGAGCAAAGGAGGAGTTCCCGTTTCAAGATGTAGCATATAGTTCGGGGTATTTTTTGGTAATCGGAAAATCTTCTTCAGAAAGTAGCGAAGAAATTTTTCCACAGCATCGTAGCCTCTGTAACCCCATGCCTGAGCTCCGTAAAGCATTATCGACGTTGTGGTTGAGTGGAACAAAGTTTGTTTTGCACTTTGCGATACATATTTATTTTTGAAGCAACGTTCCCAAATCGAACAGATAGCTCTTTTAGCAACAGCTAATTTTTCCTCAAAGTGTGGTTTGAAATTTAAGGAGGACGATATTAGGATACCTAGGTATCTGTATCTGGATACGACCTCAATCTCTTCCCCGTCTAACTTCCACTTTTCTAAATGTGAGAAGCGTCTTCCTGCATTTCTGAATATCATCATTTTTGATTTATCAAGATTTACAGTGAGATTCCAACTTTTACAGAAAGCATTAAGCCTGTTTATCATTAACTGCATACCTTGGGTTGTGTCACCCAGAAAGACGATATCATCAGCATACATCAGCGCAGGAATTGGTAGACCGTTTAATCTTATTCCACCTTTGACATCATCTGTTATATCATTGATGTATAATATAAAAAGAAGAGCACTCAAAATACCACCTTGTTTAACACCCATTGAAGTTTCGAACTCTTCAGAAATTAAGTCTCCATCGCATACATATGCAATATTATTCTCATACAAGGCTCTCAGGATTCGAATAATTTTACTTGATGCACCGATTTTGGAAAGCTTGTAAAAGAGTGCTTCACGTAGTATTGAATCGAACGCTGCTCGAAAATCTACAAAGAAGGCGTACAACTTTTTTTTCTTGCACTTATATGTTTCAGCAATATCTGGTCGATTGTAGAATAACCTTTCCTAAATCCAGCTTGGAATTCTTTAAGGATGTTATGTTCTTGTACCCATCCATACAATCTTTTGTAAATTAATGAAGCAAACAATTTGGCTGAAGTGAAGAAATACTACGAGAAAATGTGCAAGGAATTGAAAAACGAAATACCCATCTGCAGAGATTCTTATTTTACAAGTAAATTATCCAAAAATATCGGATATACAAAAAAAAGAATGGGCAGTAGTAAATGAGATACTGAACAGATGAGTTTATTTTAAGACATAATAATGTTAACGTATCGGACCCTTTGCAAGTTGCCAACTTATTCAATGACTTTTTTACAAATTTGTGTTCCTCACATGAATTCTTAAATGTAAGTGTCCCTACTTCTCATCATGAACATTCATTTAATTCAGAGAGAATGGAATCGCAAACATTTTTATTCTGCGAATTTACAGGTGCTGAGATTCAAAAAATAATTATGTCACTTAAACCATCAAATTCATCATCTTTTGATTCAGTTTCCAGCTCTGTTCTTAAGCAGATTTCATTTTTTGTTTCCGGCGTCCTGTGCTACATTTTTAATCTTAGTGTTGAAAATGGTATTTTTCCTGAAACACTGAAAACAGCTGTAGTAATACCCCTCCACAAAAAAGGTAATACTCAGACCATAGATAATTATCGGCCAATATCTCTATTATCTGTATTTTCAAAAATTCTGGAAAAAGGTATGAAATCGAGAATTATTTCGTTTTTAAGTAAGACGAATTTTTTCAACAATTGTCAATTTGGCTTTAGAAGTGGTATGTCGACAGAAACGGCCTTGCAGAAATTCATCGGAGAAATTTATAATAGTATCAATTTGTCAAAAAGATGTGCAGCTCTATTTGTAGATATAACTAAAGCATTTGACACAGTGGACCACTCTTTATTATTAAATAAACTGCATAATGCGGGCTTTAGAGGCTTTGTTTTTAACTGGTTTGTTTCTTACCTAGCAAATCGAAAGCAGATGGTAAAAATCAAAGAGTCTTTTAGCTCGTTGAAATTTATAAATATAGGTGTTCCACAAGGATCGGTTTTGGGTCCTATTTTGTTTTTGATTTATGTTAATTCTCTGTTTAGTCAACCTTTCAAAGGAAAAATTTCTGCGTTTGCTGAAATTGTTGTGATTCCTGCTTCGATATTGAGTGTGTTCAACAATTTAAATATTTGGGTATTATTTTAGACCATAAACTTAGTTGGAAGGATCATACTAATTATTTGAAACAGTATATGAATAGAGTAGTAAAATAGTTGTACCACTTAAGTCAGTATTGTAATACATCTATCTTAAAGCTAGTTTACAATGGTTTACTAAAATCGAAATTCCAGTATGGGTTATCCTACTGGGGTGGGGCTTATTACACGCATATCCAACCCTTGTTAATTAAGCAGAAACATGCAGTCAGAATTATCTGCAAAGTAAGTCGTACAACGCATAGCTTAGAACTTTTTAGGAACCTCGAATTTCTTCATTTAAGACACTCATACTGCTATAAAGTTTTAAAAATATTCTTTGAGAAATCTGGTTATTATCAGGTTAGAACATATGAAGATTATAACTTGCGTAATAACACCAGGAATTTTGTAACAGTACCAGTAGTTAAAAAATCGCACTTTTCTAGGTTTTATTCTGTTGTTGCACCTCGACTTTTTAACTTGCTTCCTGATAACATTAGATGCGAAAGAGTAAAAACAGTATTTTTAGTTAATGTTAAAAAATGGCGTTTTTCTTTTAATTACACGGATATCGAACAAACTTTTGAACCGTTAACTTAACCTATTTGTAACATTTGTTTGGATTTTCTGTTTTATTTCTTTTCTTCTTTCAAAAATATTCACAGTGTTTTTTCCCCATCAACATTTTGAATTTTGAATTTACTTTTTGAATTTACATTTTGAATTTAATTTTGTACTATTTTATAAGTTTACATTCGTCACTTGTCCATCAGGCAACAGAATGTACTGCATTATTTAATTTCTAAATTGTTTTGTAATTATAATATTGTTATTTATAGTATAAGTGTGCAATGAAATAAACAAATAAATAAATAAATAAAAAAAAAAATAAGTGTTTAAAAATGTGATTCCTCTGTAGTTCTTCGGGTCCCTGTAATCGCCTTTTTTGTGTAGGGGAAAAATTATTGCTTTCCTGAATACGTCGGAGATATTAGCAGAGTCGAATATTCGATTAAATTCAATTGTGAGAGAATTCATAAACTCATATGTGCAATTTTTATAGAACTCAAACGGGATGCGATCAATACCAGGTGACTTTATTTGATTTCGATTTGCATATTACTTCATTGACTTCTTCCAGGGTAAATGCAGAGTCTAAGTTTTCGTTTAAGAGCAGAGGAGCTGCATATTGAAGTAGCGGCGAGGTTAATGGGGCATTAAGAAGCTTATCGAAATGAGTCCTGAGTTGGGGGGCTTTAAGAGTTACAGAGATGTTAGACGTGTGTCCGTTTAGGTATTTGACAGCTTTCCAGAACTGAGCAGAAGATTTTGAATTATTTATAATCGCAATGTTTTGTTGTTCAAAGGCTACTTTTTTGATGTAACAGATGTGTTTGTATTCCTTGCTGGCATCTTGATAGAGTGCTTTAAAGATATTGAAGTTATTCGACCTTAGAAGTTTGAGAAATTTAAAAGATTTGGTTCTAGCTTTCATGCAGTCAGAATCATACCATTTTTGTTTATATATTTTATGAGTTTTTAAATCTTTCTGTTGCGGAATGGATTTCTTTATTATTGCCATTAGAGCTTCAATATTGGCTGTATAACGCTGTGTGCGTAGTTCCATAAGATTCACATTCATGTTTCGCTGATACGATTCCATTATTCGGTCATTCCAGATAAATTTCGGCAGAAGGCTTAATGGTTTTGTGCAAGCATAATTGCCGCTAGCAGTAGAATTAAGGGTTACTTCCAAAGGCATGTGGTCCGAAAAGATCTCGGTTCCTATTTGAAAACTGTCTAGACGCTTGAGCCAATTTCCCGAAACAAAACAGTAATCTATTATTGAGCATGATGTTCCTCTGATAAAGGTCAATTCGCCATCTGGATCTCCTTCGCAACTACCATTCAACAAGCACATGTCATACTCATCAGCAAGTTCAATTATTTTTGCTCCTTTATTATCACAAATTAGGTCTTTAGATCTGCGACACGGTTCCAGCAGAGTACTGTTGTTTCCCGATGCGAAATTATTTTGTGTGAGTCCTACACGACCATTAAAATCCCCAATAAGCATTATATGCGTACAATCCAAGGAGTGCAGTGAGTCGCAGAGTTTATCGAAATCACGCTGCCAATGATTACAGTTTAAGTAGATTGGTACCAAAACTACATCTAGTGTATTCAGTTTTAAGTTAACAACATTCATTTCGCCAGCTTTTACAAATATACTCGTATACTCGTATACACCACTTCCTCTCCCACAAAGTGAAGTTTTTATAGCAAGAGACCAGATTAATTCATAGTTTGAGAAAATATTCTTAAATCTAATTTCTTCATTATCTAATAGATGTGTTTCAAATAATACAAAAATATCAAAACTTTTTACATAATTAAAAAATGTTACAAAATTCGTTTTGTTTTTTAAACCTGACATATTGTAGCTTACAATTTTTGTTTTCTTGATAACTATGTTTTTTTCAGCATCATTCTGGTAGACATCGGCACATCATGCGTCACGTACAGCAGCCTTGGAGCTTGTGGATGGACCCAAAGATTTTTCGCATATTGGTGTTTTGCTAAGTTTGGCATCACTGCTGCGATTGACATTAGCCGTCAAATTTGAAGTTTTGTGAGAAGTGTTCTCTTTCGTAACTGTTTTATTTGTATTTCTGATTTCATTAATAAAAAGCTTTTTATTTAACGAAATGTCACCAAAAATAGACTGTGTTATTTCAATGCCACTTTTTTCACCACACCTCAATCCAAGCGAGGAGTCCCAAGTAAAGACATTCTTGGCAATGTGGAGCTTGTCATCCCGTAGAGAAATCTTTATTGATGCGTCTTTTTGACGAAGCTCCTTCATGATTGGAATCATTTATGCCCGACGTTGTCTAAAGTTAAAGGGTAAGTCCTTTTGGATGCTTATTCTAGTACCCTTCAATTTGAAGGCATTCCTCATCACGCTCCAGGCAGACTCCTTCGATCTCATCTTTAGAACTATCGTAGACTTGTTCGTGTTATGGTTGTGTATCCTCTACGCAGACTCGACGATTTGATTTGGAGTTGAGTCAACTAACCCTGCGCAAATGGATTTTGCCTTCTCGCTCATGTCTACTTGATCTTCAACAGGCAGGTGAACAACAAGATTCGCTTCAGTACTCATCTGTACGAGTCGGTCAAGCTGGTTCTCAAGACGTTTGTTTTGTTCTTCCAGATGCACAACTTTTTGCTCAAGTTCTTCTTGTCGCATACTCAATGCTGAGATTTGTTTAAAGAAATCTTGCAGATCTGCCTTTGAGGCTAATTGTTCCACAAGTTTTTTGTTGTTTTCGAGTAGAATTTTCAACACTCAGGGTAGAAGTAGATCCCATAGCGAGTTTTGGTTCAACTTCACTGAAGCTTTGGTTTCCTGGGTGTTCCGGAGAGGTGTGGGATATTCCTCTTTTTACCATTTATAGGTTAGTTTAATGATGGAATTTTTAACTTGGCTATAAAATAGCTTAGGTGTTAGAACTTACTCGAATTTCAATTGCCTGAGGTAAAGCGTCTCTTAATTTATAAGTTGAATGTGTTTCCTTAATTAACTTTCACTTAAAACACTTTTCTTTTTTGGTTTTTGATCCGGAGATAAATCAAATGTCAAAAGGTGGAGAGAATAAACTGAATAATCATTTTGGCTTTGGCAAAGCTGTGCGTAAATGATCCAAGCAAATGGTACAGCTATACAAAGCAGCTGCAACAGTGTCTTAACGCTACATGGAGTAGAAGTATAAAGCATACTCCATTTGAACTATTTTTCGGAATAAAAATGCGACGGAACGAAGACATTGACTTAGCCGACACCATTAAAGAGCAGATTAGGGTTGTATTCAAAGAAAACAGAGACGCCGTTCGCGAAAATGCGAAAATTGCGATCAAAGCTGTACAGGAAGAAAATCCCAAGACTTACAATTCAAATAGAAAACCATCCTTTAGATATAAAACTAACGATCTAGTGGCTATTAAGAAAACTCAACTCCAAATGATCGCTATGAAGTAAGAAGGGTAGAGATTCACGAGGGTCCGCGGGTAACGACAACAAACGCGGATAATATGAAACCATAGGGCGATATTTATGCAAGTACAACGGAGGAAGAGGACGAAAATGACGAAACTATTGGAAGTGTTGGCAACGCCTCGGATAATTAGACGTTAATATGCGTTAAAAGGCTAATCTAAGAGAGAAGAAGTTAAATAAAGACGGTTCCAAGAACATTACAGACGTGATCCTAAGACAATAAGATGATATTCTCAAGACGGTTTCTCGAGGGCGAGAAACAATCAGGACGGCCGTTTGTGGGGAAATTGTAAGCCTCTACTGTGCCTGCTAACCAAAGCTGACGGACGATTCCACACATCAGTCGTTCATAGACCTCGATAGAGGACGGATGTGTTTCGGCTTCTTTTCAAGTGAAATAGTGAAATAGTAATAAAAAAAAAACAATTAGAAACATTTTGGCCAAGTGCTTCGGTGGCGCAGTAGTAGTGGTGTCTGACCGACAAAACAGGGGTCGTGGGCTCAATTCCCGAAAAAGTTGCATCGACTTTTTATTTTTAAAAGTGAGTAAAACAAAAAAAAAAAACAATAAAGTTAAAGTGGTGGTAAAGTGTTGTCCATCACATAATGGATTGTAAAGAGCGGTCCGCTATGTTAATAGCGGGATCTGCTAAAATATCAGGTGAGGCTTCGAGTGGTTCGAGCCAAACCCCAAAAACAAAAAGAAGGAGGAAGCTTAGTAAAACTTCTAACTTAGTAAAACGTCCCACCCCACCAACGGCCTCTGTAAAGCTGCTTGGCGGAGTGAGGGAAAAGAACAGCTTCGCTTCATTGGCAAGAAGCGAATCTGAAGATGAAGAGGAAGAAATGGAGGCCATAAGTAGCAGCATCAAAATGCTATAACAAAGAGTGCAGACCCAACAACAACACCAAACAAATAAAATAGCACAAGTGCTACACCAACAAAAGCCTAAGAAAGACCAGTAACAACAACGAGAGCAGTCACAACACCGGCAACAGCTAAAACAGCAGCAGCAGCAGAAACAACAACAGCAGCAGCAGCAGCAACAACAACAACAACAACAACCGCAGCAGCAGAAGAAGAAGGAGGAGGTGCCTCCTATCAACGCCTATAAATTGGAGGTAAGTGCTACCAAGGACCTGTGTAGGCTGGTCATTGGCAATAATTTTAACATTAAGAGATTAGGGAATGATCGCCATGCCATCCACTGTAATACAGTGGAGGACTACGCGAAAGTGAAATAGCTCCTGAAGGAAACGACGACGGAAGTGTGAAAAGCGGTAATCGATGCTGCTGAAGGGGTTGGAACCGTCTTCTGATCCTGAGGAGATCCTGGCACTGCTCAAAGAGAAGGAGTGCGAAGGACTCAAGTTTGTGGGGGTAAAGCCATTTACCACAGCTAGAGCCAGGCGGGAGAAACGGAGTCTGCCGTTCTTCCTGGTGCAGCTCAGTCCCGAAAGCCGTCTGGATAGTCTAAGGAGTATCAATGTCCTAGACTACCAGGTGGTTCACTGGGAAAAATTGAAAAGGAGCGAAGGCATTATACAATGCGTTCGCTACCAGAGGTTCGGGCACGCCGCGTCGAACTGCCAAATGCAGCCTCGATGCGTGAAGTGCGCAAAGAACCACAGTTCCGAGGAGTGTGGTCTGGGTAGGGACGGAGCATCCGATAGGACGCAGCTCTCGTGCGTGTTATGTGGGAACGTGGGACACACCGCAAACTATAGGGGTTGTCCTAAGTTCGCTGATATTAAAAAATCAAAACTGGCTCAGCAGCAGAAGGTGGAGGTCAAACGTTCACCTGTTAGGTTTCAAACACCAGCCGTCATGCCCCAAATTTCCTACATCCAAATGGCGGCAGGTAGGGGGGCTACGGTACAGCAAGCGACTATTGCTTCTCCGGCGCCAATGTCGAGAACAACGGAAGCTGCACCTAACATGCTGGCCATCTTGCTCGCAATCCAAGGGCAGATGGCTCAGCTGCAAAAGCAGGTGCAAGAAAGGCCAAGCGGGTGGACCAGATCTACGCGCTGCTGCCGGGCCTAACGCAACACATGTCGTAATGGGTACGCACATGGTGGAACAAACTTTGAAGGTCCTTGCGGTGAATGTTAATTCACTGATTAGGATCGAACAAAGAGCCGCGATGTTTAAATTGCTACAAGACCAAACTCCTGATGTCCTTTTTGCTAGCGAAACCAAGCTAACCGATAAACACAAACTGGAGTACAATAATTATACTGTTAGAAGAAGAAACCGGCCCCGATCTAAACGTGGAGGCGGTGTCGCGATCTTCATTAAACAAAGTATAAAATTTCACAGAGTGTATAAGGGAGTGTTGCGTAAGTTCCGGGTATTGGAGGCAGTCGTCATTTACATCCCGCTCCGCAGTGGAAAGCGGCTGTACTTGGCCTCTGTTTATGTACCTGAGACATCACAATCCACTTTATTCATTACAGAGCTCGACACGCTTTTTCGAATTCTGAGGCTGGAATCGGGGGAGAATTATTTTAAAATCGGCGGGGATTTCAACGCTAAACACAGAGATTGGGGAAATAATGTGCCAAATACTAGAGGGAACCTACTACTCGATTGGTGGGGTCAGCACGATGTCATGTACAGACTCGGTCTTAAAGCGACGGATAACCCGTCGTTTCCCAGAGGCGGGTCTTATTTGGATCTACTGCTGTATGACGAACGTATACGACTGACAGGTACGAATTTACAAACGCTAAACTGTCTGCGCACATTCGTGTATGACAGTGACCATTGCGGTTTTAGCACCGAAATTACAGTTCCCAACGAAATTCCAGAATTGGAGGAGTTTGTCCCAAGATATTCTTACAACTACAGTAAGACTCGATGGACACGCTTCTCCGCAACCATGACAAGTGCGCTCTCCTCGAATACGCTCCACCCACCGTCCAATAGGAATTTGTCAAACGAGGAGATCGACAATTAACTAAAACAAATGGACGAGACAATTAAACAAACTATGGACGCTACAATACCGCACTATCGACGTACGACTAACGAAGACCTGTTCCGCAATCCTACTATTGACGCACTGCACCGACAGAAAAGTAGACTTCTGTCAAGACTCAAAAACTTGTACAGATAGTTAACTGACAGACAAGACCCGGAGATTAGGACACTGAAGGCGTCAATTAAAAATATTCAAAGAGAATTACAGAATTTCTGTAAGTTTGTATTGGAACAACAGGGTTCGGGCTGTAAACACCAGCAATTCGAATATGTTCCCGCAAATAAATAAAATATTTCGGAGAAAAAATCAAAACGACCTTCAGTGTCTTAAAATAGCGCGGACAACAGACAACGAACGGTTACTGACAATAGCAGGTATTGATCCAAATGAGGCCGCTGATGATGACGACTTCTTTGTGATCGAGGATCCACAGGAGAAGGTTGAGACCATAGGAGCGACTTTTCAGGAAATATACAAGGCCAATGATACAATTGGCCCTAATTATGACCTGGACAATCGCGTCTTGGTGCACGACCTCCACATTCGAAATGAAGTAGAGAACTGGCGATCCGAGGGCTCTGGTTTCACCCGGTTCAGCGAAGCAAATATGGCAAATAATGTCATTACCAGAGAGGGTGACCTACCCCCGTTCATTTCGAAGGAAGAGCTCCATGAGATCTTCGACACAATCAGGGCTAAGAAATCAGTGGGGACCGATGGTATTCCGAACATCGTGCTTCGACATCTTCCTCTAGAAGCGGTGGACATTTACACCACCCTGTTTAATAATGCAATGAATAATGCACATTGTCCAGCGCATTGGAAAACGGCAATAGTTCAACCTATCCCCAAAAAGGGAAAGGATATATCCAATCCGGCGAATCTCCGGTCGATAAGTCTCCTTCCGAATATCAGTAAGGTGTTTGAAAAAGTAATCAATAGAGCTCTGTCTAGGTGGGTTGAGGACAAACATATAGTTCCGGATAATCAATTCGGTTTTAAGGCGGGACATGATATCTCACATGCCGCGTCTAAACTGATGTCCGATATCCAGTGGAATAAAGGCAAAAACCAATGTACTGGTGCCTGCCTTGTTGACTTGGAGAAGGACTTCAACACCGTATGGTTAGAGGGTCTTTTCTATAAGCTGACTAGGCTGGGGATCAGTAAACCACTCTTGTACATTCTTTATAATATGCTAACCAACAGACAGGTCATCGTGAAAAATGGTGATGTGACTTCTGTTGGAATATTTCAAATTAAAAATGGTCTTCAGCAAGGCGCGGTCAATTCGCCGATCCTATTCAACATTTATACAAGCGACTTAATAGGTTCACTTCCCCATACTATTGCGTACGCAGACGATTTGATAGCGTATAGAACAGGTCCAAAAATCGAGGTCATTAATACTCTCTTGCAGCGTGACTTCGATAAGATAAGACGATCTTGCGATGACTGGAAGTTGAAAATCAACTTTCAGAAGTCGGAAACCATTCTCTTTAGGACGCCGTTGTCTGGAGCCTCTAGGGATACCAGAAAAAATTGGCGAATGTTCTCGATCATTGGACAACACGGACAGCCTCTTGCCTGTCGAAATGTAGCCAGATACCTTGGGATCTGGCTAGATTAGTTTCTGTATTTTGACAAAAAGGCTAAAGGCGCTTTTGCTCTTACAAAGAGACTGTTTTATAGCAGCCAACTCGATGAGAGGGTAAAGGTAATCTGCTACATGGCCCTTATCAGGCCCATGCTGGTATTCGGGTGCCCCGTGTGGTTCAATCTACGAGCAAGCTTAATGGAAAAGATTCGGGTGTTTGAGAGGGCTTGCCTTCGCTTGTACAGAACACCAGAGTCGGAGTACAAAAAATTTTATCGTAATGAGGTTCTTTACAACAGAGTGAACCTAATACGAGTGGACAACTTCGTAATTAAGCTGATTCGAAGCACATTGAAAGAGCAATGATCTCGACGAATAACCTGATATCTGGGGCTTACTACCCCAATTACCTTTACCACGAGAGTGTGCGCTCTGAAGGCTTCGTTCCACCGGAAGCATTCCTCTACCTAGATCAGATAGGGTTGATCCAGGATAGATCAGCGGTCCCGTTAATCTTCCATGTCGCTCGGAAAGCTGGGGACAGGGGACTCAACTACGGCAGAGACGTCGCACACGGCAGTGTGGATCGTCTCAGGTTCAGTAGGGCGGTGGGGAATCGCGATAAGAGGGATGTCGTTCGGCAGCACCAGCATTTCTGGTGGTTGAATGATGGAGAAAATGTTTCGTCGTCGTTTCCTTCAATTACGGACCAGCTTCACTAATGGAGCAGAGCTGACCAATCTATTTGCTCTGTGAATAGCGATGACCAGCTTGCATAGGTTTAGGTTAGCATTTAAGAAATATATATAGAAATATATTAGTGTATACATAGGTATATACTAGTATATGTATGTCATTGTGTATAATGTCTATATGTATGTATGTGCGTATTGTGTACATAGGTTAGGTAGACTAAGGTTATTTTAAGTTAGATATTAAGTTTTTATAAAAAATAAAAAATTATGTCCGTACGCTAAGTTTTTTGTTAAATTCTTTTCTTAGCATAGAAAATAAGTACCTAAATAAAATGTAAATAAAATCGAAAGACATAGATATAAGAATTTAGATTAGCTTAGAGTGCCTGTGTGGGGCCAGTAAGTTAGTATAAGACTGTTAAGTAATTTTAAGCTAGCATTTAAGCATTTTTTGTTAGTATGTAAGAATTAATGATTTAGAAAATAAAATGCATTTAAAACTAACTAACGATTCCACTCAATCTGGAAAGCTGCAGTAAGACGATAGCTAGCTGGCGATGAGTTAAGTTAACCAACTCCAGATTGCTTTTTTCCACGCGACGACGTGAAAGTACCCATTGGCATATTCCTTTTTTCAATTAAATAAAGTAAGTGAAATTTATATAAAAGGAGTTGTCTTTTCTTTCGGGAAATCCTACGTGTATATGACTAAACGATTTTCATTTAATTCACTGGGTTTATCTGCAGGAGCTAACTTTCCAATGTTGCTATTGGACCACTTAGCAATTATAATCTTATAGACAGCTTCTTCAACCAGTAAAATACATCTCTGATTGGTCTTATGAAATTAGAGTACAATAACAAAATTCCCTGTAGTCCATTATAAGTACAAGGACATGACTCTTAAATCTCTCCGTTATTTGATTACCTATAAAAATTTACAGCAATGGCGTTAAGGAATCATTTTCAAGAATTCCAAAACCAAATTAACCTTTCCAATTGAAAACATCTCGAGCGTAATGGTAACACAATCTGACAGTATCACTTGGCTTAATCTTGAAATTTACCTGATGCTAATTTTGCTCACAATTACCACCCCCCAAAGGCTCATCCCACTACAAAATTCACTGCTCAAATTGAAGAATAACACGAATAAAAAACATCTAAATGGCTTCGTTTACTGTTGGCGAGAGGGCGTGAGAGGTGTAGTCCCTGTGTCCCATTGAAATGCTAAACCTTTGAAATGTTATTTGGAAGGACATTGAAGTCCTTTTCATCAGACCAAGAACAAAAACCAACAAAAGATGTGGTGGCCGTGGTAAGGGTGGAGTAGAGTTAGAACTGAGGACTTAAAAACACAAAATACATAGGACACATCTCAAATTGTTTGGAAAGGGTTGATGGGTATTTGTATATTTTTTTTTTTTATTCATGTTCATCCCTTCTTTCGTGTCATTAAAGTTTTATCAACACCACAAATGAAAACACACACTCAGCCAGCCACACAAGGATGATGAAGGGTTGAGTTCATTCATTTTATCTCAGAATCTGATCTTTGGTTGAGATCGGGGGGTGGAGATGAGTTTTCTCCAAAGGGTTGAAAATATTGGCAACATCCCTCAGTGAATAGTTGTTGGGGTTGGACGAGTATTTCAGAAACGCACGCAAGTAATAGGTAATGGGGTTGAAAATGATAGGAAAAAGGGTTTCTTTGTCTCTGGCTTGGCTTCAAGAGTGTTTTTTTTTTTTTTTGGCATGCCACAGCTTTGCTTGCTGTTGTAGGCATCTGAGGAAGCAACAAATAATCTGGGAGAACCCACCCGTCCATAAGTTGGTTGAGACTGGAACAGATGTTTTCGGGTAGACAGTAGAAGTGCAGAAGTGTTATCCGAAGCGAATGAATGAATTCTAAGTCGGTCGATGTAATGGGCAATTAAATTTGTCAAAAGGGTTTTTTTAAAATTTTTTTTTTTGTTTTTTAATGTTTGTGTCTTGTTTTGGTGCTTTCATGGATTTACCTTTTGATTTTTGGTATTTGTTTTCTTTTCATTTGGTAGTTGTTGGATATAAATTGAGTCGTTATGGATATCGTTGGGATGGATTTGTTGCGGGTTTTTGCGATGAATTGAATCGGTTGAACGTAAAAGGATGAGACAAGGTGTAGTACCGCACATTCGTAGATACAATCTGGTCAAACAAATCGCTTTGAAATGACATTTTTTACTTTTTCAATCTGAAACTGCATTGGTGAATGAGTTAATATGTCAGGCGACCCGTGCCGATAGTCAATTTGGCTAAGAGTAGAGGTTAATCATCGGCTCAGTTCCGCTACTGGCACCCTCTACATTGTCCTTATCTAAAAATGTATGATCTATGTGCAATTTCAGTCACTCATAGGATACAACCGAAAATTAAAGTAGAAAACGCACAAAACGAGCCAACAGAGTAAGAGTGTCTCAAGAAACCTACCGGAAACACCATTTCTGTGGCCATTTACTTATAAAATTCTTAAGGGCCGGCTGTAGGTTTTAAAGTCCAATGATTCTTTGTTTTGGAGTCTCGGCAAAACTTTGAGTTTCCAGTGAACTTTCTTCAAAACAAAGCTATAGGCACAGGCGCGCAATATTCCGCCTAATGACGGTATATACAGAAGAAGGAGAAAAGCCCCAAACAAAAGTGTTTAAAAGACAGGCTCCAATATAAACTTCTGTGATGTAGATTATATTGCGTTCAAGTTCAATGTCGAACACCTACAATTGCAAGACATTGTCATAGCCTTTGTCAATTGAGTGTGTTCCTTTAATAGTCCACCCAACGAAGGACGACGATGTCTTCGATGGGGGCTCCGTTAGTGCATGAGCCGGAGCATACACTGCAGACACTGGAGCAGGCAATTCCTGCTTTCCGGCAGCCGCATCGCACTCCACATCCAGACGTGCATCGGCAAAATATGGTGTTGAAAATGGAGTCATGTGCCACTGGCTCGTTTGTTTTCACTGGGCTTAAGATGCCATCGTCTCCTCTGGCCAATCCCCATTGGGTAGGTGGTAGGGGGTTGCCGAGCCATTGTTCTATCTGTAAAAAAGTAATAAGATCAACGTAAATATTTAGCTCAAAGCGATATTTTGTGATTAGAGATGCCTGTAGGCATAATCTGAGCGAGTGGTGCTTACAAGCTTCTCTGGTAGGAGGAAGAGTGGCCAGATCTGATTTAGGCTTCTTCGATGCTTTCAAAAAAGCTGAGTAGCGATATGTATTGAGGTTCTGTTTTTGGGCAGGCGCTTTATAAACCGCCAGAAACAACATCTCAACGGCCTGTTCAATGATCTCAGGTGATGTTGAGGGCTCACTGAAAATGTCTGAAATTTTCTGGATCAGGTCTGGTTTAGCTGTGAACAGCTTAGCAATTCCCACTTTGCTTTTTCCATCGATCGCGAAGGTAGTGTCTCATCCGGAGAAGCTGTGGAGGAGGAGAATTGTCTTGGCGAATGGAAGTTGTTGAAGTTGTCCGACTGAAAGCAATTTGGTCTCCACCTTCCCACGCCATGGTTTCATAAAGAGCCCGTTGATATATGGTGGAGCCAATCCTATGAGGAACACTATCAAGTCGACATCCTCCCCAACTATTACAACAGTTGGATGTACGGCAGCCTTATCCAACCCGCATCTGACAATAGTACCATCAGCATCAACTGTTGAAACAGCTGTTTCAATCCCTGCTACTGTTATCTTCTCGGTGAGGAACTGAATCAGCCTTGTTTTATTCCTTTCATTAGCGAGGGAATGCTATTGTTGAACAGTGATGATAAAATTTTTGTTACAGTTAATACCAACCGAAGTATTTGTCAGACCTCGTCGCTTTTGCTCTGCTCGTTTTGTGCTGTTGACATCACCGTAACCACCAAAAACCACCATATAATTTGGACCGTAATGTTTCTGTATGTAGGTGATGTACTGATGGCAAATAGAAGAAACGTTGGAGGACGGTTTCCATTTCATGCGATGTATTGTATGTACCACCATCTACCACATTAGTCCTTCGGTTGAGATTGAAAGCTTTGTAACAGAGGTAAATACGTCGCATTTGTTGCCTATCTGATGCACTAAATGGCGATGTACTCGTTTTAACCTCTCAAGCTCTGACCGATTTTGGTGCCAAATCCGTCAAACTCAGCTCGCGCACAGCCACTTTACAGGCGGCACGCGCTCTACTGAGCGGCCACGGCCCCGCGTCATCCCGTTAGAATAAATTTATTCACAATTTTAACATTCATTTTGTGTAGAATTGATTATAATTAGCTTTCCCCCTTTAATATCTTTTTAAATATTTATCCCAGCGAAAATGTGTATAGGATCTTTTTTGTAAAGAATTTTATGTGGATTACTTCTGACTAAAAACATTTTTTGGTATGGGCCACCGTTTACGAGTTATTTACGAAAAACTAAAAAAAATTTAACCTTTACACCCCTCCCTCCCCACCGCCGCCCGATAGCTTCTCCACTACCCATCAGTACTTTCACCTACAACTATGCCAAAAATCGCCTTTACACACATTATCCCTATTTGACGGTTTTTGGTCTTCGTTGGGTGGACTATAAGTCTCGAGAAGCTCTTTTCTGCCAACATCAAGTGTCGACGACTAGTGGCAACAATGCTAGCAAACCATTTAATATCCCGCCGGTGATGTGCTAATTTTAACCAATAAAGGCAAGCTAGTAGAACGAATTTTTCATTCAATGCACAAAACGATAGTCAGGATTTCTATCTACACGATATTGACCAAGTTAAGCTGACGATGTGTAAGTTTAAATCGAATAAGTCTGCTGGTTCTGATGGCCAATCAAACGAATTATTTAAAGCTGCCAGCGATGAGTTGCTAAAAAGCATGCATCAATTTATTTGCAAGTTACGGTCGGTGTTGATTGCCTGATCTTCAAGAAGATGACCCCACGAATTGCACCATCTAAGTATGATGGCAATGGTGAGTGCACGTTGCTCCGTCTAGGCGAGTAAAGATTTCACTGAGACCTTCATTATCAGACAAGGCGACGATGTGTCACACAATTTTTTTTTCCTTGAAATGATTGTGCAGGACTCAGACTCATCTAGAGGCAGAATCCCTCAATGTCTATACAGCTATTTACATTTAACTTTATTTTATTTAACGGGTTTGATGCACCGTCTGACTTACTCACAGAATTGTATCCCTGTATCCTCATACTAAAATCCTTATCACACTATTCTGGGTGGCTTCGACATTCTGGACAGACAACACCATGGATGGTGGGTTGGGATCTTCGCTGCGGAGAACAGACCACGCAAATATCTTGTTTTTAAATTCTCACCCTGATAAGTATTGTATAAGGTGGATGTGCTATCCCCTGTAGGCGAGTCGGACCGTTGCGTCATATCGGCTAATTTCTCGTATACCAACCATACAGTTGGAGAAAAGATTCCTAAAAAACCGCATGACAATACGAGAAGCGGAGTTCTTTATGAAATTTAACTGGTTGTTATGTTTCCTAGATAATGACTTGGATGCCGCTGCTGATATGATCACAGACACTATTATTTTTGGAAGGAAGGATCTCATCTTTTATCCATCGTCGGATGAAGAGTATCGGACCAAAAGAAAAGGCATGGTACGACTCGAGCTGTGGAGAGGCTTTCAGGGTTAGAAAAATGTGTTTTTTCGGTTCCTCAAGACCAACCGGCCAGAGAAAAACCAAAAAAAGTTCAAAGGAGCAAGGAATGACTGCAGCGTCTTTCTTCAGCGTGTGAAATTTCAATATGACCAAAAACTGAGAAAAAAAATACTACAACCCCCTAAAGGTAGTAAAAATTGTTGGTCGTTCGTCAAAAGCATTAGGAATCCTGCTTAATCCTCCATCCCAAGGCTGATTTATAATGACATTGCAGCTGCACAATTTGGCCGCAAAGGTCAACACCTTCAGATTATGCCTTATCTCCGCTTACACTTGAGTGCGTCAAATTTTCAATCTGACGAATCCACTTTCGCACTCGTGTAGTAGAAAGAGTACTTCAAGATCTTAAAATACAGAAATCCGCTGATCCAGATGGTATATCTTCCGTTCTTCGGAAGAGGTGTTCTTGCACGCTGGTAAAACCACTGCGTAAGCTTTTTCATCAATCCTACTCTTCAGGACTTTTTCTGAGCAGATTTAAAACAGCATTTGTCCAGCCAAGGCGAATCTTCTTCCCTCTCGAAACATGAAAACTTTTTAATGACCGGCAGTATGGTTTTGATGGCATGTCTCACCGAAAAGTGGAACAAAAGCGTGCATCAATCTGGTGAAAGCAAGATAGTTGAACTGATATTTCGAAGGCATTTGGTGGAGTTTGCCATCAGGCTCATTTGTCGAAAATGCGTGCTTTTATAATAGGATCGATAACTCTCTTCTTCAATGGAAAGTTAAATTTAAGTTGTCTTGGATTGTTTCAAGTCTGATATTCACAAAATAAATGCTGGTGTGCCCCAGGGCTCCGTTCTGTCTCCGACACTCTTTTTAATTTTCATCAGCGATCTCTTGTCTCCTACTTCTAATCCAATATATTCCTTTGCTGACTACAGTACTCTCAGCTTTTCATATTCGTTCCTGGGCTCACGCCTCTGATCTTCGGCTGTAGAACGGGAACGGCAGCGTATTTAAGCAATGGCACTTGCATCGTCGAAACCGAAAACCTTTCCGTTCTCGGTATGTGTGTCAATGAGAACTTAAGATGGAATGGTCACATATTCGAGGTCGCTAAAAATGCTGCGAAACGTCTAGGTTTCCTGAAACGATGTAGGTAAGAGATATTTCATCCCCTCTGACTTGACCTCAAAATACACGGAGGGGCAAAAGTAATGTCATAAAGTGAATGTGTCATAATTTTTGCAAATGGCGTCAATTGCGATTGTGCTTCGACATTGATATTGGAGACGGATCGAGAATTAGTTGGAAATAAGCAATGGAGCGATATACGCCTGGAAAACGCGGAATTATTATTACTGCTTATTTGTCAAATTTCCGGTCTGCTGTTTTAACGCAGAGTGATTTACGTAGTCGTCTTGTACCATGTGCGCGATACACCAGTTGCGCGACAACTTCTTGTTGCCGCTGCTACTCCAGATATTGATGTGGGCATTGGCATCACACCCAAGTACGAGGTGCAGCTGGTTCATGTGTTAATCGGCCAGTTGACGGAAGCTCACGTGCTCTGTCAGCCTCAGCTGGAGCCGTATGTTGTTTTATAGTGTCTTTGTCATCTCAAAACTGGTGTTGGTTGTGGTAGAAGTAGCTCAAGTTTTTTCTGAGATCTTTATAATGAGACACAGCTTACTGAAACGGTACTCGACATGACTTTTTAGGTCATTTAGCCGTTTCACCCCACTGTCATTTACAGCAAAGGTCATGTGGACTAGATCAAGACTCTCCTGGTACTGGTGTTAACACCTGCGTTTTGTAGGCCGATTCTTTGCGGATGGAACCCTCTTATGATGTGTGGTTTCGGAAACGAATCCTCCTCCACTAACATCACATTCAGACCGCATTTCTTCTAGAACTTAGAGAAATTACTCCTCAGCCATATTGCAGTGGCTTCATTGGAGCAAACAAATATGACTCAGTCGGCCATGATTGTAGAGATGTCAAAAGACGGTTTCACCTCTTCGCTCCTTCCTATATTTGAGCCATTTCCTCAAAACTAAGGCGGATGATGTCTTCCGGGATTACACCCAGCTTGACATGGCCCAGTATATTGCTACTTGTCGACTGTAGCATTTCCTGCTTCCTATGCCAGGGGAGTGGAGTCGTCGGATCGAATTTATTTAGACCTCAGTGCCGTTGTCTTCGGTTTTGAAAGTGGCAATCTCTAGAGCACATTCCCTAGAGCTACCATATTTCAATGCTTGTTTGGGCCTTCTCCCCTTCGAAGGTTTTAAATAGTTTATTGTAGCCGGTGACATGTTCACAGAATTTAGGGCTATTTTTGTGCTAACGGATGGCATACATAACTCACCTGATAGCATGCTAATCTTGCTTCACACAAAATGTCTGAGTCTGAGTGGCTCAGAAGTGACACATTTCCTTGCTCGCTTCTCATTTTAGCCTCAGAGTTGGCCGCAGACGTCCGTTCGACAGTTTTTGCAGCAGAGACCACGGATGCGTTCGTATAAGTTGATGCTTTTAAAGAGACATCAGTCCCTAAAGTTGAAAAGTTTGTTGGATTCCTATGATTAATCGGGATATGAAGGTCACCTAATAGCAGACCTCGTTGTGCTGAGAGCATGGCCGGGTAATTAAATCGGGGGTTAGCTCCCTTCGGCGCTCAATTTTGCCGTTTGTTAGGACACATTCACAGAGAGAAGTCCTTCAATATTACAAGCTAGCGAGTACAAGGCGCATACGCAGCCTACAATATCAAATACCGTACAGACAACAAGCCTTCTTGTGTCCGTTACTCTTAGGGATTGTCTTACGACTTTACCTTACAAGTCCGCACTTGACTTGTTTAAATGGCACAACAGTATGGGCTGCGTCTGACCCTCAACCAATAAACATCTCCGGCTGGTTGAAGTCTCTTCCTTTTTTAAGCGCCACCTAAAGCGGCGACTTGTCCCTGCGGGTAAAAATCGAATACTCTTAGGGACGGAGTGATAATACATATCCGAGTTATCTCATCGAAAGTCTCTGTGACAATACTTCCGACCTGTTAGGGGTAAGGCGCATTCTGAATTCATTCTGCACAATCTGACGAGTTTAGCAGAGAAAATAACATAAGATATGGCTCTATATAGCTCGTCTCTATAGACTCTGTCACACCCCATGTAAGTCAATAAGGATCTGTCGTAGAGTGAATGCTTTATGCATCACGGACTTATTATGCTTAAAACTGTACTGATATGGACTAATCAGATCGCTGACAATTGGTTCCAGGGGCTTATCTAATAGAGCAGATAAAAGCCTTTACTCTATGGTTGGCACAGCTGAAAGATCTCATTTCTTGTGGAATAGGCAAACGATACTCAGGCATGGTTTCCTCCGACCAAATTTTGAAAATGAATTGATGCAAGTTCTCTACCAAGACATCTCCGGCTGGCCTCTTATGATGGTGGACGGATATCTAACATTTTGCCGTATAGGCTGAATGTTCGATAAGTTTACCAGTGTAATCTGGGTCCTGCCTTTTCCGGTCCTGATTTTTTTTCACATGAACTGTGACTTCCATACTAAATTTCCATGTTTATCTCTACAGGTTTCAGTTCGGGTCTTGTTGGCTAGACACGTTCGTTCCAGCTTTTGGTAAAACCTCCAAAAATTCTTCCTGCTGTGTCACTTTTCCATTTCATGGAATAGCCATCCTTCTTCCTTTGCATATTGAGCGCACGACCCGCCCTTGTTCTTTGATGCAGCACTTCCTCATACGTTAATTACTTTGATAGATGTGCTTGCCTACACCCTTTATAAAACCAAGGGTTTTATGGGTGTGGGTAGTTGAAACTCAACACAGCAGTTGAAACATTTCTAGTAGCTTCTTGACAACGACACCACTTACCTTCGAATTTAAGAAAGGTTGTAAGAGAGTTAGCCGGAAGTTCAAGGATACGCGATTGGCAAAGGTTCTAGCGGCTCATTGTGATTGCGACTGTTCCACGTTAAATCTCCTCACAATTTTCCTTCGTTGTTGTAGTATCTAAGATATCCGTAGACGTGCCTTTGCTGCAACTTGTAAGTGGTAATAGTTTGCATTGACCGCTCGGAATATTTGGACATCTATTATACTGATTAGGTGTCTTATGATATGGTGAGGGCCATGTTTCTTTATTAATTACAAGGTGACCAAATCTGGGAGAATTTTAGAGATATTCTGTCCCTCAACAAAGTCAATTTCTCTGAGTCCGTTTCCAGACATAGTGACGTGTATGGTAATTGCGCCACAAAAGATGTTCTCTTTTCCTATTTTGGTATTAAAGTCATCTAAGACTCTAACGACATACTTAGGCACTGCTCGTATGTTATGTCTAGGAGCACGATGAAACATTCTTTGGAAGCGTGAGCGCATATAAAAATGTCTTCGCCCATGTGCCAAAAGCTCAAGATTTCTCATTTTAGTCTGCCGCTTTTAATTAATCCGGCCTCAAATAGGTGCCTCTTCTGTTCCCTTTAGCAATCAGCGAAGTATACCATATGTCGCAGTTTTTCATCATACTTTTGTTAGGCCGCCGTCTTTCATGGAAGAAAGTGATATCTGCTTTACATCAATCGCCGGCCTCCTATAGTTTCCGGATCGAGGTGGTCAAAAATTCCATGCGCAGATTCGATCGTCGATATCCTTTTTACATTTTACAAGACCGTCAACAATAGGTCCGTCCTCATACGGCTATTTGCTGCCTCCCAAAAGTGTGGCTTACCGTGGGTGAGAAGGTAAATTCACGCTGAAAGGCCGAATATTTTTCGAAGCCAGTTATCCACTTCTAGAATATTAGATCGTATCTAAATACGTTAAAAAAGCGAATCAAGCGAATTCAACAGTCATAGTTACAGCACTGTGCATCGCAGTGGTTTCTCGCCTACTCTGATGGTGCAACGTTGAGCCAAAAAGCCACTTAAGTGCCAGCCACCTTTCGAACATTGACTCCGAAGGCGTAGGAGTGATTGCCTTATTTATATTTGTTAAACACTTTGTAGTGATGTGGAAACACTTTAAAACAATGTCCAATTTCGGCCGCGCGTTGTTGACAGGTAACTTTTATGAATTTGAATTAAAACTCAAAGCAGCAAACGAATCTAAGAGATTCGAATTTCGAGGTGTTTATGGCCGCTTATCTATCAAACCTATGACTCATTACGATACTTTTCTCGGCCTAAAACTTACAAGACCAAAGACGCAAAATAGAAACATGTGCGATTCCAAACCCTTCGGATGTTAGCCTTCCTGCGGCGTTGAATTTCTATGTCTGCCCAATTCTTTTACTCAAAATTGGTATATCCACCATGTGAAAGGACACCTGTATTTATAAAACTTCGACATTCAATTCGAATCTCCCTCTGTCGTTCGGTAGAAACTTTTCTACTTAACACAAACTCAATCATCCACTAAAACTCATAACTCGATTCCATTAGATAATCTACTGAACAACAAGTAACAACATTTTGAAAACATCTCATCTTGTGTGCCTCATTGAAAGCCAATAACCCGAGCATTCACATGTTTTGATAACAACTATCTACGAGTACAGGAAAACTTTTTCAAATCGTCCTTATTATTCTTTCTTGTTAGCCAACAGAAAGAAATCCTTTTCAATTGCTCGCACACGAACAACAAACAACAAACGATGTACGACTTACTTTGTCGTTACAGGTCTATTTGCTCGTACTCATCGTCCTACTAAGGAGTAAAAATTACTAGTTAAGGACTTTACCTCGTTTGTAGCTTTTACTCTTATCGACAAATCAAAATCAAATAGCGCCAACGTTTAGGGTAAATCCAAAACTTTTAAAAGGAAACTTTCGGAAAGGTCTTAACTTGAGGCACCGTCCCCACTCCCCCCAAGACATATACTACTGAGCCAATCGCCAATCGACAAACGGCCAAAGGAGCAATGCATAGCAAAAGGATAAGATCTATAAATCATAGACTAAAAGGTAGGGCAAGATGCCAAAAGAAACGGCAACAAGGATGAAAAATAAAATTTTCAACTTTCACAAACAAACTTATCCAATAAAAGTTTCAACGACATTGATTCCTAGTCGTCCAAGTTGTCTCCCGGTTTCCCGGTCTCTTGTCTCTTGTCTCTTTGTAAGGGAGTCCTGTTTACGGTTTATGGGACGATAACTCGTGCCCCATCCAGAGAAATGATTTAATTTCTGTTGCTTCCTGAAATGATGATCCAGAGAAGGAGAGTCCTGTCAAAAGTTCAACATCGTATTCGTGTCAAAATTGATCGAAAAGCGAATAAGAGAATTTTTTTTTTCCTATTTATTATTGTTTTCTTGAAAAAAGGACATTGGGAAATATTTGCAAACAAATACGAGTACTCGTGTCCTGTTGATTTATAGACCTGGTCCCATCGTGACCCAATTTTGTTGCTGAACAGTGAATGACTTGACAAAGTTTATCCGGCTCTGTTCTGTTGGAGGAGGATAATGATTTCAGGGATAACTGCATCGTCCTCAATTGCCAATTTAATTCGTTTCTTTATCCTCTCACATACTTGCAGGGTCATTATGAGAAAGTCAGAGTCGTATAGAGGACTGTATAAGGATAAAAGTGCAATAAATCTTCGGGTTCTTAGTGGGTCTTTAAAACACTGTGAAACTCTTTGGCTAACTACTTAGAGCAGAAAGTTTCATATGTTCTGAGTTCTGGAAAAGGAAAAGTTTCCAGGATCAGATCCTGAAATGCCGGTTCTGATGGTGTTGGTAAACATTTATGTTATGTATGCGGTACAGCGAAAGGACATTGTGACCAGGTTGGAGAAGTGCGATTGGGTCAGTTGTTCGCGAAGTTAAAAGTGTTGTTTGTTGTATTTTTTTTTCTTTTTTTTTTAAATGTTTATTTATGGAAGTGGAAGATACTTAAGAAGTTTTGTTCATTGTTGAGTCAAAGAAAGGACAACTTTTGCGCTAAAGAACCAAAGTTAAAAGGAGGGATTACATTCGAAAACGAATATAAGGCCGCTGGGTGTTTATCAGTTCATTTTTGTGAGACTGACGTTGCATTTATTTGGCAAAATATTTCACAATTGACAAAAAGTTATGAGGAGACATGAAATGCAAGTCCAAGGAGTCATACAAGGACGAAGTATCTGAAACCAACTTAAATATGAAACTCGCTCTTTGGTATCAAATCCATTTTAAGCATCCTGTGAGCAGTTCTTCTTCATCTCACCATGTAAATGGGACTATACAACCTCCAGATCCATCCAATACCATCAGAGAGTTGTTCAAAATGCCAAAACAGGAAGACATAGGTGACGCCTTGTAGGACGCAACTTACCTACTTAAGAAACACTCCTTTGCGTGAGGTTGCTTCCTCTATGACCGCCACGAAAGTAGCCAAACTCATTGACTATTGTGATGTCAGCATAATGGTACTTATTAAACGTGTGTCACGATCCTATTGCTCAGCAGATCACTTCTTGCTCCACTAATAGCTTCCTGTTTCCTTCCGCTGATGTCAACGTCATGACTTTTGAAATATTATGACTTTGGTGTTGGCTTAGGAATTGCATGCAATTATTTAAAGCACGAATTTAAATAAGTCGCCTTGTTTGTTTCTTCCGGGATTGATACAAGTAGCATACAGGGTCTTCCAATAGCGACTTCCGAACTTTGACAGCTGATAGCGGCCATATTGTTGAAGCTACATCTGTCAAATTGGCTGTCATTTATTTAGCTTGTTTTACCAAATCACAAATTGTTTTATCAAAATGAGTGTTCTGTTCGGGCAACGTTCCACGCGCTTCGCCCATTTTACGGTCGCCATAATCGTCCTACCGAGAGGAGTATTCGCAGTGTGGTGATTAATTTGAGTCCACTGGTTCAGTAAGCGATAAACCAACACCCGTTTGTCAATGAAAGGCAAGATCTAACGAAATCATCACCGGTGTCCGTGAGAGTATACAGGAGAATTCGAGGCAGTTGATTTCGCGTCGCTCACAAGTATTCGGCCTTTCACAGACCAAAACTCGGGGAATTTTCCGTCGTGACTTGGGCATGCAACCGTCACTGACCCAGGAGCTGAAGGTAAACGACCATAGACAACGACATGGAGGCGATGTGAACTGGCCAGCGAGATCGTGCGATTTGACCCCGTTAGACTTTTTCCTGTGGGGTTTTCTGAAGTCTCAGAATAAGCCACACACAACAGCTGCCCGCAAAGCTAAAATATACTATGGCATCGGTCAAATTCAGCCTGATTTATGGGCCAGAGTCATGGAAAATTGAACATTTCGGATGCGCGTCACCCAGAGAAGCCGCAGCGGAAAGGAAGACCCTTTAGAAGCGCGAAAGTTTTCTCAATATATTTTGCGTAATCGAATGAGATGCCAAAGTAAGACATGCCTCCGCATAACTCGTCATTGTAGACGATAACTCAAGCAACTTTACAATCGAAAAATCTTTTCAGATTGTCCAAGATACGCTCCAGGGAATATATTTGGTGAATTATTGGCTTACCAGGTATAAGCCTGTACTGATATGAATTTGTCCGGTTGCTAACTATGTGTTTCAGGCATTAAGCTCGATTCTCGTACGTATGTGAACTTTGGCATGTTTATGTATCCTGGAGTTGACAGTATTAAGGTATTTCCTTTTCCCTGAACCCCACAGACAATAGTGAGATTCCTCTTGCGAATAAGCCATATGCTCCTACAGCTTTGTTGGATTTGAGTTTGGTAATTACTTTGCTCACTTACTTTGGCTTGCTGCATTTTTTCTTCAACTTCACTTCTTCTTCAAAATTCTCAAAACCAACTACCTCTATTCTACAGGGTTCCCAAATTTTTGGGCTTTCTTATGACGTAGTATGAATCAGTCGGGGACAGAGAAGTTATTAAGTTTGTGAAACAACGTCATTTATAAGTCATGTACTTCGACAACATTTTGAATGCAAAGACGATCGATTCGGGACTATATAGAGTCATCAAGGAGCCCAGAAATTGCCTAAACTTTTACCAGAGGCTATATTCTGGTGCCGCAGGAGTCAAAAGTGCATAAGAATAGGTTTCCAGCCTGACTTATAGGAGTAGATTGGCATGATGTGGAAAAGCGAATTATTGATCCCCATGACCCTATCAGCTAAGGGATATTGATCCTGAATCTCAAGAACGAAGTGGGCGATTCTGGATCAAATGCGTCGGCTAGCTAAGCGATATCATTTTCAACACATGATGAAAAGACAGCGCTTAAAAAAACGTATTAATTTAGAGGTATAGCCTGGGAACATAGGGTTATACATTATGGCCTTGTACTAGTACATAACATGGAATTGGTCCTTAAACGTGATGCGATAAATAACGATTTATTTATTTTTATGAGGGATGTGCCTGGAAGGCTCTAAGCGGTTCTAATGTTATATATAAGATATATCTAGCCTTTCTACTCTTGCTACAATGTTTCCTTGGTTATCCTCGTAGGCTTCGGTTAAAGTAATTTCTATTTTCTTCCAAAATTTCGGATCCCCACTAGAGCAGCAGCATTTTTCGTTCACTTCTCCAGTTCCTTTCCATTTTCTTCGGAGAGATTGTATTCTGATCTGTAGCAAGGGAGCTGTATTTAGAAGCGCCGGCTATAAATCCTTATTTAGGGTTGCTCTGAGTAACCTAGTACTCGTACATTAGAGGTAACTCTTCACCATTTGCCTTCCGCACTTAGAGCTGGATGAGACGGACTGGCAGTGGCTAAAATCACAGGCCGTGCATGTCTGTACTGGCCTTGATATTCATATTTGTACCTACCCATAGAGTCAGTTTTGGTCCTTCAGATGTCAGAATACTGTCGTCCGCCTATCTTACTGTGATCAATCCGACTTGTCGTGTTTGAACTAAGAGACACTCACATGGCCTTGTGGGTGTTAGGATAAGGGAAACGAGTGCTTGCTTCAACAATAACTTGCCACTCCCGAAATCAAACGAAACAACGTGCCGCGTTTTCAAATTTGGCATTGTGCTAACAAAAGTTGTCCACTTCCTTGTACTGGCTATTTTACCGATGTAGAAATTAACATATACTTGGGACGTTGCTCATAGTCCGTAGAAGTCTTCACCTTCGATGATGCTTGTGGGCATACATAAGAACAGCTTGCTTCCAGTGACACATTCGCATCCAAATGAAGGTTACGCTTCATAGCTATCGTCTAATCCTCTGCTTATCTTCCTTCGATTGGTGGTCGTGGCTCAAGTGGTAGTGGACTGGCTTCTGAATCGGAAGGTTCGGTGTTTGAATCCCAGCCCCGCCCGAAAGACATATCATCCATTTTTTCAGTTAACGAAAATCAATTAAGACGAGTAGTTGACCAGAAATCAACATCAAGCCAACTTCCACTAAAAATTTAGTTTCCCCATTAAATGTTGGATGCCACCCATGGAGCGAAATAACCACTGAGCCCAAACATCTTTCTTTCTCTCTCTATCCCATTTTCCAAAAAACTTAACACATGCTAAGGCATTATAAGTGTATTCATACCCACTTGAGGGTTAAGTTCTAAAAAAAAAAAAACAAAGAAGGATGCTCCCAATGTGTTTCTACATTGACATGCAAAGCGGATACTCCAACATTGATTTCCGTGTGAAGTTCGAATAACTCCTTAGCAATGAAATCAATCTTATCACTTTGGTATAGGCTAGGCATAGTCCTTAAATGAAGTAAGTTTGTGGATTCACACTACGCCTACAACTACCATATGTCAACGTGAACACGTGTCTCGGATAGATATAATTTAACGGGATGCAGATACATCCATGGGAGCAAGGATATTCCTTGCCATTGCTTGCATGTATTATGAATACTACAGCAGGACTTGCGTTGGAGGCACAGGTTCCACCCGTGGTATGGGTCGAAGATCGCCTTCGACTTCTTACTGTTCTTAGACTTACAGCACCCAGTACTTATTGCAACTCTACATTGGGTCAAAGACCCTTCTCGCGATTTGAGTTTAAACCACAGCCACCATGAAGCTCCCACAAGGGGGTCTATCTCAACAAGTCAGGCTCGGACCGAGATCCGGGGGGCTCCTGACTTCCATGGTACCGTGATTTGGTCCTGCCGCCAACAAGACCTATGACCCGCAGCTTGTAACTGATTAAATCGTAGCAACTTTCGGTGGCGTCATCTGAAGATGTTTACGATAAGACCAGTAATATGCTCTGATTTTTTATTAGAAAATCTCATTGATGGGCGAAGCCTTAATAATTGGGCGGGGCCCTACTACGCCTACGGTAGGTACTTTTCTTTTTTGGGAAACCTGTTTGGCTACTTATAATTGGCGGCACTCTGTGTCAAACCAAACGTTTCATTATGGTCGCTGCGTAATAACTAGCTTACCAGATCCACTTCTGAGAGCTTGTTGCCCGTGTTACTACCAGTCTTCGGCGCTGGATGTAAACGGTAATGTGGCTGACAAGGGATTATAGAAAACAGCTGTCAACAAGGTTTTTAGAGAGATCTTGCTATTATAACCATTACTAGGCCAAACATTCCCAAAACATCCATTCGAAGGGTTGGTGAGTTTCTTATTTTGTCTATAACCGGATAGCACAAATTTGGGCGAGCCAAAGCCATTTGGTACATGCAGATGTCCTTGAATCTGTAGGCATGGCTGGTGATGATCGCAATGTCATCAATGTGATGACCTCCCGCAATAGGCCACTGTCGAAAAATTTTGTTATGAGTGTTAATAAACTGGCCACTATATAGTGGATAGCAAGTATCTCAGGCAGTTGGCAAGCTATAAAATATTAGTCCAACTATTCACAGATAGCCTAACAACCCGAAAACATGTTCAGAAAAATAAATATATTCATCGCAAAACTCTGCCGCCTGCCAAAACAGTATCCATATCAAAAGTACTCGCATTAACGTATCCGTCAGTGTGTTGACAACCAACAAAAGGATTAACTCCTCAACCTGATTTCCATATTTCGAAACTCCGTTCTCGGCTCCATTAAAGCACTCGTTCCATCGTTTATCGTTCGATGTTCGTCGTCCGTCAAAATTTAAATTTATTCGTCTGTGCGGCAACACATTACCAGTCAATTCACACAAAAGTCGACATGTAATCGGGGTGTAAAAAATGACTGCACACAGCAACATGTGTCATAATTGATACTCTCTGTTCGAAACCGTAATATGTTCGCCATTGATTTGCAGTGAATAAATCGACAAGTGACAGGCGCCATCGATTCCGCTCACATGAGACTGCACTGGTGACGAAGAACGGGGACAAGTATATCGTCCTTCGGCTACATACTCTTACACCGAAATGGCATGCAACAGATTGCCAAATCGGAAATAAAGTTGACACATTTGCATACCTAATAAAATTTTCATGTAGACCTGACGTTTTTTTTCCTGATTTATTGTTCCTCCTTGCTGCTTTACACTTCGTCCTGTTGTCAGTTTTATATGCGACTCCTTACCTCCCAGTTCCGGATTGTTGCCAACTTTTGTGAAAGCAATTTTGGCTTCCAGTTTTGAGTGATAGTACTCTGCAGCGCTATGTCGTGTATAGTATCAGTTTAGTTAAGTAAATTTATTGGTATTTTATTTGAACTGACTTTTTGAGGAGGTCGGGTTACGGGTTCCAGGCAGGACCTGGTAGGGTGAATTTATGTGATCCTGCAACGATTGTGAAGTGCGCTGACACATGGTAATTGAATTTCGATGTGTGGTATGCAACAGTAAGGTGGGTTTATTGTGAAAGGAAAACAGATAATTTTTTAACAGAGTTCGGGTGACTGGAGGACATCCGGATGTATGGCAATGGGCAGACACATCAAAGCTGTTTCTCGGTTTATTAACTATCATTAACAACCAGCGCTAATAGCCGATTTTGACAGAAGTAGTAACCCGGATATCTGGTGTTATCATTTGTTCAGGTTTCACATTGTAGATACAGGATGAATGTTCTATATTTGTAACTGATCTGCAAATGACAAAATTTCAAATATAATTAACAGGTTAAAGGAGACCGCAATGTTGAACTGAAATCAGAAAAGCTTAAAGTGTTGGCCTTGTATTAGAAAGTTGGTATATAGGCGGTAGCGAAGTTGGTATTGAGAATAATCAATAAAACCGACAGCAGTGTGAACGTCGTCTTTGTGCTGAACTCACTCTTAACATCTAAAGCTGGCCAATTTTATAAGCAAAATTTAGTTGCTGGAGACATAAGCTATGAAACGCATGAAGAATGGGACAGATTCGTCTATACGTGAGATTTCCGTGTGATTCGATGCAATGCAGCAACTAGAGAAAGAAGCCGAACCCGTTGAAATGCTGTGACCACAACAAGGTGGGATATATAATATGCAGCGAGGTTCAAGTTCGGAGGATTTTTTGGGCAAAAACTCATACAACAAGACAGGCAATCATCGCTTGGTTTCATGCTATCGTCTGGCTATCAACAATTTGGGTCTCAACATTTCTCATGAAGGACTAATAGAAAGCACTCGACATAACCTTATCAACAGGTACGCTAAGCGTATTACAAGAGTGAAAGCACTGCCAGGGGCTTCCATGTAGGTACTTCGAATTCAGAATCGGGCGGAAAGTTTCGGCTATGTCGAAGGAAAGAAATTCGAGAATAACCAACACAATATGTTACGATTTAAAAAGGAGCTCGTCAAGGCCGATAGTGATCGGTCTAAACTCAAACTAAAACAAAAGTTAGAGGAAGCTGTCCAGGAATGCTGCTATCACTAAATTAGCTAACGCGTTCAGCTAGGAAACACTGCTGTAGATCGCCCGCTCCATGGCGGAAATAAGATTTGCAGCGACTCAATAAGGAGACCCGAAAACTTCTGAGCAGGTCACTTAAGGCTAATTTGGAGATGCATTGGATTTCGGATTTCGAAGGGTGAACTACTCGATGAAACCACTTAACTTGTCAACGTCCTTAAAAGGAGCAAACCAGACAGACTGGATACACCTAGACTGAGCTGAAAGCGGAGATTATCTGTCTTATGCTGTGAAGTGATTCCAGGTTATATTATCAGGAGTGGCTCACAATCAACTCCCAATACTGATGGTGAAAGCGAGCTTAGTACTATACTCGTCGCAGCTGGTATTTGTTACCGTTGTAGCTTTTTAATATACTCCTGCATCCCAAGTTGTATGGTATAAATCTAATTATCAACCAAAAAGGTTTAGACTGGCTGTGAACAAATTTGTAGGGAGCCTTACCTTACATACCGAATACCTGGAGATCAGTTATAGCAGCCTTTATATCAAACCTTATCAAGAGCTTCAGACTAATCAGTCTGACTTCTTACATTTAAAGGAGCACAGAGAGAACAGTTGAGCTTCATGTGCGCAAAACTGCTTTACGAACTCATCATCTGCCCAGGATGCAACATGGCTATCTACGAGCACAATGCTGCGAAACTGCGCTTGAAAATTCATTGGGCAGAAAAGAGCACACTCTATAAGAAGGAGTACGCCTTAGGGCACATTTAGGGCGTTTTCGACAGCCATGGTATGCTAGTGAATTTAATCTTGGTTGTGGATGCCGACTGGGGCCAATATGTGAAGACGACGGCTCCACGACTATGGTGCATGGTGGTTGACTCCCTCTCAGGCCGTCAGATCATTCTTGCAACCGTTTGCTCTAAGACACAGGGAACCCTGGGCGTAATCGACGATTTGTGCACTAAAGATATGCTTGCAGGCAGTCTTTTCAAATTTGAGGTAATTCTCTATGCAAGAAGGGTAAAGCTTACTAGTCTGACACATCTAGTGCCGACTATTTTAGTGTCATCTTGGGTAACAAACTTTATTGATCTAAACCTATTGCGAGGAAAGCATGTAAGGCATTTCCGGCTTTCTAGCAGTGTAAAGGAGATTCTGGAAAGACTTGGGGCTTTATTATATCCTGTGAGTCATTGCTCCTTAAATAGATTTAAAATAAAAGCCTTTCCCGTAAACATAGGAGTGTTCTTCGGCTCTTCTCTAGACGAACTGATGAATCTTGTTTCCCTTGATACTCATATCATCGACTGCACTCTTCCGTTTAAAAAACGAAGTCGTTTTTGGTACAAAACGCGATGGTCTTTTGATGACCAGACTGTCTACTAACTCTGGTCTTATGACAATGTCGTCTGATACCTGTTGCTACGAAAGTACGAAATGAATTTTTGCTCTGTTCAGGAATGGTTTTGCCCAGAATCTGAGTTAGGAAAGGAAAGTAGTTTGGTCTTTAAGGATGGTTACAAAATGAACGACAAGGTTAGCTTTCACTCCTTGTTAGGAAAATTTACGTCTGTCAATCAAGCCGAATTAACTTTATTGTGGAGAATCAGTGTAGGGGGCGAATCAGGGTCTGCTGCGAAAGTCAAATTGCATTAAAGGCTTTTCTGAGCCCTCTGACCACTTTCAAGCTACTATGAGAATGTAAGCCTTCTCTGAACTCAGTCTAAATTCACTTTGCCCAGTTTACAATGGAATCGCACGAAATATGATCGTCGATGAACTCACTACATAAATAAGACCCAGACCAACTGTTTCGGCTGGTGGGATGCTGGTAGACTAAATAAATGCTTTCCGACGTCTTTTTTTTTTTTTTATAATTTACGCGCGCCTAAGGGGTTATGGATACCCTGCCAGGGCGCGGGCGGAAAGATAGAAGGAGGAGAAAGGAAAGCATTGTTGTGATGTAGTGGGTTTGAAATTCAGGTGTGTTTGGTTTCGATATTAACTCTCCAGGGGTGGGAGTCTGAATAGGACGGAGAGACTTTCTTCACTCGGAATGATTCAGGTTGTGAATTTTTTTTAACGGTTGTTTTGTGCTTGAAACTCTACACAGCCAAATCTACATGTCAGTGTTATGCCTTCACACGCAGATTTTTCTGACTGAGTTCCAATTACACAAATGAAAACTTTGTTGTGGCTAGGATTCGAACCTTGACCCTCCGAGTGAGAAGCGTTTGCTAGTACCATTACACCACGGCCACCCCCAGTAAAAAGAATAGCAGGTGTACAGTGGACAATATCTCTGTTTGGATGCTCTGAAATGAACTGATCCTCCATAGCCTATCGTGTCAATTTGAACCGATTTAAATCGCTACTTTGCAGTATTCTAATTCTGACTGGGCAAGTAGGGCTGAATTTCGGTGCATAGTCTTAATGCAGACAAGTCACAAAACAGACGTTGCAGCGGACTATTCCTAAGATGGAATCAATTGCGATGTCAGTGGCAGATTTAGCTGTACCTACATTGCAGTTGCTTCTACGTTGCTTCAATGATTCCTTGTCATCTAAATAGGAAATCGAAGTAGAGATAGTCGTAGCTAGAGAATTCAAGCCAGCACCAGCATCCAACAGCCACCGAATTCCCCTGATTAGGCTCCCTGTGACTTCTTTCTGTTCAATCGAGTTAAAAAAACACTACGGGGAACGCGTTTTAGCAGCCGAGAGGAAGTAATGGAAAAATCGCAGGAAGCACAGATGGACATACCGAAAACCGAGGATTAGATCAAACGCTGGCATAAGTGTGTTGCAGTCGATGGGGATTACTTCGAAGGGGCAATGTAGATTTAGATGAATAAACTTGTATTTCTAATTTTCTTTTTGATCAAGGTGGTATGTTATGACACCACGGCTAACTATAACTAAACCTAATACTGTGGCCTACCGAGGTAGCAGAAAATTCCCCGATATTATCCGGATCGGAGAATTTTGTAGCGAGATATTCTTCCGAGTAGCTGTTGGTAACATTTCCCCGTCACTATGTAAGGCACACCGGCGATAAGAGCTGCAGTGCGATGAAGTGCATTTTTAGATGACATTTTCAACAGCTTCGTATGGTTTTTCTTCCGATATTCTCCGATAAAATTGCTTCACGGAATATGTCTACGGATCGTAATGCATTGTTGACAAAATGTAAGCAATAGATAAAAAACAATTTGGCAAAGCAATTTTGTTTATCTATTTCAAATTTGTGTTTACACGGCAATCTTAAATGAAAAAACAACCACCAAACTATACTAGCACCTGGTGAAATAGTTGACAGAAAAACCCGATATAGCACAAAACTACAGCAAACGGTCAACAGAAGCTGTTGCTTCATTCTGGGAGGATGTTACTGACCAACTAACTAAGCTAGGTTCTCGACATAGAGATGCTGCGAGTCAGAAAAAAGTGTACACATTAAACATGATGCCCATAGACTAGAATTAAATTGTACATGTTGTATGTATACGAGGGTTTTCTGAAAAGCTTCCGACCGAAAAATGATACAAGACATTTTTTCTCAAAATTTTTTTTTATTTTTCTACATAGTTTCCTTGTGTAGAATACACAATTCTCCCAGCGATGCTCCCATCTCTCCAACCCATCCAAATAGTACTTGGCGTTTTTCTTTGCAAAATAATTGTTCACGAAGGTGATTGCCTGCTCATTTGACGAAAATCTCTGTTCTCCGAGCGCAGTTTTTAGATGAGGGAACAAAAAGAAGTCGCTTGGGGCTAGATCTGGTGAATAAGGTGGATGGTCAAGCAGTTCAAACCGTAATTCATGGATTTTCGCCATGGCAACCGCTGAGGTGTGAGACGGCGCGTTGTCTTGGTGAAACAGGATTTTCTTTTTCTGCAAATGTGGCCGTTTTTCCGCAATTTCTGCCTTCAACTTGGCAAGTAATGATGCGTAGTATGCTCCTGTAATGGTTTTTCCTTTTTGAATCGATTAAGATAACTCTTAAAAACAGTCGCTATCAGTTTCCCAGCCGAAAAAACAGTTTTTGTTTTTTTTTGGAGCCGGCTCGCCCTTTGCAGTCCACTGTTTTGACCGAAATTTTGTTTCGGGCGAATAATGGTGTATCCAAGTTTCATCTACAGTAATTAATCGGCGCCAAAACTCGGACTTATTACGCCTAACCTGCGCCAACAGAGCGTTGGAAGCGCGGACAGCCTCCTCATACCTAAATCTTGATTTAATATCTCTTGACTATCTCACTCACTTTAACTCGGCGGCCGTCTAACACCATTGGGTGAACTTTAACAATGTTATCGTCAGTGGTTGCAGTTTTTGGACGTCCCGAACGTTCATCATCGCCCAAGCTCTTACGGCCACGTTTAAATTCAGCTGCCCAACATTTAACTGTGGTAAATGATGGTTCAGAGTCCCCATACACAGAGTCCAACTCATTTTTGATTTGCGTAGGCGTATTGCCTTTCAAAAACAAAAATTTAATAACAGCTCGATACTCAATTTTTTCCATTTTCACGAATGCACTCACATCGACTCACTCAAACGACTGTCAACTAAAAACTGCGCCACCAAAATGACTGAAACTTCGGAAAGTAACTATCAAAAGATGCACAACTAGCATTCACTTGCTTTTATTGACGAGTGCCGCTATCTTTACGTTGCGGTCGGACAACCTCGTATACTAGTGCAGTGGGCCACTGACAATATCCTTTGAAGCATGTGGTCCTCCAGGTTTAGGGAGTTGCCCTACCACTTAAAACGCTTTTCATTTTGAAATGACAAACGCCCTCCATGGTGTAGCTGCTGTCATCGCAATAAATTGTCGATTTCGGCTGCATAATTAACAGCGGCCCGAGACCGCGGATATCAATTCCATCCTAGGAGTGCTATGCGATAGGCCGAGCAAGATAAATGAAAGAATATAAAAAACAGTGACGGTGTGGATTTTTGTCATTAGAAAAGTTTTCGGCAAGAAGTCTTTAGCTTCAGACATTCTCTCATACGCGAGTTATTGATTACATTCCACATCAAGGCTTAATTCGCAAACAAAGGTCCAATATGAGCTCAAGCTGCCATATAACAACTTTCGCCAAATAATGCTTCTACAGGCTGGCTCTTATTAAGCTTATGAGTTACATTGTAAGTAATTATCTCACAATGTTTCAATTGTTCGTGGTGATTTGAAGGCCAAGTTACCATTCCATTTTCGGCGCACAATTGAAAATTGTATCCATAACGTTGCCACCACCAAAAGTGGATTAATAGAATTTGAGATGAAATTTCATCGAAGACAACTTCCACAGAGTTTCCTGACAGTCTTCTGATCAAAAACCATCAACAAGGCTGTTTGATGAAATGTCCAAGCGATTCGAGAAGTATGCATTTGTTCCGTATGACTATATCCAAAGTTCGAATGCGGACATTCTACCAAAACTTTTGCAGAATGTCCATGTTTTCGATAAGCGTAATCTACTGTACTGCGCCAGCTACACATAAATCTGTATACCTAATACCGTGAACATGATCTTAATTACTCTGCAATCCGGTAATTAGTAAACAGTGTACTTTAAGTCACGGCAGCTTTTCTAGTTACCAATTTATCCAACGACCGACATCAGAAAAGATTCATTAAAATGTCAGGAAAAAAACAGTCTTTGTCTGTCGTGTACCTATATAGCTTAGAGGAGAAGATACATCCATGAGCTTTGCAGAAACATTTACCCTATTAAAAGAGCCAGAATTAATCGGTTTAAATATACTACCTTGATCAAAAAGTTCCTGGAAAATAAAAATACTAGTTTATTCATCTAAATCTATATTGTCCTCTTCAAAGTAATCTCAATCGACTGCAACACTCTTATGCCAGCGCTTGATCAAATCCTCGAAACATTCTTTATATTCGGTTTTCGGTATGTCCATCAGTGCTTCCTGTGATTTTTCCATTACTTCCTCTCGGCTGCTGGACCGCGTTCCCCGTTGTGGTTTTTTAACTCGATTGAACAGAAAGAATTCACAGGGAGCCAAATCAGGGGAATTCGGTGGCTGTTGGATGGTATTTGTTGCATTTTTCGTCAAAAAAATTACGAATAATGATGGCACTGTGCGGGGGTGCGTTATAGTGGTGCAAAATCCATGAGTTTTCTGCCCACAATTCTAGTCCCTTTCGGCAAATTGCTTCACGCAAAACGTCTCATAACGCCCAAATAATACGAGGACTCTTTGTTTACTGTCTGGCCTTCTGGCAAAAATTCATGATGCACTACATCGTTGTAATGCATGAAAACCGTGAGCATTGCCTTCTTTTTTGACTGAAAACGACGTGGTTTTTTTGGTCTCGGCTCATTTGGTGAACGCCATTCACTTGCCTGGTGTCTGGATTGCGTGTCGTACTCATAAACCCACGGCCACGTCTCGTCTCCAGTAATGATCCTTTTGATGAATGTGGGATCGGATTCAGCCTCGCAGATCATCTCTTTTGCGACGGTCTTTTTTTTGCATGAGATTGAGGTCTTTTGGCACAAACTTTGCTGCTACACGACGGAAACCCAAATCATTAACCAAAATGTCTTGGACGGATCCATAGGCAGTGTTCAAGTCCTCCGCTATCTCTCTGATGGTTAATTTGCGGTTATTGACCAACATTTCTTTTACTCGTACT
This sequence comes from Volucella zonaria, assembly GCA_963966105.1. Classification (NCBI taxonomy): domain Eukaryota; kingdom Metazoa; phylum Arthropoda; class Insecta; order Diptera; family Syrphidae; genus Volucella; species Volucella zonaria. The sequence goes on along the minus strand of OZ014534.1, from coordinate 69,994,329 downwards.
TCATCGTCGGTTTTCGATGTCGATGGTCTGCCACTGCGTTCATCATCTTCGATTGACTCACGACCACTTTTGAACCGCTCGCGCTCGTGCCACTGGTAAACGACCATTTTCGTTAGAAAATCGTTGCCGAAACACTTTTCCAACATTTCCAACGTTCGTGCACCATTAAATCCGTTTTTTACGCAAAATTTAATACGAGTACAAGTTCGTTGTTGCAAATTTAAATCCATTTCTAAAATTGTTAAAAATCGCCAACACACACAGAGATAGATGTACTCTTGGCTACTTAACTTTTGCAAATGTCAGGCTATGACGCTAAGATTTAGAGGGAATGTCATCAACAGATTTATCAACTTAACAAAAAAAAAAAAAAACATAACTCAAATCGGAACAATGGGAGTGCCACACGATGGTGTGGTGCGGGGACTTTTTGAACAAGGTGCTATATCGTCCTGGAAAGTCATCAAATCTATTAGCCGTGTGGGTGAATGAGAAAAAGCAGAGAAGTGTGCTCAAAAATACCCGAGTAGGATATCTCCAGCAGAAGGCTGAAGTCTTTCACTGTTGTTGCAGCAAAGATGCCTATCGCCTGTCTAACAAAACAGTGCATAGTTTTCATTGCTATAATTGCGAACAGGGATCATCGGACAGAAAACCATGTAACTGTAACTGGATATTCTGAGAAAGCAGGTGTAATGCCTCTACGCTTTTGGTTCCTGGATCAATGTGTGGTAGTGGTTTCTTGTACCAGGTACACATTCCGATATAGCCCCTGGGTTAAGTATCATTTAACCATGCTCATTCGATTGATTATGGCTGTACTTGCAGAAGTAGTCAGACCATGCGTTTTTATGCAAAAACCCAAACAATCTCCTTAGTGAAACATTCAATTTCTTTGCAAAAGCCGTGCAAAAATTTATTCCCTAAAAATTTTCTTCGACTAAGCGATATTGCCTTGCATTCACACCGTATGTGTGTTGTCCTCAACAGCTTGCAGATCACCGCAGAATCTGCTAATATCCGTACCTGACAGTTTGATTCCCTTTGCGTGTTTCCGTAGGAGAAAGTGTCCAGTCAGGATTCCTATTATTGTCCTAAGCTTACTTATGCCTGTTTAATTTTATTAACTCCCTAGATCTTTTGCCCTCGCAAAGTGGCCAGAGAGCCTTGGAGACCCTGTGTCCTTCAAGCCTTGACCGCCTTAAGTTGGCAGTCTTTATTATTTTTTCCTCGATGTGCGGCTTACTATGCAAAGGGGTGGTTTAATTTAAGCAACCTCATTATTCTTCTTGCAAACTCATACGCTGTTCATTTACCTTTATACCGACCACAGTGTCCTGACACCCAGCACAGTCTCACCCGGTTCTGATTGTATAATGCCTTGAGGACTGTGCGACAGCCCCTGACTATATCAGAATTAATGTTGGTCGATTCCATTGCCATAAGTGCGGACTGGTTATCGATGTTTATATCGATATCTCTGCATTAACTCAGCCGCCCTGAGGAAAGCCAGATTGGAAGAAACTGCTTGCGTCCGGTAGTCTTTTAGACACACGTAGCTCTGAGTCTTCTGAGAAGATACCAGAATTTGTTCCTTCCTCTGTTTTTAAGCCATCTGTGAAGATTGCAATTTCATTTCACCTGATTATTGCATTTTTTTCCCAGTCCTCGCTCTCCGGATAAATTATATCGTGAGAGATGTCGAGAGTCGACCAGGGAAGGAATTTCATTAGTTAGAGTTGGATTGGCTGGCAGTAGCTATGCTAGGACCGTGCCGTGTCCGAAACTACTGCTCTTGAAGTAACCCAAATTAGTGAGTCGTGTCGCACTGTTGCCAGCTCTTCATCTAAAAGAATATAATTCGTGTCAGAGTCAAATTGAACAGATGAGCCTTAAAGTGTTTGCGATCCGCCTTTCGCGAGCTGTTGTCATTCAAAGTCTTTCCAAATTGAACCGCTTGGAATGAGCCAGCTTCTGAGAGTATCTGCCTTCCGCACAAAAGCCTACCAAGTATTCCAAGTTACAAAAATTACATCATTCGAAGGTGCTGGGAATTATAATTTTTATTTAAATAGAGAAGAAATAAGGAAAGACAAAAAAATACGCAAAGCAATTTCTTCTTCATTCTGGTCTTCTTCATTACAAAGAATCAATCTTCTTCTTGGGTTGATCATAGCTGATTTATCAGTTTACTCCTGCTACACAAGTTACAAATACACCATCGCAACACATGTTATTCAGATGCAATTCGCAGAAGAACAAATGCACCATCGGAGAATTGCTGAACTTTGCACATAGGTCCATTTGCAGCTTGGATATTCTCATTATTCATAACCTAGGCGAGGGAAGCCCGTTGGTGCTACGTACAAGACTGAAGAACTCAGAATCCGGTTTCATCTCGGGCTGTTTCCACTACTCCTGTCTATTCACTCTTCTTTGACGCTGCGATAGGCATTTAGTGGAGGACATTGTTTGTGGAATGCGATTGAACTGTTGAACACTTTTCTGGTTAGTAGCAGTCCTGATTGCTACGCTTATCTTAGCTGACTAGTTCCCTATCTTTCGGCTACCCAGTGACCTTCGGATTTAGTGATTAGGTAAACTGAAACAAGGAAGAATCTCAAAAATTGAAGCCGCACACAAATATTCAAAGCGAAAATATTAAAATGTCGAAAATGGAGACAAAACCGTTTGTTATTTTGGAAAACTTTAAATTTTATTCATTTTAAAAATAAAAACTCAACAAATGTAAACATGGATAGCTCTGACAGATCTTAATATCCATAATGAGCGCCGAATCCGTCAAAGGTGACATGAGCAACAGCAGCAGCTGGAGAGTAGGCAATGGCATGCGCAGCAGGATGAGCGTAGACAGCTGGAGCAGCCTGAGAATACACAGCTGGGGCAGCATGAGAATACACAGCTGGGGCAGCATGAGAGTACACAGCTGGAACAGCATGAGAGACCACAGTTGGAGCAGCATGAGCAATGACTGCCTGTGGAGCAGCAACCTTCACAACTGGAGCAGCAGCAGCATAAGTCAGGGTCTTAGCATAGGCTGGTGTGTAGACATTGTTGTTGATGCGAGTATCAGTCTTACGAACACTGGAGTATGGAGTATCAACCGCCTTGGAGTACTGAGACACGGTACCAGCATATGAACGAACCACATTTTGTTGTGTTGCACCCACAGCATCCAATGATGGATTGGCAACTGCATAGTGAGCCAAAGGAGCAGAGTAAGCTACTGCCGCTGGAGCAAAACCAGCATGAGCTACAGCCAAGACAGCGAAAAGTACAACGAATTTGAATGCCATTTTGTTGGTTTGGTTTTTGTTTGGTTGTTTGGATGTTGCTCCTGTGAACTGTGTGAGTGGAACTGATGCTGATTGCCCTTTTTGCGATCGTTTTTATACCAAGTTCCATTGGGATGCAGATTCCTTGGAAATCATTGAACAACAGACTGAATCCCCTTTCTTCTGCTCCAGCTAATCTACTTTCAATGCTCTTGACCACTAATTGTGGCTTGCGAATTTACTTTCAATTTCTGTTACGAGTTTTTTTTTCTCTCCACTTTCTGGCCTCTTTTAAGTTCGGCTGTTTGTTTGTTTTTTTTTGTTTTTGTTGGTCTGTTCGTTTTGAATTGATTTTTCGCTGAGGTTGTAAACCACCGATTAAGCATATGAACACAGGGTGATACATCGTTTACTGATAAAACTTTGGCAGGTGTAAGGTAAGAAGACAGATAAATTGATGGGGCGAAGAAAATCTCTAAGTGTGGCGTGATAAAAGATACATTTTCTTTCTTTATTTTAGTTTTGCGCCATATCACTAGAATTTGGTCACTCTCTGCCATACTTTGATCCTGAGGTGAAATCAAAAGAATTTGATTATTTTCCAACATCGTTTGCGCAAACTAAGTATTTCAAATGCATTGTAGATAATGTACTAAAAGAAGAAATTCTGTACTCCCACGTCTGGGTGATTTTCGAAAGACCTACATTGCCAAGTCCTAAGATGCATTCAGCCAGAGCAGCTGCACGGAGGCAGATTTCTACCAGGTTGTTCAAACGATTGATAGCGCGCTTCAGTATAAACAGTATAAGTACGTATCTTAGATACCAGATATATATATAAAGAGTACACTGCCGTAGTTCATCCTATTCTCACTTATAGATAAATAGTTCGGCAGCCTGCCCTAAGTAAAGCCTACAATGTGTTTGTGTCCTTCCCAACTAAATCTCAATGCCTTTTCTCAAATTCAGATTCATTTGCCCATGTTCTAGTTATGTCAACGGCAACCTACAGCTTGGGTAAGCGAATTTCTTTGCATTGCATGTCTGACTTTCATACCGTAGAATGCGAGCGATATTTTGCTATTTTCCTCCGGGATGGTAACATCCAGAGCCTCCGACAAAGAAGCAGTTCACGGTACTTTTCGTATTAGTTTGCATAAAAATATGATGGAGTGAGTGAGCATCAGCGCATGAGTGCGGGCACAGGAATCGTTCCACTGTGTAGTTCTCATCATCCGGAACATGGAGGTACACATAACATAGATGCTCAGTAAAAGCAAAGTGCTCCGTTAAAGTATCAGAAAGCAGCTAAAAGTCATTCCTACTTAGGGATGGAAGGAATTCTGCTGATCTTTTGGCAACAATCTGATTTGTTGAACTGTATCCCTGAGAATGATACTACATACGGTTGCCCAATGTAGGCACAGTACCCAAGAAATCCTTATTGGAGCCTTGCCTAGCAAGTCCACCTGTGATCACACCTCCTGCGATCCCATAGTCATTTGAGACTCACAGATGAATTAATGAATTCAGTCTACTGACTGTATTTAGAGAAGCCTAACATCTCGATCATACTTGGACGTGATAAAAGGACTCAGCAAGGTCTTAAGTACACTGCTACAGACGCAGATGCTTCGATCCTCACAATATATGCAGTTCATTGCAGTCTTCGTTTGAAAGAGAAACGCAAACTATACTTAAGCAGAGTAAAGACGAACATTGCCATAAACGGCGAATAAACATAGGCATGTTAGCGTTCTATCTCCATTTCTAAAAGGCACGTTAGGCTAATCCCTGGTTAACGTCCTTAACAGCTCTAAAGTCTATGTAGATGATGAATCTGCAGTTTTTTGGCATCACATGTTAGTGATAGAAACTGAGATTGTCCTTTTTGCTAGAAGAGGAAGCTGACTAGTGCTAAAAGAGGCATCATAATCCATTTTTCTAAGGAAGCTAAGTATTGTATATGTCGCCCTGAATAACAAACTTTTTGGGACTAAATACGTCCCGTCAAAAACCTTCAATGAACAAGGAGTATAATTCACTCTCAGCTTTCCGGTAGTGTAAAGACGCTTTCGGCTAGATGTGTTACCGAGGACGGTTTTTTGGACCGCGTAGATGCTCTGATAAAGATAAATATCCTATGGGTCGGCCGCGTCTTTCCTTAGCAGACCTGGCTCTGCTCTAGATGCACTGCAATCTGTATCATGAGTTTCACTCTTCAAGCCATCCTAACTTAAAAAAAATGATAAGCTCAATCCATAGGCAAGGCTCAGAATCCGAACCTGCGTTTCGACTGCCTGCACCCTTGGTTACGGCTTTCATTAAGTATATCCTGCTACCACTGGGAGAACGTGGAAAGGGCCTTAGCTACACAGAGAGGGCGAGGGATGGCGATACCAAAGCTACTCCTGAAACCAAAGAGATTTCTTGATACTCGTACATTTGCAGGATCGGTGGTCTTTCTAGAGCAACTACCGTTTGGATCTCGGAGAAGTGATTGCCTAAAGATTGGAAATGCATATATGGCAAGGCAGGATAATTGCATAGGTGGTATGTTAGTTGCAGAGATCGCGTGCTACTAAATGCATTTCTTTTTTTAATTAAAAAAAGAAAACATCGAAACAACTAACAAAATGAAATGGGGTTTACTTCTAGTAGAAATCGTGATAGGCCAGCTATGCTTGCGTTAGTCACATTCCTTCGCGTGGATATGTTGATGCTTAGGGAAACAATAAACTTTGAACAGTGATTCTTTGTGTAAAGTAACTCTAGTGGTGGTGGAATGGCTTCCAAATCGGAAGGTTTCGTGTTCGAATTCCAGCCTCGCCCGAAAGACATATTCATTTTTTCAGTTAACGAAAATCAAGTTAGATGAGTAGTTGACTAGAAATCAACATCAAGCCAACTCTCACTAAGAATTTAGTCTCCCCATTAAATGTTGAATGTCACCCATGGAGCGAAATTAACCACTGACCCCAAAATCTTTCTTTCTCTCTCTATTCCATTTTCCAAAAACCTTAACACATGCTAAGGCATTATAAGTGTATTCATACCCACTTGAGTGTTAAGTTCTTTTAAAACAAAAATTGACGGCACTGAAGTATTCCTTTGATTTCGATGGATCAGCAACCATTGTTTTGCTGAATGGCTTCCAGTTGGCTGTACAGACTTCACCAAGCTCATCGGTGAATTGGAAAGCCTGTGCCAAACAGTGACTTTCATCGTCATTAGGACCGACTGGCAAGCTACTCACAGTGATTTGATGCCAATTTTGAACACCAGATTCTTCGTCCAAAACGCCATAATTACGGGCGATTTTCATCGATTTATCAGCGAGTAAGGAAATTTCCAAGGGTCCAAGACTATCTTGCTTGCGTGGGCTATTAATCCATGGCAAATGGGTGAAATGAGAATCTGTCGAGCAGGCGGAATGCAGCGGAATTCTTTTACACAATCAGAGAAGGCATTAATGTCAATCGAGCAGAAGAAGGTCAAGTCCACCATGTAAAAGAATAGCACAACATACTTTGACTATGGTCCTTCAGGGAGATCTCCTTGAATGCCCCGTTGACAACAGCCATTTCGGAGAATTGAGGAGCTGGCTTTTGCAGTTGTGGCATCTTGTTGGCTAGCAAGTTTAATAGGAATTTTAATAGAACAAGCATACAGACAATGACCGTGCGTGCCACAGTGTCCGCTGATAATGATTGTCAGTTTGAAGGCGTCTTGATGTCCAACAGCTATTTCTATGTGTTCATCTATGACTATCCTTAGAAAGCGCTTGAAAGGGTGTTACTTCTTTTGCGTGGACTAGCTGTGGGACGTATGGTGTTCGGAGAGTTAAGCAGCTGCGACTGCGGGCAGAAAGACGCTACAGTATGTGAGTAAACTGAAGGATTTGCGTATAGAAATGTCCTCAGAAAAGATCCTTGAGTATGTTTTAGGGATACAAATATTGAAATTGATTTATTTACATAGAATGATTTCTCTCTATCTTCTGTCATTTTTATTAGTTGGAGTCAGAACATTGAAATCGCTTTCAGTTAATTGGAAGTCGGTTGATTGGGGAATGTCGTGGTGCAGTGCAATTACACTGGCATGTCCTAGACTTAGGTATTTCCATTATTCAGTATTTCTTAGCCTGGGGGCAGAGTTAATTGGTATTAATCGGTATGTCGCGCAAGTCGGTAGGTGGCAAATGGAGTAAAACTTGGAAGTCGCCATTGGAGAGGTTTTTAACGTGCTAGGGATGCTTATATTTACAAGCAGTTTCTTGCGTTGATGTTGATAATATATTGATATTAATCCGCCTTTATAGTGCATTTATCCATATAGACAGTTAAGTGATAGTTAAATGCAGATGGCGTAACTCTCAAGGATACCGGCAGATTAAATGAATACTTCCCGACTTCTTTCTAAGCAACGAGTTTACTGCTGTCCCGGAGTAGGAAAGACTGCAGACTGCTTATTGGTTGCTAGGCTTTGGTTAGTTCATACGAGTGCTAGGCATATATGACACTGCATCATGTGATACCTGTTGTGGGAGCAATGACGACATCATACTACATTTCCTCTGTGAGTGTCCGGCCTACGCCGATACTTCATCGTGATGTGGTATTACAGGCTCTTAATCGTTGAAGCGTTTACTCAAGGGAAAGTGAGTCCTCTGTTCTGACAGAAAGAAAAGGAAAAATCTCCACCGAAGTGTTTCTTGCTTAAGACACTTAACCCTGAATAGTGCATTTTCTAGGCAGCTGCCCTCCACTTGATTGCAAACAATATCTGTCTATTAGTTAATCACTGCAGGGTTTGTACTCTGCGTTGTTGACAGATAAATTTGTTTTTTCCCATTTTGTTCAACCGACTTGGTTTTTCAGAGCAGGTCTTCTGAAGGTTGTCTAACTTTTCCGGTTTCCTAAGATAAACAATCAAAAGCAAGACTCAAACAAACCAGCTAGTGGATAGGGTTTAACTGGCAGAGACGTTGGAAGCTTTGACTTCCAAGTCGCCGTACTAAGAAAACGCGGGGAAAAATTATAGAGGTTGGTAGGTACTGTGATAGTTAAAGTTGATACTACAATATAGAAACGTCAAACAACATAAATGTACAATATTTTGCTTCCTTAAGTCAAAAGGGTCTTTAACTGCTCGTAGAGAAGAAGTTTAAAATGTTAGAGGAAAGTGAGTTACAAAGGAGGCTTTTAAGGCAACACCCAACAACTGCAGCCCGTACGCTCTTTTTTTTTCATTGCATTTTTATTTATTAAATTCACTATTACTTATTTCCTATTACAAAAAACCCCGAAAAACTAGCTTAATTAACTAGTGCGGACAATCTAACATGAACCTAATAGTTAATCTATTCGACGAATGTTATAATCTCCAATTAATTAATAATACTAAATAACTAATACTAAGAAAATAGTTTTTAATTTTGAAAAAAACTTAGTGAATGGACAATTTTGTTTCTATATAGATAAAACTAACAAATCAGAACCTAAGTATCTTAACTAATGTTATATAATTAAATATGTACTTTTTTAATTTTAAGTTTTTAAATTTTTGTTAATTTTATTTTATTTTTTAGAAAAACTTAAGTGGTACTCGTAACTGAATCTACCTAAACTAACATATGTGAACCGTGGCTTATAAAGAAAGCATTACCGACCCTGCTCTATAAAGGGCTGTCCCAAATTTGAAGGAAATGACGGAGAAGTTTCCGCTCTTTCAGTAAACCACCAAAATTGATGGTGCTGCCGAGCAACATCCGTCATATCGAGACTCCATGCCGTTCTACTGAACCACAGATAATTGAGCGATGTGGAAGATTAGCGGCACCGATAATTTGTCTTGGTTCCGCTCTTTTTTATCAAAATAGAGGAGCGCCTCTGGAATGAATGAATCTGTTTGGGGACTCACTCTCGCGATTAACCCTCTCATGCCCGGATTAAAATGGGCGTGGCTAAAATTTTTTTGAGTAGACATATAAGCTAGAGTTGACCTCAATATCAACTGACAAAAATTTGATTGTCCTAGGTGTCCTGGTTCAAGAGCTACAGGATGTTGCGTATATGCAACATTGGGCAATGGTGCTATATATTTAAAGACAAGTTGATTTTTTTTTTCAAATGCCGTTTATTTATATTTATGTATGATAGGACACAAAACAATTTTTTTGGGGATTGGAGCACAAGTGCACATTACATTTGCTGCATTTACAGCTTGGAAACCCAGTGCTGCATACTCTACATCTTCCTCTTTTTCCCCATTCCGGCCAATGGTTATTACCATCAAGTCGTAGTGATTTTGCTGGGTCTGCAACATAAGCTCTTTTATAGGGGTTTGATTCAGAGCCCGTAGAAGGAGCTGGTGATGATGGAGCTGGTGATGATGGAGCTGGTGATGATGGAGCTGGTGAAGATGCAGCTGGTGAAGATGGAGCTGGTGGTGATGGAGCTGGTGATGATGGGGATGAATTCATTGTCAAAAGGAGTGATGATGGACGACCTCTCTTTTTGGCGACAACTTTAGTTTGACTTGCGTTCAAAAGCTCGGAAGCAACATCCAATTGAAAATTTATGAGCGGCATATGCTTCAATTCGCCGTCTGTATGTATGATGTCTCTGCGGTACAACAACCAACTGTTTACTAAACTTGAATTTATGCACCAGTATACTATGCGCATGTACCATTTATTTGAGCGGTGGTTGATTTTGTACAATTCAAGCAGCATGTCCGCAAGATCAACCCCTCCCATGGGTTTGTTGTAACATTCAACTATACCTGGACGAGGTATAGTTATAAACTTCTTCTCTTTGCGGCACCATCTGTTGCATTCACTCATTGGGTTCTTACCTGCATAATTTGAAACTAATTGTACGCTCTTATTATCATACCAACGACAAGCAATCAAGTTGTTCGTTGCTTCATATTTGAAATCGCTTGATCCTCGTCCTCGTTTTTGAAGGTCTTTCTCACTGAATAGAGCACAATTTTTCAATCGGTTGCTTCTAATTGTACCAACGGCCAATATGCCCTTCTCTTTCAGAGCAATCATCAAGCTTATTGACGAAAACCAATTGTCAAAAAACAGTTTGAAATTTTGGTTTACTGGCAAATTGGATGATAAAAATAGCACGATATCTGATGAAATGCCCAAGCCATAAGTCTTGCACGTTCCTTCTCCAATGTACAGAGTAAAATCGTATATAATCCCAGATACACCAGCTCTCGTAAACATTTTGAAACCCCACTTGTGGGGCTTCATTGGAAGATATTGTTTTAAACTATGTTGACCTTTATATGCAATCATTTGCTCATCTATACTTTGGAATTCTTCCTGCGAAATTTCATTGAATTTTTTTTTTATGGCGTCCAACAAAGGCCGAGCCTTGTATAACTTGTCATATTCAGGTGTTCCCTTCTGAGGCTGTTTAGAATTATCGTTCAAATGGAAAAACTGTTTAATTTTTTCAAATCTGTTTCTTGGTAATGCATTTGCAACGGCTGCTAGTTTGAAATTGGCCGCCCACGCCATTCTATAAGCTGGTATTTTCACAACTGCAAGGTAAAGAAGTATGCCAACAAACCTTTTCATTTCAGGCACAGTGCATTTCAATTCTATACCCTTCGTTTGCATAGCATATAAATTTGTTTCATCACATATTTTCTGCCACAGTTCATCCGCAAAGAAAGTACTAAAATATTGGATGGGGTTTTTCACGGCATTGCTGCATAATTCACTTTTCCAAGTGGTCTCGCTTTCCATAAACTCGGCACTTCTCCACTTCAAACTCTTCAAATCAATTTTTTCCATCACCTCCTGTACAACGTTTTCATTTTCATTCAAATCCCCATCATTTTCGCTTTCAATAAATTGATCAATCAAACCAACACTCACATTTTCAGCTCTGTTATCCAAATTTTTCAAAGTTTCTTCAATAATTTCGTCCATATTTCGATCTTCTTCTTCTTCATATTCCTCGTCAGCCGAATCATCCCAATCAAAGTTGACAAATTTTTCAATCTCAGCTTGAGTCAGACCTTTTGGGCGCATCTTACAATCTGCATACAAAAAAAAAATTTATTTTTTGAAAATTACCACAATAGACCAATGTTGCATATACGCAACACGACATTCACAAAATTATTAGAAACAAGCTATATAATATTTTCATGCGGGTTTTTTTTTTAAATACTCACTTACCTTTCTTTATTTAGTTGTTGATCTTGGTTTTAGGATGAAGTAATTATTTAAATGTTTTTTAACACTTTTTTAAAACCACGTTTTTTTACACAATGAATTTGTCAACTACGCTCTCGGGAGAATAGCTACTAACTGAACGCATGTGCAGCTGACTACCGAACAATTAGGTGTAAGCTCACTCAACATATTTCTGCGAACGGTTCAAAACAAAAAATTTAAAATAACGGTAGTTAGAGGCTCATAAATACAATGTTGCGTATATGCAACAGCGGGCATGAGAGGGTTAAGATAATTAGGATAGTAAGCCCCGGCGATCAGGTTGTTCGTAGAGGTCATTTCTCTAGCAATGTGCCTTCGAATCAACTTAAGGTCGAAATAGTCGACTCTTATTATGTTCGCCCTATTTTATATGTATACTCTGACTATGGTGTTCTGTACAATTGAAGGTAAGCCTTTAGGGAGGCCTTCTCAGACACTCGAATCTTTTCCATTAAACTTGCTCTCATGTTGAACCACATGGGATATCTAAATACTCGTACATACATGGGCCGGACAAAGGACCATGTACCATGCTATAAAACAGTCTCTTTGTAAGGGAGAAAGCACCTTTGGCTCTGGCCAGCGCAACATCTATATGTTTAATGAAATTATCCCAACTTATCGGACCAGATTTCGACAAACAAGTAGTTGCCCTTGTTGTCCCACGATCGAAAACCTTCACCAAAGGCCCCAGAAAAAGGCGTCCTATGACGTCAATGACCTCCAGTCATCGCAAAATCGTTCAATTTTATCGAAGTCTCTTTGAGGGAGCATATTTTTGAACCTGATCTGCACGCGATCAAGTCGTCTGCGCAAGTTCTGACATGGTGAAGTGAACTCACAAGATCACTTAAGTAAAGGGTTTTTTAGAGGTATACATATTCAATATGAAATAAGACACTTGAAGATAATGTTAATGTCTATGATACTCGTATTAGCATTAAATATGACATCGGGCATATGCGCGCCACGGCTAGCTGGAATGAAGCACAATCGTGAAGTCCAATTTTCGGCAACTTTATCGAAAAACTGGGGCCGTATATCAGTAATAACTCGGCGAATGTTGACTTCCAAATCGTCCAACGTCTCAGGATTATCGGCATAGACTAGCGACTTCACATACCCCCAAAGAAAGTAATCTAAAGGTGTGCTATCACAGGATCGTGGAGGCCAGTTCACAGGTCCTTTACGCGAAATTACGCGCTCAGCAAATGTTTCATTTGCTGTCTGTCATGTCAATGCCAATCAACTGAGGAACGGAGAAGTCAGAAATCATGTTTCTATAGCGCTATCCATTGACGGTAACATTCTGGCCGGCATCGTCCTTAAAGGAATATGGGCCGATGATTCCACCTGCCCATAAAGCACACCAAATAGTCAGCTTTAATGGTTGTAAGGGTGTCTTGACAAAGGCCTCTGGGTTTTCTCCACTCCAAATTCGGCAATTTTGCTTGTTTACATATCCATTTAACAAAAAATGGGCCTCATCGGAACCATCGGAACAGGTTGAAAATGAGGATCAAGCTGAATCATGTTTTCGGCGCATTCACCGAACCTACGACGAGTATAATGGTCTCGTGGTTTCAACTCTTGCACAAGCTGGATCTTATAAGCTTTTAAGCCAAGATCTTTCCGTAAAATCTTCCACAAAGTGGGCGTAGCTCAAATTGCAGTGCACGTTGGCGAGAATCGATTCATTCGGATTCTCCTCAACACTGCGCTCCACAATTGTAATAACTTCTTCCGTTCGTACTATTTGTCGTCTTTGGGGATGCGTTTTATCCGCTAGAGTGTACGTGGTGCGAAAACGATTCATCTTGTTCTGAAAAACTTGCACAATTTGCACGCGTTATTCTGGCGTTAATCTATTCATCGTAAAATAGCAAACGGTGCTAATTACCTTAATTAGGGGTAATTAATAGCATCTTGTTGCAGAACATTTTTAAGATCAAAGTTTGCATCACTATTCTTCACCATGAACTGTCTACTGGTGAGTAGATCAAAAAGAATGTATAGCAATAGTTTACTTATGCCCAACCTGCTTGAAGAATAGTCCTATTAACCAAACGGTGTCGAATGCCGTCTCCAAGTCAATCACACAAGCGCCCGTGCAATGTTTCTTGCTTTTGTTCCACTAGATATCAGACACCAGTTCATACGCTCCATGTGAAATAACCTGCCCCAGCTCAATCCGAAATTATATTTTTGTCCTAATTGCATTAATCCAAGACACTATTGCTCATCTTTTCGAATACGAATACCTTGCTGATATTCGGGAGCAGACTCATCGACTGATGATTCACCGGATTGGATGTGCCTTTATCCCTTTTGGGAATCGGATGCCCCACCGCTGTCTTCCAATGCGTTGGATAATGGACAGTATTCAGAGCACTATTAAACAGTGTGGTGGAAATGTCCACCGGTTCTAGTCTATCCCATCGAGTCCCACTGATTTTTCACTTCTCAGTGATTCGAGAATCTCATGGAGCTCTTCCTTCAAAATGAACGGGGGTATCTCCCTCTCATCGGCGATTACATTATTTGTTCTATTTTCATCCTCAGTAAAACCTGAGTTCTTGAATCGCCAGTCCTCCATATTACTTCGAAGATAGGAGTTGTGTAAAGGACTCGATTCTCCAGGTCGTCGTTTAGGCAAATGGCATTATTCGTCTTGTACACTTCCTCGAAAATCGCTCCTATGGCTTCTACCTTCTCTTGCGGATCTTTGACCGGATCTATACCTGCTACTACAAGTATTTCTTCGTTGTCCGTCGTCTGGGCGATCCTTAGGTATGGACGGTCGTTGTGATTTCCTCCGAAATATTGTATTTACTTGCGAGAACGTATTCAGGTTGCTGGTGTTTACAGCCCGAATCGTATTGTTCCAACACAAACTTCCAGAATCCCTGGAATTTTCTTTTATTAATATTTTGGGATTTTTGATCGACGACTTCAGTGTCGTGACCTCCGGATTATGCCTGTCAGCAAACTGTCTACACAAGATTTTAAGCCTTGACAGTAGTCTACGTTTGTGTTGTGGAATGTGTTACTGTGTTGCTACCGAGGTATTGTACTGTCCATTATTGGTTTTATAGTCTCCTAGCTGATACGCTGTGTATTTCGGCATTCAGTCCTCAGCAGCGCGGTTTGCTACCTTTTTATGAATTAATGTCGACTGCGAACTTGAAATTTTATTGAGCAAGATCTCATAACGTTAAACATGATGGCATCTAGAGAACGATATACACCTAGTACGTCGATAACATTATTTTCGGAATAAATTGATGGCAGTGTGAGCATCTAACTGAAACCGGATTTCCAAAAGAATGCGTCTATTTTAAGCCACTCCATACTGCATTGCTTCTAAAGCCGGATAATCTTGATCGCCAGATTATAAGGTTTCAACAAATTGTGTCTCACTATATGTACATCCCATCCTGGTACCTCTTTAAATGCTGAGGCAATCTTTGACACCCTGTAAATTGTGTGTGAGACTTCTTTATCACCACACGAATCTTGATTGATCGCCACCTTGCTTGCTTTCGACCGAATGACATAGTACAAAAGAATCTGGAACTAAGATCTCCTGTAGGTACGAGCATTACCGCACAGGTGGACGTACGTAAGATACAGACAGAAAGAAATCGAAAAAAAACGTAAAAAAAAAAATGGAATCGACATTGGTCCAACATCCAACGAATATCGGTCAGAAGAACTGGTTGTTGATGAGTACGGCGCTATGCTGCATCAAGGTCAATTCCTTTCTGTATCGTTTGTTCATGCCGATGGTTCTGGGTCAGCAGGTTTTTTCCTTTTTGCTTTCCTTTCTGGTGTTCCTCATGTGCTGTTTATGATACTGTTGCTGGCGTTGGAGCTGTTTCGTTCTGGTGGAAACTCTTGGCGTTGTTAAATGTTGCTTTAAAAATGAAGAATTACTTGGACCCTAGTAATGGGACCGACTTGTTACCTTAGCGATTAGTTTGGAGGTCACTTAATTGGATTTCTGTTCAGTGAAAGTAAAACTAGGCCTTTTATGAACTTGATGTAGATACTCGTACATTGCGGCAGGTTCTGGTCGAAGTTACTGTAATTTTCCACTCTGTGCAGTGAGGTTGTTGCCATGTGAATAATTCAGACACAGTAGGGTGCAAAGGATGTCAGAGTTTTAAATACGAGTATCAAAGCGCAATTGATTTTTAATATTCGTTTCTGATAAGTTGTAAGATGAAGATTTTGGATATAATTTCCAGGTTGAAACTGGACATTTCATGGAGGAGAGCATAGAAAACAACTTAGTCCTCCTATGTAGCAGAAAGGCCTTTAGATTCTCAGAATCAGAAAAGACACTATTTTCGTACTTAGGTCCTCGGACCTATTATGCCCATGAGGTTCCCCTTGCGGGGCATAGGGCCTCCACTACTCCGACGCTCCATCGTGTACGGTTTCTGAAGATGTATCTCAGCTCTCTCCAACTCTTTCTCAGTTGTGCTGATTCCTCTTCGACCGTACTTCACCATGTACTTCTAGGTCGGCCCACTCGTCTGCCTGTCTACGTGAGAGGGTTCCATTGCCTCGTTTGACATACAATACACTCGTGACCTTTACGAAGCGTTGCCACTTACGCCTTCGTATAATAGAGCCAAAGGGTTTCTAACCTGTTCTCGCATGAAGTTCATCATTAGAGATACGGTTGGGCCAGAAAATCCTCAAGATGATTCGCAGACATCTATTCACGAGCGTTTGCAGATTTCTTGTGACAGCGGGTGTGATTTTCTAAGTGCTGCAGATAAAGAAGTACGGATTCAACCTTGGAGCGGAACAGTCGTAGCTTGGTCTTTAGGCTGATAGAGTTGTTTCTCCATATTTTGGACAGCATTCCGAACGCAGCTTTTGCTTTTCCGATTCTCTACCATCTCTACTGGTTATTCAGAAATCTCTATTTGGTTAGATGGGGAAGTTCCAAGGCTAATCATCTTTATTTTTGCCGTATTGATCTTTAGCCCAACGATTTCAGTTTCTCTCTCCACTCCTGTTGTATTTGATGGAGATCCATGATCCTATGAGAGAGTGAGCATACGTAAAGTAAAGTAAAGACCATCTCGAAAACACACACATTCGAAGCCGAGCAAGCAGGATTCTACCCGGATCTTCCTGTGTGGACTACATCAACACCTTGCGGATCATCACCAAACAGTGCGTTGAATATCGATCACCACTTCACCTGCTGTTCACCGACTTTGAAAATTAGTTCGACAGTGTGAGTAGAGAATTTATCTGGCTTGCTTTGTGCAGGAGCGGCATCCCAGATAAATTGGTTGCTACTATGATGGATTCAAATGTCACATTCTGCATAAAGGAAGGTGGTCAGAGGAGTTTGAAATCCAAAGTGGGGTTAGGCAATGCTGTATACTGTCACCAATACGCTTTCTGTTGATGGTAAGTGACGTACTGCATGCAGCTTTGCCTACTGGAAATGGAGGAATTCATTGGACTACGCGGACGACGTATGCTAAATAAGACATCATTGCATGCAAAACAAAGTAATGTTTCGAGGGTTTCAGTCAGGGCAAATAAAATTACGACTTTTCGAGTTAAGTTGGAATCCTTACTACGATGTTCATAATTTTATCCTCTATGTATAAAAGCTCACTTTTCAATTAGTGTGACATTGTCATTTTCCTTAGTTAACAAGGGACGGATTCTTCAATAAAACCGCTCCTCATGCAACATCCCCTGTTTACCAATAATATACGCGCTGTTCACCCATGGTGCAAATTAATATCAATTTGCTAAGTACGGATATTTACTTCCCAATGAAGGAGAACGGGTCCAACCCCTTAAAGAAAGAAAAAAAATCCTCCCAACGAATCCAAGTGAAACTGAAATAAATATTCATCAATTCAAGGACAGATAGAATGAAAATAAGAGAATCAGCATCCCACACCCACCATTCGAAGTGTGAAAGAAAAGAAAAAGTTTTTCCATTTTTGAAACTTTATTGAGCCGCGGGGTAGTTCACCCCGAAAAATTTATTCCGTTTGGCGTATTTCACGCCTCAATACGAGAGCAATTTAATGGAAGAATCCATTTCAGGGTGAAGCTATGTTACGTTTCTTTGTCCCTACCCCTCGATACGCATGTGAACAGTGAAATAGTGATTTTTGAATTTATGACGTTATATCGAAAGCGCCATTGTCAGAGGAAGCTTGAGGTCGAAGTTGAGGTTGAAGTTTGGAACAAAAAACATTTGTTTTCTTTTCGCAAAAGTGAACTTCCTACTTTTTGTTATGAGATATTCTCAGCTGATAGATGATAAATATAGTGAGGGTTCATAAATTGAAGGCGTAATATAAATGGAAAACTCACTGTCGGTTAAAGCTGTCTCAAGACTTTCTACATATCTCAGCGACCACTAAGTCATACTTTGCATTTGAGGAAAGTTTTAAAAAATCAGATTATTCGATGAATATTCTTGCACAACACGGCATTTGTAACGTGCCCCTCAGGATGATGTCAAAATGGGATGCGGTAACATTACCCTGTTCCAATAAAAGACTGTTACATGGCTGTCAAGCCGAAAACTATATACATCAACGACTTATCGAATGCAAACATGTATCGAATATGGAAAGGCAAACCTTGTCTCGTTAGGCCAATGAAAAAAATCTGCGAATCTATCAAAAAATAGACCCCCTACCCTAGACGACTTACCACTACTGGAGAATTTCCACAACCTGAGAAAGCTTTTACTCGCATTTGTCAATGAGTGTAGGACGAAAGGATAACAGTCGTTCATTAGATAAGCTGAGTTGTATATATTGTACATATGCGATGATCGATGGGATTATTTTTTGGTAGTTCTTATCGGAAAGGGTGTCCTTTCTTCTTGATCAGACATGGGCATCGCTTACTTCACACATCGAGCATGTAACGTATTCATCCACTCTGAATCGGTTAATAATTTGGTGCATGCTCTGCAACAAAGTCTGACTTTCAGCTTTGAATAACTTCGAGGGTGTAGTACATCGGAGCTAGAAGCATCATTGGTCTTCAGTCTCTTAAGTGCCACCCAAGGTATCTGGCTATATTTCGACAAGAAAATGGTTGCCCGTATTGTGCCATAATCGGAAACATTCAGCAATTCAATCTGGTATGCTCAGAGGCCCCAGAAAGGGGCGTCTTAAAGAGCGTACTTCATACTTCTGGAAGTTGATCTTCAACCTTCAGTCATCGCAATATCGCTTAATCCTACCGCAGTTACTTTGCAAAATTATATTAATGACGTCGATCTTTAGAACGATGTGGACGAGATCGTCTACGTACGTGCCATGGTGAACTGAGCCTACAGGATCGCTTGCATAGATGCTGAATATGTAGGATCGGTGAGCTAACCGCACGTTATTGCAGAAATCACATCGCAATTCTTTACGGTGAATGGTTGTAACATATATTTTACAGAATGTGAAGCAGTGGCTTACTTATGCCCAGCTTGTTCAGTTTCAAGAAAATTCCTTCTAGTTATACGGTGCAGGGGCCCTTGCATTGTGGCCTAGTTTGTTCAACTGGATATCAAATATCAGCTTAACCGCGGCATTTAAGATATCATGGCCTCCACTGAAACTAGTGTAGTTATCCAGACTTATAGCCGTAGCTTAAACCTCCTTATTGAATGCGTTTCCATATACCTTGCTGATATTTTGAAGAAAACTTATTCACAGAAATTTCGCTCAATTGGAAGTGTCCTTAATCCTTTTGGAAATGGGATATACCATCGCTGTCTTTCAATGGACACCTTGTACTCTATTAATAAAAACGGTAGTGTAAATATCCACCGCTTCTCTAGGAATACATCAGATACCTCTGCTTTCTTACTTCGCACAGATATGAAGATTAGCGATTTCAGGTCATTTATCTGTTCGCCGATAACATTATTACTTCGGATCTTATTAGACTTTTCACTTTCACGATTCCCACAATTCTGAACAACTCTTATGCCGCCAGCATCAAGTACCGAAGACCAGTGGCAACGTTGCTAATGTGCAATCAGACATGCCGCAACTGATGGTGTGGCTTTCACCCGATCACCACCAGAAATCCCTGGTTCAATGAAGATTGCCGGCAAGCACATGCAGCTAAACAATAAGCCTACAGAGAGGCGCTATAACGAAGGACAGAAGAAGCGAGAAGAACATCGGCTTTCCGGACGGAGAAAAACGAGCGCGATTGAAGATATAGAGAGGTTTTACTCCAGGAATAACTTACCAACAGGTAAAAAACACATGGCAAAGCAAGAAGAACCATACAGAAGAAGTCTGTAGAGATGAAAAATGAAACATTGTAGTAGAGTTACACTCGGTGCTGAGAATACGATATGTGAAAACTTTTTCTGCGAACTGTATAATGACAATGAAGCCCAATATCCTACCATCAAGTAGAACAGACCATTCAATTTAGACGATAGTTGCCAAAACTTCCGTCCACCTGACCAGAATGAAGTAAGAATCGCAATATTTAAGCTAAAGTCCAACGAATTAGCTGAATCTGACGGCCTACCGGCCGAGGTATTCAATACTTTGTGAAGAGCATCCACCAATTCATTTCTCACATTTGGTCAGAAGAGTGTATGCCTGATGAATGGAATCTCAGCACCGTATGCCCGATACACGAGAAAGGAGAGCCCCTCATCTGCGCCAGCTATAGAGGTATAAGTCTCTTGAAAATCGGATACAAGATCTAATCTGCCATATTGTGTGAACTTCTGAAATCCTTCGCCAACAACCTGATTGTTCACTATGAGTGTGATTTCAGAGCAGTAAAGTCCACAAACGACCAAATTTTCACACTCCGCCAGATTTTGGAAAAAAAAACTTAAGTCCAAATCGATACCCACCATCTTTTTATCGATTTTAAGGCCGCATATGACAGCATTTATAGAGACGAGCTACATATATAGAGCCATGTCTAGCCCGTACCTCTGTGCAATATAGTGATTACCAAGACTCGCTGCTCCGTTAAGGTCGGTGACGACTTAACTGAGACCTTTGATGACAAGACGGGTTTTAGACAAGGAAATGCGCTGCCATGTGACTTATTCAATAATCAATATCACACTTGAAAGAATTGTGCGGAACTCACAAGCTAATACTGGCGGCACAATCTGCGCAACTACTGTCGTATGCCGATGATACCGACGTAATTGGGAAAACACAGCGGTCTGTCACCGGTGCGTTCGCTAGTATTGAAAGGAAAGGTGCCAAAATGGGTTTAGCGGTAAATGAGGGCAAAGCCCTGACGAATTCAGAGAACATCACAGTCGATAGTTATAATTTGGATAGTAAACGAATTTGTCTACCATAACTCTGCTATGAATTCTGTCAATTACACTCCAGCAGACATAAAACAAAGAATGACTCTTTCAAATCGCGCTGTTTCTTTGGGCTAAGAAGGCAATTGTTTAGTATAGCCCTATCCCGTACAAGTAAGGAGACTCTATGTGAGACCTTGATTATCCCTACTTTATGGCACTGAAGCATGGACTCTATCTTCAGTCGTTTCTAGAGAATAGTCTTTCGAAAAATATTCGGTCCCATTTGGTTCTATGGGGTTTGGAGAAAAAGATTCAGCTACGAACAATATGAGCTGTACAGCAGCATCCTCCTAGTCGGGAAAGTGCGCATCAGCCCCCTGAGATGGCTGGGCCGCAGAGTCTTCGAATCTAACCCGGAAGGTCAACGTAGTAAAGGAAGACCTTACTTTAAGTGGCGCTCACATGTAGTACAAGTGAACCTCAAGGGACTTGGAGTGCGCAAGTGGAGGCAGTTAGCTAAAGACCGGATTAACTGCAGACGCTTGTTGATTGGGGCCCACGTTCACCCCGAACTCTAGCGCCACCTAATAAGTAAGTTCCAGAAGCCCACTTTTATTTTAGTGCAGTGCGTTTGTAGTTACGTTGCGGAATATGTGTCTATTGTCAATGTTTTAATACCGACGGATCTTCTGTCCTCGTGCGTTTGATTAAGGAACCTACCAATTTCCTCGCTAGACAGGTACCTTTTGGACGGTAGGTAGAGCAAGTTCAAGGAGAGATCTCTTGTCAGTATTGTAAGTATGAGTGTGTAACGCGCCCTACTATAGAAGATAGAAATACCTTTGAACAAGCTGGTCTTATTCAACATGTTCATTGGCGACGGTTGTACATATACTGTGACCGCAACCGTCACTGTCATATACAAATGAGCGTAGACAGTTTCGAGTAAGTTGTCGAGCTATTGATGGCTTTAAGACTGAGTATGTACATAACACTATGCTAACGCAATCAATTGGGTAGTAGGTTCCTTGTAGAATTTGGTGTACGAGTATTATTTCCGGCACTCGTCAATAAAAGCTAGTGAATGTTAGTTTTGCATCTTTTGACAGTCATTTTGGTGGCGCAGTTTTTAGTTGACAGTCGTTTGAGTGAGTCGATGTGAGTTGTGAAAATGGAAAAAATTGGGTATCGAGCTGTTGTTAAATTCTTCTTCTTGAAAGGCAATACGCCTACGCAAATCAAAAATGAGTTGGACTCTGTGTATGGGGACTCTGAACCATCATTTACCACAGTTAAATGTTGGGCAGCTGAATTTAAACGTGGCCGTAAGAGCTTGGGCGATGATGAACGTTCGGGACGTCCAAAAACTGCAACCACTGACGATAACATTGTTAAAGTTCACCCAATGGTGTTAGACGACCGCCGAGTTAAAGTGAGTGAGATAGTCAAGAGATATTAAATCAAGATTTAGGCATGAGGAGGCTGTCCGCGCTTCCAACGCTCTGTTGGCGCAGGTTAGGCGTAATAAGTCCGAGTTTTGGCGCCGATTAATTACTGTAGATGAAACTTGGATACACCATTATACGCCCGAAACAAAATTTCGGTCAAAACAGTGGACTGCAAAGGGCGAGCCGGCTCCAAAAAAAAACCAAAAATTGGTTTTTCCGCTGGGAAACTGATAGCGACTGTTTTTAAGAGTTATCTTAATCGATTCAAAAAGGAAAAACCATTACAGGAGCATACTACGCATCATTACTTGCCAAGCTGAAGGCAGAAAGTGCGGAAAAACGGCCACATTTGCAGAAAAAGAAAATCCTGTTTCACCAAGACAACGCGCCGTCTCACACCTCAGCGGTTGCCATGGCGAAAATCCATGAATTACGGTTTGAACCGCTTGACCATCCACCTTATTCACCAGATCTAGCCCCAAGCGACTTCTTTTTGTTCCCTCATCTAAAAACTACGCTCGGAGGATAGAGATTTTCGTCAAATGAGCAGGCAATCACCTTCGTGAACAATTATTTTGCAAAGAAAAGCGCCAAGTACTATTTGGATGGGTTGGAGAGATGGGAGCATCGCTGGGAGAATTGTATAGAGTTACAAGGAAACTATGTAGAAAAATAAAAAAAAATTTTGAGAAAAAATGTCTTGTATCATTTTTCGGTCGGAAGCTTTTCAGAAAACCCTCGTATACATACAACATGTACAATTTAATTCTAGTCTATGGGCATCATGTTTAATGTGTATACTTTTTTCCGACTCGCAGCATCTCTATGTCGAGAACCTAGCTTAGTTAGTTGGTCAGTAACGTCCTCCCAGAATGAAGCAATAGCTTCTGTTGACCGTTTGCTGTAGTTTTGTGCTATATCGGGTTTTTCTGTCAACTATTTCACCAGGTGCTAGTATAGTTTGGTGGTTGTTTTTTTCATTTAAGATTGCCGTGTAAACACAAATTTGAAATAGATAAACAAAATTGCTTTGTTAAATTGTTTTTTATCTATTGCTTACATTTTGTCAACAATGCATTACGATCCGTAGACATATTCCGCGAAGCAATTTTGTCGGAGAATATCGGAAGAAAAACCATACGAAGCTGTCAAAAATGTCATCTAAAAATGCACTTCATCGCACTGCAGCTCTTATCGCCGGTGCGTTTTACATAGTGTCGGGGAAATGTTACCAACAGCTACTCGGAAGAATATCTCGCTACAAAATTCTCCGATTCGGATAAAATCGGGGAATTTTCTGCTACCTCGGTAGGCCACAGTATTAGGTTTAGTTATAGTTAGCTGTGGTGTCATAACATACCACCTTGATCAAAAAGAAAATTAAAAATACAAGCTTATTCATCTAAATCTATTTAGATCTAAATATTGTCCCCTTCAAAGTAATCCCCATCGACTGCAACACACTTATGCCAGCGCTTGATTCAATCCTCGAAACATTTTTTATATTCGATTTTCGGTATGTCCATCTGTGCTTCCTGCGATTTCTACACTACTTCCTCTCGGCTGCTGAAACGCAACGCGTTCCCCGTAGTATTTTTTTTAACTCCATTGAACAGAAAGAAGTTACAGGGAGCCAAATCAGGGGAATTCGGTGGCTGTTGGATGGTATTTGTTGCATTTTTGTCAAAAAATGGCACTGTGCGACGGTGCGTTATCATGATGCAAAATCCACAAGTTTTTTGCCCACAATTCTGGTCTCTTTCGGCGAATAATACGAGTACTCTTTGTTTACTGTCTGGCCTTTTGGCAAAAATTCATGATGCACTACAACGTTGTAATCCATGAAAACCGTGAGCATTGCCTTCTTTTTTGACTGAAAACGACGTGGTTTTTTTGGTCTGGGCTCATTTGGTGAACGCTATTTACTTGCCTGGTGCCCACGTCTCGTCTCCAGTAATGATCCTTTTGATGAATGTGGGATCGCATTCAGCCTCGCAAATCATCTCTTTTGCGACGTCCACACGGTCTCTTTTTTGCATGAAATTGAGGTCTTTTGGCAGCAACTTTGCTGCTACATGACGGAAACCCAAATCATTAACCAAAATGTCTTGGACGGATCCATAGGCAACGTTCAAGTCCTCCGCTATCTCTCTGATGGTTAATTTGCGGTTATTGACCAATGTTTTCGTCGGTTTTCGATGTCGATGGTCTGCCACTGTGTTCATCTTCTTCGATTGACTCACGACCACTTTTGAACCGCTAGCGCTCATGCTACTCGTAAAGGAGCGTTTTCTTTAGAGAATCGTTGCCGAAACACTTTTCCAATATTTCCAACGTTCGCGCACCACTAAATCCGTTTTTTACGCAAAATTTAATACTCGTACACGTTCGTTGTTGCAAATTGAAATCCATTTCTAAAATTGTAAAAAATCGCCAACACACACAGAGATAGATGTACTCTTGGCTACGTAACTTTTGCAAATGTCAAGCTATGACGCTAAGATTTAGAGGGAATGTCAACAACAGATTTACCAACTTAACAAAAGAAACAGAACTCAAATCAGAGCATTGGGAGCGCCACACGATTTTCCGGGAACTTTTTGGTATTATTTATTTTACCCTTACTTACTACTCACCACATCTTTGTCGCTTCTGTTTCAATGGCCGTAATCGCCCCCGTGGAAGCCCATTGATTTCTTCTCATAGTACAATTATCGCCAGCGTAGCCTAGCTAACGTCGGTACCTATGTCCATCATCAGAAAAAATTCTACCAGCAGAAGGAGGCTTAAATGGATCGAATCCTTTAAAGGTCAATTCGATTTGTTAATGTTTCAGGATCTGAAAATACTTCAGAGAGCGAGACTCCAGCAGAAAGAAAATAGTTTCTTCGACTTACTAAATGACTACGAGTCATTGGATTGGAAGGAATAACCTTAGGAAGTCATGTGACTTCTGAGAACTTATCCCCTTGTTACGGAATAGTCTTAAAATTTCAATTTACATTTTCTACTCGTAGGTTCAGATTTGAATATTTTAGCATCACCATATATGGTTTCCCACTGGGACTTTCTTGGATGCTTTAAAAACCTTTTCACGTCATGAATAACGACGTTTCACAAGGATGGCCTCCATTTACCTCTAGAGGCGCTAAAAGGAAAGGAGTCCTCGAGAGCATGTATTTGTTTATATCAATGATTTGTCCAACAGGTTCAGATCCTACTTGGGAGATGTCTATTTCTCACAATTCATATTGCCTAAGAAGTGACCTCTGGGCGATCGTATAATGAAAGGAAAAGAAGTGGACATCAACACTCAGAAAATTAGCGCAGTAGAGAAAAACCTCGATTAAATTGGAGTGGCCAAGTGGAAGGAAACTACTAAGCAAATGAACGACTTAACTTAGGAAGCTTGTTTGTTGTTTGTTAAGGCAGGCTTCGCTTCCGCACGATGATTAAACTCTGGTTTGCGTAAAGAAAAATCTCATCCGATTGGTGTGCTCTGAAAATATGTAAGCAGCAGGGAGGATCGAGCTAGAGTTCCTATATCGCATAAAGATGAGAAAAGTGTAGTATAGCGTGAGAAGTGACAAGCGCAATTACATCAATGCGCTGGCCACGAAAGCAGAAGAAGCAGCAGCGAGGTGCGTCAGCAGAACTGTTTACAGAATCACCAAAGAGCTTCTAAGTGGCCGAAGCTCTACCCAACACCCAGTGAAAGGATTAGAAGGTTCGTTGCTAATATCGGATGAGGATCAACTGAAGAGATGAAAGGAGCATTTTGCTTCGGTTCTAAACCGAGTATTCGCCAACAATTTGCACCCAAGATAGACTGAAGTGTCCGTAGAAAGAAATTCCCGAATTCGCAGCACAACCCCCAGTAAGGATTAGATTATTGCCGCGATCAAAGCAATGAAAACCAATAAAGCGGTAGAACTTGACGGTATACCTGCAGAGCTATTTCTAGTTGCGCCAATGGCATCAGCTGAGCTACTGTTCCCACTTGTCGGGAAAACATGAAAAGCCGAGAGATTTCCGGACGAGTGGAAGAAGGGAATGATCGTCAAGTTCCCTAAAAAATTCAATCCAATGCAGTGCGAAAACTGGTGAGGTGTATGCGTGCTGCCTGCTGTGGCCAAGATACTCGTAATAGCTAAAATTATCCTGGAGCGAATCAAAGAACACCTCGAAGATACACTCGACGCCGAAAAAGCAGGTTTCCGCTCTGGATCCTCCTGTGTCGACCACATCAACACCTTGCTGTTCACCGATTTTGAAAAGGTGTTTGATAGTGTCAATCGGGAATTTATCTGGCGTGCCTTGCGCAGGAGAGGCATTCCTGATAAATTAATAGCAATTACCGAGTCTATATATGATGGGTCCACATGTCACGTCTTACATAGAGGAAGGCAAGGCTGCATGCTTTCATCAATACTGTTTCTGTTGCTTATTAGCGATATGCTGAATGCGGTCTTGTTAACAGGAAATTGAGGAATTTGATGGACACCTTGACTACACCGGCGATGTATACCTTCGTCTCACAGAATAATAGACCTTCACCAAATGGCAACAAATGTGGAGAGGAAATCAGACGTCGTTGGGTTGAAAATTAACTCGACAAAAACAACAATGATCAGCCTAAGACCAAACTCATCAACTCATATATATATTGCTGGACAGAAGGTTGAGAGAGCAGAGAGTTTCCAATATCTTGGGAGTATTGTCTCAACTGATGGCGGAACCGAACTGAATATAGCCAACCGCATAGGCAAAGCAAAATCTGCGTTTGGGATGCTATCCACAGTTTGGCAAAGTAATGCAATTAGCTTAAACACCCAGCTACGACTGTTCCATTCCAACGTTGAATCCGTGCTACTATATGGATGTGGCACCTGGAGGATGACCACCACTGTCACGAGGAAGCTACAAACGTTTGTCAATAGCTGCCCACGCTACATCTTAAGCATATTCTGGCCAAGCCGTATCTCTAACGAACAACAGCTTTATCAGAGAACGGACCATGAACCTATAGGCACAACCATACGAAGACGAAAGTGGCGGTGGATTGGTCACACTCTCCGAAAGGGTGACAGGTCCATTGCTAACCAAGGACGACAGGATGCGCGGCGGTCCTAGGAGTACGTGGTGCAGAACAGTTGAGAAGGAAGCACGGCAACTGGGAAAAAGTTGGGGAGAGCTGAGGCACATTTCCAGAAACCGCACTCGATGGCGCGTAGGCATAGTAGAGGCCCTAGGACCCACAAAGGGATACAGCAACGAATGATGATGATGATAAATGATAAGTTTATTTAAAAAAAAATGAAAGGAGTCACACGCACTTTATATGCTTTCTAGTTAAGGATTTCTCACAAATTGTTAAATTTTATTTGGAAGGACTTCAGTCTGTTGGAATTATAAATCAGAAAAGATCTATGGTATAGCATTTTCAAAAGACTTCACATTATCATCCGTGGCGAATTCTCATAATTATCCGGAGTAGACTACTTCGAATCTATTCGGCTTAGGTAACGATGTGTATAGTACGTATTCATTTATGCAACTACTGTGACTCCAAATATAATCACAGACAGGGTGTGGCACAAAATATGCCCGTCATTAAACCCTCCCGCGTACCATAAGACGTTGTCAAACAAGACCACTTCAAACTCCTTTACAAAAGCTCAATTTAGATACTCAAAACCATATCAGATTGTTACTCTGTCGATTATCGATTATCGACTTACATAACCGACAAAATATCGAAACCTACCCACTGCATCTGTCAAAATTAAGTCACATTGCGAGACAGGATTCATTCATAAAAAAAAAATTGAAAAATCAATTTCAGATTCGGCTGTGTCAGTAGACAGCGTTGAGTGTTTTTTTGTTTTTTATATTTCATGTTGCTGACCGCTTTAGCCCTGTTGCCAAGAGACAAATGCCCCCGCCATATTGACAGTACGAACGAAAGGAAAGGTGAAATGCCAATGTTATTTGCGAATTTTGCTTCATACTACGATTTTGCAATAGTCATGATGCGAATTCGGGTAGAATGGAAGGATGAAAAATCATTAAACAAAGGTCATGTAGCCTGCGAACTTAATCGTATAAATATCCCAACGAAATTGGGTTTGTGTATCAGTTCCATAGTGTCTACTGCTTCACTTCATTCGTATCCATACATCAGTTTCAACATTACACTCTTCGAAATGGCATTCAAATTTGTTGTTCTTTGCGCTATTTTGGCTGTAGCTCATGCTGGTTTTGCCCCAGCGGCAGTAGCTTACTCTGCTCCTTTGGCTCACTATGCAGTAGCCAATCCATCATTGGATGCCGTTGGTGCAACACAACAAAATGTGGTTCGTTCATATGCTGGAACCGTGTCTCAGTACTCCAAGGCTGTGGATACTCCATACTCCAGCGTTCGCAAGACTGATACACGCATCAACAACAATGTTTACACTCCAGCCTATGCAAAGACCTTGACTTATGCTGCTGCAGCTCCAGTTGTGAAGGTTGCTGCTCCACAGGCTGTTTATGCACATGCTGCCCCAGCTGTCTACTCTCATGCTGCCCCAGCTGTCTACTCACATGCCGCACCAGCAGTCTACTCCCATGCCGCTCCAGCAGTCTACTCTCATGCCGCACCAGCAGTCTACTCCCATGCCGCTCCAGCCTATGTTGACCCAACTGTATCGGCTTACTCCAGCAAGGCAATCAGTTACTCTCCAGCTGCCGCCGTTGCTCACGTCACCTTTGAAGGATTCGGCGCTCACTATGGATATTAAATTCTAAGGATCTTTGTTAACTGTTAAGTTTTATTATTGTTTCTTGTTTTTGTTTTGTTTGAATAAACGAATCAAATCCTCTATCTGAATTTAGTTTTTCTATGAATTTTCTACATAATAACACCAAATAGATTGGCAGGTGGGGTTCTCACATTTCTTGACCTCCGGCAGGAAGTTCTCGTCGACAGGATAAAAGCGCAATAAAGCAATTTTCGCTTCAATTGCAATTCGCTCATCATAAAATCGATCGAGGGATAAAACATTTATTCAATTTATCGAATGGGGTTGTGGTGGCAACACATTTGGAGTTGCTGTTGTAAATTGAACAAGGGAAGCATGATGTGAGTTTCATTTGTTGGACTCAATCATCGCGAGCATGATGTGTGGTCGTAGTCAAGCTAGAAATTGCAATTGAAATTTAATTAAGCCTGGAACTTGAAGGATGTTTTGTTGTGGCCCAGTCTAGATGGAAGTATTTGTATCTTTTGCTTGTGGGAATATTCGTAAATTCGTTTGGAAGTCATTTTATCTGCCACGTGAACGGGTTCATTCAACTCTAGTGTGCCAAAACTCAGCACACTGAAGTGAAAACGTAATAAAACTGGAGATACTAGAAAAGATATTTATCTCGCAGCTACCTAGAACTATCTTTCTCTTTTTTCGTCATCGACGGAAGGTAAAGAATTGGAAGATAAAAATGAAGTATAAGTTGATTTTCTACAAAAGACTTGAATTTCATGGCTATATTTAAACAAAAAAAACTTTAGCTGATGCTTGCTAGATAAGTAATACGATGATGAAGTAGGCCGACAAATGAACTGACACAACTTGTTTAGTTAGTTTCTTTAGCATCAACTGAGGCTGACGGGAGGGCTGGACTCACTCACACTTTTGAGGCATTTCATTGTACTTCTGGATTTGATATCTTAAGCTTAACCAGAAATTGTTTTCATATAAAAGATGCAACCTTCTGACGATGGGATCAATCAGACAAAATACTTTCCCCCTCAGCTCTGTTGTTTGGTAGTTACTTCTACTTTTCCACTTATACGCGTCGTCTGAAGTGGATCTTACTCCGTTGTATTTTTCGTCTGTGATGGATTCAAAGATTTCCCGAGCTGAAGCGCTGGTGTCCATCCACTTTACATTTCGCAACCGTTAGAGCCGATGAATTCTGACTCTATGCTATGCTCAGCTCGTTGTCCAGCCCTTAGATCTCCACATCCACTTTCCCTTGCTTAAGATGGGGCACTTGATCACTAGAAACAACCAAACCCCTCATCATGTCTATGTGCCAGGAGGACTGAGTTGATCTTCTAAGTCTAAAAAAAACACTAATTGGTTAGAATTAGTCTTGGAGCGATCTCATAGGTAGATAATTTACCTGACAAATTCGATGTTATACCTGTCTTTGTGACATTTTGTCCGAGTTGTTACTTCGTTTCGCTCTCGTGTATTGCCAGATCCATCTTCGCCGCTCGTGCTTGAATCCTTTTAAATGCCTCACAAACAGACAGATGAATCAGTTGAACTGACTTTTGAAAGATTGTGGTGCCGACGGTGTTGGCTTGCGAGCTTTGCACAAAACTCATAAGTGCAATTTTGAAAATATCGGAAGAAAGCGACTAGCCTTCTCGGAAGCCTTTTTGGAGTTCAAATGAGTTCAAATGTCTTAGAGAAGCTTACCAAGGATTTTTAGAGTTCAAGGTCTTCTTTAGAATTGTATTTTTGTTTATTTTAGGCAATGCTGGACTTTCGAGCACTGGAACAAACCTGATAATTACCACTCTGTTGGTCGAGAAAAGGTTCTATGATTCCAGGCGGATTGATGCCTTCCATTTGTCTGGCACGTTTTCATACGACGCTATTTTAGAAATCATGACGTGCATGGTCTTCAAAAAGTCCTCTCTAGCTGCCCGAATAGCTCGGCAAATAGACCGTCAGTAACAGCGCCTATGTCGGACTGAAATTTTTCGATATGGGTATCATCACTACTTCTTGGACGAGTGGATGCAATTGTTGCTCATTATGGTTCGTTTTGTCTGACAGTGGAATGTTGATCCTCGTCACTGTTTTACAAGTCTGCAAAAATGGTTCTTGCATATTCTAAGCAGCGAATGCAAATCTACCACTTGATTCTCGTATGGCCTGTCATGTACACTTTACCTTCTGTCTAATTTCTTGAATATTGCACCAGTATGTACATAGGTGAGGGATCAGCGCGGTGATTCATCGGGAAACGATACAGTCAAATTCGTTGTGTAGTCTTTAAGTAAATTCTTTCTCGTGCAGGGTAAAATTGCAAGTGCGTACTCCACCAGTGGCTTAATACTGGGCTACTGGTCCATAGAGCTCTCAGAATCCTATACAGGAGATATAATATATTTGACGAACCAGCTAATACTCTCGCAAAGAAATGGATTCACTGTTGATGACCCTGGTAAAGGATCAAATGACAGCGATCTTCGGATCTGTACATGGAATGTTCAGCCAGTTAACAGACTTAATAACAAACTAGCCAAGGATAGCATGTTTGCCGAAAAGTATTATCTCCACGATATCGCCTGTGCGGAAAAGGATACACGCTTATTGACTTTGCGGCGTGGCGTTATGCAAATACGAGTATATGGTAGCCAACACACAGTTTCCACACCGTGGGACCTGGCTCGTGGACTTCTGATGAACAAACCGCCAACAAAATTGATTATATTGCGAGGGACGGAAGGCACTCCTCCAGTGTTTTGGATGCCCGAATGTTCTGAACACATAATATCGGCTCGAACCATTATCTTGTTGCTGCCAATATACGGATATGAATTTCCGTAACAACCCAAACCCAGCGAACTACTGAGAGGGAGTTCAACGTCGAACGGCGTTGCCAGGAGGAGCGTAAATAGCAGAGCTCTTATGTACTGAGTTTCAACAAACCCGAATAAAGAAACCCCTGGTTTGCAGTTAAGCAAATCTTGAAAATACAGCAGATGTGCAAAGCGGCCCGGTAGAAAAGAACAAGGGAAACTCGCGGGCTCTACGAGAAGAAAAGAAAGGCCGTGCCTTAGAGGGAAAGAATGAAGTTCAGTTGTAAAGACCGAACAGAAATCTGCACGAATGAAGAATGAACCTCTAAACATAACCGCAGTCGGTGCTTCAAATCTGCAAAGATTATCTCTGAAGAGTGATGAAGAGTCTTATAAGTCTGCTAGACCCGATAGTCTAACTGCCAGGCTGTTTAAACCAGCAGGTGGTGATTGGATATGGAGCCAACTACAGGGGAATAAGCCCCAGCATAACACAAAATATCTTGTCTGCTTAAGATCCTTTGTCTACAGTCGGACAGGCTCCTATTAGTGTGGTTTTAGACCAGGGTCCTGTGTAGAGTCTTTTTGGTTACTCGATAGAAGACTTTGAACTCAATTGATTTCAAAGCTCAATATATCAGCCTGTGTACAGAGCCAGGTCTTGCTTTCGCATTCCTGCTACTGTGCAGGATCACGATGGAGAGTGCGCGCTGATCCGCTAAAGTTGGTAATAACAAAACCGGGAGACTTTCCTTGTCAGAAACATGTCGATGCGTTCTCATGAGATTTTCCCATTTTTCTTCAAGGAATTGTATGAAACTCGCAATCAAGTCAACTGCAGAGGCACCATCTTTCAAAAGTCTGTCCAGTTACTCTCATATACAGACGACATTGCCATATTGGAAAGAACACACCGCGCTGTCATTGCAGCGTTTGCAATTATTGAAGCAGAAGAGGTGAAAGTCGGTTAGCGGTCAATGAAGAAAAACCAAGTATCGGTTGTTTTTTTTAGAGCTATAGAACTTCTATTAAAAATAAAATTCAGAAAAATAAATGCAATGACCAATATTTTGATTTCATTAGCTCGAAAATTTTATGATATTTAGCACTTGGAAACAATTTCGGGCATATGACCCCCGCGACTGCATCTTATGAAGGCCATCCTATCGATCCAATTTTCCACCACTTTTTTCCAGCATAGATAGCTTTATTTCGGTAAGAACACGCCAATTATTGACTTCTAAGTCATCAAGTGTATCTGGTTTATCAGCATTCACGATAGTGATTTGACACAAAAAGTAGTCCAAATGCTTGAAATCACATGACCTAGGCGGCCAATTGACAAGTCTATTTCTTGAGATAGTTCATTCACCTAATGTTTGTCCCAATAAAGTGATGATTTTAACCATTGTATGGCAAGTTGCGCCATTCTCCTGAAACCATTTGTGTCTTAGACAATTGCTATTGACACAAGGATTCAAAAAATCGCTAATCTTTTGCTGTAGCGCTTGTCGGTGACGGTAACGTTGGCTAGATCTTCAGGTTTGACAAAAAATGTGCCAATCATGCCTGCTGCATACAAACCGCATGAAACAGTGACTTTTCCGGGATATAATGGGGTCTTGAGAGTTTCTTGAAGATTGTGCTCACTCGAAAAAATTGCAATTTTGCTTACTAACATACCAATAAGGCAGAAATGAGCTTCATCACGGTAAAAATTCGGTTCAGCCTAAAGTTGATTTTCAGCCCATTTACTCAACGTACCACACAAAAGATGGCCTATTGGCTTTAATAGCTGCAGTTTGAAGCCAAGTTTGATCTTATACGGCCAAGGCCAAGACCTTTCCTTCGGAAGCTTTCACGTACCACGTAGTGGATAGGCAGATGCCAAATTGCTGAGAATGGCGTGGAATTGATAAATTTGGGTGCTCGGTCACACTCACAGAGGGATGGCTTCTTCAGTACGCACAGTATGATCTCGTTTTGGATGAATATTATCCATCAGAGTATACATAGATATATATCGATTCATAGTATTGCCTACAAGCTACTCAGTTGGATGATTATGAGCATCGTAAATTCGGCGTAGTGCTCCATAAGTTTGACGCATATTACGCTAGTTTTGGAAAAAAACTTCCCACGATTTGTAAACGTTATCTTTGCAAAAGTATGCTGAACATAAATGCCAAAGACATGTGCCCAGTCCGAGAGCTGGTTTGACAGATAACCCTTTCAGAAGCTCTATACCTCTAAAAAAAACGTTATATGTTGTCAGAAAAGAAGGACTTCCAACATTGACCCTTTGAGGTAGAAGGGGACTTTATCTAACTCGGCTCCGCTATCATCTCCAACAACGACACCAGCGCGTAAATCATGGAAAAAATCACACTTGGGAATCGGTGCTTCTTCGGGCTTGGAAGCCAATTGAGTTCAAAGTTTTCCATCGAGCAACCAAAAATACTCTACACAGGACCCATATCATTCTAGTCCTGCTTTAAGCTGCAGAAGCTTGGACAGTGACGAAAGTAGATGAAAATGCTATCGAGCGGTTCCAAAAAAAGAGTTTTTTGAGTAATTTTTGATCTCGTTTGCATCTATGGGGAGAATGGAGAATTGAAGAATGATTTCAACAGCGAATTGTACAGACTGTAAGCCCGCTTAGGCGCCCAGGTATGTTTGAACGCATGGCTACCAGGGGTTCGGCCTGAAGAGCTTTCGATTCTAATCCAGAAGTACAACGCAGCCGATTCTGACCCCATCTTAGGAAGCGTACACAAGTAGAAGTGGAGCTCAGCCAACTTTGTGTGCACAAATAGAGGCAACTTCCAAAAGACCACGTTAGCTGAAGGGGTATGTCAGCTGAGGATCTGGCCCTACCCGGACTGCAGCGCTATCTAAGTAAATAAGTAAGAACTTGATATGTTTGACGCTCTAATCGCGATTTTTTGCTTAATTTCAGACTTTTGCTGATTCGCAGTTTACATTCCGATATGTCTGCTTGCGATAACAAAAGTGTATCCACTCTCATACAGATGCAAACAAAACTCATTTGTCCAGAGCCCATAGATCACACCAGTGGACTTGGGTAATACGGTCTTGATTGAAGATTGATGAATTCGGAACGCGCATACTTTAAATAAATCAATAAATGTATAAATCTCTGCCAAATGAAGCTCAAGTTACACTTACTCATTAACCTTAAAGTGACGACAAGATCCAACCACAACAATCGTAAGCAGTTAACCGTAGTTTTACATAAAACAAATACTCGTTTAAGGAGTACGTGAATACCTAGCAAAAGCGAAGTGGCCGGTTCAACTCCTTCCTTGGTAAAAGTGCTGTCGCATTATGTTACAGTTTTGTCTCCATTACGTATAACCTATTACGTTGTCCAGATTATGCGCAAACCACTCTCTAACTGACGTGCAATTAATTTACCAAATTTACTATTGTCATCAATTGAATAACAGCCGACAACGGCACTTCACTGCCCTCCATGTGGGGACAACATTTTGTATCTAATACTCGTACACGACTTATGAAAAAAAAAATCTGTTTAAGCCAGCAGATACCCCGAAGAAAAGATGTGTGTAATCGCAGAAAGCCGGTTGAACCGCAAGTACCTACTTCCATCGAACACTTTAACGATCAATCGCTCTCGAAGGCCACACCCGACCTGGACCGTGTCTGTTGCAGGGCCGTCAAAATCCGTCTCACATTATCACATTATCCGCTTAAAGCACCTTTCATCTGTGCAAACCATTTCACTGAAGTTGCTCTGGTCTGTGGATACTTTTTTTTTTTTTTTGAATTTGAATGAGCAATTTAGTTCGCTGCAGAGAGTTTGGCAATAGAGCAGTTCTAGCTTCGGGCGCGTATCTTTTGGCTAACCGGTTTCAAAGCATAGGGCATAAGACAAAGTGCGAGTATGTGTACTAATATATGGGGCAAACTTGTGAGTTAGCGTCTCATAGCGAAAGCATTTCTGTAAAAAGATACTTAAATCTGGCCTATAGCGTGACGATTCCGACCGTACGTGCTCCCAGCATGCCAATGTCAATGGCGTACAAATGAAATTGTTTACCACGCGATTAACACCATGAGTCGGGGTTTTTGATTTGATTGATTGCCATCAAAGTGGTCCTTTTGCTGTTTAAAAACCCGACTGACTATTAACTGCTGGAGTTAACGATTGGATAATTGTGTGCGATATTTTAGGCAGAAAATTTGTGGTGTACTCGTACCTAATTGAAGTGCGGATTTAACCGATTGCCCTAGTTTGTGGAATGAAAGTGATTTTATCTGACATGAGAAATTACTACATCTGCGATTTGTGCTAGAAATTTGATTCCTTCGCAGATTGTTAACGCAATTTTTAGCGTACAGCAATACTGTGAGCTGATTGGGCTGGATGTGATCAGTAGATTAGATGGATTACATGTGCTCAAGTCGGGTCAGTACTGAGACTTTATGTGGCTTAAGTAGCACAACCACTCGTATAAGTTGTTTCAGATTGCTATTTGCTGATTTAAGTTAAATTCATCGGAGTGCTTTAAATATTTTACCGCTAAACGGCAATCTCACCTCACCTCTTTATTGTTCTTTTTGGAAGCAACAGATATTGGTTCTGACTCCGGCAACTTTTAATCCGAATTCTTTCAGTATTCTCGCAAATCGTCCTATATCAACCGTCGCTATGTGCATTTACTATGTCACATTTACTTTTGTGGAATGCAAATAACGTATCGTCGTGAAATATCCAGTACGAGTATGACGTTATTGCTAGAAAATAACGGGTGACAAGATAGCTACAACTGTCAAAGTTACCAATGACATCCAGCTGTCAAAATATTCAGTTTGCCGTTTTATCTTGTATCGCTGTACGCCTGCCGAACGTGCGGAAATTATTGAAAAATATTATCGAAGTTGCGGCTCAGTTGTAAATACGCGACGTGAACTTCGTCGTGAGGTCGGTCGTCGTCATGGCTTCAGTGCGTAGGAAATTCGTCGCACCGTGGAAAAGTTTGAGCATGAGTACACTTTTTTGGATCTTAAGCCACCAACCAGACAGAGACTGGTGCGAAACGAAGAAAATATAGCCGCCAGTATCGAAGAAGACCTAGAAATGTCGATTCGGCGCCGATCAGCTGAATTGGGCATCGCAAAGAGTCAACTCGGCCTATTCTGCAGTTGGATTCGGGAACGCATTCATATAATATTGTGCTGGAGCAAGAATTGAAACCGGACGACCATAGACAACGCCTTGAGTTTGTTAATTGGGCCCTGGAAATGTTGGCCGGGGATCCGGATTTTGGCCAAAAAATCATCTTCTCAGACGAGGCCCAATTTTGGCTCAACAAGCAAAATTGCCGTTAGTGGAACCGGAGCGAACACAATCTACAAGTGTTCGGCCAAGCATCAATGCATCCACAAAAATTCACTATTTGACGCGGTTTATGGCATGACGGCATCATCGAATTTTACTTCTTTCGAAATGAGGAAGGATACATCATTACCGTCAATGGTCTCAGGTGAAAAGCGATGTTAACCGAATTTTTGTGATCAGATTTCGACAACATCCATATATATATATACAAGCGACGCAACGATCGAAATTGTGAAGAAGAAATTAGGCGACTTTGTCAACTCACGGCGAGTGTGTGTCAATTGGCCGCCGCGATCATGCGATTTGACACCAATGGATTATTTGGTCTAGAGCTACGTCAAATCCTTAGTCTACACTAATAAACCAACCACTTTGGATGAGCTCGAGGCCAACATTCGACACGCTATTGCCGGCATAACACCGCACATATTGGACAGCGTCATCAAAAAGTGGAGCGACCGCTTTAAGCGCTGCCAGTGAAGCCGAGGCGGCCAGTTGAATGATGTGCTATTCCACACATAATGGACTTCCCGACGGCCAATCTTTCGGTCCTATAAAACCAGAAATATTGACTCTGAGAAACTCTTGATTTTACTTTGTGCACAGGAGCAGAGTCTTGTTGAGATATCCATCTTTCCCATTGACAACAGTATTCGTTGAACCCTGAACAGCACCCTCTGTCACATCTTTTTCACACCCTTTTCGCAGAAATGGAGGGATGTACCACTATAGTGAGATACTCCCCACCAAACCTACGAAAGTAGGATGATGGCCATGTTGAACCCTTGGAACAACTTTTTTCGCTTGCTTTGATGACCCAGCACACATATGGTTTTGTCATTTTGCTTGACGAAAACTTCATCCACGGTAAAAATTCTCTCATACGTAAACAAAACATGTTCATGACCATTATCCGCATGCCACTGCGAGGCTTTTTGCATGTTTCCAGCCTAATGTGTAGCAGTTGAGGAGTTTATATCTTTCATGTGAAGTTCAAACCGATTCAGTCTTGACATGGATCTGCTGGATATCCCTAGTTCTGTGGACATAATTTTCTGTTTCCGAAGGGGATTTCTGCAAATTCGTTGCCGCACGGCTTTTACTACCGCGCTTGTACGAATGGCCCGTGGACGATCACTTCTTGGCCTTTCCTCTACTTTCGACAATTCACCGAAGCCACTAAAAGCCCGAAAAACAAACATGTATTTACTTAGCGGTTTTAACAAATCAAACATTTGGCATTCACTTTTCCCACACTTTAACAACGCTATTACCGCGACTCGATTTTTCTTGACGCCCCACTCCGTGTTAAAAGGCCGTAAGCTGAAACTGAATTATTCAGCAAATGGGAGTTAGAGCTCTTGAAAATGTGTAACTGAGCATATGGCAGGACGACCTTGAGGAAGGCCGTTTACCAGCTTCCTTGTCTTCAATATGCATTCAGAATACTACAATACTTGGCATTTAATAGGACACTGAATGATGTACTCGTATTGTTTACTTACTTAGGTGGGGTTCTCTCCGGGCCTCACGATTTCGTGCTAGCTGCCTCCGCTGTCGCACTCCAAGTTAGTTGAGGTCCCTTTCCATTTACATGTGGCACCTTAGATGTTACGCCGTCCCGTGGAGTTAGACTTGAAGAATCTTTTAGCTGGAGGTGTGGCGTCCCCGTTTGCTCAACATGGCTCTGCCATTTCAGATGTTGGATCCGTGGATACCTGACATGATCGATGTCGCAATTCGCGGTCAAATGTTAAATTCCCTTCTCCATTCCCCGACAACACAAACGGAACGCAGTATCTATCTTTCAAAACGGCCAAGTGTTTCTTTCATCCGCTTTCGACAAGGTCCAAGTCACTGCGCCAGAGAGCAGGGCCGGGTTTGATATAATGACAGCTGATTCTCTTACTTAATTGCTTCCTGAGCCCAGAGAAACAACGATTGAAAAGAATAGGAATCGAACGCAGAATGTTTTCTGTTTTGATGTCATAGCTCCTTGTAACAACGAAACCAAGATAGAGGAAGTTTAACCCTCTACGGATGGATGATCATATCCCTTTTGTTGGCCGATCGCACGATTCTTCTAACGCGATGTTAAAAAAAGTCACATTACAGCACGTCACCTGATTTCATTCATCATCGGCCTTGATAGAGCATAATCATTCTGCAGAAACCGACAAGTTTAGCAGAGATGTCAAAACAGGACATGATGGTGGGTACTTCGCCCCTATGTACGCTGTCTCTTCGGCTTTGAAGTCGACATATGTATAGATGATGGATGTCGAACTGAAATTCGCGGATCTTTTCCAAAATCTGCCGTAGTGTGAACATTTGAACGATGGGGACTTACTTATACCTGGGCTGAAACCTTACTGATATGTCCTTGAATGGTTTCAGGTGCTCACACAATACGACAGACTTATTTTTCTATGGTTGACGAGGTCAAATGGGTCTCCTTTCTTGTGGATCGGAGATACGCGATGCTGATATTTCATGCTTCCTCTGACCATGTTTCACAGGACAACACGGGTATATTCCCAACTAGGTCATATCCGCCTGCTGTAGATAGTTCAATAGCCATTCCTTTTGCGTCAGTGGCTTTATAAGATTTTAGTCTCGGTATTGCTACCTTAACTTTGTCTAGGTAATGGACGGAATTCTCTGTAGCCTTCATCCTGAGTGAATAATGCATTCTGTCTGGTAGCGGGAAGTGGTTAAACAGTCTTACGAAGTGGCCGTAATATCTCTCTTTGTATATCCTCAATTGCGTGCTTCTCGTGTTCGTTCTTTTTCTTCTGTTCGTACCGCTCACGAGCAAATTTCTTTCGTCTTATTTGACTGCATGTACCTAGCTACATTTATTGTCAAACCAGTTGGCGGCAGTTTGAAACCAATAACATCAGAAGCGGCTTTCCTGACGACTCGTTAACAACATTCTGGCTTGTGTAATCAGGGCAAGCATTTTGAAAGAGCTTGAGGGAAACGCAATGGTCAACAATTTTAGTGGTCTCTTGCGATTGCAGCTTTTTAATGCCTAACTTCGGAAGTCTTACTTGACTTCGTGATGACAAGGTGATAATCCGAGTCGATATTGGTTCCTCGGAAAGTTCAGACATCTAGAATGCCGGAGGAGTGTCTGGCGTCGACCACAATGTAACTAATCTGGTTGACCAAGTTGGCCAAGTCCTTTAATAGATGTTGAGATGCTGGAATCGTGTGCTGGCTATTAAAAGCATAAACCCTGTTACAAAGTGAAAGACCTGAATCATGTGGATTCAGGAAAGCGTACAACTTTTTGACTGCATCCCCCTCAATAGGAAGATTTGTCTTCCTCTTTTTTATAGATGTCGTCGTAGTAGGTGTTGCCGTCTTTAATTCATCATATTTGCTTTATAGTAGTCTAAGGCCTCCGTGAATTGCTCGGCAGCACATGGTCTGTTTAGGATCTTAGGATTCCATGTGCCAAGCTGAAATCTGTTGTTCTTTGCTGGGTTCGTCAGAATTATGTCCGTTCAAAACCGAGGTTATTGGTTGCCTCAGAATAATTTTTGCAACTGAGGGGAAGCTACCTCTAGACCCAACTACTAGCCTGGTCGACCAGGCCGTTTATAATAGTCATGGACAGAGATTCCGGTTAAATGGTTACGAGAGCCGCCGTTAGCCTGTTTACGAGTATGTACCTTGCATCGCATTTTCTACTCCAGTGTCTCTACACAACCATGGAGCTGTATAGCTGACAATAATTAAGAGAACCCTTGGGCGAGTTACATTTTCATCTTTCATTCGCTGTGCTTAGGTAATTATTGGAAGATAAACCGCTGCGTTGAAAAACTTCCAGGTGTCGTCCGCCTTCCGTCGGTAAAAAGAAGCTTTCGGCAAAACATGTGGCTTATTTATCACTGTGGAGGATCCTTTGAATCCGCACGGCTATCCTATGCACCTTCAGTTGAAAAAGAAGCGGTTTTTGGCACAAGACGCACTGGAGTTTAGATAGACACGACTTAACTGTTTGCTGTAAAAATATGAAATCGACTTTCCCTTTGTCAGGAATGGTTTCGGCCAGAATCTGAGCCAGAAAAAGAATGTTGCCGGAGTTTCACGAATGTCTCCAAACCGGATTTAGGATTTGGCATTGGTATCTTTCTCGTTAGGAAAACTTGCGATTGTATTCCCAGTGGAGATACTCGTACACGCAATCTTGATGATAATGAATTTATACACATATTTTTAAGAATCGGTAAAGATTGCGAGGTATCTGTAGCGACAGCCCAGCTGCGTTTAAAACGTGGCTAAACCCTTTCGAATGTGGAGTTTCTCTGAAAGCGGTCCAAAGGCTGAATTCATAAATTCTTGTTTGGATCGCGGGTCACATTAAGATCAAGGGAAAGGAAATCGCCAATGAACTAGCCAAAGCTCAGAGGAGGGCTTATCAGGAGTCGAACCTTTGTAAAGAATGCGGGCGTACTCGGGTAGGGCTTTCATTGACAGTCGGGGTTCACATTAGCATAAATGCAGATGGCACGAAGTTACTGCACCATAAATCGTGATATACTCGTATGTACGTTAACGTCCAAGGCTTGTGCAGTTTAAGCTGTAGAGATATCTGTATGATTTTCTGAGAATGACTTGTCGAACATTGTTACGTCAGTTAGTGAACTGTTTGGGGAATGGGCTAGTGATTTGGGAGACTCTACGGGGTAGCCTTCAACACCAAATTGTAACCTTTACTGTTTGTTGCAAGAGGGTGATTTTCGGCAGTCGAGGAGAGGATGATGGGCGAACTTATGATCAGCTTCTCTCTACCAGGTGTCCTGCGGAAGTTTGCGGCGTAGAGGTCTGGCAGAAATTTACAGTTGCTGTTCTCTGAGTTTGATATTCTAAGGTCTTCAGGGCCGTTTCAGAATTAGAGGTCTCGATCTGGGTATTGAACTTAGCCCTAGACAGCTTATATCTAGGTCAAGCTACCCAAAGACCGACAATGGCAGTCATAATCCATCGAGCTATGATTTTTACAGGCCATGAGTTTGACGAACCTCTCGTGTTAGCCAGCGTAAAGCGGCTCTCTATAAGCCGGCTTTGATAGCGTCGCTAAGGCAGAGGTTTAGCAGATGCTCTATAGACTTACAGGTCTCACTAGTGTTTGTTCTGTTGGCGACAGTTGAGGTTTTGGGGATTTTGGTTGAAGCCCGACCTTCTTTATTTAGATCCGAAATTTTATTCTCACTGCATCTCGATTCAGCCCAAAGGAAGCTATGGTGGGAGAACCTGGGGTTATTGCCTTTCAGTTTTCGGTAACCAGAGTTGAGGACCTGGTCATATTTCAGCCTCTACTCCACGGTTTTCGATTTTCGTTTCGATGTTCGATGTTCATCATCAAATGAGACCCAGTTGATCCTGTGGCAGTAATAAGTCTCAAACAGATTATTAGGCAGTTGATACTGATACGGTGAAGGATGGGAGGAATATGTCATAAGCAAGCCACACTTAAGAGGGTGCTGAATTATTTCATTACA
Source organism: Volucella zonaria (assembly GCA_963966105.1). Taxonomy (NCBI): domain Eukaryota; kingdom Metazoa; phylum Arthropoda; class Insecta; order Diptera; family Syrphidae; genus Volucella; species Volucella zonaria. The sequence goes on along the minus strand of OZ014534.1, from coordinate 69,951,548 downwards.
TCCAAGCTGGTAAAATAACGCAAGACTTCTTTAAGCGCAGTCGGAAGGATGATTGCTTGAAATCCAGCTCACAATGGTAGAGCGAGAAGTGAGCTCGTTGATTGACCAGCAGAAAGAGGCTCAGAAAAGATTTTCCCCGAACTCAAACCTTAGAACCTTGGTAGTGCGTGCAGCGTTGAGGTTTCCATTGGCTGTTGTTGGTGGACCAAATTAATACTTCCTGATGTCTCTAAGAAGTCAGTAACTGCAGACTGCTTATTAGCGTCGTAATAGGGGACTTCGCTTTGTTCGACGGGTCTGTTTTGACAAAAAACAGAAAAATATGCGAATCGGATGTTTGGGATTCCCAAGACTTGAAGAAATACGCGATCTACAAAATTTGAGCATGTCTATATCTCACAACTTGAGTCATTAAGAGAAGGATAACTTGAGGGGTTTGATGGAAACTAAGGGATTGACCGTATTTCTTAACTTCGGCCGACCGATAGTACTCCCAATTTCAGTCAGTAAGAAGTAGGCTTTCAAAACCTTCTCTGATATTTCTCTGATTGGACTTTGTTAGGGTAAATTGCACCAAAAGAATCAGAACCCTGTAGGGCTCTTTCAGGTAAACGCCGTCATAGGACCTTTGAAGGAGCAAGACAATTTTGGTGTACATTGATTCAAAAAATGTGTTCGACTGAGCGTTATCCTTGCTAAAACCAAAAATGAATCAAGTTATATACAAAATGGCAACATTTCTACTTGTTCGTTGGCGTAGCCATTGTACAATAGTTTGTTTTTGCTTTTAAAGCTGTCATAGGATCTCTACAGAAATTTAGGGACGTTCAATCACAGATCAGGCCACCACCACAGGAGGTAATATCAGACTTCTATTATACAAAATGCCCGATCCAAATTCGAATGGTGATGTATCTCACAACAGCTGTAAACAATTCTCAAAATATGTGTTTTCAGAATATTCACGCTTATATTCCCTTAGTTTATAAAAATTGAAGTTTTCTTAAAATTAAACAACAAAGCACTCTTACAACAGATCTTAAAAACTAATTATCGATTTTTGGCTGTAGCTATCCGCTAACTTAATATCCGTAATGGGTTCCAAATCCATTGAAGCTAACATGCGAAACGGCATTAGCTGCAGAATAGCCATTGCTTTCGCTTGAAATACTGCGAGCAGATTCCTGGGGTTGATATCCTGTTGGTGCATCATGGGAAGAAGAAGGAGCTTGGTATGTAGCTGATGTTTGGTAGGTAGCTGGAGCTTGATAGGAAGCTGAGGCTTGGTAGGAGGCTGGAGCTTGATAGGTAGCTGGAGGTTGGTAGGTGGCTGGAGCTTGATAGGAAGCTGGAGCTTGGTAGGTAGCTGGAGCTTGATAGGAAGCTGGAGCTTGATAGGAAACTGGAGCTTGATACGAAGCTGGAGCTTGGTAGGTAGCACGTGCTTGATAGGCTGTAGGAGCCTGATAGCCTTGATGAGCTTGCTGGGTGATTGGTGATTGATAAGAAATTGACGCACTATCCTGATTTATGGTTGAAACAGTTTCCTCATTCTCAATCTGAGGGTCTTTTCGATTTTCCATGATTGGTGTTCGCGGAGCTACTTCGGCAGATTCAACTGGAGCTGTGGTTGGCGCAGCTTCGTTTTTAAGCAAAGCAGACAATGCACCATATTTAGTATAAACAGTTGGATTTGGAATTGGAGCAGCATACTGTGGAAAGGCTTGTGATTGAATGTCATATTTAGCATACGCAGTTGGTGCAGGAGCGCCATATTGAGTGTAGACGGTTGGAGTAGGTGCACCATAAGCGGTATTTGCAGTTGCTGGTTGAGGATATTCAAATTGCGCTGATTCTGGAACTGGAACAGCGTATTTTGTATAAACAGTTGGCTGGGGAGCAGAATATTTAACTATTGTTGGGGCAGGAGCTGTATATTTTACATTAACTGGAGCAGTGTAGGTTATGGTGGTTGGTGCTGGAACAGCGTAATTACCCACAATTGGAGCTGGAGGTCCATAATTTGCCGAAACTTGAGCTGGAGCAGCATATTTCACAAGATTTGAAGCAGGTACTGCATATTTAACAGGAGCCGGTACATTATAGCTGGCAACTTTTTGAGTTGGGGCGGCATACGTGAAAATTGTGGGGGCACCAGATGCTATTTTGTACGAAGATGTTTTGGGAGCTTCGTATCTATACCCACTTAGAGTCGCAGGTGTTGGTTCTGGAATATTTTCAGCTGATCTCGATTCAGGTGTTGGGTTTTCCGTTGTTTCAGGTAGAGTGGTAGTAGATTCAGTTATTGCCTCAGTAGTTGTGAAAGATTCTTCACCATTATAAGTCGATAGAGTTGGTGAAGCCTGATATGTATGCGGTGCTTCTGTAAGCAAACTTCTATCATACGAAGCTGCTTGATATGATGGGTAAACAGGAGCAGAGTAAGTTGGAGGAGAATACCCTGAAGCTGAGTAAACCGGAGCAGTATATTGCACACTTTTTGTAAAAGTTGGAGCGTAAACATTGTTATTAACCCGAGTATCCTCTTTTCGTACACTTGAGTAAGGAGTATCTACTGCCTTTGAGTAATGCGACACAGTACCACTAAACGACCGAACGACATTCTGTTGTGTAGACCCAATTGCATCTACGGCGGGATTAGCGATTGCAACCTTTTGGTATTGCGTATAGCCGATTGGAGCAACAAGGCTACTAGCATAAGTCGCGACGAACAATGCACACAGTACAACGAATTTGAATGACATTTTACAGCCGACGGTCTGTTGAAACTCAATGAATGCCACTGAAGACTGATGCTGGATTTAGACCATAACACTCGTTTTTATATGATCGATTGCTGGTTTCGGTGTCCCTTCTATTACATTCGCAGATCTCGTTTTTTTTTTTCAAACTAATTTTCGAATTTTTGTATGTTGTGCTCCGTACTGCGAGTACTTTCATTTCAGTGAAAGAAAAAAACGAGGCAAAGTAGAAGAGTGAAATAAAAGTGAGATTACTCGAATTTGGTAATAGAGTAGAGACAGAGATTGGGAGGCTTGGTGACCACGCTCTAATGACACAATATCGCCGATTTTGATTCAATTGTTTGGGTAATCCCTCGCCTTGGCAGATATTTTCTCTAAATTATATTATAATTGTTGTATATCACTTATTCCGGGTGTTAATTTGATTTTGTATGAAAACGCTTTAATAGATGAGCTTAATGGAGGTCGGTTGGGAGTGTTTTGCGATGAATAAATGCCAGTGATTTTAAAAGAGTGAAGATATCCATGGTATACTACTAATAAGGAGGTAGGGCAAGGGCCCTTCTGTACTGTGACCACATTGATTGTCTCTATTGTGCCCATTTCTGTTCAAGCAGAGTGGATTTGTTTAGAAATGCTGCTCGGCCAAGTGCCAGTGCGGGACATTTAGTGATTAAGTGTTTCATAGACTCCTCAGTTTTACAGTGGAGATGATCCCATTCTGCTACGATGTTTATTACAAGGAAAATGACTCGTTAGTGGTCTGCAGAGTACTCTTATTTGTTTCCAGTCAAGGAGAATAGCTAATTCGAATCATTCTAGTACTGGACTGTGTAAGTTTTTGCCCAGTGTTTTATTTCCTGTTTTAAGTCATTACCACTAGAGCTTGGGCAGGGTCCGATAAATGGATTTTCTGCGCCTTTTTGGTCTGGTGGTCCGGTTTTCATTATTATCGTGACCCCCGTGGTGCTCTATTAATGGGATTTTGTTCAGGATGGCGGGGTTGCTGAGTACTTTACGAGGATATCTGATACGAGTAACTATTTAGTGCTTTGATCACCGATTGTCTATGCGAGAGTATAGTTCTTTCAACCCTTTCATGTTGTTTACTTATTAGAAAACCTACTGTTTCCAATTAGAGGGTTAGTTCTACTTCAAGGATGGTGGCATGCTTTCTTAATGCAAATGAGGGATGGGTTGGTGGTTCTACCAATCTTGATTCATTGCCTTGAAACACTTTCAAACCATCAGTATTCCACTTTTTTGAATCATCGTTCAGTCATATATGATTCTGCTCCATTGTGGGGAAGTATACTCTACATCTCTTTGAAAAATCATGCGTTAGCCGAATTACCCTATTGTTTGAGATTTGGCAAAGGTATCTTCTGTATTTTTTAGTATTTCCAAATGGCCATTGATCCAGCATGGGCGCTTATACCGCTGCTTTGAAGTTCTACATGAAGCTGGGTGTAATAACGCCTTCATGTCCGACATTGGGGTCGTTCTCACGCCCCTGTATTGTACAAACATGCAAGCTATTGAATCATGCTCAGTTACGTTTTCGTTGACTTTTGTTTGGTCTTGCCTCAACACACTACCACTCTGTTTAGTATTATTGACTCCACCACTTGATTATACAGCCAGTATCTCGTTTTGGGGTTGAGTTCTTTCGTGGTCTTAAGTCGTAGAGCAATATTTGTAGTTGTCAGTTCGTAGATTTACCTTTTTGGTAAGCAAATTGTAAGTGAAGTTCTAGATAAAATGTTTTCCCTCATATATACCACCTTGATCCGGGAATTTATTCAGAAAATTAAAAATACAAGTTTATTCATCTAAATCTATATTATCCCCTTCAAAGTAATCCCCAAGGACTGCAACATACTTATGCCAGCGCTTGATCTAATCCTCGAAACATTTTTTATATTCGGTTTTCGGTATGTCCATCTGTGCTTCCTGCGATTTCTACACTACTTCCTCTCGGCTGCTGAAACGCAACGCGTTCCCCGTAGTGTTTCTTTAACTCGATTGAAGAGAAAGAAGTCACAGGGAGCCTAATCAGGGGAATTCGGTGGCTGTTGGATGGTATTTGTTGCATTTTTCGTCAAAAAATTACGAATAATGATGGCACTCTGCTACATGGTTCAAAATCCATGAGTTTTCTGCCCACAATTCTGGTCTCTTTCGGCGAATTGCTTCACACAAACGTCTCATAACGCCCAAATAATACGAGGACTCTTTGTTTACTGTCTGGCCTTCTGGCAAAAATTCATGATGTCCTACACTGTTGTGATCCATGAAAATCGTGAGCATTGCCTTCTTTTTAGACTGAAAACGACGTGTTTTTTTTTGGTCTCGGCTCATTTGGTGAACGCCATTCACTTGCCTGATGTCCGGATTGCGTGTCGTACTCATAAACCCACGGCCACGTCTCGTCTCCAGTAATGATCCTTTTGATGAATGTGGGATCGGATTCAGCCTCGCAAATCATCTCTTTTGCGACGTCAACACGGTCTCTTTTTTGCATGAAATTGAGGTCATTTGGCACCAACTTTGCTGCTTCATGACGGAAACCCAAATCATTAACCAAAATGTCTTGGACGGATCCATAGGCAATGTTCAAGTCCTCCGCTATCTATCTGATGGTTAATTTGCGGTTATTGACCAATGTTTTCGTCGGTTTTCGATGTCGATGGTCTGCCACTGCGTTCATCATCTTCGATTGACTCACGACCAGTTTTGAAACGCTAGCGCTCATGCTACTGGTAAAGGAGCGTTTTCTTTAGAGAATCGTTGCCGAAACACTTTTCCAATACTTCCAACATTCACGCACCATTAAATCCATTTTTTGCACAAAATCTAATACAAGTTCGTTGTTGCAAATTTAAATCCATTTCTAAATTTGTAAAAAATCGCCAACACACACAGAGATAGATGTACTCTTGGCTACGTAACTTTTGCAAAGGACACTAAGATTTGGAGGGAATGTCAACAACAGATTTATCAACTTAATAAAAGAAGCGTAACTCAAATCGGAATAATGAGAGCGCCACACGGTGGTGTGGTGCGGCAACTTTTGGATCAAGGTGGTATATAGGTCAATCAGCTTCCCCATAGCTTTTAACTTTTAATATGAAAGACCAAACGCCTGTAGGATTTCGGAGATTCTGGAGGTTTGTTGCCTCCCTGAGGTATGAAGATTTCATTAACTGCTCTCTAACTGAAAGAATTACATTTTAGTGTGACACTAGCTCAGAAAATTCGGACTAATGTCGAGCTGAGGTATGCTATTACCTCTAGGAAAAGATACCGTCCGGTCCTGATGATTTCTTACTGCATCTTTTAGTGTGGAGGTAGTATAACCTTTCAATAGTAGCTTTTGTATCCTAGCAGTGGGTATAATGCCCCTTATGTCCTCACAAAAAACCCTCCAACATTCTCTTTTGGATTTCTTTAGCCATTTTCCGAAGTTTTTCTAGCTTGTTGTTCCGCCAAGGCACCAGACTTCGTGTGAGAATATAATAGGGCCGATGAGGTTCGTAACTTTCTCAACAATGTCCTCTATTGTATTTAAAATTGTAACTGTGTCCCCGCCTAGGGATCCTGTAAGTAGCGAGATTTCAGTGTCAGCATACTACAATTATTGCAATCCTTGATCTGACCTAGAGTTTCATCATAGGTGGCGCTACAGGTCGAGGTGAGCCTGAGCCACAGCTAACAATTCTCCCGAGTTAGCCTGGTTTTTAGTTAAGTGTCTCCAGTTGTGCACTCCATGTCGGCTGAGATCTCCTCCTACTTGTGCAAGCAACCTCGGATTAGGTCTTCTTCTACTGCGTTATATTTCCGGGTTAGATTAGAAGACCCTGCGGGGCGGAGCATTCGCTTTACATATCCTAGCCCTCTCAGGCAACTGAAGCGCAGTTTTCTAACTAGGACGATGTCATTGTAGAGCTCGTATAGTCCGTCCTTCAATCTTCTCCACCAAGCTCGTCCACTCAAGCAGGGCCGAATATTTTTCGAAGGATTTTTCTATCGAAACGACGGCGGATATCCGCTTTCGATAGAGTTCATGCTCATGCTTCAGTAGAACTGAGATGATCAAGGTCTTATGAAGAGTCTCCTTAGTTGTTCGGGATAGGGCCTTACTACATAACTGCCTTTTTAGCCCAGAGAAACAGCGATTGGAAAAAGTGTTTCTTTGTTTTATTTCTGAGGTACTGTCGGCAGAATTAGCAACGCCAAGGTAGACAAAGTCCCTTACTACCTCGAAATTATAGCTGTCTATTGTGACGTTTTGTCCAATTCGTCGATGTTGAGTGTCTTTTCTTGTTGACAGGATATATGTATGATACTTATGCTGTCATGCTTTTGCACTCACTCACCATTTTGGCAGCTTCATTTTCAATACCAGCAAAGGTACGGGTGACAGCCCGCTGACTTCTGCCAATTAAGTCAATATGATCGGCGTACGCAATTTCTTACTCAGAATTTTGAAAGATTGCGCCTCCAGTATTCACATGTGAGTTCCGCACAATTTTTTGAAGTGTGATATTAGAAGTCACATGACAGTCCGTCACCTTGTCTAGAACATTCTTTGACATCAAAGGTCCCGGTTAAGTCATCACTTACCTTGACGGAGTTGCGAGTTGGCAGAGATGGCAAAACTAGACATAACTTTATATAGCTTGTCTCTATAAATGTTGCCATATGCGACCTTAAAATCGATGAAAAGATGGTAAGTATCAATTTGAACTTCTTGAATTTTTCCAAGATCTGCCGTAATGCGAATATTTGATCGATGGTGGTATTTTCTGGCATAAACACACACTGGACCAATCAGGTTGTTGATGAACACCTTCAGGCGTTGTATGCGATGTTTAGAGGGCTAATGCCTCTGTAGTTGGCGCAGTTCAGTGGATTTCCTCTCTTGCCGATCGGACCAACAATGCTGAGGCTCCAGTCATCGGGCATGCTTTCATCCGACCATATTTTATAGATGAGTTGGCGTATGCTCCTTATCAAGTCATCGCCTGTCGCTTTGAAGAGCTTGGCAGTTGAGTCGTTCTTTCCAGCAGTTTTGTTGGACTATAGATAAAACTGTTTTCACTTCATCCAGGTCGGGTGAACAATATTTTTGGTCTACATCCTCCAGCTTGAATGGTTCATTCGGCCTGACAGCGGTATGTGGGTGGTCTTCGCCGTTATACAGTCCTAAGAAATGCTTTTTCCAAATATCCAGCATCAACTGCGACCCAGCTACGATGTTCCCTTGTTCGTCTCTATAGGCTTCGGTTTTGGGTTTGTATCCGCGGCACCTGTTTTTTACCTTTTTGTAAAACTTTCAAATCCCATTCCTGGAGTAGTATTTCTCAAATTCCTCGAACGCGCGCTTCTCATGCTCCTTCTTTTTCCTCCTGAGAAGCCGGGGTTCGTCTCTCTTCTTCTACTCGTAGAGCAAATGGGCAGCCTAGTCCTTCTATGCAACGCCGTTTTGTATGCATATTGCTTAGCATCATGTGGTTGGCGGCACTCGTCATCATTGTGGAGCAACCCAGCACATCAGAGGCGGAATCTGTGATGGCTTTTAGGCAATGTTACCGCTGGTATTCGATACTTTATGCAGGCGGCAGAAGACCTCTGAACAAATTAATGGATGCTCGATCGGAAAAGTATTTGGCAATCTCTTGCGATTGTAGCCATCCGATGTCGAATTCCCTCACAGTATTAGCTTGTCTTTGCGATATTCGGGATATCTACAACCCTACCTTGACTACAACAAAATAGTGGTCAGAGCCGATATTGGTCCCTCGGAACGTTCAGACATCCATAATATTAGAGGAGTGCCTTGCGCCGATTGCAATGTGCTCAATCTGGTTGACGGTTGATTGATCAGGAGCAAGTCCTTTGTGAATATCAAGATGTGGGGACCGTATGCTAACTATGACCATGTTTCACCACGTCGCAAAGTCGATTAGCCTGAATCCGTTTTCGGAGGTGGTATCGTGCAGGCTATGCTTTCCGACAGTATTACTAAAGATGCGCTCTCTCGTCGCTTGGCTTTAAAATCACCGAGGACAATTTTGATGTCATAGCTAGATCACTGCTAGTAGGTCTTATCCAAGAGCTCGTAGAAGCTACCTTTGGTGTCGTCATCTTTCAGCACTCTGGTGGCGTGCGCGCATATAAGGTTAATGTTAGAAAATTTAGTCTTAATACGCATTGTTGTGATGCGCTCGTTCATACACTGGAAACTCAAAACTTCTTGCCTAACTCTGCCTCTAACAACAAATCCAATAGGCACTGCTCTTGCCATCGATAACAATCGCCGTAGTATATGTCACAGTTTTTCATCATCTTCTTGTCGGCCCATCCCATCGCATTTCTTGGATGACGGTAATATCTGCTTCGCAGCAGTCCAGGGACTTTTGGCAGTGTTATTACGCCAAAGGAAGGTTGAGAAAAACGGTTCAACCTGCTTTCCTTGAAAAGTTTTCCAATATAACTTTTGTCTCCGACAGCATCATTCAAATGCTAATGAACTGGATGGTATCGTCTGAACACTCTTTTTCAGACCACAGATACATCCAATCCAGCCTGAATGATGCTCCTCCTAGTCAACCATCATTCCGGAACTACTGGAAAACTGATTGGCCATGAAGGTCAGGGATTTCACTCTGGCTCTCAATCAGGCTATGGCCGCTTCCTGCCCTCTTATTCAACCTAGAGGCAAGAAAAAGCCAAATTGGTGGACATCAGAAACACTTGCAGAAAACTTTTCAATTTAGCAAAGAGCACAGAAAAGTAACTGACTTTGACTCATACAAAGAATCCCTAAAATTATACAAAAAAGAACTGAGGAAGGCAAAGCGACAATCCTGGAGGTCCCTCTGTGACAAAACCACGGAAACCTCTGAGGCATCACGACTAAGAAAAATCCTATGATGCCTAGCTGTTTGAAAAACACCGATGGCTCTTGGACAACCTCAAGTGATGAATCACTCAACCTGCTACTGGACACCCACTTTCCAGGTAGTTTTCAATTCACGGTCAGTAGCAACCCAAACAGGCCTACTGCAACCGGGACCAAAATTCATGGTCTGATTACAAGACACAAACTGCACTGGGCGCTGCATACCTTCAAACCATACCAGCAGACTTGGTCCGGACGGTATAATACCTGACGAGCTACAGAGGTCCTCAGATATTATTCTGCCTGCGCTAGAGAATATTATGAGAAGCTGTGTAGAACTTATCTACATTCCACTGTCATGGAGAGAAGTCAACGTAGTTTTCATTCCCAAAGCCAGAAAATGTTCTCATGTTGTCCCTAAGGACCTCAGACCTATAAGTCTATCATCTTTCCTTCTGAAAATTCTAGAACGACTGATTGATATCCAAATACGAACAAAAATGTATCCAAGACTTTTGTCAACGGCTCAACATGCCTATTGTAAAGGAAAGTCGGTGGAAACGGCTCTGCATTCACTGCCTAGCCACATCGAACGATCCCTACAATATAAAGAGTACACAATGGTTGCTATCCTGGACATATAGGGTGCCTTTAACAACGTCAACACATCCGCAATCACGACTGCGCTGTCAACTCTGCAGGTAGACGACTCACTTGGGGAACTGATCAGTCTTATGCTAAAAAGCAGGATAATCAACTCCAAACTGGGTGAAGCTTCTGCTGAAAGATGTGTCAGCAGAGGTACGCCGCAAGGCGGTGTCTTCTCTCCCCTTCTCTGTAAATTAGTAGTAAATGAACTGCTGATATACCTGGAAGCGGGTGGTTGCAGGGTGATTGCCTATGCGGATGACGTTGCTATAGTCGTCTCAGGTAAGCAACTTAATACCATTAAAGAACTCCTTCATCTAAATCTCAACAGATTAACCCGTTGGGCAGATCGTTGTGGATTGCGAGTAAACCCTCACAAAACTGATCTTGTCCTCTTTTCCAGGAAATATAAAATTCCAACTATAGACCCTCCTTCAATAAACGGTACCAGTTTAGTGTTTTCCGATACAGCAAAATATCTGGGTCTCATTTTTGACAGCGAACTAAACTGGAAACCTAACATTCAAGAAACAGTCAACAAAGTTACAGCAGCTGTATCTCTTGCAAAAAAGCCATTGGGAATAAATGGGGCTTTCAACATCGGATAGCCCACTGACTATACATTCCGGTCATAAGACCGATACTTACTTACTAAGCAGAGTCCAGAGAACAGCATGTCTATGCACAAGCGGAGCATTGCGGTCTACCCCCTCTGCGGCATTAAACATTCTACTTCATTTAACTCCCCTCGATATTTTCAGCAGGCAAATAGTTACGACTGCAGCTATTCCCCTTAAAGCGACTAAACAGTGGACAACTAATCCATTTGGCCACGCCAGTATTCTTAATACATTAGGAATCCCCACAGAGAACATCGATTACACCACACCTGAACTTTGGTTTGACGAAAACTTCCATGTAAGCTTCCCCTCTAGATCCTTCTGGGAGGAAGATGCTTTCATGGAGGACAAGTCAATCCATCACTACACAGATGGATCTAAAACCAATAGCGGAGTTGGTGGCGGCGTTTTCTCAGATACGCTAAATCTAAGCCTCTCTTTCCGTCTTCCAAATCACTGCAGCGTGTTCCAGCCGGAAATTTTTTCGATTAAAGAAGCTCTGTCCTGGCTGAAGAAAAACGTGATATTTGCAAAGGATATCCGCACCTTTTCGGATAGTCAGGCCGCTATCAAATCTCTGGACTCAGTCTCATCAAATTCTAAGACCGCCCTTGAATGCCGATCATCTCTTATCGAGGTGGCAGAGCAGTTCAACCTTCACCTTTGCTGGGTGCCGGGTAACAGAGACATTCCTGGGAACTGTAGAGATGAACTCGTCGAAATTGGAACCACTCTACCTATTCTACCGGAAAAGGGTAGCATCGGTATATCAATCGCTACATGCAAATTCATATTAAAGCTGGATGCCAATAAAAGAGCAGACCTTAGGTGGCTGTTGGACCAACATGTCTAGTCACCAAACAGATCTGGCCAAAACAGTATCTGTATCGCTCAAGTGTCTGATCCTTCTAAATAAGGAACATCTGAGCGCTGTCATAGGTATCATCACTGGACACTGCCACATAGGCAAGCACGCAAGAAAGTTTGGCGCCATTACAAATGATTTCTGCAGAGGCTGCATGGACGAGGAGGAGGAGGAGACAATCCTCCACCTACTCTGTACATGCCCAGCTCTCCCCCAGAGAAGAAAACTTCACTTAGGAGCTTTCTTCTACAACGACCTAAACGATCTGAAAAATATAGACGTAAACAGTCTCCTACGCTTCGTCAGAAGCCCAAACTGGTTCCATCAGTAAGAGGATCATAGATCCACGTGGCATCACAATGGGCCAATAGGCTTAAGTGGGTTGGTATATCCAACAGCCACTCTTACCTACCTACCTACCTACCTAGAGTACCTTGACTATAGAAGAATATAAGTTCGAGTCTATTTAAACAGGTTAAAATGTGGGAATACTCGGGAAACAGTACATACCATAAGTACATCTATTACGATCGCAGGGTGCATGTTGACACTCTGTATTTGTTAAGTCCTCTATGAGCTTTGAAATATCGGTGATATGTGCTGGTGATAATAGTATTTTGCCACTCTACTCTCTTATACTTGTACGGTACTGCAATAGTTGAAGAATCAGCATCTCAGACTAACACATCAACAAGGAGAGGATTGGAAGACCTAACATTAAATGGAGTAGCCAGTTGAATGGGCACTAAAATTGGAGTCAACTGGAAGCAACTGCCTGACTGGAGGTAATCACGATTGGTACTTATGACCATACGAGTATAATTTTTGCAACGAAATATATGTTCAAACAAGTTGTTCTTCCTTCCGCCTTTCTGATGATCGCTTTTACTAATTCACTAAAATCTTTTTTTTCTTTCCAAGAACGTACACTTAAAGTCCAAACAAAAGTTTTTGTTCTATGTTCCGCAGAGTTTCCTTCAGATTTTTTTTTTTTATCAAACGAAACACTCTCCATCCAACGGTGTATTCATTCCCTTTATAACGTGTTAAATTGTCTGCAAAATGTCAACTTCTCAGCTTAGTCATGTATGAAATGAAGTACTTACCCTCAGCAGCTAAAGCCTCCGTTAAAACATCCCTCCTGATTATGTCAGGCATGTACCCAGCAACATATGATTCATATTTTACGCATTAAGTCGCCCGAGGTGGCACTAATGCGCTCGGTGAAAAGGATTTCTTCCCCAACCAACCACCATCATACGAGGCTCACTTGAGTGGCTTCCATGTCAGTAGAAATCGGACTCCATCGTTGGTTACTTACCAGCTACTTGACATTTGGACAGAAGACAAAAGACAGAACGATTCCTTGTCGCTTTCTTAGAAAATTGAATTCTTAACTTGAATCCTTCTCTTACTCAATCGTCTTACTCAGTTTACGTTGGTATGGCTTCAATGTTCAACCCTGCCTGCCATCTGACATGTTACGTTCACTAAGCAATAATTAGAAACGTAATTTCTTAAATGAATGAGTTGCCAAGTAAATGAAAAAGAAAAAAAGAAAGCAGAAACAAAAAATAGCATTGAGGTAATCCTTTTGAGAAAGTGTTACAACGATGATTACTTTCAATGAGATAACTGTTTGTAATGATTCTGATTTTTGTTACCTGGTTGAAGAGTACGAATATCCTCTTTCAGGATGGATGTAATTAACAGGCATGAAAGGATGTTCTCAGCTAAAAAAACTCTGAAACACTAAAGGAGGTGTGCAAAGTGCACTCCAGCAAAAAGCTGCCCATGAATGGAGATCTCAAATTTTTTTTTTTTACAAGTGGTCAAATCCATCACGGTAATTAGCTAAACGAAGAGGCTACACAAAAAGTTCTTTTTAATTTTCTAAATGGAACTTTTCCAAAGTGTGGATATGCAGAGAAAGCGCAAAATAAGAAAAAAAAAGGAAGGACATAATGGCCTGTGTTGTGATATTTCTATTTTTTGTTAAGCAGCTTTGAATTTTCAAAACTTTAAACCGGAAAACCGCACTTGAGGTTTGTTTTGGGAAATTCGCAAATATCAATTATGAAAGTACTAACAACTACTTCTACAGCTGGGTGAAGCTACAAGGAGATACATATACACATGTATTAGCAATTTGTTAGTAGTCAAAACAGAAATTTGACATCATAAGCTGGCCAGTATTGCTATTATCTACCTCCAGGCTTCTAAGTAATGAGTAGCCAACTATGAGCGATCAAACAAGCGCGCGAAAAACTGACGGCAGGTGTTAGATGACATCCTGTCTGTAAGTAACTGGGAAGACTTTAAAATAGCAATCACAGGTATTTCTCCATGAGACAAGAACCAAATGGTAGAAGACTCTTGAGGTAGGAATCGGCGTTGGGATCTTCTCCGATCCATTGAACCTAAGATCCTCACGTCGCTGTCGCCTGCTGGATTACAGCAGAGTTTCCAAGGTTGAAATATTGGCTGTCGGAGAAGAAATCGAACTAGCTACAGTTAAGATAATATCCGACGAGCATATCATATCATAGCATATTAGGTCATCACCGCAATCGAGATTAAATCAAAGCTTCTGAAATGTTATCGTGAATAGCTTACGGCTCTTTGCGTTCAACATAAAGTTAAGCTCTGCTGGGTGCCTGGCCACAGAAGAGTGCTGATTAACGAAAATCCAGATGAGTTAGCTCGAAAAGGATCTTCATTTGATGAAGAACTGGCGGACCAAAGTATCACTCTAAGAATGCAAGTGGACCAAATCATACAAATCAAAGCTAATAAAAGGTGGAAAAATCTTCCAACCTGTGGAACTTCAAGACAGTTATGGCCGGAACTTAGAAAATTCAGATGAAGTAAGACTATTTTGAAAGCAGGATCTGAACTATCTACAATGTATATAGCTATACTATACAGACCATAATCTTGTTCTGTGTGAACTTTATTGCTCAGCTTGATATTGAATTCAGTTTTATTTATTTATTTATTTAATCTACGATTTTGTGATCAACAGATTATGAAATTTTATAAAAGAAACTTAAAAACTAACATAATATTGTATAATTTTGTGAATAATGTATAATAAAGATCATATAATATCATTTTATTGATTAAGAATAAACATTAAAGTATTTTTAAATGTATTCCTAGGCAAAGATATACCAAGCTCTGAACAGTAAATATTAAATAATTGAATGCACCTTGAAACAGGTTCGCGTTGACCATACAAAGTAAAATGACGAAATTCAAATAACAATGGTCTTTTTCTTAAAATTCTAGACAAATTCATACACATAAGTAGATTTGCACTATCTATAGTTGCACATAAAACATCACGAACAAACATGACATTATACATTTTTCTT
The DNA here is from genome assembly GCA_963966105.1 of Volucella zonaria. Classification (NCBI taxonomy): domain Eukaryota; kingdom Metazoa; phylum Arthropoda; class Insecta; order Diptera; family Syrphidae; genus Volucella; species Volucella zonaria. Next base: position 69,936,366 of record OZ014534.1, on the reverse strand, counting down.
CTTGATTCTAAACTCATCATACCAAGTAAAAGACATTTAGAACGATAAGAATGATGAAACTCATTATTATTAAAAAACAAACGACGTAAAGCAAAGTTTAAAAATCTTTTTTGAATATTTTCAATTCTACTTATATTGGAAATAGTACTAGGACACCAAACAACACAAGCATACTCCATAACAGGAGGAACAATACTACAAAACAAAGTCTTAAGAGTATAAGGATCCTTAAAACCAATGGAATTCCTCTTCATAAAACCTAAAAGTAAATTGGCTTTAGCGATGACGTAGTTAATGTGAAGATGAAAGTTTAATTTGGAATCAAAAATTACGCCAAAATCCTTATAATCGCTAACTACTTTAACATCAATGTTATTAAGTGTGTAGTTTGGCAAAATATTGTAAGCGCTCCTACTGTAGCTCATACAGGCACACTTATCAACATTTAACATTAAGTCGTTCAAATTACACCACTTTGCAAACGAATTTAAGCGTTGATACTATTGAGTAAATTTTAATATCGTCAGCATACATAAGACAATGAGAATGTTTTAATAAGTCAGGGAGATCATTAATAAAGAGCAAGAATAAAGATGGGCCTAGGTGACTTAATTCAGGAACACCCGAGGAAACTAAAATCTTCTTTGAAAAACGATCACCTAAAGAAACATATTGTATTCGTCCACGTAGATAAGATTCAAACCATGTGCATTGCAGTAATGGTCCAAAAAAGCCGTAGGCCTTCAATTTTTCTAAAAGAATAATCAAGTTTACTCTGCTAAAAGCTTTAACAAAGTCCGTGTAAATTACATGAACTTGTTTGTGCTTTTCTAAAGAATTAATGCAAAAAGTAGAAAACCCCGTTAAGTTTAATGTGGTTGAACGACCCATCCAAAATCCATATTGATTTTTACTAACGAATTGCCTTATAGTGAAATTTAATTTATCTTTAACAAGTTTGTCCAAGAGCTTAGGAATAACTGAAAGTTTAGTGATCGGTCTATAGTTCCAAATAAGATGTCTGTTACCAGATTTATATACTGGGTCTATAATAGAAATTTTCCAATCGTCAAGAAACACACCTTCAGACAGTGATTGGTTAAACAACTTGGACAACGCAAAACAGAGTGAATTAGAACAATGACGTAGGACAATAGGAACAAATCTAAGAATATCTGCTTTTCGTTGTGGTTTTAAGTTTCTTAATGCTACTTCAACATCACTTACATCAAACTAAAAACAGATGGTAGGGAATTAATGTAACATAAGTCGGCGGAGGTGCTGGAATTGGTTGAATTGTAGATACTTTGAAAATATTCAGCAAACATATAAGCTATTTCTTTAGGCTCACTCGATTGTTTGTCACTAAAGTTCATAGTTGTAGGGAAACCAGTACATTTTCTTTTGGAATTTATAAATTTCCAAAAATTTGTAGGATTATTTTTTAAATTATTTTCAACGGAACTTATATACGAGGGGCGATCAAGATATTCTCGGTATCGGGGTGCAGCTGTGGTTGCATATATAAATTGACTTATTTATCAAGTAATACTATTATTTTAGTGCATTTATGTAAAATTTCATATAAATGCGATTATTAATTCGCGATTTATCTCTAGTTAAACAGAATCATAATGGCAACTGAGGCGATGATGGTGAAAATTGATCATCGCGCTGTAATTAAATTTCTCACTAAGCAAGGAAAAAGTCAAAAAACTATTCATGAAGAGATGGTGGCTGTTTACCAGGGTTCCGCACCTTCATTATCAACTGTGCAAAAGTGGTCAAGTGAGCTCAAGAGAGGCAGAGAGAGCATTGAGGACGACCCCCGCTCCGGCGCCCCGGCTACTGCTTGTACGGGAGAAAGCATCAAAGAAGTCGAAAAACTTGTTCTTGAGGATGCCCGAATAAAGGTGAAAATGATGGCAGAGATCACCAAGCTTTCAATTGGTACCATTCACACCATTCTTCATGACCATCTTAACCTTTCAAAGGTCAGTGCCAGGTGGGTGCCACGAATGCTCACAGCGCCTCAGATAAAAAGTGAGAATCGCATGCTGTAGAGAGCTTTTGAAGATGTGTAGTGAGAACGCGGACGGTGTTATGGATCGAATTGTTACTGGGGACGAAACATGGGTCCACCACTATGACCCTGAAAGCAAACAAGAGTCCATGCAGTGGCATAAAAAAGGAACAGACCCCCCGAAGAAGTTCAAAGTCACTCCGTCTGCCCGAAAGCTCATGGCCACAGTTTTTTGGGACTCAAAGGGAATTTTGCTCATTGAGTACAAAAAAAAAAGTGAAACCATCAACGCCACATCCTACGCTTCCACTTTGCATAATTTGCGGGAGGAAATTAAAAAGAAAAGACGGGGTAAACTCGCAGCGGGTGTGTTGCTTCTTCATGACAACGCTCCTGTTCACACGGCGCGAGTTTCTAAGGCTGCTGCGCGAGATTGTGGTTTCGAAGAAATCCAACACCCACCCTATAGTCCAGACCTTGCCCCTAGTGATTATTTCCTGTTTCCGGATTTGAAAAAATGTCTTCGTGGAAAAAGATTTTCGGATGATGAAGAACTCAAGTCGGTATTTTGCAGAGAAAGAGGAAATTTATTATTTTGAGGGTTTAAAAAAGCTTATCTCAAGATGTAACAAATGCATTGATGTTAGGGGAGATCATATTGAAAAATAAAAACAATTTAAATTGAATTCGCATTTTCATTCATATCGATACCGAGAATATATTGAACGCCCCTCGTAATTACAATAAAGAAATTTAGACAAAAAAATAAACTCTTTTCTCAGGTGTGAAAAAATGGTATAATCATCATATGAGGAAGATGTCTTATACTTTTTATGCGCGGCATTTTTAGCATTTTTTAATTTTATTAGTCTTTTGTTATACCAGGCCGGGCGAGAATATACTTTCCTGCTTATAATAGGTACGCAATCTTTGAGAACATCGTTGAAAATAACTTTAAATGTCCAGAACTTCTCAGATATATTTTTGCCCAAGAATTCATTTGACCAATTTATATTATTAAAACAATTATTTGTACATGAAAGACTACTAGCATCAAATTTAAAAACCTTAGTCGAATTGTAGAGTTTGGAAAAATTATTAAAATTATAAGTTTCTATAACAATATTTATTGCACAATGATGAACTGAGTTCGATAACAAAGGAAAACATTGTAATACAGATGCATTTAAATCGTCTGATACAAACACTAAATCCAATAGTCTATTTAAAGAATTCTTTACAAAATTTATTTAATTTAAATGATTAGATAACAATGAATCAACTAACAAAATTTCTATTTCGGAAGATAGACGAATTGGTAATAATTTATTATCATTTGTTTGCGACCAAACAATATCGCCACAATTAAAGTCGCCTAAAACAACAATATTATAATCTTTAAACTGCAGCAATCCGGCAACTTTATCGATATTCTCCATGTGCTTATTGTAAATAAGGATACCATTGCCAACAGAATCCACACGCACACATATATGATCGATATGTAGCTGATTGCTTACACTAACATCGATTTCAATTTCAACAGCTCCAGAAAGCGCCTTACAGCAAGTAGAACACCACCTCCACATGATTTTGTATTGGGTATATAACTTAATTCGTGCGTTTTTTTTTCAAAATTTGAACATTTATTTAAGAAAATCAAGTACAATAGTATTATTCAAAGTATTGCCCATCTGAAGCTATGACTTTTTCCCATCTTTCTGGTAATTTGTGGATCCCATCCCAAAAGAATTGCGCCGGCTTGGCTGCCAAGAATGGACCAAGCCAATTTTTGATATTCTGCTCTGATGTGAACCATATTTCAGTGAGGGCGTTCTGCATCGACCGGAACAAATGGTAGTCAGAAAGGGCAAGGTCTGGGCTATAAGGCGGGTGGGGTAAGACTTCCCATCCACTGTTTTCCAAATAGTTCTTAACCGGAATAGCAACGTGGGGCCGAGCGTTGTCATGATGGAAAATTATTGCCTCGTGTCTGGTCGCATATTCCGAGCGTTTTTCGGCCACTGCTCTCTTCAAATGGATTAATTGTGTTCGGTAGCATTGTCCATTGATGGCTTCACCCGGTTTTAGCAGCTAATAATACAGCACACCCATCTTATCCCACTAAAAACGGAGCATTACCTTCGCGCCATGGATATTCGGCATTGCCTTTGATTTGGCTGGTTGGCCGGGTTTCACATATGATTTTTTGCGCTTGGGGTTGTCGTAATGGATCCATTTTTCATCACCAGTAACAATCCGATGCAAAAATGACTTCCTTTTGTGGCGTTCCAGCTGCATTTTGGACATGCAAAACCGCCTTTCGACGTCTCTCGGCTTGAGTTCATGTGGAACCCAATTTCCTTGCTTTTGAGTATATCCAGCTGCTTTTAAACGTTTTGAAATGGCTGCTTGAGTGACACCCAAAGATTCTGCTCGCTCTTCTTGTATTTGGCAACAATCTTCATAGAGTAATGCTTCCAGTTCTTCACCTTCAAACTTTTTTGGCTGCCCAGGACGTTCATCGTCTTCCAAGCCAAAATCACCACTTTTAAATCGTGCAAACCACTTTTGGCACGTTCGCTCAGCTAGCGCATATTCACCATAAACTTCCACCAAAATACGATGACTTTCGGCAGCAGTTTTCTTCATATTAAAGTAATGAAGAAGAACTCCCCGCAAAAACACTTATTCAGGCACAAAGTTCGACCTATTTGAGTGAAAAAAAATTATTGTTGTTTACGCTTCAAATGAATGACATATACTGAAATGACGTACAATGACAGTAGCTTTCCAACGTATGTTCCAATGTAATAATAGCAATAGAATAATACAAGTTACGCCATCTCTTAACATACCGCACGAATTAAGTTATAGACCCAATAACATCCACACGATCGTGACGGAAAACAGAGAAAAGAAAACAGTTTGGATCTACAATAGAAGGAGACTTTTCAGGAGAACTCAGATCAACTGAATCACCGATCAGAAATTGTGTCCTGAATATTCGAACGAAATACATACTTAACCGCTATCACAATCGTGTAGAATCACCATCTTGTGTCAAATTGCTGAAAAAGTTAAATACTCGTACGAGTATATCTGGAACTCAGACCAATTATTTTGTCAACAATTTAAGGATCATATTGTAAAAACAAATAAAAAAAAAAACATCACATTAAGGTATCATTGAAGTGAATAAACAAGTATATCGAAGTACTACCCCAACGGGCACTTCTTCTGAACATCGGTCCTATATCAGAGTTCGACGGTTTTTAAGGCTGAACAGAACGTACCTGGATTTTTTAACGTAAACCTCCTGTCATGTAGACTTAATGTTTACGAGGTGCCCATACACCCATAGGGAGCAAGGATACGCCTTGCCATCGCTAAATACTCGCTTTATATTTACTAATACTTTGCTTATATTTTATACCAAAGCAGAACTTGTGTTGGAGGCACAAGTCCCACCCTTGGTATGAGTCGAGGCCGACCTAAAACCTCTTGCTGCTCTTAGGGTCGCAGCACCCAGTACTTCATTTGCAACTCTACAATGGGTAAACAGAAAAGAAAACCCGTACCCGCGATTTGGGTTTAAACCACAGCCACCATGACGCTCCCACAAGGGGGCCTACCTCTAACAAGTCAGGCCCGGACCGAAGTCCGGGGGGCTCCTGACTCCCATGGTACTGTGTTTTAAGTCCTGGTATGGACTACCGGTGGTCAAGCCTACCAATAAGACCTATGACCGGCAACTTGTAACTGGTCAAATCGTAGCAACCATTCAGAGGCTGTAATCTGAAGATGTTTACGATAAGACCAGTTATAGAATAATCTACCCCCGCTTTTATTAGACAACACCATTGATGGGCGAAGCCTTGATAATTGGGCGGGGGCCCTTTAAGGCTGAACAGTACAATGTTTTAAAGGAGTAAATTTTACTTATTTCATTTTCAAAGGATGCAATACAAATAAATTTGTAAAGTCCGGAATTTTACGCCGGCGTACTATGCCCAAGCGGCCTTTTTTTGTCAACAGCATGCGATGTACCGAGTTCTTGGTACTTACCGCGCCCAACACTGCTTGATTTCGATGATCTAGTGTGAATCGATGCTTTCAGTGTGGCGGGGTAGAATGGTATTGGCCACGGTATTGGCTTTATTAATTATGAACTCTGACATATTGGCGTCGAGACTGGATCGAATAAGGCGCAATCTAAAAGTCCAATTTCTACCACGTTGCGAGCAACTTGAGTCGGATATCGACAACGAATGTTGGCTTCTAACACATCCATTGCTTCTAGTTTATCGGGATAGACTAATTACCTTGCATACCCTTACAGAAAACAATCCAAAAGTTTATATTATATAAGACAATCTTGGAGGCCAATTCGATTGTTTTTCATTTCAAACGCTTGTTGTTTTTTAACGTAGCCGTTCAATTTAAAGTGAGCTTCGTCACTGGAAACAATTTTGTGGCAACGGGTGACCAGATAGTAATGATAGTTTATCCAATTGAAATGTTTCAGCAGCTGCAGCAGTTAACAATAACATCCAGGTGTCAAAATCTGCAGTAAGGTTTGTTATTTTATCATGCATCGCTTTACGCGAGCCGAACGTTCAGAAATTATTGAAAAGTGCTATTAAAATTCCGGCTCAGTTGTAAATATGCAACGTGAATTTCGTTGTAAGGTCGGTCGTCATCATGGCTTCAGTGAGCATGCAATTCGTCGCATCGTGGAATATTTTCAGAGTGAGTACACTCTTTTGGATCTTAAGTCACTAACTAGATAGAGATTGGTGTGAAATGAAGAAAACATAGCCGCCGTAGCGGGCACTTTGGAAGGGGACAAAGAAATGTTGATTCGGCGCCGACCAGCTGAATTGGGCATCGCCAGATTGTCAACCCGGCTTATTTTGCAGTTGGATTTGAGCCCATCCGTATAAGATTGTGCTGACGTAAGAATCGAAGCCGGACGACAACAATGCCGTGAGATCGCTAATTGGGCACTGGAAATATTGGTCGGAGATCCGGATTTTGGCCAAAAACTAATCTTCTCGGACGGGACCCATTTTTGGCTCAGCGGCTATGACAATAAACAAAATTGCCGTTAATGGAGGAAACACAATCCACAAGCGTTCGGCCAAGCATCAATGTATCCACAGAGATTAACTGTTTAGTACTGTTTGTGGTATGGCGGCATCATCGGACTATATTTCTTTGGAAATGAGGAAGGAGACACCGTTGCCGTCAATGGTCTCAGGCATATGTAGAGTGATGTTAACCGACTTCCAGAGCTCGACAACATCGATATATCCGAGCTGTTATTCCAACAAGACGGGGCTACATGACATACAAGCGACGCAATGCTCGAAGTTGTGAAGGAGAAATTTATTGATTTGTTTCTCCGGAGCTACATCAAGTCTTTAGTCTACGGTAACAAGCCAACCACTTTGGACGAGCTCGAGGTTAACATTCGGAATAACGCCGCACTAAAAAAAAACATCAGAGTTGTTATCCGCGAAATACAGCCGCATATATGGGTACACGTGATGGATAATTTCATCAAAAGAATGACTATTTGCAGCCAGCACCGAGGCAGACATTTGGCAATTGTTGTACGCCTTTACTAACCATAGAGCTTACACTTTAGGCTAAAATAAAAAATATCATCACTTTTCATAAATATATTGCGCTTTTCTATTGACTTAAAATGATACCTCTTGTTGGATGACTCTATATGTGAGTGCCGGGACAACAGTGATTGTTCTGTTCAGAGTTGCCAGCACCTGGTCTATACCTTTTTGTAACATAACTGAATAAACGCCATCGGTGGTGCCAATATGGTATAGGGACATTCACTATTAGCAGCTGGACAACACTTTGACCACCATCAGAAGAGATGATGCGGAAATAAAGTCTCATGCATCTGTATTTTATGCTGGTGCAGTGTCACTGAATGATGTATCATTGGTTAGATGGAGGGCTGGATACGTACGATATATACCTACACATGTATGACAAGTGACAGGCAAGCAACCTCCAACCAAATCGACCATTTTGCTATCAGTCGCCATTTTAGAAGTAGTCTTCTAGACGTCGGAAACAGACGAGCAGCGGACATGGGGTTGGTACGAGATCACCATCTTATGATAGCTACTGCCCAATTACGCACTACTGCTGTTCGAAGATCTAACGACACAAGAATACCCAGGTTCAACGTAGACCGACTGAAGTGCGCCAAGAACTAAGGGACCATCTCTCACGAGGAGTGGAAACAATCAGCAGCTCACTGCCCGCCACCATCCAAGACCATTGGTGTGCTGTGAAAACAGTTTTCACATCAGGTGCTGGATGAATTGTCGGTCTATAGCAGGGAAGCCATAGGGCATGGCTTTCCGAGGATACCTGGAGATGGATCAACGAACGAAAACAACTAAGAGCTCGAATTGCAGCAGCTCCAGCAGCAGGGAGGATCGAGCTAGAGTCCCTATATCGCATGAAGATGAGAGAAGTGCAGCGTAGCGTGATAAGTGACAAGCGCAATTACATCAATGTGCTGGCCACGCAAGCAGAAGAAGCAGCAGCAAAGTTTACAGAATCACCAAAGAGCTTCTAGGTGGCCGAAGCTCTACTCAACACCCAGTGAAAGGATTAGAAGGTTCGTTGCTAATATCGGATGAGGATCAACTGAAGAGATGGAAGGAGCATTTTGCTTCGGTTCTAAGCCGAGTGTTAGCTAGCAATATGCACCCAAGTCAGGCTGAAGTGTCCGTAGAAAGAAATTCCCGAAATCGCACCACAAACCGGAGCAAGGAAGAGATTATTGCTGCGATCAAAGCACTGAAACCAATTAGGCGGTAGGACTTGACGGCATACCTGCAGAGGTGCCATCAGCTGAGCTACTAGTCACCCTTGTCGGCAGAACATGGGAAGCCGAGAGTTTTCCGGACGAGTGGAAGAATTGAATGATCGTCAAGCTCACTAAAAAAGGTAATCTAATGCAGTACGAAAACTGGAGAGGTATCTGCGTGCTGCCTGCTGTGGCCAAGATAATAGCTAAAATCATCTTGGAGCGAATCAAAGAACTCTTCGAAGTTGCACTCGACGCCGAACAAGCAGGTTTTCGCTCTGGATCCTTCTGTGTCGACCACATCAACACCTTGCGGATCATCATCGAGCAGTGTGTTGAGTACCGATCACCACTTCACCTGCTGCCCATCGATTTCGAAAAGGCGTTTGATAGTGCCAATCTGGCGTGCCTTGCGCAGGAGAGGCATTCCTGATAAATTAATAGCAATTACCGAGGCTATATAGGATGAGTCCACATGTCACGTCTTACACAGAGGAAGACTGTCTGAGGAATTCGAAGTCCAAAGCGGGCTTAGGCAAGGTTGCAAACGTTCACCAATACTGTTTCTATTGGTGATTAGCAATGTGCTGAATGCGACCTTGTTAACAGGAAATGGAGGAACTCGCTGGGCTCTTACATCTGAATTTAAACACCTTGACTACGCCGACTATGTATGCCTACTGTCTCATGAATAATGTACCTTCACCAAATGACAACAAATATGGAGAGGGAAGCAGACGTCGTTGGGCTGAAAATTAACTCGACAAAAACAAGAATGATCAGTCTAAGACCAAATCATATATATATTGCTGGACAGAAGGTTGAGAGAGTAGAGAGTTTGCAATACCTTGGGAGTATTGTCTCAACCGTTGGCGGAACCGAACTGGATATAGCCATCCGCATAGGCAAAGCAAAATCTGCATTTGGGATGCTATCCACAGTTTGGCGAAGTAATGCAATTAGTTTAAACACCAAGCTACGACTGTTCCATTCCAACATTGAATCCGTGCTACTATATGGATGTGGTACCTGGAGGGTGACCACTACTATCACGAGGAGGCTACAAACCTTTGTCAATAGCTACCTACGCTACATCTTAAGGATATTCTGGCCAAGCCGTATCTCTAACGAACAGCTTTATCAGAGAACGGACATGAACCTATAGGCACAACCATACGACGACGAAAGTGGCAGTGGTTCTAGGAGTACGTGGTGCAGAACAGTTGAGAAGGAAGCACGGCAACTGGGAAAAAGTCGGGGAGAGCAGAGGCACATTTCTAGAAACCGCACTCGATGGCGCGTAGGCATGGTAGAGGCCCTAGGATCCACAATGGGATACAGGAACGAATAACGATGACAAGTGTAAAGTACTTAACCTTCTAAGAATCCCTTAGATCCAGTCGAAATTTTAGAAAATATGCTGACAATTTTCATCAGGATGATGTTTGCAGAATAGTGTTCGGTGTCCATTTGAGAGGTAAGGATGATTTTTTAACTTCTCAGCAACGGGCCAAATTCTTTACTGTATCAACCCCAAGCGGATAGCAATTACTCAATTAAGTCAACTCCTAGGCACATTAAAATTTCAAACGTCGAGCAAGAGATAACTTCCGTGTACTGCTTTATATCCGCTACCCTGAGGTCTGATCAATTTCTTTTTCCACAAACAGATAAGATGTTACAGTACATGTAGATCTATACTAGGATATCGTCTTCATATCTTCACGTTGCAATGTCGTTTCAATTGCTTCGGGCCATGTAAAACGCTTTCACGCTTTCAAATTTCCATCCCAGCCCTGATACCATAGCTTTAAAGTAATCAACAGAAAAACAATTGAAAAGCGCTCCTTTTACAGTTAATAAAATTTGCATAATTATTCTTATATCACATTTCTCAACCCCCCAAACCCTTCCCACAGTCAGACGACTACAACAAGTTGACTGTGCACCGCTTTAGGCAAACACCATAAATTATGCGAGAGAAATGAGTTTCTTATTTGCTCTAAGAAAAATAAAATAAAATAAAAAAACGAGAAACAACATTAAACAGCAACACGAAATCCACCATAGAGGAGAAGGAGAAGGAATGAGAAGCCCTGTCTCGGTAACAAGGACATTAACACCCTGCACTTGTATGCCACTTGACAAAGGAAAAGTCTCCCAGGATACTCTTACCTGGATGAAAGGGAATATGTATGAACCAGTACGTAGCACCGCTGGCATGAGTCTCGTGAGCTGAGGAAATTGTTTGCTTGCGTGGTGGTTAGTTATTTTCCGCCCAGAGATTTTCCCTTAATGATTTTTAACGCTAAGCTGGTCCTTTGGCACGTTCTTGTGCAGCCCCTAAACTAAGGTAAGCCAATTTGCAGCAGCATTTTATTTTACACCTGTAAAACGCTCTCTGTCACAATCAACCAACTTACCGGAGTTGGATACGAGTATAGGATGAGAAAACAACACATTTGGTCTCATTCAGTATAGACAGAGTCTCTCATGAGTTTGTATGGGCCACAGTGACGACTGTGCACAGTAGGCTAGCAACTATAATACTCGTACGTCCAGGGTAGATTATCCTTTAAAATAAGGCGCAAACCATTTACCGAGGGTGCACCAACAATACTCCTCCAAACGCCAACATTACGAGCAAATTTAAGGGGGTGAGTATGTGCTATAAGGGATGCAAACTGCACAGGCACATACGAATCATTATATCCTTACATATAGCAGTTCCTTGGCAAATTAACTCCGCCAAAAGAATTTGAATTTCAAATTCAAATGCCATTTTCGTAGGCTTGTTAGAAAACACGCATACACACAGTCGCACATGAGAGTAAACGTATGTATGACTGATGATTTATGCAAACATGTGTGAACCTTAACTGTTATGGCAGTCAACCCCAGAGTCCTTCTCTAGTTTATCCAATTTGTGGAAATTCTCCTCCGAACAAATGGCAAAAAATCCCTCTAAAAGAATGATGATGAAGAAACGAGAAGGGATACGAGTACGTTTCAAATCCTATTTGGATCTGTGAAATGTTTCCTAAGAAAATCTCTCTTTTTAGTTTGCATATCCTTTTTGGCAATGGTCCTTTTTTTATTCGTTCTCTTACAGTGACGCGACGGATTTTCCAGTTAAAACATGGATTCGCACTCTCATGTGATTTGGAAAAGCGGATTTTGTTTTCCAAAATTGCAATTTAAAAGTATTCAACTTTATAGAATTCGGGCATAGGAGAGGTACGATTGGTGCGACCAACTGTAAGATAAAAAAAAAAAAGATGTTCCAACTTTGAAACATATCGTAGTCCATATGCACATATATGAAGGACAGTATTCGATCAGGTATTGTGATTTTAAGCTTATAAAGAAGCCTAATTTAGTTTGGCTGCAATTCCGAGGGCAGGTAATTTACAACTGACCCCCATGGACAGACTTGATCTTGCAAATATAACTGCCCCAATGTGTAATAAAGTTGAGCCTGCACTAGACCGGAAATTATTTTCCATTTCCATTCAGACGTAGGAACTCTTTCAGAGGTGTCTCCAACTAAGGCAACAGAATACTAACAAAAGCAAAATCACTTTTGGGTAAAAACAGGATGCGAACGCCATATTCAAGTGACAAGGAAAAAAATGGTTGACATTTGACTTCATTTAGAATGTGGAGAGTGCCTTCACCAAGTGTTTTGAACTAACGTGCTCTGTCAGGAAAAGCTCATGCCGGCAACTACCGAAAACTTCTGAACATGCCACTTAAGGCTAGAGGAAGACTGGAATCTTAACAGGTCGAAATACGAGGGTTGACAGTCGTTTGAGTGAGTCAATGTGAGTGTTTTTTGTGAAAATGGAAAAGATTGAGTATCGAGCTGTTATTAAATTCTTGTTTTTGAAAGGCAATACGCCTACGCAAATCAAAAATGAGTTGGACTCTGTATATGGGGACTCTGCACCATCATTTACCACAGTGAAATTTTGGGCAGCTGAATTTAAACGTGTCCGTAAGAGCTTCGGGAAGTCCAAAAACTGCAACCACTGACGATAACATTGCTAAAGTTCACCAAATGGTGTTAGACGACCGCCGAATTAAAGTGAGAGAGATAGTAAAGGTTCTGACGTCGCAAAAGAGATGATTTACGAGGCTGAATACGATCCTACATTTATCAAAAAGATCATTACTGGAGACGAGACGTGGTGGGTTTATGAGTACGACACGCAATCCAGACATCAGGCAAGTGAATGGCGTTCACCAAATGAGCCGAGACCAAAAAAACCACGTCGTTTTCAGTCTAAAAAGAAGACAGTGCTCACGATTTTCATGGATTACAACGGTGTAGTGCATCATGAATTTTTGCCAGAAGGCCAGACAGTAAACAAAGAGTCCTCGTATTATTTGGGCGTTGTGAGACGTTTGCGTGAAGCAATTCGCCGAAAGAGACCAGAATTGTGGCCAGAAAACTTGTAGATTTTGCACCATGATAACGCACCGTCGCACAGTGCCATTTTTTGACGAAAAATGCAACAAATACCATCCAACAGCCACCGAATTCCCCTGATTTGGCTCCCTGTGACTTCTTTCTGTTCAATCGAGTTAAAAAAACACTACGGGAAACGCGTTTCAGCAGCCGAGAGGAAGTAATGGAAAAATCGCAGGAAGCACAGATGGACATACCGAAAACCGAATATAAAAAATGTTTCGAGGATTGGATCCAGCGCTGGCATAAGTGTATTGCAGTCGATGGGAATTACTTTAAAGGGGACAATATAGTAGATTTGGATGAATAAGCTTGTACTTTTAATTTTCTGAATAAATTCCGGATCAAGGTAGTATTTCTCATTTTAACGAATCCTAATCCTTCAATTTTCGCCGCCGACAAGAGAATTTCCCAAGTCATTTCATTGCCTTCTGACTCCCACTGCTTGCAAGATGACTTAAATAAGTTTTCGGCATGGTACAAGCAAAACTTTTTGGAGCTTAATCTCAATAAATGCCGAGCGATAATCTATTCCCGCAAACTTCTACACGCCGCTTCAAGAAACTACTTCATCTGCGATGAGCATATCCCTTCCACTACCGAAGTACGGGATCTAGGAATAATTTGTGACAGATAATAATCGAATTTCGAGTCATATTGACAGCACTATAAATAAAACTAACTCTGTACTTGGCTTTATTAAACGCAGGTCAGAAGAATTTTCCAACTCTTACGTTACAAGGTCTCTGCACATTATTTTTGTAAGGCCTCTTCTCGAATATTTCAGCCAAGTTTGGTCACCCTATTAACAAATTCACATTCAAAGAATTGAAACAATCCAACGCAGGTTTATCGGTTTCGTACTTTATGGTCTACCTTGTGCCGATCCATATGGATTACCTCCCTATGAAAATAGGCATAGCATGTATACCCTAAAAAAAATGACGTGAAGTTGCTGTTGTACCACTGTATCAACCAGTTAGTGACTGGAAACCTTGGCTGCCCGAGGATAACGCAAAATATTTCATTCACTTCTAATCCCAATAATCTAAGAGCCATCCCACTTTCCCTGATCCGCACTCACCACACCAATTACAGTCACTTTGAACCAATATCTAGAATGTTGCGTATAACAAACAATCTTTGACCTAAATAGCAGCAGATACGAAATAAAAAAAGCACTGCTCTCTTGTTAATAAGCTTAATAGAGTTGACCGGAGTAGACCCGGAAAAATAATAATAATAATGTCGTACCGTTTCTTTGAAATCAAATTAACAGACTTTTGGTCGGATTTAAGATCAAACCGTTATTTTGAAACCATTTTACTACTGAAAACAAGTCCAGATTGAATCTAGCCACAAGATCTACACGTTGTCGGCGTATGTACATATATTTATGGATGCTTTGCAGAAAGCTGACGGTAGAACGTTATTATATAGGGTGACCAGATAGCAATGATAATTTTTCCAATTGTTATGCTTCAGCAGCTGTCAAATTTATAAATGACATTCGGCAGTCAAAATATAACGGTGAACGTTGGTTTTAAGTGTTTGAAGGTTATAATGACTAGGAAATAAAGAGCTCGGCAGGGCATTCCATAAGCGAGTTGTACGGCTTAGGAACGAATCACAATATTTTAGAGTACGTCCCAAAGTGTGTCTGAGGGTATGACGAGTGTTACGGTTAAAAGTTTGGAATGCTAATGGCGATTTCTATGGAGCACTGGGTGGCCGTGGCTCAGTGGTAGTGGACTGGCTATCACCTATGAGTTCTATCGCACGGTCTTGAATCCTATCTAGCAGGTGTAGAGATATTTTGAGCGCACCCGACCAGATATGGGCATTGTACTCCAATTTCGGGCAGATAAATGCTTTATATGTATGTTGGGGCCAGATCAGAGGGGGTTAAGTATTTCTTACATCGCTTGAGGAAACTTAGACATTTCGTAGAATTTTTGATGACAGCGAATATGTGGTTTCCGTTCTACAGCCGAAGAGCAGGGACGTGTGTCCGGGAACGAATATGAAAAGCAGAGAGTACTGTCGTCAGCAAAGGAATATATTGGATAAGAAGTAGCAGACAAAAAGAGTGTCGGAGACAGAACGGAGCCCTGGGGCACACCAGAATTTATTTTGTGAATATCAGACTTGAAACCATCCAAGACAACTTGAATTGAGCGTTCCGAAAGGTAATTTCTAATCCATTGAAGAAGAGAGTCGTCGATCTCAAAAGCACGCATTTTCGACAAAAGAGCCTGATGCCAAACTCTGTCAAATGCCTTAGAAATATCAAGTGCAACTATCTTGCTTTCATCAGATTCATATACGCTTAAGTTCCGCTTTTCGGTAAAATATGCCATCAGATCACCAGTCGACCTGTCATTAAGAAGTTTTCGTGTTTCGAGATATTTCATGAGCTGACGGTTTATCAGCGTTTCCATGACGTTGGAAAGAAGGGACGTAAGTGCAATGGGTCTCTTGTAAGAGAGAGAGGAAGATTCGCCTTTCGTAGGGACGGGCTGGACAAATACTGTTTTCCATCTGTTCGGAAAGAGTCCTAAGGAGTAGGATTGATGAAAAAGCTTACGCAGTGGTTTTGCCAGCGAGGAAGAACACCTCTTCAGAAGGACGAGAGATATACCAAGTTCTTTAAGTTATCTTGCTATTACACAAGTGCGAAAGTAGATTTGTCCCATTGAAGATTCGACGCACTCAAGTGTAGGCGGAGACAAAGCACAATCCGGGGCAGAGCACATTAACCTTATATTTGTCGTGGTGAAAAGTTACAAACAAATTCAGGGTATTGGCGGTATGACTATCAACGTCTGGTATTCGTGTGGGCTCATTTACAAGCTGCGTTAAGTTATTTTCCGCAGCGAAGATCTCAACACACCGTCCTTCGGGTGTTGTCTGTTTAGAAAGCCGAAGCCATCCATAATTGTGCATAGTGAGATCATAATGACAGTTTCAGTATGAGGATACAGGGACACAATTCTTTGTATGGAGTCAGGCAGCCCATCAAATTTGTTAAAGGTCGAGTTGCTGTCCAGTTTGGGGCTTCTGTAAATACAGCAGTAGTGGATAATTTGCTTACGGAGATGGAATTTTAACCACATGAAATTGAATTCCGGATTGGAACAGGGACTACATTGCGGTGGAGTTTGGTAAGCTACATCACTACGCACGTAAATGACGAGACCGCGGTTAGAGAAGGATGATGGCACAAGTTCGTACTCAGGTAGCTTCAGATCAGAGTGATCTGAGAGGTGTGGGCTGTGATCTACCTGTGTTTCATTAAGTGTCAAAACAGCTGGTCTATATTTGCAGACGTGGAAGTGCGCAGAAAAGTGATTGTCTTTTAGCTCGAGTATATTGGCAATATCCACTCTGAGGTCAGTCGTCATCATTGCTTCAGTGTGCACGCAATTCGTCGCACTGTGGAAAAATTTGATCGTGAAAACACTCTTTTGGATCTTAAGCCACCAACCAGATAGAGATTGGTGCCAAATGAAGAAAACACAGCCGCCGGTATCGAAGAAGGGTCAGAAGTATCGATTCGGCGCCGATCAGCTGAATTGGGCATAGCGCAAGGGTCGAACCGGCTTATTTTGCGGTTGGATTTGGACCTGTATACATAAAAGATTGAGCTGACGTAAGAATTGAAGCCGGACGACCGTAGACAACGCCGTGAGTTCGTTAATTGGACGCTGGAAATGTTGCCCGGAAATCCGGATTTTGGCCAAAAAATCATTTTTGTGGACGAGGCCCATTTTTAGCTCAGCGGCTATGACAGCAACAAGCAAAATTGCCGTTATCGGAACAATCCACAAGTGTTCGGTTAAAGATTAATGCATCCACGCATCCACAAAGAATGGCTGTATGGGCGGTTTATGGTGTGGCGGCATTATCGGAACTTATTTCCTTCGAAACGATTAAAGAGACACCGTTACCGCCAATGATCTCAGGTATAGAGCGATGTTAACCGACGTTCTCTGGTCAGAGTTCGACTAATTCGATATATACAAGCTGTGGTCCCAACAAGATGGCGCTACATGCCATACAAGCGACGCAACGCTTGAATTAGTGAAGGAGAAATTTGGCGACTGGGTCATCTCACGGCGAACGTTCATCAATTGGCCGCCGCGATCATGCGATTGTCACCGCTCGATTATTTTCTCTGGGGCTACCTCAAGACCTTAGACTACACTAACAAGTCAACCACGTTGGACGAGCTCGACACGCTATTGCCGGAATAACGCCGCACATATTGGACCGACCGCTTGAAGCACTGCCAGTGATTATATGCTATTCCCTATAATAGCTTGAACGTAGCTACAAAATAAGGACGGAATTCTACCGTTCTTAACTGGTCACATTACACATTAATCACAACTATAGATTATAAAAAATTTATTAAGGCCATCAACAGATGGTACGACTTTTGTTTACACAAATCGGATTGTTGCCAAATTGTTTGGCGGTTTTACTAGATGACGTCTTCAACCAGGATTGGAATGTAGTCGGATCTTCACGAATGTCTCCAAAACAGACCTTTGAGGACGGCAACTTTACTTTAAATCTGGCTGAACCCACTCATCGCTCTCAAGCTAGTTCGAGAATGCAGGGCTTCTCTGAAGGTTGAATTCATTTGGAGTTGTTCAAATTGTAGGTCGCAATGGGATCATGGGAAATTAAATCGCCAATGAGAATTTCTCACGATTTGAGCCTCGGTTAGGAATACCTGCGCCCTCCGGATAGGGCTTGCATTGACAGTTGGAATTCTTTTCAAAATATTGAAAATGGCAAGAAGTTTCTACCCCAATTAGTGTTTTCGTCGCAATCCAGCGGAATTTCTTAATAATATACTCTCCGCTTTCGGTGAGGTTGTAATCTTCCAATCCGTCCTTGTGAAGATTAATCTGCAGCACCTTTAGCTCCATGGCAAGATAGTAGAGATAGCTCAATGATGGTGATATTCAGATGTTTTGTTTATGACTTGTCCGTCATCGGAGCCTCAGTTGGTGTGCTCTTTGAGAAAGGAGCTATTGACGGGGAAGGGCAAGATAATATTTTTGATGGATTGAGAATGTGATCTACGCCTTTCTTTAACAACCCGAGCACTCCATCTTTAAAAGCAAGAAGCAAATGAAGGAATTCGCCTATCAAGGATGACGGAACGGCTCATGATCAGTTTTTTTATACCGGGTGTCTTGCCATACCTCGCGGCACAGAAGTCTGGGAGAAACTGGGATCAGCGGCTCAACGAGGCAATCTTAATGAGGTGTAGGAAGTTCTAATCTTGACAGACTACAGCGTACGAAATACTTTGATCCAGAGTAGGGGATGCGAGTAGATACACTGAAGAGAAACGGTATGGGAGAGAATTTTGTAATTACTTCTCAATTTATGGTGACCAGAGTCGAGGGACTACTTAAGGATCTAAAACACGTCGAGGTGGTCAATGTTCGTTCCCTGCCGCAAAAGAGTGTACCTCAAATGTTTACGTGGCTGACAGTGCTGTGATAGAAAGCGCGCACACTTATCCTGAATAACATTGTGAATACCAGGAAATATTCACATAAGAAGGTTCCTTCTCTCTATTTGGGGAATCAACAAACGGTTCTTCTACGATACCTAGCTCTATTGTTGCCTTTTAACTGCCTGTTTCTAATGATATTTTTGATGGTCTTAACCAACAATTCTGCTACGTTGCGACAGGTACGCAAGTCCAAGATTAGTTAAGGCGTCGCTGCTGCAATTTCATCAATGTTTTGATTCATCCTTTGTCACTTGCACATCAAGTTGCGTTGCCACAATACACACTAAAAATTCATGCAAAATTCATTTTCATTGCCAAAGTACATTTCAATCATCTGTATCACCACAAACCACGGACAACAAATCCTCAGTTACAAAACCTAGTCCGATTATTCATCTCCAAAAACACAAGTGCGCCTAAAAAAAAAAAGCAAATAAAACCAGACGTTACGTCACTGTCTGGCTGGAGTAGAAACCGCATCCCTGCACCAATCTAGCTTAATGAAATTTTTACATCCTCCCTGAGCGGACTGTTGTGTACGCCTGTTCCTGTGCATCACATTCGAGTCCTGCAACTCTATAAATACCAAAACACGCAATTATTTTTCATTCTGGCTGCGCGTTTTCATCAAAGGACAGAGCTAGGATGATGAATGTTAAAAAAAAACAGCAAATATAAACAAACAAAACACAGAATAGATACAAAGATACACTTCGCCTTCAAAATTCTAACTTCAACTGGTTTGAAGCAATTTTGCTTCTAATGAAACTCGTTCTGGCTTTCGCAGTAATCTCATTCAAATAAACGCCTTCAAGGCATTTGAAACAGTGTTGACGTCGTCACATCACCGCTAAGACCATAACCACGTCACCACATCACCGCAAAATTTAATTCTCTTATCATCCTTGACGAGCAGCCGTTTAATGCAATTTTACGCCGAATTAAGCAAATAAGCTGGGCATGGATGAGCATGTTACAAGGATCTGGAGGTTAGGAGTACTCATACTCGTACGAGTACTCGTACTAAGGGCTCTGCTACATCTGATGTGCGATGGATAACTTTAATACGTTTACACTGTTCTTTATAAAAATACATACGACGATGATGATACTTGACAGGGATTTAGGAGTCCAAAGGGATACTAGGAAATTCATTCTAACGTAAGGATATTAGTTAAACAACAAGCAACAGCAAATCAGCAATTCGAGCAACTCTTTTGGCTCCTCTTCAAGTTTTTTTGTCTGATTTGAAGGCTATTGCAAATAGACGTTTGTAAATTTATTGGGGCTAGGGCTTGTAACAGTGTGGATCGAGAGTTATGGGAACGTAAATAAGGGTGAATTTTTGCTCTTACCGTTCCCTTAAATTCAGCGGATAAAAAGCGGGTATGAGGTTACGCCTTATTATTAAAAACTATGCTCTGCTTTTGCCGCGATAAATAAGCCTTACTGCATGGGAATTTAGTGGAGTTTCGAATGCGTTATCTAAAACTTAAATATCCGCATAAAGCAGCGGTGTGAAGTGGTAAGCAGGTATCAGCATAGTTCCAGACGTTGTCTAGAGTGTGACATGAATATTCGCTGAAGTTTCAACCTTTTCTTTGACTACCAGATGACTTAGCAGTTATTCTCCCTGGAGGATGTGAGAAACTAGGAATGATCAAGGCACATTTTTGTTTAAATGGCAGTCTTACTTACTTAGGCAGTCCTGCAGTTCGGAGTGGACCTGGGCCTCAACCAATAAGTCTCTCCAATTAGCGCTGTCTTTGGATTTGGCACTCTAAGTTAGTTGAGGTCTCCTCTTCTACTTGCGCGCTCCGCCTAAGGCGAGGCTTTCCTCTACTGCGTTGTCTCTCGGGATTAGAGTCGGAGATTCTGCGGGTTGGAGTGTTGATATTCATTCGCCCCACATGTCCCAGCCATATCAAACGCCCAATACACAGTGTTTTGACCAGGACCAGAGTTCATCGTTGAATCATCTCCTCCAGAACCCGTCAACGCATACAGGACCAAATATCTTACGAAGAATTTTTCTCTCAAAATGACCAAAGACATCTTCATCCGCTCTAGAAAGGATCCATGCTTCGGAATTATAGAGCAGGACTGGGATTACCAGGATCTCATATAGAGCTTTCTTCGTTCTTCAGGAGAGGGCCTTACTACACATTTGTCATCTCATCCCAAATAAACAGCGATTGGCAAGCGGTATTCTTCGTTTGATTTCTGAAGATATGCTGCTTTCAGATGTGATAGCAGAGCCGAGATAGACAAAGTTCCTTACTACCTCAAAGTTATAGCTGTCGATTGTGACATTCTGGCCAATTCGTCGATGTTGGGTGTCCTTTCTCGTTGACAGCATATACTCGTTTACCGCTTGTAACACTAGTAACAACTCGCTGCGTTCTATCAATAATACTAATATCGTCGTCGTATGGCAGCAATTGAACAGACTTTGGAAAGATCGTACCTAGTGTGTTGGCTTGTGAGTTTTACACAATTCTTTCAAGTATGATGTCAAAGAAGTCATATGACAGCGCGTCACCTTGCCTAAATCCGTTTTTGATATCAAAGGTCTCGGTTAGGTCGTTGCCTACCTTGGTGCAGCAGCTTTCTCCATCGTCATCCTGCACAGGCGGACGAGTTTCGCAGGGATGCCAAAACTAGACACGTCTCTGTATAGCTCGTCCCTGTAGATGCTGTCATATGCGGCTTTAAAATCGACAAAAAGGTGGTGGTTATTGATCTGAACTTCTTGGGTTTTCTGTAGGATCTGCCGTAATGTAAATATTTCATCAATTGAGGACTTACCGGGCCTAAAACCGCTCTGATAGGGTCCAATTAGATCGTTGACAACTGGTTTTTAACGCTCGCACAATACGGCAGACAAGATCTTATATGCGATGTTTAGGAGACTGATACCTCTATAGTTGACACAGTTTAGAGGGCCTCCTTTCTTGTGAACCAGGCAAACGATGCCGAGGTTGCATTCGTCAGGCATACATTCATCCGACCAAATCTTGGAAATAAGTTGGTGTATGCTCTCTACCAAGTCATCTCCTGCTGCCTTAAATTGTTAGGCGGGTAGGCCGTCCGGCCCGGCAGACCCGTTCAAGTTCAGTTTAGATATTGCTATTGATATTCATTTTGGTCGGATGGATGGAATTCTTGACTTGACTCGTCAATATTAAATGGTTCGCTCAGCATGATAGCGAAATTTGTATCGTCTTCAGCGTTTAGCAGTCTGCAGAAATTGTTGTCCCATACCCTCATGGCGAGCTTCTCATGCACTTTCTCTTTTCGATGTGCATCCCTCCTCTTTTGCTCGTAGGGCTCACGAGCCGCTATCGTAGACAAATTGTGGTGCATGTGTTTGGCGGCACTCTTCACCAAACCAGGGATTTCGTGGTGGTGCGCCGATTAAATCCAGCACGTCAGTTACTCTAGGAAACTGCAGCTAATTCGGTTTGGCCAAACAAATGGACTCAAAACTCCTAGCTCGAATGACGAAATTCATGCAATAAAAAGCATTGAATCTGACAGTTCTGCTATATGAAGTCGAGTGCTGGATAATAAGCATGAAAGCAGAACATTTTTGAGACAAAAATTCTTTGGTCCGGAGGGCAGTGGGGGGGGGGGGGGGGCGAATGTAAGAAAAGATGCAACTGCAAATTCGATGAGCTGTATCAAGATCTGGATGCAGTTGAGAAAGCAAAAATATGTCGAATATACTGGTTCAACCATATTAACCGATTGAACAATATTGCTCCAGCAAAGACGATAAGGATATAGCTATCGCAGTTGCCAGAGTTCTTGGCCAGGACAACTGGAAACACCGTGCCGACATTGAAGATAATGAAAGGCTGCCGCATTTCAGGCAGATACTATCTGTTGGGAGGCTGTTAATGGAGAAAGAAAGTAGAAATAGGAATCTGCGGTGCTGTGATTGATTTCTGTGCGAGCAGTAAAAGAGAGTAAACAACACAACTCCTGTCTGCATTCGACTTGCATATGACTCAAAGTGCTTTGTTGTGCTCAAAAATACATAAAACAGGCTTGTAGGATTCAGTCCCTGTTTTCTACTTAAACCCATCTGAAAACTTTTCCTCACCACTGTGAATGCATCTTGAAATGTTGTGCATTTCGCTCTTTACACTTTTGGCTCCCCATTAATATGCAGTGGAATGCTATAATGAAAAAAAAACAAACAAATTTATACCAAAGTCAGAGGGCTTCAATTTCGACACTCTCGAATGCTTGACAACCGGCCAGCATTTGCATATGCGAGTGAACCATCAGCAAACACCATCAATAGGGGTCGAGTGTCGAAACTTGGAGCGCGCGTAGCCTCCATTGCAAATAAAATCCAACCCCAACCCCATAGCATAGCCTTTTTTTCGTTTTGCCTTTTTCCCGGACGACAATGGTATGAACAAATAGCTTGCCCCGGAGTCCGGAGTGGGATCATTTCAGCGCACACATCCTCGGACAGGGATCACTTTATACAAATTGTAAATACAGCACATATTCAGGATCAAAGGTCCAAGAGCAATGAAAGGATTACAAAACCCAAAAAAAAAAAAAAAGAAAATATTGTCGCGGACGAGTTCAGTTCGCTCCATCAATACGAAAACAATCCTGTTGAGGGGATGGAGGTGTTTTCATTGAGGAAAAGGACCCAAAACAAAACAACAAACCAGGAAAGTGGAGTCATAATGCGAAGAGTGATATGAATGCAAAATTTATTTTCGCCTCGACGGTCGGTTG
Organism: Volucella zonaria; assembly: GCA_963966105.1. Taxonomy (NCBI): domain Eukaryota; kingdom Metazoa; phylum Arthropoda; class Insecta; order Diptera; family Syrphidae; genus Volucella; species Volucella zonaria. Next base: position 69,912,716 of record OZ014534.1, on the reverse strand, counting down.
CGACTTGCCAAGTGTCCGTTCGTTTTGTTAAGTGGGCGCGGCTGCTGTGGGCGGCTGGATAGACGAGGTGGTTTGTATTTTCAGTTCTGTATGCAATTCGCATTTTGGCAGTTATTTGCCGACACATTATCACCATTGAATCAGATTCAGGGCGTTGAATTGTGTACATGAAGCGCTTAAGGGCTGCCAGAGAGAAGCTAGCGAATACTTGGGCAATAAATCTTGTCAAGACGAGTGTTGTGTGCTTTTCATTTGACTCAGTGTTTATACATGAACGGGGTTTCTTTGGACATTTGGCGCTTTTCGGCTGACGAGACTGGGTAAATATAATAATATCGATTGCAGTTCGGGTGAGCCAGAGTAACACACCGTATTCGTATACCCAGGGTATGGAAAGACTACGCTGTAGCAATACAATTCTGTGACAAAGGGGATTGAGGATCTAAAAATAAAGATGACCAAGCCGATGGTACTTGATATTGCGGATTGTTGTACTTTTTTAATTGGTCTGTGGGCATTACACTCGAAAACATCTTTCTAGCAATTAATCTTGCCTTTCTACGTATACATCATCGCAAGTCTAGTAGGGCAGTTTCGATGAAATAAAATATACCGGCCTCTAGTCGGATTCCAAAACCGATTCGTCTCAGTGTTATATCTGTCCAAGGGAGTTGAGGAAAATTCTGTTTGGAGGACAGACTGAGGCAAACATTTTCCATAACAATCCCCATCAAGTCGAAATTCGGAAACACCACCTTGATCAAAAAATTCATGGCGTTTTTTTTCGGGATCTGTGTGAATAATTAGTCGATTGTGGTCTTACCGGACAGAAAGGCGCACCGACAGAGGCCAATAAGATTGTATTAAATGGCTTAAAGCGTTCATACAAGATGGCAGCTAAGATCGTATACATTCTGATCAAAAAGTACCTCCTCAAATAAACCGCGATTGAGATATTGTCAAAAGCTTTCTTTTTAGGTTGATACATCTGTGATCTGGTGCTCAAATATCTGTTTGAGGCCCATTTGTCGAGAGTTTTTGCGTGATAGCTTTGTAAACAAGCCAGTGTTTGTTGTGTTCTGAGAATTTCGCAATGTCAAATTCAGTTGAGCAAAGAGTTTGCCTGAAATTTTGTGTTTCTAACAAAATATCATGTGCAGAAGCGTTGCAAATGTTAAAGTTAGCCTACGAGTGATACAAAGAGTCTAAAGCGAGCCGTACTGTGATTAATGGTTTTCCTCGTTCCGGTCGTCCATCTTGTTTTGGCTATGTTCACCAATTCCTCCTATTTTCCCCTCTTTCACTTTTCCGACATGCATGTGTGGTTGGTTTTCATCCTTCTTATTTGTATACTAATTTTCGTTGGTTAGTCAATGAACTCCCTTTTAGAATCAAATAACAGAGATTCGATTGACGGCGGTATAGATAAAAACTTGTATGCAATGATTAGAGTACTTGGTTCGCAGCTCAATGGGTTGAGAGTTTGCCATTTGAACGCACAAAGCCTGCATCCAAAATTGGACGAATTTCGGTATTTATTCATAAAGTCTGGCGTGGATACTGTTTGTGTTTCTGAGACATGGTTTGAACCGGAGTTATGCGATAAAATTTACGCGGTCGACGGTTACAACTTATTTCGTGCTGACAGGTATGGGCGATCGGGTGGGGGAGCCGCAATGTATGTAAGAGATGGCATTAGATGTGATCTCGTTCATAAATCGCACCTTGACTGCCCTCTGCAATATCTTTTCGTGAAGATTACTTGCTGTTCATCGCAAATACTTATCTGCACGGCCTACAGACCCCATAAAAATGTCGATATTGCACCACTGCTTGTTAGCTTGGAACAGCATTCTTGTATAACCTCTCAGATCGTACTCTGCGGCGACCTTAATTGTAATCTTCTGCACAATAGCACCTCTGTACCTATAGTCGGCTCCATGAACTCTCTAGGCTTATGTCCTGTCAACTCCTCGGCAGCATCTCACTTCACCAGTAGCTCTAGCACCTTACTTGATGTCTTTTTTGTTAACGATCCCGAACAGGCTCTACTTTATAATCAACTTCTTGCACCTGGTTTCTCCAAACACGACCTCATCTTCTCAATCTACGATTTTGAAGTACAGGTAAATGTTGAACATCTCCAATATAGGGATTTTAGATCGATTAACCAAAATAGTCTATTAAGTGACGTTCGTGAAATCGACTGGGGCAGAATCTATAGGCTCACCTCAGTCAATGATCAACTTTCGTTTTTGAACAGCAATATCGGGCAGTTATTTGAGGCTCATGTTCCATTATGCAGGAAGGTAATTTCTCATACAGTTCCCTTATGGATAAATCGGGATATCACTGAGCTGATTGTGAAGAGAAACATAGCGTACTCTAGATGGAAGCGGTGTAGAATTACAGAGCTACATGCAATCTACTCCACCCTTTGGAATAAAGTTGTGCATAAAATTAGATTGGCTAAACAAAGTTATTACGCAAACCACCTCAACCCTACGGGTTCTGGCAAAAATGTCTGGAAGGCTTTAAAAAATTTAGGTATCGGTAAACAAAACCGCAAGGTCCCCGACAACATTGATTGTAATCTTTTGAATGCAAAATTTCTGGATCTAAACAAAACCAGTTCAAACGTACTTGCTGATTTGTTTCCTGACCCCCCGAAGAAGCTGATAGAACCTTTAGCCCTACCTGGCTTGATGATACTGATGTTGTTGCAGCATTACTGTCAGTAAAATCAAATGCCATAGGTTTGGCCAATATAGATCCCAGGTTCGTTAAACTGTTTTTACCCTTTATTTTGCCTTACCTCAAACATCTATACAACTCTATCCTAACAACCTCTGAGTTCCCAGCTGATTGGAAAAAAGGCATGATTATTCCAATTCCGAAGATTGGCAGTGGTTCAGTAGATTTTAGACCAATTTCTATCTTACCCTTTTTGTCAAAGGTTTTTGAAAAAGCAATTTCAAGACAGATACAAAGGTTTCTCAATGTCAATAATCTCCTTAATGGTGCTCAGTCCGGATTCAGAGCTAATCGGAGCTGTAAGACCGTACTACTTAATATTGTTGATGAGATACGCATAGCAATGGATAGGAAAGAAGTAAGTTTGCTTACTCTACTCGACTTCTCCACGGTTTTTGACTCAGTCGATCATGCGATCCTCTGCTTGTTTCGCTTCTCTTCAACCGCAACCAAGCTTTTTCAATCATACCTCACAGGGAGACATCAATGTGTGGTTGTTGGAGATAAGACGTCAGGTCTTCTCCCAGTGTGTAGTGGTGTACCAAAGGGATCAATTTTAGGCCCTCTTTTTTTCGTACTTCACATTAACGATCTTCCCCAGGCGGTCAGACACTCCACTGTCCTCATGTTCGCCGATGATGTTCAGGTCTTAATTAGTAGCCCACCTACTGAACTTGCCCAGGCATCAGAAGCAATGAACAACGATTTGTATAGCATACAGCAGTGGGCACAGAGTAATAATCTGAGTCTGAATCCAGCTAAATGTAAATCGATTGCCATAAACCATACCAAATTAGATAGGTCGCTGCTTCCGCACATCAAACTAGGTGACTCCGTGATCACCTACATTGAAAAAGTAAGGAATCTTGGAATTATCGTTAATGACACACTTACCTGGACCGACCACATAAACGCTACTATTGGTAAAGTTTATGCTGCAATTTGCGTTTTATGGGTCTCAAAACACTTCGTCCCTATTAAAACCAAAACTTTACTGGCTAAAGCTCTTCTTCTTCCTACTCTACTGTACTGTTGCGAAGTTTATTGTAACACCGACTCTAACTCGTCAAGAAATTTAAATGTAATATTTAACAACATTACCAGATACATTTAAAATCTTCGACGTTATGACCACGTATCACAACACTCAATAAAAATCTTTGGCTGTTCCTTAGTTAACTTTTTGAAATTCAAAGCCTTGTGTTGGTTAACCAGACTATCACTATAGAAAGTTGGACTTTCCAGTTTCGCAGCGATCGCATGTGATTATCCAACCAAGATACTCCTGCTTGGCATCCGAACGCACTTTCTTGGTATATACCACACGAGGAATTCTCTACCAATCGAAATAAGAAGCTTCGCAAATCACCGCACTTTTAGAACCTCCCTCCTGAAATTCCTTTCATCGTCCTAGTCTCCCTGTGAACATTAGCTTTAAATATAAATTTTTACACATCAATAGAATTTCGATAACATATAAATTATAAACTCATTTTCTTACTTTCCTTCTATCTATGTACACTTTTACAATACTTTAAATACTCTTTTGAATTTTGTTAAGCCTTACGCTAACTACAAGAAATCATTCTTTTTGTGTAAGTTATGTTTAATAAATAATAATAATAAATAAATAAATAAATAAATATCGAAAAAGTTAAAAAAAATTGTCCACGCAGATCGTCGTGTGAGCATCAGGGAGATAGCAGTTGAAGTGCGGCTTGTGTCGAGAGTGCTGAATTTGTTGCTCACATATCTCATTTCGTATGCGACTATTTGATTAAAAACGACATTCATACCGTCCCGCAAGCTCCGTATTCACCTGACATGGCTCCTTGTGACTTTTTCCTATTCCCACGACTCAAGTTACCACTTCACGGAAAGCGATTCCGATTGAGGGGATAAGGGAGAACTCGCAGAAGAAGCTAAAGTCGATTCCAAAACAGGCCTATGAAAAGTGTTTTGAGAATTGGAGGAAGCGTTAGAATAGGTGTATTACTTGCAATGGAATAAAATGAATATCGATGAATAGTTGAACCGTTTTCGTTTTATTGGAGAAAACCGGGAACTTTTCAGAAGATATGCGATGTTAAGAAGACTCATTCCTCCAGGCATTTCAATCTTGAAATTGAATTGGTTCATGTTTTCCACCAAGGCATCTCCCGCTATCTTAAATTACTTGGTCGGCAGACCATCTGGTCCAGCGCGCTTGGTACTTAAGTTTGATTATTGCTATGCTCACTTTATTTTGGTCGCATGGTAGGATCCCTTGTCTCCTACGGGCCAGATTGAATGATTCTTTCCGCTGATAGAGGAATTTGGATCATCCCCACCGCCGTGTAACCGTCGAGAAAGTGATTTTGCAAATCCTCAGTACTACCGACTGTTACTTCAGTACTAAGTTTCGATGGTCATCTCTATAGGCCTCTGGTCTTATTACCATGACACGTTCTTTTTAGTAGAATTTCCGAGTGTAGTTTCTGAAATAGCACCTCTCTTGTAGCCGTTCATAGTTAAGTTTCCTCATAGTATTGCCTACAACAAGGTAGTGATCCATGCCTATCATTTTCGCAAGGAAATTCCGGACATCTACCACTTTGATCAAAAAGGAATTTATTCAGAAAATTAAAAGTACAAGCTTATTCATCCAAATCTACTATATTGTCCCCTTTAAAGTAATTCTCATCGACTGCAATACACTTATGCCAGCGCTTGATTCAATCATCGAAACATTTTTTATATTCGGTTTTCGGTATGTCCATCAGTGCTTCCTGCGATCTTTCCATTACCTCCTCTCGGCTGCTGAAACGCAACGCGTTCCCCGTTGTGGTTTTTTAACTCGATTGAACAGAAAGAAGTCACAGGGAGCCAAATCATGTATTTGTTGCATTTTTCGTCAAAAAATTACGAATAATGATGCAAAGTCCACGAGTTTTCTGCCCACAATTCTGGTCCCGACGACCTGGATTTTTTGGTCTCGGCTCATTTGGTGAACGCCATTCACTTGCCTGATGTCTGGATTGCGTGTCGTACTCATAACCCCACGTCTCGTCTCTAGTAATGATCCTTTTGATGAATGTAGGATCGGATTCAGCCTCGCAAATCATCTTTTCTGCGACGTCAACACGGTCTCTTTTTTGCATGAAATTGAGGTCTCTTGGCACCAACTTTGCTGCTACATGACGGAAACCCATTAACCAAAATGTCTTGGACGGATCCATAGGCAATGTTCAAGTCCTCCGCTATTTCTGTGATGGTTAATTTGCGGTTGTTGACCAACATTTCTTTTACTAGTACTTCATCAATGTTTTCGTCGGTTTTCGAGGTCGATGGTCTGCCACTGCGTTCATCATCTTCGGTTGACTCACGACCACTTTTGAACCGCTCGTGCCACTAGTAAACGACCATTTTTTTTAGAGAATCGTTGCCGAAACACTTTTCCAACATTTCCAACGTTCGCGCACCATTAAATCTGTTTTTTACGCAAAATTTAATACTCGTACAAATCCGTTCTTGCAAATTTACTATAAATCCATTTCTTAACAACAAAAAAACAGAACTCAGATCGGAACAATGGGAGCGCCACACGGTTGTGTCAATCGGGAACTTTTTGATCAAGGTGGTATGAGCCTGCCCTTGCAGAGGGTTACAGAATCAAACACCTCATAGACCGAATATATGGTCACTGACCAATACCAAAATTGTGCTAGTAGATCTTATTACAAAGCTGGGTAAGGAAGTCATTTTTAAACGGTTCATCGGAAAAGACAGCCTGCAAATGTAACACCATGTCTGGCAATGGATTAAGGTATTTGGAATTTGTACGAGATCTGAACCTTTTAGTAGCTAGTACGTGGTTCGCACATACATACATCCATAAAAGGACTTGGCTATCCACTGATCAATAAACCTCAACAAGATTGATCCTATTGCCGATCCTCGCCAGACACTCCTTCAACTTTCTGGGTGTCCGAACTTTCCAAGGAGTTAACAACGACTCAGATTAACTTGTTGCAGCTATGGTACCAAGGTAGATATTACAGGCACAACGAAGTTAAGTGACAGGCGTGAGTCGATGTTGAGAATATGAAAATAAAATTTAGGAAGACTTGCGTTGCCAAATAGAATGAACCATTCATCCAAGACGAAGACGACTTGGAATTTCTTCCCTCTGAGGTTTAGATACCAATACCAAAACTAAAGTCTATTAAAGCTACCGAGATGACGTGGTTTTATACATCAACTCATCTGTTAAATACAGTCAGAGGAAAGCATGCCCGAGACCATTTTGACTGGGCCAATTATAGAGGAATAAGCTTTCAAGATATTGCCTATAATACGAGTATATTTTACGCCGTATTATGTGGACATCTAAGTAAAACCTTTCACAAACATCTTGATTGGTTAAAATCAGTGCAGTTTCACGCTAAGAAAGTCCACCATCTATCAAATATTCAGAATACGGAGATCTTGAAAAGGACCTAGGAATTCCAGATCGACACTCATCATCTATTTGTCGACTTCAAAACCGCATGGCTTGCATAGAGGCGAGTTATACAACTGCATGCCCAGTTTTGACATACCTGGCAAACTTGTCAGGTTGTGGAGAATGAATATAAAGAATTGTGGCTGCTAAATCAAGTCCGGTTATGAATTAACCGACTTCCAGTTATCAAGAAAGGTTTTAGATAAGGGGGTACACAGTCGCCTGACTTTTTTCAAATTGCCCTAGAAGGAATCGTGCAACACTCACTGGCGAACAAAAGAGGAACCATCTTCTTTAAGTTCGGACAATTACTTGCAGACGTCGAGAACATTGAAGTAATCGGAGGAATATAGCGATCCGTCAATAAAGCTCCTATGAGTATCGAAGAGGATGCAAAATGGGTTTGACGGACGGTAAACCAGGTAAAACAAAGTATCAAACTACATCCTGTCAACAGAAAAGGACGCACAACAATGACGGCTTGGCCAGAACGTTACCATTGGCGGTTATAACTTCTAGATTAAAGACTTTGTCTACCTTGGCAACAACGAAATCAGAAACTTGCCAATCTCTGTTTCTTCGGAATTAGGGGGCAATAGAGTAACAGAGCCCTCTCTCGTACGAAAATGACCAAACTGGATTTATAGCGCATAGGCTTGAATCTTGTCGAACGAGGAAGCACTTGGGAGTTCCGGGGGAAAGATATAACGCACGACTTTCGGATTAATTTGTGTTGACGGAGAAGTTTCAATTACGAACTACATAGCGACGTTGGATAAGACGGGCGCCTTCCGATTCAAGGTCTGAGATAGCTGAGCTATGCTGAGCAAATGGGAGCTACAGCTGTGGTTCAATGACTCTTAGAGTCCCACCCCTACCGGCGCAACAGGGGGCCACCTCACTTCCGTGACACACGTTCGTGGAAGGAGACCTCAACAGACTTTAAGTGCGGCACTGAAGATAGCTGGTGAGAGATCGCGCTAGAGGAATGGCTTTTTTCATAAAATTATATCTCCTTAAGCAACATTACTATTGCTTTAGACAGGAACTAAACTTTTAACGACACTTTTCCAACAATCGTATCACTGTATCCTCATACTGTGATCATTATTGCAGATGATTACAATGCTCAGTAGCTTCAACACTCTGAATAATTTTATCAAAATCTAAAAAGAACGTGCCCAGCGAACAAAACCCGGACGGTAACCTGTAGAGGTGAGACAAGAACTTTAGTTGTAGATTGATAAAACATTTGGTGCAGTAAAATGACAAAAACTCCTCTGCCAGAGAAAGCAAACCATTTTACTTTGAGGTAGATCGCTTAAACTTAAATACAACAAGCCGATCCGCCGGACTTGGTAGCTTACGTGCCGAATAATTGAATGCAGAACGAGATATATTGCTACATAGAGAGCGCACACCAACTAATTTCAAATATTTAGTCTGATGGATGGAACCTTATCAAAGTGTGCTCGGTCCGCAAGAAAGGAGACCGACTAAACTGCATCTATCTATCTATTGTAGATACTAGTGGGGATGTTATAGTAAGTCCATAGTATTTGATCATTCATTTAAAGAGAAAGCTCCAGAAGCCCTGATCGATACTCATCACCTCTCTATCGATAATAAGTCCGCATATGGCAATATCTATAAAGACGAGCTATACAGGGCCATGCCTAGTTCTTGTGTCTTCTCTATAAAAGACGAAAGCAATGCCACGGGGACTTTGTGGGTGGCCGTGGCTCAAGTGGTGTGGACTGGCTTCCAAATCGGAAGGTCCGGTGTTCGAAATCCAGCCTCGCCCGAAAGACATATCCATTTTTTCAGTTAACAAAAATCAAGTAAGACGAGTAGTTGACTAGAAATCAACATCAAGCCAACTTCCACTAAGAATTTAGTCTCTAAGCACTGAGCTCAAACATCTTTCTTTCTCTCTCTATCCCATTTCCCAAAAAACTTAACACATTCTGAGGCATTATAAGTGTATTCATACCCACTTGAGTGTTAAGTTGTTTTTTTAAAAAAAAAAAAAAAGTATGCCCATACTGAAATCGTGATTACGGGCGGTTTTAATATACGCAATTCTGGGTGCCTTCAACATTCTAAACAGACAACACCCGAAAGACGGTGTGTTGAAATCTTCGCTGAGAAAAATAACTTAACCCGGCTTGTAAATGAGCCCACATGAATACCAGACGTTGACAGTCATACCACCAACACCCTGGACTTGGTTTTAACTTCTCACCCTGACAAGTACTGCGTTGATGTTCTCTTTCCCACTAGGCTTGTCGGACCACTGTATCATATCAGCTAATTTCTCGTACACCCACCACACAGTCAGAGAAAAGATTCCTGGCAATACGAGAAAGCCAATTGGAGCGGACTTAACACCTTCATAAGGAACTTTAACTGATGTTTCCTCGATAACGATGTGGATGCCGCTGCTGACATGATCACAGACACCATTCTCTTTGGAATATAAACTTTATGCCTCATCGGATGAAGAGCATCAAACCAAAAGAAAAGGCATAGTACGACTCGAGCTGTAAAGAGGCTGTCAGGGTTAGAGAAATATTTTTTCGGTCCTTCAAGACCAATCCGAAAGAGGAAAACCGAAAAGAGTTTAAACGAACCAGGAATGACTGCAACGTCTTTCTTAAGCGTGGGAAATTTCAATACGGTCAAAAGTTGAGGCAAAAGATACCACAATGTTCTAAAGGTAGTAAAAGCTTTTGTTCGTTTGTCAAAAACTTCAGAAATTCTGCCTCATCGTCCATCCCAACGTCCATTTACAATGACATTCCAGCTGTCAGCTCTTTGGACAACGCCAATCTGCTTGCTGCACACTTTACGGCCAGATCGACACTCCCAGATTGTGCTTTGTTTCCTCCTACACTTGAGTTCGTCGAATCTTCAATGGGACAAATCTACTTTCGCACTCGTGTAGTAGCAAGAGTTCTGAAAGATCTTAACATTCACAAATCCGCTGGTCCAGATGGTATATCTCCCCTCCTTCTGAAGTGGTGTTCTTCCACACTGGCAAAACCACTGTGTAAGCTTTTTCTTCAATCCTACTCCTTAGGACTCTTTCCGTGCAGATAGAAACCAGCATTTGTCCAGCCCGTCCCTAGAAAAGGCCAATCTTCCTCTCTCTCCTCCTACAGACCCATTGCACTTACGCCCCTTCTTTCCAAGGTCATGGAAACGCTGATAAATCGTCAGCTCATGAAATATCTCGAAACACGAAAACTTCTCAATGGCCGGCAATATGGTTTTCGTAGCAACAGGTCCACAGCGTAGATCAATCTGGCGAAACCAAGATAGTTGCACTTGATATTGCTAAGCCATTTGACAGAGTTTGGCGTTTGACTTTTTTGTCGAAAATGCGTGCCTTTGGGATCGATAACTCTCTTCTTCAATGGATTAGAAATTACCTTTCGGAACTTTCAAATTAAGTTGTCTGGGATGGTTTCAAGTCTGATATTCACAAAATGAATGCTGGTGTGCCCTTGGGCTCCGTTCTGTCTCCGACAATCTATTTAATTTTCTTCAGCGATCTCTTGTCTCCTACTTCTGATCCAATATATTCCTTTGCTGACGACAGTACTCTCTGCTTTTAATATTCGTTTCCGGACTCACGTCCCTGCTCTTCGGGTGTAGAACAAGAACGCCAGCGTATGTTAAGCTCATTAAATTCCGATATTAACAGCATAACCAATGTGGAAACTATCAACCGAGTGGAATTTAATGCTTCCAAAACTCAATGCTTTCTGCTGTCATTAAAGCGAAATTCATATACTCAGCCATTACCAATGAATGGCACTTGCATCGTGCCATTCTCGGTATGTGTGTCACTGACAACTTACGTCGGAATGACCACATATTCGATGTTGCCAAAAATGCTGCGAAATGTCTAGGTTTCCCCAAGCGATGTAAGAAATATTTTACCCCCTCTGATCTGGCCACAATATATAAGGCTTTCATCCGCTCGAAATTGGAGTACAATGTCCACATCTGGTCGGGTGCGCCCAAAACATCTCTGCACCTGCTAGATAGGATTCAAAAGCGTGCGATTAAACTCATTGTTGATACTAAGATAAGTCAATCAATGGACACCCTCGAACACCGACGTACTCCTGTCTCTCTTTGTTTTATTTGTTTTTCCACCACCAGTACTCCATAGAAATCGCCAGTAGCATTCCGCCTCGCCTCGGTATGAATGCTCATCAGTATACCCTCAAGCCCACTTTCGGACGTACTCTAAAATATCGTGATTCTTTCCTAAGCCGTATAACTCGCTAAGGGAATGCGGTGCCGATCTCTGTGTTTCCTGGTCGTTATAAGTTACAAGCATTTAAAAACAATGTACATCGGTACCTCCTTGTGTACAAACATTATAAGGGTATAAAAACCCCTTGAGCGCGCGCTGATTATAAAACAAAAAAAAAAAAATAAATGATCTTGAAATATTGCGCAGATGGTTCAAACTTCAGAAATCCATGAAGTCTTGGATTTCTACCTTTAAGGCACTTGCACTTTTATAAGGTTTTAAATTTATTTTTTGAAAATTCCGGGTATAATGCTTCTAGGGAAATCTCGTCCATGTAGCCACAATAAATAGATTGCATTTCTCTTGCTTCTATGTTATTACTGCGCCTCGTTTATTTAATAAAATGCCTGCAAGTCTATGATGTGAGCGAGTTAAATCCGTATTTCTTAAAAACGTTAAATATTGGCTTTTTTCGTTAAATTAAGCTGTAATTGGTAAATGACTGGATCCTTCGGTATGATTTCTCTTTTGGTTATTGTTTTTTCCCTTCCATTTTCTTTTCAAAACACTTGTATCTCAACTTTTATTATTGCTTTTGTTTTTTTCATCTTTCTTCCTTTTTAAGTTGATTTAATTTTCTAATTTTATCGCTTCCCCATCGATAAATTAATTAAATTTTTTGTTAAATACGAATCGTACATACACTTCTTGTTAGAATATGACAACAGAATGTAGGTATTTAACTATTTCACTTTAACCTTCACTTTGTCGCCAATAAAAAACTTTTAATCTTGACAGTAAACACCCGGGTATAGGAATATAACTCCTCTCATCTCGTATTTTGTATGGGAATTTCCAGGCACACAAACAGAAAGGCCGAGAAGGAGTAGTGTAAATGGAATGCAGAAAATCCTAATAAAAAAGTTTAGATCTGGAACTATTGGCATATACTAGATGGAGTGAAATGTGACCTCCTTGGCCGTCAGAATGCGCTGCTACTGCAAAAAAAGGTAATGGTGCCTTGAAGTCCGTTCATATTTAGGCAGACATGCCAATTTTCAGTGCAATACTGTCTTCACTTTTGTTTTGACAGCTGATTGTTGTTGACGTGTTTGGCATCATGTTGAGTATGGACAAAAACGATTTTCGTTCTCTTATAAAACATTATTTTTTGAGAGGCAAAACGGAGAAGGAAACAAAAGAAAAGTTGGATAAATATTATGGGGCTAATGCTCCGTCAGATTACACCATCAAATATTGGTTTCGAGAGTTTCGTGGTGGCCGCAACTCCACTATCGATCAAGTCCGCAGCGGCAGGCCCTCCGATGCGGTTACAGAGGACAATGTCAAAAAATACATGAAATGGTGTTGGCTGACCGGAAAGTGAAGGTGCGCGAGCTAGCAGATACCACAGAGATTAGTACTGAGCGCACACGCCATATTTTGGGCAATATTCTGCATATGAAAAAGTTATCCTGCCGCTGGGTGCCGCGAGTGCTCGCTTTTGACCAAAAATACTTCGAAAGTGTTTGGACTTGCTGATGCGGAATCGGGGGTCTTTTGGCGTCGATTTATAACTAGATTTGGCTCCCTCGGACTATTGTCTCTTCCCAAATCTCAAAAGATGGCTCATCAATAAAAAATTCAGCTCACGCGAGGAAATCATCGACGCCACGGAGGAGTATTTTACAGACCTTCCGAAAAATTACTTTTCGGACGGGATCAAGAAGTTGGAAAACCGCTGGAATAAGTGTATCAAACTAAAACGAGACTATATTAAATAATATAAAAAAACTTTTAAAAAAAAAAAAAAATTTAATTCCCAAGGAGGTCACTTTTCACTCCATCTAGTATAGGACTTCTGATTATTATGAAGCTGTTGATCAACTTTGGAAAAAGGATGCTTTTCCGCTACATCGAGCAACTATGTCTGTTTGGCGGTTCTACAACAAAACAAGGTTTATTCGCTTTGATTTTGATGCCACGAGACAAGTAAGAATTGAAAACGATAAGGCGGCACAAATTAGCGAAATATTCGAAATGCTGAACGCCAATCTAAAGGACAATTTCAGGCCATACAGTTCTATAGTAATTGATGAGCAACTACATATTCCCTTTTAGAAATCGCGCCAAATTCACTCGATAAAAACATTGGCAGACATGTGACAATGGATAATTTTTTCACATCGCTTCATCTAGCCAAGGATTTACTGGGATGGAATCTCTCTGTGGTCGGCACCACGAAGAAAAACAAACACTGGTTTTATCAACTACCATTGGTTTTGCAGAAAAAAAAAATAGAGCTTTGCTCCTATGTGTCAAAAAAGGACAAGGCTGTCGTATTATTGTCTACCCAACATAATAATGACATCGTTTCTGGGCCAAAACTGAAGCCAGACATTATTCTATATTACAACTAAAACAAAGGTGCAGTTGATACGATGGATAAGATGCTGTCCCAGTATACTGCGAAAAGAAACACGAATCGATGGCCACTAGCGATGTTCTTCAATATAATTGACACAGCAGCACAGCTTACATAATTTTTACGAAAAATAACCCGTCAAGCAAACATTATGTCAGAACAAGAGCCGACGCACGAAGGGAGTTCTTGCAAGAATTGGGTGAACACTTTTGCATTCCAGTCATCAATAAAAGGGATCAAATTCCAAGAGCTGTGAGCCACTTTCCAACAAGAAGTGCTGTAGAATGCATTCTATGTATCTCAGTAAAAGAGTTACGAGTACCGCAGAATGTGCCGTTCGTACCGGATGATTTGATGGATCGAGATGGATCTGGTCGTCTCACTCAAAAAGGCCAATGCTGTATGTGCTAATGGGAGGAAAAAAGAAAAAGGCCTACTAGGAAAGTCTGCGTACAGTGCAAAAAACCCAGTTTGCCAAATTCACAGCCAAACACAAACAGACTGTGAAGAATGTCACACTATAAATAATGTGCGGCGGCCGTGAGATGTATCATGCCATGAGACTCATTTTCAACCTGAACCATATGAATGTGGAATCTCTTATTAAACTCACATTTGCTTAAAACCAATTTGAATCGAAATTTTAACTGCTCTCCTTTGCCTTATTTTCCAATATTCTCATCGCGTGTAAACATGCAGTTTCTTGACCAAGTTAGCTGTTGGCTTTAAGTATTAAAATACTCCTTCGTTGCAGATCAAATGCAGGACGTTACTTACCATTTGCAAGTTAATGGTTTTTGACATCATCTGAATAGTTTGTGGTGAAACTTGACACCATCAGACACCTGATTGAGCTGAAAGTCCTAAGACCTTTATTAAGTCCGACACTACCAGAGAAGAAGCCAATAAAGCAAACTCTTCCTCAAGCATCTCATTCATTCGATTCAAATAAATGAATACTTACCTGCCGGATAAAGTATTTCAAAATCCAGGCATTCTTTTCGGCAAAAATGTTTAAGTGAAATCCAACCAGAGCTGCCAGTGAGCTCAAACTTATACTGATAAAGCCAGCAGCCCTAAAAAATTCATCATTTCAGAAAAAGCCTCCCCTCTATGCTCGTTCGTGCGATTGAAAACTTAATTTGCTGAAACTACTGCAATTAAAAGTTTTAATTTCAACATGAAATTTCCAATAAAAAAAATTAATTTCCACAAATTATCCACTAATTTGCTTATTTAATATATCCGAGGGGGATCAACTGTAGCACGGGGAAGGGTGAAAAAAAATCCTCTAAAGCATTTAAAGGTTTCCCAGAAATTGCGTAAAGCTGTTTACGAGTACCAACACATGATGTGGCATGGCAACTGTTGACAAACTAATCCCCGAAAGCTGTAGTTCATTAGAGTTTACAGTGTAAACACCTACAAACGGCCGCATGTTTGTGGAGCAAATTTTTGGGTGAGACTTTCATTATAAATCAGCCGGACTGCAGGCTATTTGAAAAGACACGGACTGACTGACTAATTCGGCTTGTTGGACGTCATTAACACATTAATTATCGTAATCAATTAAAAATTCTATTTAATTCACATTTAATTTCAAACGGAAGCCGGCGGTTGGTGGTGGATCTATTTTTCAATTATGCATCGTCCTTTGAGTTTGCCGTGTCGAGTTTTGAGATAGGTGAAATTAATTTCAAAAATTCAACGGACAGGAGATAATGAAAGAGATACGTATAATGGGTGGGTTTAACGGTGTTTGATGAATTTTCTGTTAAGGGATTTTAAAACGGGTGGATGGGTTTAAGGATATTATTAACTATGACAGTTGTAATCTGGTGCTGGGAGTTAGTTTCGCTTTAATTATTCCTAAATTACCCTAAAAAGGGAATGCTCGAATAGAAAATAGGAAAGTCAGGCGTAGTTTGAAATGTACTTACTACGATAATAAATCTCTCCGGATAGCATGGTACGAGTATTTGGCCAGAAGTCAACAGTTGCATACTACCACAAGATGCTTGAAGTCTCTTTCCGCTTGCGCATGGTACGGCGGCTTTTTATTTACCGCGATGTCCTCCCAGGTATTTAAGAATAGAAGAACCTTCGGCCTAGAGCATTTATCTCCGCTCTTTATGTCCTACCCATCTCGGAAAGCTGGTGCTTACTTTCCTGATAAAGCCGATATTCCTGTACAGCTCCTAGAATTCGCGGTTATATATCCAACTTCATGGCAAAATCAATGCTAAGAGGACCAAAAGTCACTCAAGAAATCATACGCTCAAGACCATACAACGTCGCCAGCGTTTATCATTCTGCGGCATAGAGAACGACTGGACTTACAGGTTCATTATACAGGATCTCCTTTTATTGTCTTCTTATGCCGTCTTAGGCCAATGAAACAACGATTTTTTTTGCCATAAGCGTGCACTTAAGGGACTACAACATGATTAAAGTGTTTCCGCACAGCGCGAAAAAAGGTAAATTAGGAAGGAAAGATAGAGAAATGCAGATGTAAGATTATAATGACTAGAAAAGCAGAATTCTGCAGTCTTTCCGGCATAGGGAAGAATTACAATATTTTGAAGTACGACTGAAGGTGGGCTTGAGGCGGGTGATGCTTTTGAAGGTTTGAAGACTGAGAATCCTACTGGTAATTTCTTTTGAGTACTAGGAGTAGACATAGATATAGAACTAAGCGAAGTAAGAACCATAATTTCTGTCCGGGATGATGTCAATTGACTGTGCAATCTTGATATCTCCTATGAGTCTTATCGCGTGGTTTTGAATCCTATCTGTTGAGAGAGGTTTGAAGAACTCCTGAACAGACGAACAGACGCATGCCTTAAATATTGAAGCCTGATCAGAGGGGTGGAGTATTTCTTACATGGCTTGAGGAAATATTGATATTTCGCAGGTCGAGCTAGTGCTATCTCTATACGAGCTGCTTCAACGTACTTGAATAACAAGTCTATAGGGATCTCCAGCACTAAGTCAGGGTGTTAGGAAAGAGTTGGTGGCGAATGAGCTCTTAATAGAGGCCAAGGGCAGCGCTCACATCCTCGAAGCGGGTTACTGGCTCCGGAATTAGATCCGGCCCGTTTTGTCGAAGTGGTCCCAAAAAGGGCCTAGCCCTTCCGGTTGTGGTTGTGCGTGGGGTTAACTGCCCAACCACGTAACAAAATTAATTATTACGAAGCGACCAATAGTCGCTGTTGACGACCCTGCAAAACGAACAAAGGACAATGACTTTCGGATCTGCACGTGGAATGTTTCAAGGTCCGAGTGCCGGTATCGGTCGCTTGCAGCCGAACAATTAGCAAAGGGCCTAGACTGCTATAGAGTGGATATCACCTGAAAACCTGTGATGTTTATTGCGGTGATTGCTATAGGGAACGTAAGCAGCGTCTATATGGATGCGGATTTGTTGTAAGCGGCAGATTTAGGCAAGAAGTCTTGAGCTTTCGACACGTGATTGAACGCCTTATAACAATCCATATCGCTAACATCAACCTCATATGCGCACACGCCCCAACAGAGGAAAAGCACGATGTGCCACCAAAGAAAGTTTCTACGAGCTCCTCGACAAAACCTGCCAGCAATGTCCGATCTATAATATGTCGTTAAAATCGTCCTAGGCGACTTTAATGCCAAAATTGGAAAGGAGGACATCTTTGGTAGCACAATCGGAAGACATAGCCTAAACGACACCACGTCTGGAAAAGTACTTAGGCTAATCAATTTCGCTGCGGGACGTAACGTCACTATAGCCCGCAGACAGTTTCCTCACCGCAATATTCACAAGGAACATGGCACACACTAGATCAGCAAACTGTCAACTACATAGATTGATCATGTTGCGATCGAACAAAAGAGTAGGAAAGAACATCGGCTTCTTCGGTGTAAAATAAAGAGCATGAGAGACGAGCGATAGAAAGGTATTACTCCAGGAATAATGTTCAGACTTTTTACCAAAAGGTAAAAGAACGTGTCAGTGTAATAAGACCCGAACCGAAATCTGTAGGGATGAACAAGGAAACCTTATAGTAGAGTCACAGTCGGTGTTGAGGATATGGAAAAACCATTTCTGTAGACTGATAAACGGCAATGACGACACAAATTCCACTGTCAAGCAGAGCGAACCATTTAATATTGACGATGCAAGTCAAGAATCCCGTCCACCCGACCAAAATGAAGTGAGGATAGCAATATCTAAACTGAAGTCGAACATGGCTGCCGGGCCAGACGGCCTACCCGTCGAACTATTTGTGACCTGGTAGAGAGCATACAGCAACTTATTCCCCAGATCTGGTCGGATGAATGTAAGTCTGATGAATGGAACATCAGCATCGTTCATAAGAAAGGAGACACCCCAAAATGCGTCAACTATAGAGGTATCAGTCTACTATGCGATCGCCTGAAACGATTTGTCAACGATCTGTTTGGACCTCGGCTATGCTATCACATCTGAAAACAGCATATCTTCAGAAATCAAATGAAGAATAACGCTTGCCAATCGCTGGTTTTTTGGGCTGTGTAGTAAGGTCCTCCCAGGAATAACCAAGGGGAGTCTATATAAAACCCTAGTAATGGCAGTCCTGATCTATGGTTCCGAAGCAGCGACCCTTTCTAAAGCGGATGAAGATATCCTTTTCAGAGGAAAATTCTTCGTAAGATATTTGGTCCCTCATGCGTTGACGGGTTCTGGAAGAGACAATTCAACGATGAACTCTACGAGCTGTACAGCGACATCGACCTGGTCAAAACACTGTGTATTGGGCGTTTGAGATGGCTGGCACATGTAGAGCGAATGAACACCAACGCTCCAGCCAACAGAATCCTCGACTCTAATATGGAGGGACAACGCAGTAGAGGACGGCCTCTCCTTAGGTGGCGCGCGCAAGTGGAAGGTGATCTTAACTGACTTGGAGTGCGCAACTGACTTGGAGGGCAGTTAGTCAAAGACCGCGCTAGTTGGAGAGGTTTATTGGTTGCGGCCCAAGTCCACCCCGGACTGTAGCGCAGCCTAAGTAAGTAAGTAGGATACAAGACTGATCCCTGAAGAACTACATATGTTATAATACTTCAGTTAAACATTGTGAAATATAATTTCTAATACATTGAAGAAGAGATTCATCGATCCAAATGCACTCACTTTCGACAAAGGGGCCAGATGCTAAATCTCTTGGAAATGCATTTGAAATATCTCGGGCAATGACCTTGCTTTCGCCAGATTGATGAACGCTTTGGTTCCACTTTTCGGTTGGACATGCCATCTAATCACCAGTGGAGCTGTTGCTACGAAAACCATGCTGCCGGTTATTGAGAAGTGTGTTTAAATATTTTATGAGCTGATGGCTCATCAGCGTGACCCGGGAAGAGTCCTGAGGAGGAGAATTGGTAGAAGAAGGGGACATATATCATACTATCTAAACTTGTGGATTGTGTGGACTGCAAAAATAGACTGGCCCTATTTAATGTTTGATGTAATCAAGTGTAGGCGGAGAAATAGCCAAACGCCAAGCGAGGTGTTGAGCTGGATACGAAGTTCGTATCAATCGCATTTGCTTAGAATATAATCACAAATGGGGGTTTCGAATATAAGGCAGGATTCTTTATACCCCGTCCCTATAGATGGTGTCGTATACGTCCTTGAAATCAAAAAAGAGACGATGTGTTTCGATCTGGTTTTCTACGATTTGCCATAATGTGAATATTTCGTAACAATTTTCAATCTGGAGCCTGGATTATTGTATCTAGGTTACCAAGTTTCTTGACCAAAATACGATCCTACGGATTTTAGGAAGAAATATCTTATTTTTAGCATCGATGGCAGATTATTTGGAATCAACCATACCGATAAGAAGTCTTGATAATATCCCAGTTCACTGTTATAGCTTTGATCCAGTTACGCCATCTGCTAGAGACACGGTTTTGGGCTTACAGTCTTATGTCAATCCCAGCCTTGGCAATGCAAACGTCTAAAGTCTTCTTCTTCTGTTATTACCATTGAAATATGTAACGTAGTACTACTCGTATATATGCCTTCCACGCATCTGCATCGCTTGTGGGGTTCACTTAATTTGAGGGCCTTAGAACCGTTAGTGAAGCCAAAAGTTTTTATACTTGTGGGATCAAATTATTTTCTTTCATAAACTTCATCGAACCTCGGATGGAACTGAGCCTCGTTTGGTACTTAGACCGATGTCACTTCGATCGTTCTGTGTCCTCCATAACATCGGGAACATTTTCCAGAAGATGCAAAAAGCTTAGGCTAGGTTACAGTGGCAGTTGGTGAAACCAACACGCTTAGGCCTATTGGCCCATTGTGATATTACGGGGATCTGTAATCCTCCTACTCTTGGAATCAATTTGAGCTTCTGACAAAGTGTAGGAGACTGTTAACGTTTATATTGCTTACATCGTATAATTCATTGTGGAAAAAAGCTCGCGAGTGCAGTTTTATTCTTTGTGAGATAACTGGACATTTACAGAGTAGATGGAAGATTGTCTCCTCCCTCTTCTCATTCTTGCAGCTACAGCAAAGTTTTTTATTTTTTATTATTTTATTATTTATTATTTCATTACTTTCATTAAAAACTTAACATTGGTTTGATATTTCTGCGAAGCCTTAAGGGCTTTTCTGCAGAAGATTGCTTTTCACAGTTTTATCATTAATTAATGGTAAGCAAGCTTAGATTAAAACATAATACAATCTTTTTAATAATAATTAGATCTTTAAGGAAAAAGTAAATTTAGTAAGTGAATTAAGTTTGAAATTTAGCTATTTACGAGTAAATTCGAATTCAAGAAAAATTTTTTATAATTTTTTTTCTACTTTTAATATTTTGTATATTTTGTAATTCTTGGGGAATTGTGTTTAGAACTTCAGGTACTCTGCATTCCAGCTGTGTTCTCTCGTAGTTATTGTATAATCGGGGTTTGTGAAGCATACCTTGAGCCCGTATTCTTGTGTTGATTCCATGTTGAATTGGTGTTATGAATCTGTTGTCATCATAGTACGCCAGTATAAGGGTCATCTTGACGATATCTTCTACTCGAAGAACTTTAAAACGCCTTTATTCCGGAATATTGACCTGGTTATGTACGCCTATTTTCTTCAGTGCTGAGTTTTGGAGTTTTTGAATTTTCTGCATATGTGTTGCTGATGCATTGCCCCATGCAAGTATACCATACCTAAGTTTAGATTCCACAAGGGCAAAGTAGGCTTGTCTTAATACGGCCGTTGTAGCATGGTATTTTAGATGGCTTAGTGCATATAAAGCTCTTCTGAGGCTCACTCACATTTCATCTATGTGCTTATCCCACAAAAAGTTGTTGTCGATCGTAACTCCCAGATATTTGTATCTTTCAACTGTGTCGATAGGACAATTAACCGAACTGTTGCAGGATTCATTTTTGAAGTGGATTTACAATTGTGTAGCTCTGAATTGCGGGTTTCGTATATGCATCGCTTTTGTTTTAGAAGCATTGATCGTTAAGCCGTGATCGTGACACCATTTTACCGCGTTGTCAAACTCCTCCTGCAAAATTTCTGTTGCCGTATGTAAGGATCTGTGACGCACCACTATCGCCGTATCGTCTGCATACGCAAATGGAATGGCCTTCTTGAAAACTGGTAACAGTTCATTGGTGTACAATATGAACAGAACTGGACCCAGTTTTGATCCTTGCGGGACTCCATAGTGAATGTTTTCATTTTGGCTGTATGCATTGTTTATTTTTACGCAAAATTGCCTGTTAGTCAGATATTCACGTAGCCAATCTGCCATCAGTCCTCGTATGCCAATATTTTCCAGTACTTCTACTAGTTTATCATGGTTCAGTGTATCGAAGGCTTTACTGGAATCCACGAATAACACTAAAACATGATGACTTTTATTTAAACTTTGGTTGACGCAATTTGCAAATTCTCCTAACAGCTTACCAGTGCTTTTATTTTTCTGGAAGCCGTACTGACTTGCGTGTATCAGCGAATTTTTTGCGATAAAGCCTTGCAGCTTGTTTGTTATCACCTCTTCCATGCACTTTTCTATTACTGGCAATATTGATATTGGCCGATAATTTTTAAGGTTGCTTTTTGTACCTCCTTTGTATATCGGTCTGATTACAGCAGTTTTTAAGATTGTAGGGATTTTTGCTTGTGCAATACTTAAAATAATTAATTTACACAATAATGGTGTAAATATGTCGTGTGCCTTTTTATATCAATAGCTCGTATTCCATCAATAATTGGCTACTTGTTTTCACTCAATAGGTTAATTATTCTTCGAGTTTCAAAGAAATCTGTTTCCTGAATAGTAGTCGTTTGTAAAACCGCCAAAACCTTCTTACATGTTTGCCTATATGGCAATGTCTAGTGAAAATACCTATGATACCGCTGAAATGCTTCCTATTTTGAAGGATTAATCTCTTGGAGCAATTCAGAACCAGTTTTGACAAGATTTGACCTAAAGTTTGTTCTTCTAAGAGCATCAAGTTTCAGTTGATACCAATGATACCTTTTGGAGGTAGGATAGGTACAGTGGTTCCAGTTTTGGCGAGTTCGTCGGCTCTATAATTCCCTGGAATAACTCTGTGATCCGTGACTGATATTGAACTATAGATTGATATTGAACTGCTCTGCCATCTCCCTGAGAGATGATCTGCAGTCAAGGGCGGTTTTAGAATTTTATGAGACTGAATTTAGCGATTTGAAAGCGGCGTGACTATCGTTTGCAAGTATCACGTTTTTCTTCAGGCAGGATTTCTTTAATCGCTAAAATTTCTGCCACGAATACAAGCTACAGTGATTTATTAGGCGGAAGGAGAGGCCTAGGTTAAGCTTATTCGAGAAAACACCTCCAACAACCCCGTTATCAGTCTTCAATCCACCTGTGCAGAAATGGATTGACTTGTCCTACATAAACGCATCTGCCTCCCAGAAAGATCTAGAGGGGGAGGTCTCTGTAACTTAACACGAATAGCTGTGTTAGTAGTCACTTTCCCTCTGAAAATATCGAAGGATGTCAAGTGAAACAGAATATCCAGTGCCACGGAGGGAGTAGTGCATAAGGCTCCGCTTATGCACAGATCTGCTGTCCTATGGACTTTGCTCAGTATGCTGCAGTTGACTGCAATATCTAAGGCCGTCCACTAGAAAACCACTCCGTAGGTTTTGTTACTCTTTCTTGAACTCAGCTCAACGGGTTAATCTGTTAATATTCTGTAGTAAGAGTTCTTTAAAGGTGTGGAGATGTTTTCTTGAGACGGCTATAGCAACATCATCCGCATAGTCAACCACCTTGCTACCTCTTGCTTCCAGGTATATCAACAGTTCGTTGACCACTAAGTTTCAAAGAAGTTGTGAAAGGACACCGCCTTGAAACCTACTTCTGCTAACACATATTTTAGCAGAAACCTTACCCAATTTGGAGTCGATAGTCGTGCTATTTAGCATCAACTCCCAAAGTGAGTTAGCTACCTTGTCGTGATTGCGGATGTGTTGACATTTTTAGCACCTCCTTCGTCCAGGAATACAACCATTGAGTACTCTCTATAATGTAGGGATCGTCCGATGTGACTAGTCAATGAATGTAGAGCCGTTTTCACCGACTTTCCTTTGCAGTAGGCGTGTATTAATTCTAGATCGTGTATGCATATTAATCAATCGTTTTCAGAAGGAAAGATGAAGGACTTAAGGGTCTAAGTCTTTTGGGACAATATGAGAACATATTGACGCTAGGAGTGAATTTCTGGATTTCCGTGTGCGACGATTTCCTGCCTCAGTAATGTTTTAGGGGTCAGGCTGATCTGCTTTGCGGACGCTATCAGACTGGTCGTGACGGCGAGATCTCGTGACAAGTCTGATTCTTGGATATTTCTTTGAACTGGTAGTCAAAAAAACTAAGATAATTGCCCTCACCAGACAACGCTGGGTCGGGGGACTTCCGTGTGAACTTTGAGGGTGGGGTGGCCCGTTCGGAGTGTGGGTCGACTTACAATTCAATTTTAAGAGCAAATTGGGAAGGTGGTTGGTAAAACCATGAAGGTAGCATCTGCACTATATAGTTTCGCGCCCGATGTTGGCGACCCGCGATAGGCCAAAGGAAGTTTACTCGCGACAGATGTCATCCATATGTTGCTTTGCGGCATCGAGTTGTGGCTACAAGCACTGGGTTTACGAAACGCTCTTACCTGGGTACAGCGCATCGGGTACGTATTTTTAAGCCTTACTTGCAAATTTAGCGCCCAGGCTCTTTCCTTGTTTCAATTGTGTCAGTTTATTTTTTCTACTGATGTCGGTGTCCGTTGTTTGCCCTGTTCATTCACGAAAAATCTGTCAACAAAAGTCGATGCAGACTTGCCAGTGGTCCGGTCCAAGATCCATGGAATGAGATTCTTACCTTGGAATTGCATTCAAATTTCATCATAGTCGCGCCAAAATACTTCCTTTTTTGATTGTTCAAATATCAGTGTTATTTTCATTAGTTCTTTGTTAATTTTTGTTACGTTAAGACTTTATCTAGGAGTTCAGCTCTCAGGCAACTCTGTCCTTATTACACTTTGTACGCTTTCGTTTACAAATTCAAATAGTGGGCCCTATTTCGGCTATTTCCTTTTACCACTTGCTCTCTTGAACACATTATACCAATTTTACATTGCCTTAATACGTTTTCTAGTTCGAAAGTTTTGCACTTCATTGCGCCTATGTATCGGCTTGAGATAAGTCTAAAACCGTCGCGCTTGGACACGGAATTGACACGGAATCACTTCGCCGCTATGTTGAAGAAATGACTAGCGAGGTAGTGCATTGATAGAACATATAATTTCGTTTCCATGACGCAATATTTCATTTTACTTCTGCCTCAGGATGTGGTTATCCAATCACTCATACAACCTTTGGGTTATCTTATTAATTGTTAAACCACCTCAAAATTAAATTAGCTGTTGAAGTGGGTGAATATGATTTCCTCCTATTTAATCGACCTTTACGACAATCAGAAAAACGAACTGCGGCAACAGTCTAGGTTGTCTTGCTGCTTGTTAGTGATTATAACTTCAGTCAACAAGAGCAATTAGCTTACATACCCTTTGTACTTTCAAGATATTTTGGCGGACATATCATAGCGCGGAGTCAGGTCAGCATGTTAACTCTCATAAGCTTCTACTTTACATGTGGGATAGTGCCACCAACTGCATACTTACAATGTATCATCTTTCCAAGCATCAATTACGAAAAGCACAGGATCACTTTAACCGAAAATACAGAAACGGCCCTTGGTAAGCACTTATGTATAACCACTTTGATCCCATTCATATGATAGTCACCTACTCGACCAATAGATTTGATGTGCGTTTCCTCTTTCCAAAGTCAACGGATAGCTTTATATTTGCTTACCTATCAAGGACACTTCACTAAATACCCTTCCATTCAAATCGACATAAATTCCCTGCAAACTGTCAATAATTCCAATAACAACCTCATCCCGTTGCTACCCTTAAACTGAAGTATATACACTTTCAAATAATTTACCATCAATCGTACAAAACCATCACACCGAGTGGTCCTTAAACCCGGCCACCATACACTCATTCCTCATCAAATGATTTTCCAAAACACCATTTGCCATAACTCACATTTTATAGGCCTCGGGGTTTTTCATTCCTCCTTTCACAATTCACCATCGAAAAACACTCGAATGCCAAAGTATTCGAAACCGCCTCTAAATGTGCGAATGTATTTCAAAATAATTTTTATATCCCGACCAAAACGGCAAAAATTACACCGAACGCCAGTAAAGATGTGTCGGGTGAAACGAGTACATGTGTCGCAACCCCCATTTACCATCCCCCAATGCATCCCCGATGACGCTAAGTGTTTTTGTGGTAGACAAGTCGTAAATATTTTCTATTTTTTCATATTTATTTCGTTGTCATAAAACTGACACATCCTGCCGACGACGATGAAGGTCCCTCCAAAATGAAAAAAAAAATAAAGAACACACACAAAATGTAAGTGGGACAAATTTTAATGAGCGCATAAATTCCGCAGGATCAATTTTATGTGCGAATTGAAACAAATGGCAGCGGTAGCAGTTAGAAACCTTTCAACCCTTTAATGCAACGCCGTTAAGCGTGTCCTCTTTATCATTCAATTATGAGATTACAGGAGGGAAAGAATGTCCTGGCAATCTTACTACTCGTACCTGGGGAAAACTTCTCCAAAAACGTCTTCGCAAATGAAATCAACTTTAAGAGAATAGAATGTCCGGTGTAGGATTTCTTTATGCGCCAAAGGACCTATGCAACAATAATCCCAACACAAAGAAAATGAGAAGAAATTTTTCTTCAAGTTTTTCACCACGCTACACGGTACACCATATACAATTTCGACGAGATGGGGCACGTCTTTTAAACGACAAATTTAGCGAAGCGTTTATTGAATAAAAGTAAATCTGTGTTCGGAATATTAAAACGCTACGCCAAAAAGGTAAAGAAGTGAATTCTCTTGTTACTTGAGAAATTATCGGATTTGTATTTGAGCCTGAGATTTATTCCTGGCATTGTACTTAGAGTACAGTGTCG
This sequence comes from Volucella zonaria, assembly GCA_963966105.1. Classification (NCBI taxonomy): domain Eukaryota; kingdom Metazoa; phylum Arthropoda; class Insecta; order Diptera; family Syrphidae; genus Volucella; species Volucella zonaria. Next base: position 69,886,199 of record OZ014534.1, on the reverse strand, counting down.
CTGCAGAGGAGTTTGTTTTTTTCTTTTTTCTGCTCCAGAATTTATTTCCGACATCTAACGGAGCCAGGGAGGAATTTTGTGATTGAAGGAAGAGATTTTTTTTAAATGAATTTCTATGTGAGATTGGGGAGGAAATTGGTGTGAAGCTTAAGATTTGCGAGCATCGGAAGGAGTGGACCTACCCTATGAGGATACGTGATGGCGAAAAAAATGGCCCTGACTTTGGTCTTGGCGTTGGTTTGTATTACTTCATTGATTATTTTAAAGACTTAGGCATAAGCCATGGGAAAACTGGCATAACAGGATAGTGTCTCAAATATACCAAATCGAAATTGATAGCCCATGATGTACTGATTAAGCCAAATTTGGGATCACTCCTAACAAACAAGTGAAAGGCATTCAGAGTAATTTTGCCTAAAGCAGTTCGCAGTGTATCATTGTCATCATTGGTAATTCTTATAAGTCCATCCGCGGTACCTAATTTTGAACTGCTGTCCTATGATTTAGAACGCCTGCCTAGTTTTTGCACAATATTTACACCCTATACAAGTGTCGAACTTACTTACTTACTTAAGGTGGCGCTGCAATCTGGTGTGTGCCAGGACCTAAACCAACGAGCCGCTCCAGCCAGATCGATCTTTAGCTAGCCGCCTTCAGTTTCGCACGCTGAGTTGGCTGAAGCCAGCCAAGAGCACCCTCATTAATTTCTGGTAAACTCCATGCCTCTGCGCAATAGATCAGGACTCGGATTATTAAGGTCTCATCTATCGACTGACACTATCAGCTTTGTTGTCCGAGAGAGGGCTTTGCTAGTCAATTGCCTTCTTAGTCCAAAGAAGCAGCGATTGGTAAGAGTTATTTATCGTTTGATCTCAGCACTAGTGTCGGTATCTGAATTGATAGCGGAGCCTAGGTAGACAGAGTCCTTAAATACGCCAAAGTTATATCTGTCGAGGGTGGCGTTCTGTTCGAGACATCGGTGTTGGGTATCCTTTCTGGATACATACTTGGCTTTGCCCTCGTTGACCGTTAAACCCGTCTTCGCAGTTTCCATCTCAATACTCGCGAAAGCGCCACTTACGCTGTTTTTTTCCAATTATTTCAATATCATCGGCGTATGCGAGCAATTGGAAGGACTTTTGAAAGATTATATCTCTTGTGTTGGCGCGTGAGTTTTGATCTATTCCGTCAAGAATGATGTTAAAGAAATCGCATGACAGCTCCTAAACCTTTTTTTGACATCAAAGTTATCGGTGAGTTCCTTGACGGAGCAGCGTGCATTCTTCATCGTCAAACTTAACAAATGAACGAGTTTGTCATGGACGCCAAAACTAGACATTGCTCTGTACAGCTTGTCTCTATCAATGCTGTCAGCCTTAAAATCGTTGAATATCTGGTGTGTATCGATTTGGAGCTCATGGGTTTTTTCCAAGATCTGCCGTAGTGCTAATATTTGGTCGATGTTAGAATTTCCTGGCCTAAAGCCACCCTGATATGGACCAATCTGGTTGCGACGAACGGATTCAGGCGTTCACACATCGTAGTTGGCGCAATTCAGAAGGTCTCCTCTCTTGGAGACCGGACAAATAATGCTGATGTTCCATTTATCGGGCACGCTTTCATCCGACCATATTTTATTGATGAGTATGCTCCTTATCAAATCATCGCCTGGCACTTTGAAGAGCTCGGCAGTCAGGCCGTCCGTTCCAGTAGCTTTCTTGGACTTAAGCTTAGATTGACTATCTTCACTTCATCCATGTCGGATGGACGGAATTGTTGGTCTACATCGTCCAGGTTAAAATGTTCATTCTGCCTGACAGCAGTATTTGATTCTTTACCGCAACGTAAAGATAGCGGCACTCGTCAATAAAAGCTAGTGAATGCTAATTGTGCATCTTTTGACAGTTACTTACCGAAGTTTCAGTCATTTTGGACAGTTTTTAGTTGACAGTCGTTTGAGTGAGTCGATGTGAGTGTTTTTTGTGAAAATGAGTATCGAGATGTTATTAAATTCTTGTTTTTGAAAGGCAATACGCCTGCGCAAATCAATAATGAGTTGGACTCTGTGTATGGGGAATCTGCACCATCATTTACCACAATGAAATTTTGGGCAGCTGAATTTAAACGTGGCCGTAAGAGCTTCGGACATTTCCAAATCTCTGTTGGCGCCGTTTAGGTGCAATAAATCCGAGTTTTGGAGTGAATAATTACTATAGATGAGACTTGGATACACCATTATACGCCCGAAACAAAAAATTCAGTCAAAACAGTGGACTGCAAAGGACGAGCCGGCTCCAAAAAAAGCAAAAAAACCGTTTTTTCGGCTGGGAAAGTGATGGCGACTGTTTTTTGGGATAGTAAAGGAGTTATCTTAATCGATTATCTTCAAAAAGGAAACACCATTACAGGAGCATACTACGCATCATTACTCGCCAAGGTGATGGCAGAAATTACGGAAAAACGGCTACATTTGCAGAAAAAGAAAATCCTGTTTCACCAAGACAACGCGCCGTCTCCCACCTCAGCGGTTGCCATGGCGAAAATCCATGAATTACGGTTTGAACTCCTTGACCATCCACCTTATTCACCAGATCTAGCCCCAAGCGACTTCTTTTTGTTCCCTCATCTAAAAACTGCGCTCGGAGGACAGAGATTTTCGTCAAATGAGGAGGCAAACACCTTCGTGAACAATTATTTTGCAGAGAAAAACGCCAAGTACTATTTGGACGGGTTATAGAGATGGGAGCATCGCTGGGAGAAGTGTGTAGAGTTACAAGGAGACTATGTAGAAAAATAAAAAAAAAATTTTGAGAAAAAATGTCCTGTATCATTGTTCGGTCGGAAACTTTCCAGACAACCCTCGTACATTCTAGAGAAATGTGCGACTGCGACTCTACTACAACGATATTCCCTTGTTAATTTCCAAAGGCTTTGGTTCGGGATTTGTATCCGTGGCATGCTTTTTTTACCCTTTGGTAAAACTATCGAATCTTAGATGCTGCTAGAGGAGCATCTCTCAATTTCCTCGACCATTCGCTTTTCATGATCCTTCTACTTCCTCCTGAGAAGCGTTTGTTCATCTCTCCTCTTCTACTCGTAGAGCTCATTAGCAGCTCTAGTTCTTCTATGCAGCTCCGCTTTGTACGCATTTTGCTTGATTGCATGTGCTTGCCGGTGCTCGTAGTTAAACCAGGGTTTTCATTGTGGTGGCCGAGTGAATTCCTACACATTCTGGGAAGAGAAAATTACCGCATTTAATGAACCCGTTTGGAAAAATCTGACGGGTATCCAGATCTCCACCATCTAGATCTCAAATAACTACGTGCGAAATAAAAAGTCCGACGACACCGAAAATGTCGGCGCACGAAAAACCGACTTCAGTGAAATCTAAAAGTCCCATTGAGGAAAATATGGAACTTCGGTCCAGGCTATCTAAAATGGAAATGCTCTGCGAAAAACTTAAGAAAGTGCTGGAAAGGCTACAAACCTAAGACGAAACTAATAAGGCTATAACCCAAGTCAGGAAAGTGTCTACAGTAAGTTGTAACCCATTAGGCAAAGCAACCTATGAACCCGACGAAAAGGACTTAAGTCGTGAAACGGACTAGATATTGCAGAAACGACCAAGAAAGAAACGGAAAACCGGTTCTACACCCAAAATCACCACTCAACAAGAAGAGAATCCCAAGCACCGATCGGGAAATTTCAAAACAACTTTAAGAAGTTGTTGCGAACAACAACGTGCGGAAAGTCAAAGTCAAGCACACTGGCAGCTATCGCTTACTCCCTCGGAAGCTAAGTACCGAGAAAATTTAATGGTACACTTACGAGTATAAATAGAAAAGACCAGTACCTACCTGTCGTAGCGAGAGGGCTTCATCCGTCGTGCAAAAAATAAGATGTTGTCAGTGAACTGATAAATAGGCATTTTAAAATTGTCCTGCCGTAAATATATAAAAGCGATAGATTTAAAAACCGGAAGGAAAAGAAATTACAGTAAAATGCAGCAGCCTTCCCCTTTTAATGCTTATCTTCGATAAGGCCGAGAATATTCAAAAAATTTATGAAATTAAGGCGACTTTTTGATTATCAAAATTGAACCTCTTCGTAACAACATAAAACTAATCCCTCAGTGCAAAAGCTGTATCTTTTTCCTGGTCGTTATAATTTGCAAACATTTAAGACCAATGTATAATGTACATCGTTACCCCTCTTTTTCTCTTCCCTAAATTCCCTTCGCTCGCGCTCTGTACACGCACACTTATTACAAAAAAAAAAAGCTAGCAAACCTCTGCAACTTGTATTAATTGTAAAGGAGAACACCCAGCTAAGTATCGCGGGTGCGAAGCTGCCAGGGGGTTGCAAAAAAGCGTGATAAATTCTTAAAGCCGCAAAATGAGTACTCGAAAGTAGCGAGTAGGGAAAGCCTAACCCGGCTAAATTAAAAATAGCTAAAACTAAGCCGGTCACAAAAATATAAAAGAAAATGTGGTGGAAGAAAAACCATTAAGCCTAAGACGGTGGTTATCGGACAAACTAACATATGTCCAGCCGCAAAATTACATAACGAAAAGACTGACAACTCGGCGGACCCTGCTTCTCATATTTTCTCTATTATACTTCAGAAACTTGAGGACTACAACAAACTAAATAAAGTTTTTTTTCGAGAAGTTAGCTAAGATTGGAAATAACTGCCACAAAAAGTGAACTAAATCGGGAACATGAAGATGGAACACATGCTTAAAATAACTATTTTACCTGGAATGCTAATGTACTTTTACCAAAATTTGACGAATTTTAAATATTCACACAGGAGAAGAATATTGACGTTTGCTTGATCTCTGAAAAAGGCTTCGACCGCATTTATTCTGCGTCTTTTTATAAACGCAGGAGACATTATCCTAATCCAGGAACCATGGATCGTAGAAGGCGTTTTTCGTGGACTTGCGACGCCTGTATACACTTTTATATTAGTGAAACGTAGCCTTAATGCATTTTTACTCCCTAACCTCAGCGACCTCGACTTAACCGTTGCCAGACTAGAGACTGCCAAAGGCATATTTTGGACACGTGATAACCTAGAAAAGGTGGTTTTGGAAGCTGGAAGGCTAAAAACTGGCCTCATCATCGAGTGCGACGCTAGCGCTCATCACACAGCCTGAGTGATGCTCCTCCCAGTTAACCAGCATTCCAGAATTATCGGAAAACAGATTGGCCAGAAACACTATCATCTGAATTCTCAAGTCCTTCGCGTGACACCAATGACCCTAACAGAAAAGTCAAGGGATTCACTCTGGCTCTCAATCAGGCTATGTCTTCTTCCTGCCCTCTTAATCAACTTAGAGGCAAGAAAACGCCGCACTGGTGGACATCAGCACTAGAACCGCTTAGAAACATTTGCAGACAACTTTTCAACCTAGCAAAAAGCACAAGAAATGTGACTAACTGGGGCTCATACAAAGAATCTCTCAAAATATACAAAAACGAACTTAGGAAGTCAAAGCGACAATCCTGGAGATCATTCTGTGATAAAATCACAGATACCCCTGAGGCATCGCAGCTAAGAAAAATTCTCTACGATGATTCTCTCTACAAACCCTATGATGCCTAGCTGTTTGAAAAAAACCGATGGCTCTTGGACAATCTCAAGTAATAAATCACTTAACCTGCTACTAGACGCTCACTTTGCAGGTAGCTCCCAATTTGCGGCCAGTAGCAACCCAAACAGACCTACCGCAGCCGTGACCAAAATGCATGGTCTGATTATAAGAGACAAACTGCTCTGCGCACTGCATAGCTTCAGACCATACAGCTCTGCTGGTCCGGACGGCATTTTACCTGCCGAGCTACAAAGGTCCAGAGATATTATCCTGCCAACGCTAGAGAATACCATGAGGAGCTGTGTAGAACTAATCCACATTTCACTGTCATGGAGAGAAGTCAATGTAGTTTTCATACCCAAAGACGGAAAATGTTATCATGTTGCCCCAAAGGACCTCAGACCTATAAGGCTATCATCTTTCTATCTGAAAACTCTAGAACGACAAATTGATATCCATCTACGATCTAGAATATATACACGGCTCTTGTCTACGGCACAACATGCTAACTGTAAAGGGAAGTTGGTGGAAACGGATTTGCATTCACTGACTAGCCACATCGAACTATCCCTACAATATAGAGAGTACACAATGGAGGCTTTACTGGACATAGAGGATGCCTTTAACAACGTCCACACATCCGCAATTACGACTGCGCTGTCAACTCTGCAGGTAGACGACTCACTTGGGGATAACTGGATAATCAACTCAAAACTGGGTGGGGATTCTGTTAAAAGATGTGTCAGCAGAGGTACGCCGCAAGGAGGTGTCCTTTCTCCCCTTCTCTGGAACTTAGTAATAAATGAACTACTGATATACCTGGAAGCGAGTGGTAGCAGGGTGATTGCTATACGGATGACGTTGCTATAGCCGTCTCAAGTAAACATCTTAATACCATTAAAGAACTCCTCCAGCTAAATCCTAATAGATTAGCCTGTTGGGCAGATCGCTGTGGATTGGGAGTAAACCCCCATAAAACTGATCTTGTCCTCTTTTCCAGGAAATATAAAATTCCAACCATAGGCACTCCCTCAATAAACGGTCCCAGTTTAGTCTTTTCCAATACAGCAAAACATCTAGGCCTCATTTTTGAGAGGAAACTAAACTGGAAACCTAACATAACGACCATAGACAACGCCGTGAGTTCGCTAATTGGGCATTGGAAATGTTCGCCAGAGATACGGATTTTGGCCAAAAAATCATCTTCTCGGACGAAGCGCATCTTTTGCTCAGTAGCTATGTCAACAAGCAAAATTGACGTTATTGGAGCGAACACAATCCACAAGTATTCGGCCAAGCATCAATGCATCCACAAAGATTCACTGTTTGGTGCGGTTTATGGCATGGCGGCATCATCGGACCTTACTTTGTTCGAAATGAGGAACGGTGTCAATGGTTTCAGCTATAGAGCGATGTTAACCCACTTTCTGTGGCCAGAGCTCGACAATATCTATATAACTGAGCTGTGGTTCCAGCAAGATGGCGCTATATACTACACAAGCGACGCAACGCTCGAAGTTGTGAAGGAGAAATTTGGCGACTTGGTCATCTCACGGCGAGCGTTCATCAATTGGCCGCCGCGATCATGCGATTTGACACCACTGGACTATTTTCCCTGGGGCTTCGTCAAGCCCTTAGTCTATGGTAACAAGCCAACTACTTTGGACGAGCTCGAGGTCAACATTCGACACGCTATTGCTAGAATAACGCCGCACATATTGGACCACGTCATCAAAAATTGGAGCTACCGCTGAAAGCACTGATAGTGAAGCCGAGGCGGCCATTAGAAGGATGTGCTATTCCATACATAATGGCATGAATGTAGCTTCAAAACAAAATCAGAACCAATTTTATATCTCACACTGTTGTTGTTTTATTTAAATTTTTTTTCCTATCATTCTTAACTGGTCCCCAATTATATAAGAAATGACTAAGCGGACATATTAGCAATACAGTCCTGCAAATTTTGGACGACTAAAATCTATTGTGCCGTTTCTAAAGGACCAAACCTTTGGAGCTAGGGCGATAAAATGAAATAGCGTTAAAAAGCGGAACATGCGGAAATTTTCATTGAAAAGCCACCTGCCAAAGGAGTCTACGAGTATTTTATGATAAAAAAAAACTGCTAGTTAGGAGGTGTTTGTAATGAGTAAGAATCGCACACTACTATGAGAACGGGCTTACGATCCTCATAGTGTCTAGTAGAAGATTTTCAACTGCCCTCGCCGGAACAAAAAAAAAAAAACCTAGCACGGCAGCTACAATCTTACATATATGCAATATTAAAGAGAACTGGTTCCTCTAAAGTTGCTGAGACTTTCTTCATCGGGCATACTAGCACCGACTGTTCTTATCTCGTTTGCTCTGCATTTTCGTCCTTCCATAGTTTTTCGAGGAACTTGCTAACATCATTTCTGCAAAGCACCTTTTTTTCTTTCTAATGTTCTGATGTTCCTCCTAGCTTCTTTGATCATAAAGTTCGTGAGGAGATCTTGTGCTTCTTTGGAGCGCCATTTTGTAGGATTTTGACACTCTTTGTCAGGTGAAACTTAGAACATAAAATGGCGACGTCTTTAGTGGCTGACTATCAATATCGCCACTGGTCTTCTGCGGTTGATGCTGGAAACATAGAACATCTCGAAGAGTGGTTGTAGTCATTACACGTCAAATTTGTTCATAATCGTTTATCGGTGCTCCGAGGTAGTGGTAGTGGTCTGCGTCGATGTTGACTCCTTGAAATGTTTGGGAATCCAGAATACTGGAGCTTTGTCTTGCAGCGATAGCAAAGTGATCAGATTTGTTTTTTGATCAGGTGACTTCTAGCTGCCTTTGTAGATGTTCAAATGCTGGAAACGTGTGCTGGACAATATCAAAGATGGTCTCGTTTCCTAACTTGGCATTAAAATCACCAAGCACGATCTTAATCACGTGCTTAGGACATGTCTTATTAGTCTGGTAGATGAGCTCGCAGAGAAATTTTTGGGATAGTCGTCCAATTCCTGTTTGAAGGCATGAGCGCATTTATACTTAAGTTGGCGAACTGTTCATTACTGAGGAGCATAATCAGGTTTTCGCTCAGATATCTGAAGCTTAAAACTTCTTGACCATGTGTTTCTTTGATGCCAAGTCCACATCCAAATAGGTGTTGCTGCTATTTTCTATGGCAATCAACATAGAAGTTGCCACAGTTTCCTTCCATCTCTTGGGTGGCCTACACCATCGCACTTCTTATATGGCAGTCATATCTTCTTTGTTGGGGCTTAGGGCCAGGGCCACAAGCTAAAAGTATTTGTCAGTTTCTCGAGAAACTTTACGTAGTCGGCAGTTAGGCCGATGGCTCAACCTGCAACCTGCAGCCAGATCTTTTAGGTGATGGGTCCAGTAGCTAACTACGAGAGTTTGAGCATTTGCGTTTGTTCGCTTTAAACTGCTCAGCTATCATTTCTATTCTGACAATTTGGTTAGAAAGACTCAGAATATGCTGATAAAATTCAATTGAAGTTATTGCTGGATCTTCCTTTGACCTGATGCAATCTTAGACCAAAAAGTCTACACCAGACATTGGGCATTGTGTTTGCCGGTAATAGCAGTGTACACTAAAAGTTTTGGAACTATGTTTGCGCAGGTCCACAGAACGTTGGCGATGAGCGTTTTTATTTCCTCCTTTCTCAAACTGTGCTTGGGATCGACTTTGGCGGAGATTTACTAATGGAACTCGCAGAAAAGTACGCCATGGTTCCGACGATCTGTTCTGTCTTGGAATTTTGGCTGCCTGCATTGCGTAAGGAGCGACATGGTTTGACTTCTGCTTTTTTTTTTTCTGTAAATTATGTAGAGAGATAGTGTCGCAAATAATTGTGACCAGTTGCTGGGACCAGATGATATCGGTCACTGCACAGAACAAAGAGGTTAGAGAATGGATTATCTCCTCCAACCCCGTTTAGTAAATGACTTCATACTGAGTGAAACGGATTTTCCAACATTGAAATGATTACTCTTCGATGGAAAGACATTTCACTGGAAGGATTACTTACATACGAGTATATGTTACATGAAGAAGAATAGGAAGCATTGTAGTTTCATTCGAAGTGTTCAGATTAAGGAGTAGTCGTTCTAGGCAATAATAAAATGTTCTTTTCTTCTTAAGGCTTAACAATGGACCTTGTTTTGTTTCATTGTTTATACTAATCCGCGTAATCATCCATATAAAAATACACTCTGTAGAAAAACCGTTACGAAAAAAAGGACATAATCAGCTCATTTCCTTAGAAAGTGAATGTGAGCGAGAGAATAATTGAAAATCCTGTGGCATAGCCAAAGTCAAACGCACATCAACGTCTCGACGTTGACGTCGACGGCATGAATTAATTTCTATGGTGAGGAATGAATCCGCACCCACTTCCTCGACATCCGCCCGATAATTCAACCCCCATCGTCTGTGGAATTTTTAATCACACATTTTTTCCATTAATTACACTTTAAGGAGCTGCTGGACCCATCACTTGGTGCTGATGCTGGAGAATTCCTAGTCGCGGCTATTCGTAAATCAGATCCTCGGGTATTTCCAGGATTTTGTGGTAAATCTTTGACAGAGAAATTTTCGGATTTCATCATTCTCACTTTAATTTTCATTATGAATTCATCTATACCGAAGGAGGTACTATTTTCGAAGAGGTTCGAGCTTTTTTCACATGGTTTCCCTCTATCTAACCACGATTCTAGTTAACGTATTTGTTTCCTTTATCGATCCTTACACGTGCACGTACGGATATTGTCATCTCGAAAGAATTCAAATTGAATTCATAGCCCCTCCCGGGCACCCTCACTGATTTATGAGGAAACATTTGTTCCTAGCTAAACTACACACACAGTGAAGTCGAAACAAACGAGCTCCCTAACAAGGTTAATTTCATTGATCATCCCCGACACCGGCCATTTGTCTTTGATGGCGGGATGCAATGGAGATGGCGTAGATGGTGGTTGTATCCGGAGTGAAATCGAGAAGACGAAAAAAAATCCGACAACAGAAATTGTCGAATAGTCAATGGGGTGGGTGGTTTTGATGACCAGAAACTGTGCTGGTGGCTAGAATAAAGTCAGAAGGGAACGTTGAATATGCTGTGGCAAGGCTTCGTGCCGAACTGAGGCGTTGTGTGGGGACATATAGCATGTCGAGCATCATTGTCTGGAAATCAGAGAACATCAATCAATTCTTTTTTTTCTTCTACCTCTTCTATTACTCACTCTCTGGTGTAAGGGTTCGATTTTTTTTTGTTGTCTTTGAAAGCAACAGCCTTGTCTGTGGCGTTCACGAGTTCATTGATTATAGCTTTACGTTGGTCTCTTGTGGTGCCCTGGGAAAGTGGCAAAATTAAAATTCAATGAAAAGTGTCATTCATTGGTGGGTTTTGGAATCCTTTTTTATTCCTCCTTTTAAGGAAGGGGTTTTAGACACATAGTAAAGGAAAAGGGTGAATTACAGGAGCCCCTGGATAACTTTTTTCGATTTTGAAAAGTTGTAGTTCATATGAATTTTGGCTTGTTTTTGAACAGTGCTTCATGGGCAATCTCTAAATTAATATTGCATACTACAGCGTCTTAGCCCAAAAGTAGTACACGATGGTCAAAAAGCGACGGTTTGCATCTATTTAAAGTTGCATATAAAATTCTGTCCGCCTTGGTGTGGTTTTTTTAGTAGCTGAATCTACTTTCGATCAGATGTTTAATTTCAATGAAATTTTCTAGAAATTGATGGAGTGTGTGTAAATGAATAAGAGTAATAGGGTCCTCCATCTGCCCAGGAAGTTTACATAGGACAATCTTGCTATAAGAAAATATAATAACCTTGCAAGATACGGGTGTGCAACACCTTTACGTTAGCCTTCCCAACACCGGGAGAATAGTAATCATGGGTTCAGAAGCTAACAGTGTTGGATCGGAGCAGTGACCTCAAAATTACATGAGAAGGTGGTGGCATATTATAGTCTGCAGAAGGAGACTATATGTACATATGTTACTAGTCAAGAATACATTGCTCTCATTCTGCCAACAAAACATTTTCGTGAATGGACGGAGATTCATTCTTGAAGCACCGAAATTCCAGCTACAAATCAAGAACAACAACGGTCAAAGGAGTTTAATCTTGGACCGCAATACCGCAAAGAAAACTGCGCTCAAACGCAGATGTACTATCGACTACGTGGCTCCAAATGTGAACGGTGGGATTCGAAGTCATTGTCTAAATGTTACGAGCTGAGCTAATAGAGGGTAGGAGTATAGAAGCAGTCGTTCCACTAAACAGAAAGACAAATATATCGAACCGCTATTGGCCTGGAAAAGACGTAAGAAAACCCGAGCTGGCACGAGACATCGACCTGAAGCGGAGCTTTAAAAGCATATTAGACATATTGGAAATTAGTCCATGTGCAAAGAGGTATGGCGAAGAGAAAATGAAAAAGGTTGAATAGCATCTCGGATGGAACATTTCATGCCACCGTTAAAGGCCAACGAAGTTATCCTTAAAATAAACGACAGAGGACATCAGGAATTAGCAAAATACTGTGGGAAGCTAGGGAATACTGAATGAGATTTCAAAGATTGGTGTTGAAGAAATAGTCATTTTATTTGGTATTTGGTTTTTATTGATCAGATAAAACTCTGTACATGAAGATTAACTTATAATTAGTACTGGATATAAAATGACATTAAATTACATACGGTGTGCAAAAGTATACAAAGAAAATTACAATTAATTAAAGCTAAGTAAATATAAAATAAATAAAAGATAAGTTAAGATCGCAACCAAGGAAAATTAATAATCACTTAAAAAAAGAAGACAAATCAGTTCAAATTAGAAAAGTGTTCAAAGCAGACTGCATGAAATTTTCTGCGTTCGATAGTAGACCTCACATGATTGGGTTGATTATTCCATAGCTTGACAGCATAAATAAAAAATTGCCTGAGTGATGTTAAACAGGTGTATCTGTATATAGCGATTAGTAGAACAAAAATTAATTAAATTAAACAGATAGTTTGGTTCTTTCTTATGAATAATTTTAAAAACTAGAGAACAGCACCGATATTTGAAAAATCTTCCAACTTACATCCGAGAACCTTTAGTTTTTGAAGTGTAAGAGAGTCAGGATCGGCAAAGAATTCACATCCATAGGATATGATTGGGATTATTAGAGCTTTAACTAATCTTAGCTTAACTTGCACAGGTAAAATTGTTTTAGTAATAGATAGTCCTCATAGCGAAGCATATACCTTACTTATTACAGTGTTTATGTGAGAATCCCACGTTAATTTGTTGTTAAACATGATTCCAAGATTTTTAGCGTGAGTGACATACCCCACTTGGCAAGAGTTTAAAAAGATAGGAGGAAAATCAGAGAAACTCGGTTGATGTTTGGCGATTGGCATCGCTTTTGTTTTGATGGGATTCAGAGTCAGGCCATTACGTGCAGTCCACTCAAAGATAGATTGTAGATCGTCATTCATTTTTGCTATCCTCAGACATGCCAATAGGAAAACTAATGTATAATTGGAATCGACAATGAGATAAATGAAAAGGTAGGTCATTAATGAACAAGGAAAACAGTAATGGACCAACAATAGATCCTTGAGGAACACCATTATTAACGGGAAGAAACGAAGACAGTTTACTATTACATGAAACGGCTTGCAGCCGATTAGTCAGGTATGAATAAATAAGTTTAATAGAAGTGTCAGAGAAGTTAAAAAATGTCTCTAGTTTATCACAGAATATTTCAGGGTTAACACAATCAAATGCTTTGGAAAAGTCAAGTAGTGTTATCACAGTAGTATAATTGGCATTAATTGTCTGTCTTATGTCTTCACAAACTTTTAATAATGCTGACGTGCAACTGTGTCCAGACCGGAAACCTGACTGGAGAGGACTAAGGAGCTGTTTGTCTTTTATAAATTGTTTAATCTGGTTGCTTATAATATTGGGTCTATAACTTAATTCGTGCGGTTTGCTAAGAGATGGCGTAACTTTTATTATTCCATTGGAACATGCATTGGAAAGCTACTGTCATTGTACGTCATTTCAGTATATGTCATTCATTTGAAGCGTAAACAACAATAATTTTTTTTCACTCAAATATGTCGAACTTTGTGCCTGAAAAAGTGTTTTTGCGGGGAGTTCTTCTTCATGAAGAAAACTGCTTCCGAAAGTCATCGTATTTTGGTGGAAGTTTTTGGTGAACATACGCTAGCTGAGCGAATGTGCCAAAAGTGGTTTGCACGATTTAAAAGTGATGATTTTGGCTTGGAAGACTATGAACGTCCTGGGCAGACAAAAAAGTCTGAAGATGAAGAACTGGAAGCATTATTCTATAAAGATTGTTGCCAAATACAAGAAGAGCTCGCAGATTCTTTGGGTGTCACTCAAGCAGCCATTTCAATACTTTTAAAAGCAGCTGGGTATATTCAAAAGCAAGGAAACTGGGTTCCACATGAACTCAAGCCGAGAGACGTCGAAAGGCGGTTTTGCATGTCCGAAATGCTGCTGGAACACCACAAAAAGAAGTCATTTTTTCATCGGATTGTTACTGGTGATGAAAAATGCATCCATTACGACAACCCCAAGCGCAAAAAATCATATGTGAAACCCGGCCAACCAGCCAAATCAACGGCAAAGCCGAATATCCATGGCGCGAAAGTAATGCTCTGTATTTGGTGGGATCAGATGGGTGTGCTGTATTATGAGCTGCTAAAACCGGGTGAAACCATCAATGGACAACGCTACCGAACACAATTAATCCTTTTGAAGAGAGCAGTGGCCGAAAAACGCCCGGAATATGCGACCAGACACGAGGCAATAATTTTCCATCATGACAACGCTCGGCCCCACGTTGCTATTCCGGTTAAGAACTATTTGAAAAACAGTGGATGGGAAGGCTTACCCCACCCGCCTTATTGCCCAGACCTTGCCCCTTCTGACTACCATTTGTTCCGGTCAATGCAGAACGCCCTCACTGAAATACGGTTCACATCAGAGCAGAATATCAAAAATCGGCTTGATTCATTTTTGGCTGCCAAGCCGGCGCAGTTCTTTTGGGATGGGATCCACAAATTGCCAGAAAGATGGGAAAAAGTCATAGCTTCCGATGGGCAATACTTTGAATAATACTATTCTACATGCTTTTCTCAAATAAACGTTCAAATTTTGAAAAAAAACCGCTCGAATATATTTATATACCCAATACATTCAAAAACTTTGTTTAAAAAGGGAAGGATAGCTATTGGTCTATATTCAGAATTTGTACATTTTTTTGGGATTGGGATGATTTTGGATTTTTTCCATGCACAGGGGTAAGTAGATGTCATAATGATAGTGTTAAATATATGGGTAATGTAGGGAAGTTAAGGAGGAAGCAGCATTTTTATAAAGTCTGGGTGAATATTATCAAGTCCAACAGACTTGCATTTAATTGAAAAGACTGCGTCTCCTACGCAGTATATGTCAACTGCGGCCAGGGAAAAAACATTTTCTCGATCTTGTTGTGCTGTCGTAGGGCTAGTGGTATGAGGTGAAATCTGTGTAGAGAACTTAAGGTTCAACTCGTCAAGATTTTTATTGTCGTCCGAAACTGAGACACTTGTCTTATTCAGTCCGATATTGCGAACTTCTTTCTACAAAAATTTTGAGAAACGATCACAATTAAATCTGTCATTATAATAACTAAGTTTGTTGGGATGCTTTAAAGTTACTAAACATTTCCGCACACCCAAAACGTTTCCAACGACGGAACGAGACGTCTCTCCTTTTCATAGCTTTAAGAATGTCATAGGAAAGCCGAGGGCAACTCTGTGACTTTAAAACTCGAGTCTTAATAGGAACATGTTTATTACATAAGTAGTCAAATGTGGCAGTCAAGAAGTCAGTTTGTTTATTAACATCTGATGTCAAATAGATTGAATTCCAATCAATAGACAAACAATCACTAAAAAGTCTTTCAACATTTACATTGCGGAAGTCACGATATTGGAGAGACTGGGACGGGTTTTTATGAACATGGAAATCGAAGGTAACAAAGATAAGGTCGTGATACAAGAAGACGGGAACAGATAATTGACTAAAACACAACAAAATTTTCATCACTTGCAAGAAACACATTTAATAAAGACGGGTCGCAGTTAGGCTTAAAGTGGGTAGGATTAATGACGTTTAGAAAAGAGAGCCCAAGAGAGTCCATTGATGTTTTAAATGATTTAGAAGATGAAGTAAGAATATTTATGTTTAAATCTCCACAAAGAATGAACTTTGGTGCAAGGTGTGATATTTCTTCCACAGTTGGGGAAATAACACGAGAACTCGCGATATGAGGAAGCATATAAAAAGTTCCGAGAATACATTTATTTTCGCCATCAAGTATTTCAATAAAATAGTGGTCCGAAGATTCAGCGCCATCCGAACACTTAATGTGACTGGACTTGATATATTTTCTAACGTAAATAGCAACGCCACTTCCAATTGTTTGAGTTCGATCAGCCCGGAAAGGTTTTAGAGAAAACAAATTACTATTCAAATTAGGATGAAGCCAGGTTTCGGACACGCATATAATGTCAATTAAACTGTTCTCAAATATCATTTTGAACTAATCGAACTTATTCACAAGACTCTGTGGCCAATGTGTAAACCATTATTACTTTTACAAAGAGTATTTAGTAAGAATAAGTTTTTTTTTTTTTATTTATGCTGTCAAATCCAGCATCATACCTGCTGCCCATGATGAGAATAAAAACTGACAGCCAGGTCAAAATCGAACACAGATAGATTGACAGCACTGCTGTACATGCTAAAGAAAAAAACGACAATGAACATGGAGAACTAATTTGCACTGAGATACCTTGTACATATAAAGAAGTAAGTAGAAAAAACCAAAAAGACAAATCTTGGTGCGAGACGGGAAAATTAAAAATGTTTGAAAAGTAGCAAGTAAAATTAACCTTGATTTTCATTAAG
Source organism: Volucella zonaria (assembly GCA_963966105.1). Classification (NCBI taxonomy): domain Eukaryota; kingdom Metazoa; phylum Arthropoda; class Insecta; order Diptera; family Syrphidae; genus Volucella; species Volucella zonaria. The sequence continues at coordinate 69,869,606 of OZ014534.1, read as the reverse complement.
TTGCAATTCATAGTTGATGTCCGGTCCGATGGCATTCCTCAGGTCTCCAATATTATGAATAATGAATGGAGATTGACCGACTGCAGTGCAGATGTAGATCTGTCCATTATATGTGTGTACAGAATACAGAAGAGATTTGCATTTGAGCCTTTAGGATAGGATGTAGTAGTAGAATACACCTCGCTTCTCAGATACATAAATGGCTACCACTATACACAAGTTTTCATGGACTACTTCAGCAAGTGGCTGAAAGTGATACTAGTCCCAGATCAGTAGACAAACACGACAAGTGAGAGCCGGAACCCGCAAGAGGTGGGTCATCCCTATCTATAAAAGACTGCATTGAACACTATCTGGAAGTACAAATTGACCAATCGCGCTGCAAAATAAAAAAAACGCAAATTTATTGACCTATTTAACTCTCTTGGACCAATCTTTATTATTGATGGCGACCTTAATGCGAAGCACACCTTTTGCGGCTCAAGATGCACTCGTATCTCACAAAAAGGCAAAACTCTCAACAGGGCTGGTATTGAAGGCAGACCGATGTACTGGCCCTCAGATGTCGCCAAAACACTCGATCTGATAGACTTCTCTATCAGAAAAGGAGTAAACGCTAGTTACGTCAAAGTCCAAGAAAGCTTCGATATTTCCTCCGATATTTCTCCAATTTTTCTTCCATTGTGCGAATCCTTGCTTAAGAAACAAAGACCACGCAGATTATCCTACAAAAAAAACTCACTTCGAAGATTTCCGAATAGAGATTGTCGAAAATACTGAGTTAAAAGTACCGCTCACAACGCCATATCAACTTAAAAGAAATCGAACGGTTTGTTGAAGTCATACAGCAAGCGGCCTGGAATAACACTCCACGCAAATCGAACAAAATCAGGAAAATGATAAGGAAGAAACAAAGTGCGCGGAAAAAGTGTCTGAAACTCGGGCTCAGCAAGATAAAACGTCCTTTAATAGGCACTGCAACTTGTTGAAAAAATCGATCAAGGACTTCAATAACCAAGGTATTAATAACTACCTCACAGCGCTCACAGCGATAAAAGATACCAATTACTCTCTATGGTGAGCCGTTAAAAATCTTCGAAAGCCCCAAATACACGTGGCGCCAGTAAAAAGAAACAAAGATGACTGGGCGAAAGAAGAGAAAGATAAAGCTAACGTTTTCGCCGACCATCTTGCAGAAACTTTCTAACATTCGACGGGGAAATGCTTCCAGAAAATGTCAATACACTAGACGTGACGACAAACCTTCCAATAGAAAAGGTTACACTTAGGGAGTTTAGACAAGCTATAGATACGCTCAAGCCCAATAAAACCCCCGGATATGACTTAATTGCGGGAGAAATACTTAAAGCGCTACCGAAAAAAGGTTTGCTAAAGCTGCTGTATTTTATAAATGCCAACGATTAGGATATGCACCGCATCCGTGGAAAGTTGCCGAAGTTATTATGGTTCCGAAACCCGGTAAACCCTTAATTATATCGAAGGTCTTCGAGCGAATCTCACTCAATCGTTTTAAACCGATTGTTGACACAAATCGCCACAAATCAATTTGGCTTTAGAAGCCAACACTCTACTGTTGACCATCGTAGAGTGCATCGAATAACCGATGTAATTGAACGAGCAATCGAGTGTAAGTTAGTCTGTTCAAGCGCATTCCGTGACGTTTCGCAGAGTTTTTGATAAAGTATGGTACGTGGGCCTGAAATATAAACTTCGACAAGTCCTACCCGAGCAATTGTTTCATATTTTAAGTTCATACCTAGATGTGTCAGACACGGAAACGAATATTCCAATTTTAAGACAATAAAAGCGGGGGTGCCGCAAGGATGTGCACTTAGCCCTCTGCTATATTTGCTTTTTACCCGCGACACACCGCAAATGGACGATACTGTGCTAGCTACATTTGCTGATGGCACTGCCATTTTATCAACAGTTAAAACAGTCGAAGAAGCAACTGCTAAGTTGCAACGTGCCCTTACACGGATTAACAATTGGACAAAGATTTGGCGAATCGCGCTTAAAAAAAACAAGTCTGTCCATGTGAACTTCACTCTCAAGAAAACTGACAATCTACCTGTCTTTATCAACGCAGTACAACTTCCTTTCGCGAACGAGGCCAAAAAATCTTGGTATGACACTCGACGCTAAACTTAAATGGCGAGCACACCTTATGAAAAAACATGAAGAGCTTGAGATTAAGTATAGAGAGATGTACTGGCTTCTTGGAAAGTATTCCAAGCTCAGTTTAGAAAACAAATTGCTGCTATACAAGCAAGTGCTAAAACCGGCTTGGACATATGGTATACAGCTTTGGGGTTGTATCAAAATTAGTAACGTTAACGTCTTACAGACATTCCAAAACAAAATTCTTCGAGGGTTTGTTAATGCTCCGTGGTACATTAGAAACGATTATATTCACAGAGATCTAGGAGTCGAAAACGTTCAGAACGAAATTAAAATGTTTGCGCGAAAACACAAAAATTGACTACAATTACATACGAATACTTCTGTTCAACAGGTCCTTGACGAGACGAGCTTATATCGCCGTCTGAAAAGGACTAACCCTCTCGATCTAGCGCGGTGATCTGCAGTGCTTAATTTTTAAAGTACGTAGGAGTTTTCAGTGGAAAATCGCCTGCAAAATATCTTATTAAAGCAAAATATAACGCGAAAGAAGAACTGCTTGTTGACTTATGAACTCAGTCGTAGTTTGTATAAGGGAGGTGTGTTTTTAGTGAGTAAGAATCTCACACTACTATAAGCACCGAGGCTTATAGTGTCTATAAAGATTTCTCACCTTCTCACCAAAAAAACGGGGGAGAACCAGTAGTGCTATATGTCGATCAAGATAAAATTATGAATCGAAGTCTTCCACATTATCTGCCGATTTCTTGGAATCAGGAAGACCTGAACAACCCCAGTCAGAATGGTTGAGCGATTCAACAAGACATTGAATAAGCATCTTCGATATCAAGCGTAAGAACCCCTGTCCTTAATCCCATATCGAAATAATCCAACGGATGCAGTCATAGAACAAAAATAGTTACTACATAGATGATAGCCACAGCAGTATTTGACAGATGAACGAGAGTACCTGAAGAAGGATACCACTACCACGGCACAGCATATAAACCAGGAGACGAAGGAAAGGTCTTTGAATACATCTTGAGAGAAAACGGTAAAAGAAGACTTCATATTAGATTGGAAGTATTTCGAACTAAGCGCCAAAAGATGTCCAAACTACACCGAAAACGGTTAATAGAATGGAGGTGACCAAACGGGATTATATACGCTATAGTGACAATCCACCCATGGTCATTTCGACTGCGGCTGAAACACGGATTTTGAGGGCCCCGCTGATTGAGGTGCTGATTCAGGAGCTGCTGCGTCACCTGATTCCAATAACACCTGCAGCTCTTTCTACGACACATTCGGTAGAAAGGAAAAAAAGGAAAAAAAGACACACAAGTGTGTTGGTAGGCGCCATGCATTCTTTTTGGAAAGGAATTTCAAAAATAAAAAATAACCAAAAGCCATAGAGTATTTTATATTACATCACTAGCGATGTATTGATCGGAATCTTGTATGAAACAATGGAATGAGCGGCATCAAAAATGCACTAATCAGTTTAAAAGAAAGGCAGTTAAAGCTAAGAGCGGAAAGCGCTTAAGAGTGGGCCGCTATTTCCCGACTCCCCGAACGTTATTTGTCTAACAGGTCGCTTGACCTGTTTTTCACTACGCGGACGAAAGCCTACCGGGATCTCACTACACAATATTATAACAAAATACTTCGCTATTATCCGTCTTCTCTCGTCTTCAAGGCTCCTCCACAAGAAATCTCTGTCAAGCTTCGTAGTCAATCCAGAAGTGCTCGACCTGTCTGAAGCTAATCCCACTCAGGCCATTGGCCACACACACACACATTTATTCCTTCCATCCAATGGGTTCTAGCGGGCCCAATGTCTGGTATAACATATGTGTACATCCCTCCGCTCCGTAAAAGTTCCGCTAGACCGCTCTTTCACTCTCCCAAGTATGCCACTTTCACTATCCAGATCCTCTGGGAAATTTCCGAGGTCTGGGAATTTCCTTTAGCCTGAGCGAACATTTATCCCTTATTGTCTTAGGTTCAACCAATTCCTTCTTTGCCCGAAATTGATCCCTGAAATAAGTCAAAGCGGCAAAGAATGTTCATTTCCTATTTGGACTAAGAAAGAGGAGCCAAGTCAGAATCTAGGAGTCTTAAGTTAAAACTTTTGAACAATTTTGTTGGCCTTTGTGATGAAAGAAGAAGGAACCTTTTCTCAAATTTAGTTAAATTATCTTGTGGTCCCGCTGGACGTCCTGGCAGATTTGGGGGGCCAAAGGGAATACTAAATAGCGTCTCATTCTTTACGAGTACATTGATGACGTTTTTATTTTCTATCGTACAATTGGTGTTTTGGTTATTGGTTTTTTATTTTCGTTCCTGTCTTCCGTTTTGTTTGTGTCTGCGCTTTTGTGGGGTAGTTGTTGTGCGGTGTGTCCGCCTCGCTCTGTATTTTCCGGGAGACCTACTGGTTATCACCTCCGAGGAGTGTAAAGACAGGAGTCCGTCCGTCCTACCCGTTGCGTTGTTTCTCTAAGATACTGAGAGAGTACACCGATGGCGGATGCGCCCATGGCTGCCCATAGCTCTATCAGGATATTGGAGGAACTACCATAGGGTGACCAGATAGCAACGATTTCAATTCTTATATTTCAGCAGCAGTCAGAGTTATCAATGACATCCAGCTGTCAAAATATTCAGTAAAGTTTGTCATTTCATCATGCATCGTTTTACGCTTGCCGAGCGTGCAAAAGTATTCAAAACTATTATCGAAATTCCGGCTTAGTTGCAAATACGCAACGGTCATCATGGTCGTCATCATTCAGTGTACAGGCAATTCGTCGCACCGTGGAAAAGTTTGAGCTGAAATACACTCTTTTTGATCTTAAGCCACCAACCAGACAGAGATTGGTGCGAAATGAAGAAAACATAGCCGCCGTAGCGGACAGTATCGAAGAAGACCCAAAAATGTTAATTTGGCGCTGATCAGCAGAATTGGGTATCGCCAGAGAGTCAACTCGGCTTATTTTGCGGTTCGATTTGGGCTTACATCCGTATAGGGTTATGCTGATGTAAGAATTGAAGTCGAGTGATCGTAGACAGCGCCGTGGGCGCTAGAAATGTTAGCTGGAGATCCGGATTTTGGCTAAAAAATCATCATCTGGGACGAAGCCCATGTTTAGCTCAGCGGCTATGTCAATAAGCAAAATTGCTATTATTGGAGCGAACACAATCCACAAGATTGACTGTTTGCTGCGGTTTATGGCATGACGGCATGATTGGGCCTTATTTCTTTCGAAATGAGGAAGGATACACCGTTACCGTCAATGATCTCAGGTATAGAGCGATGTTAACAGACTTTCTGTAGTCAGAGCTCGACAACACCGATATATTCGAGCTGTGGTTCTAACAAAACGGCATTACATGCCATACAAGCGACACAACGCTCGAAGTTGTTAAGGAGAAATTTGATGACTGGGTCATCTCACGGCGAGATCATCAATATTGACCGCCGCGGTCGTGCGAGTTGACAGCACTCGATTATTTTCACTGGGGCTACGTCAAGTCCTTAGTCTACGCTAACAATCCAACCACTTTGGACGAGCTCGGGTCCTTTTTGAATTTCTGACCTCTTTACTGAAACAGCAACACTGCTCCTGTCAACATGCATCTGTCAGTTGACTCCTGTCAAAATTTAAACTTGCTGCGTCAGTTAGTTTGTGTTTGACAGCTATTTTTATCAGACTACTCACTAATTTGAGGAGAAAGTGGAAAAAAGTGAATTTCGTGTGCTTACGAGGGCGGGTCATTAATTCCGTGCATTTTTGAATTTCTGACCTCTTTACTGAAACAGCAACACTGCTCCTGTCAACAGGCATTTGTCAGTTGACTCCTGTCAAAATTTAAACTTGCTGCGTCAGTTAGTTTGTGTTTGACAGCTATTTTTATCAGACTACTCACTAATTTGAGGAGAAAATGGAAAAAAGTGAATTTCGTGTGCTTATTAAGCATTATTTCTTGCGAAAAAAAACCATTACCGAGACCAAGGCTAAGCTTGATAAATACTGCACCATCGATTTCAATGGTAAAAAAGTGATTTACTGAATTTCGTTGTGGCCGTACAAGCACTGAAGATGCCGAACGTCCTGGACGCCCAGTTGAGGTCTCTACACCCGAAACAATCGAAAAAATTCACGATATGGTGTTGGCCGACCGAAGATTGAAAGTGCGAGAGATTGTGGATGCCGTAGGGATCTCGCATGGCTCAGTGGTTTCAATTTTGAATGATCACTTGGGCATGAGAAAGCTTTCCGCAAGATGGGTGCCGCGTTTGCTCACAGTCGACCACAAACGCAATCGTGTAACAACTTCACAGGAAGGTTTGGCGTTGTTTAATCGCAATATGGAGGAGTTTTTGCGCCGTTTTGTAACCGTGGACGAAATATGGATCCATCACAACACACCAGAGAACAAACAACAGTTTCTAAGGGTGAATCGGCGCCAAAGAAGGCCAAGGTGGGTTTGTCAGCCAATAAAGTTATGGCGACTGTTTTTTGGGATGCACGCGGGATAATCCACATTGACTACCTTCAAAAGGGAAGAACAATCAATGGGGAATATTACTCGTATGCCAACTTATTGGACCGATTCAATGACGATTTGAAAAAAAAACGACCTCATTTGGCCAAGAAAAAAGTTCTTTTCCACCAAGACAATGCAAGGGTGCACACATGTGCAGTTGCCATGGCAAAAATCCATGAATTGGGCTATGAATTGCTCCCTCATCCACCCTATTCTCCAGATTTGGCTCCGAGCGACTACTTCTTGTTCCCAAACCTGAAGAAATGGCTTGGTGGAAAAAGATTTGACTCCAATGATGAAGTTATCTCGCAAACAAAGGCCTATTTTGAGGACTTCGACAAATCATTTTTTTTTGGAAGGGATAAAAAAATTGGAGAAGCGTTGGACAAAGTGTATAGAGCTCAAGGGAGACTACGTTGAAAAATATAATTATTTTTTTATCAAAAAATCTGTGTTTTAATCCAAAAGTCACGGGCTTATTGACCCGCCCTCAATGAACAATGAAGAATCGGTGTAAGGGGGAAGCATTTGCATCTGTATCGACATCCAAGCTGCGCTTAGAGTCTTGGTGATCGCCTTTAGGACTTCAAATCTAGTTCGAGAAGGCGAAGTCTTGTCTTTGAACGCAATCGGAAGGCCAAATTCACCGACTGTTGTACCTTGTCATAGTGAAATCATGTGAAATAGTTTTCAGGACGTTAGGTCTGCCTATTTCCTCAGTTAGGGTTTACATTGACATTCCATATGAGCATTACTGCAGATGATATGGCTCATGGGTTGCCGGCAGACCAAATGAATTGTGTCAAAGTCTCTTGCATGTCAGCGCCTTTCCTGCTGTCCCCCAGCACGAAAGACAGCATGCTGCTTACTAGCATCGTGACAAGCCACTATACTCTTGCTAAGCACTTAAACGTGCTGGGTATAAGTGATACAACATCCTGCATGCCTCACGTTCGCATCAGGCTGCAGATACTGCGTTAACATAGTGGGGGCTGGTATTGTATGCACTTTATCACTGAAACGCTTACTCTATTTTCTTGGAAAGACTGAGAAGGATTCCATTAAAAGCAACTTATGAGGAGTATAATGGACTAGGTCACGTTTAAGTCAAAAGGGTCTTCAATGAACGTTGTCTGCGCAACTGAAAGTGATTAGTGGACATCTTATAGAGACCAGTTGGTTGGAAATCGGACCTACCACGCACAGCATACCAATCACAGGAGATTGTTTTTAAATGGAAACTGTACATTCTTCATCGATTAGAAAAAATTAACGATTACCACACCTTGTCTTCGATGTTGCTCTAAAAAGACGTAAGCCTCAGCCTCTTCTCTGTAAATAAATTTATGCCATATCGAAAGGACTGACATGGTGAGTGGCAATTTGTTTTTGACTTGTATTTTTAGGATTTTCCTGGATCTTTGCGTAGAGAAATTGGGTCAATTTTCAATAATTTCCGTTTAAGTTCATCCTTATAGTGGACATATAACATAGACATACTCGTATCTACCCGGACACTGTTCCGAAACTGGATTGGAGAGTACCGGACAAATCGCAGCCCTGAAGACGCTTAAGCCATTTTAAAAGTATTTCCCATGTGAGCTGTTTCCTAATCCATACACATACAAGTACTCGTACATATCAGACCATCCTGCAATTGGTTTTACGATTTAATTTCCTCACTACAGTTACAGAAGTTTCATAAATAAAATTCTGGCACAAGTTGTAGAGACATCTCATCTTGAACAAATAAAATATCCAAGAGACCTACAAGTCCAGTAGAAGCATCCGTAAACTCAATTCACATCCTTGCTAGGCTGACAAATATTTGTCTTTCTAATTAACTTAATTCACTTTGATTTCCATTTAATATTACGTCAGTTGTTTGCTTATGTTAGGTAGCTAGGTTGGTACGAGTATGTACCCAACTCCTTTAGCTTTAGTTGAATTGCATTAGAAATGAATCCTTCGAATCATCTGATCCGTATCCGTATCCACATCCGTATTCGTATTGCGCACTTAGGAAAACTCTTGAAGTATCTAAACAATTGATTCCATTACGTAGCGTCTGTAGATACATCAGATGATGACTCGTACTTGTTCTTGCTGCAGATGTGCGTAGCACTAAGTGCTCTTAGTACGTGCGTGTGTTCAAGACGACTGACTCTCTGTTATTGACACAAATCCAATGCATTGTTTACTCAGAACAGAATCAAACTTTCGAATTAGTTTGGCTTTCGAATGCGGCTCAGTTAGTTTTGCTGGAATTGTCATAATGGTAGTGAATGGCTTAAGGGTGAAGGCCTACTTTCCAGGTCGTCCTGGTAGGTGGTAGTTGATTGAATCATTGACGTCTTTTAAACTTTCAATGATACGAAATGCAGACTATTGTTTTGTTATTCCTACAAGAATTTAGACATGACCGGTGGATTTCAACAAAGTGCAATCCTCACTAGCATCCGGTGCATAAAATGCATCGTCGCGGACACAAAGAATTCTGGGCAAAAAAAAAGTTCCACAGCCCAGAATTGTAAGTCAGTTGGTGGAATACATGAATAATAAATACGAGTACCTGAAACTCTACATTCGGACTAGAGATACAACACCGAAAGACAGATAGATAGATACATCCGGGTTCGGTATTACATGGCACTTCCTGGTTTTGTCCATATCATAGACCAGTTGGTTGTCTATTTTTTTGATTGTTTTTTTGCGCAGACTGCACTTTTTTTTTTGGATGCCTCGGATTTGGAGTGGGTTTCGGGTTGCGTGTTCTGTTTGGGAATGACTTTTGATGGTACAATTGTAAAGAATACTCGAACGGGCGTTGCAGTATTTTGTTAGTTGATGGTGATGGTATTCATTTGTCTGTCAGGGCCATGTTAGAGAAGTAATTTGCATGAAATCGAAATAAAAACGAAATAACGCGCGAAGTGCCTGTGGTAGGTAGACGCTGCCTGAAGGTCCTGTAAAAAAAAACAAAAAAAAAAAAAACAACAAATAATAAACTATCCTGAATGAGGATTACATGCAAACGTACTTATACATGTTTTTGGAGTTTTATTTTCGAAGTGCGAGTGCACTTTAGCTTGTGAATTTGTGAATATTTGAGTTGGAAATGCATTTGGAAAAATCTAATCAATCTTGTTATGGTTTGAGAGTACCTGCAGTTCTGATTTTTCACATTTAAATTTAAATACTCCAGTTTTGCTATTTTCTTCCCTCTTTATTCTGATAGAACAGACCACTTAGACAAAGTACTAGTCCATTGTTCCTATTGTATGTTCTGTTTACTAAAATTTAATAACTGTGAATGAAAGCCCTTAACGAAAACGCAGGCAGTCCTAACTCATGTTCGAGTCCTAGAAAACTCCCCTCTAAGCCTTGTCAGCTGTTAATTGCGCGTATATCTCCGCTTAGTAGACAGAGGAGAGTTTTCGAAGCGAGACGTAAACTCTGAAGTTATCATCCTTCAGGAAGATACCAGTTTGGTAAAGACTCGACTACATGCCTTTCCTGGCTCAGATTCTTGCCGAAACCATTTCTGAACACAGAAAAAGTCGATTATGTAGACGGAGATCCTATGTCATTGTATCAAACGGCATAATTATGAGAACAGAGTCAAAAGAGGGTCGCCGTGCAAGGCTATCAAAACTCCACTGTGTGTTGTACCAAAGACAGAATGTCGGTCTAATTGGTCTGCTGCTCTTGGCTGCGTTTTAATGGATCCTCTAACAATTCGCCAGGATTTCGTCTGCACCTGCACCAGTATAGCAGTTAAAATTCTCCTCATCACTAATCTACACCCTCTGTAGCATAATTAGATTTATGCCAACTATGGCAGGCAACTTGAAGCAACAGCATATATCATGGACAGCTTCAGTTATAGCAGCTTGCTCGGATTAGGTTGCGTGGGAAGTGACTTTGACTTTTTTGATTGTTCCCTGACAGATGACTTATAGCAGTCTGCTAGTTTCTCTGAGTGTTTTGGACGCACTTTTCCTAATCTGGATTAGATTCTATTGCAACATTCTTTCTGCTCCGATGAGGGTGGGCCCATTGGGACTGCATAGTATCCCAAATAGACCCCGACATATTCCTACAATCTGGTTTATTTACGTGAAAATATTTTAAACATGTCTTCACGTGTGCAGTACAGCTTTGCAAAGAAAACGAATTCAAACGGGCGTGAGGAGTCCACAGTAAATTTTGTGAGTCACCTGAACTTTTATGGCTTAAAGTATTCTTGCCCAGATGCTACCATGCACGCAATAACAGTAAGATGACGACGGACCACTTGACTGATGTTGATCAAAGCGTTTTAGTTAAGCGCATAACTCGAACAATGAAGTGAAGTAATGCCTAACGGCGAGTCTTACTTTTTTACTTAGAACGGCATTAGTGTCATGTCAGGTCTTGAGCTTCAATTATTAGCCTTTCCAGTTGTAGCATGGTTGAGATCTTCGTTTCTTCAGGTATGAATTTAGGACTCTTCATATCGGAGCATAGATTGTTACTCGCTCTATATGTCCAAGCCATCTCAGACAGCGCTTCTGGATTCTAGGTGTCGGCAAGTTAGCATTGGACGTCGTAGATGTCTGTCTACATTGATTTGAATATCGACAAAAGATGTTTACACAAATCATGGGAGATCTACCAACAGACAGGGTGTAACCAGGCAGAAGAGAAGGGTACGCTTTTGTGGACCATATTACTTCACCGTAAAACGCAGAGGACAACGAAACTACAAGGCATGTGTATGTGGCCGTGTTCGTCTGTTCGTCAAAGCAGTACAGCTAGAAGTAGTATAAGTCTTATTTAGTCAAGAATTCATTTCAGCGCTTAAAACAGGTCTGTGGGTCGACATGGTTTGTGGCGAGGCATATGGTATACTACGATAATGGGAAAATTTTTGTTAGTGTCCGTATCGAGCTGGAAGAGTTCCGGAAATAGTTCATGGAACAGCAGGCGCAAGATAAAATGGCCTGAGCAGGCAATATTTCATCATATCCCCCCAAAGATCACCTTTTTCGAACAATTGGGCAAGCGTATTAAACATTTGAGGAGCTGACCACTGTGGTAGTAGACATCGAGGCCATTCTAAACTCCCGTCCTCTTTGCTTGATTTCCAGCGATCCCAGCGATGAGGCAGTATTAACGCCAGAACATCTTTCGATTGGGACATGTCTATACACTATTGTTGATTGGCGAAGTCTATTTCTAATAAAACAACATTTTTGGGCGCGCTGGTCTGCTAGAATTGCAGAGACGAGCTAAGTGGACATTGGCGTCGGAAGACAGTTCTCTCAACACTGGCTAATTTCTGTTTTTGAAAATTAGCGCACACTCATCGGTTATTTGCAGCCCTAAAATGTTTGTACACAGCGCGGGCGAAGTAAACTTAGAGAAGGAGAAAAGTGAGGTACCGATGTTCATTGGTCTTAAATGTTTGTAAGTTATAACCACTAGGAAATAGAGAACTCCGCAGGGCAATACATAGGAAAGTTTTACGGATTACAAACGAATCACGATATTTTAGAATACATCCGAAACTGGGCTTAACGGTGTATTGATGACAATTCATAGCGAGACGGGCGTTACGGTTAAATGTTTGAAGGCGCGGAATTACACTAGCGATTTCTATGGAGCACTGGTTGTGGAAATAGCGATAGAATAGAGAAAGACACGAGACATCACGTCGGTGTTCGACGGTGCCATTGTCTGATTGGTATTAGTAACACCTATGACCTTTTCTCCACGGTTTTAAATCCTATCTAGCAGGTGCAGGGATATTTTTTGACTCACCTGACCAGAAGTGGGTATTGTACCCTAATTTTGGTCGGATGAATGCCTTCTATATTCAGGCCAGATCAGAGGGGATGAAGTATTTCTTTCATCGCTTGAGGAAACCTAGACATTTCGATGTATTTTTGACGACATCGAATATGTGGTCATTCTAACGTAGCTTGTCCATTAGAATGACCACATACCGAGAATAGAAAGTTTTTCTGTTTCGAAAATGCAAGTGTCATTCATGGATAATGACTGGGTGCTTATATTTCGCTTTGACGACAGCAGAGAGCATTGTGTATTGGAAGCATTAAATTCCACTCTATTGATAGTTCCCCAATCAACTATGCGGAAGAGCAGGAGCATGAGTCCTGGAACGAATATGAAAAGCAGAGTATACTGTAGTCAGCAAAGGACTATATTGGATTAGAAGCAGCGGACAAGTGTTCGTTGATGAAAATTAAAAAGAGTGTTAGAGATTAAACGGAGCCCTGGGGCACACCAGCATTTATTATGTGAATATTAGACTTTAACCCATCCAAGATTACCTGAACTGAACGCTCCGAAAGGTTGGCCTTGTTCAAAGAGATGAGAGCTAGAATTATAAATGAGCGTTGGGATGGAGGATGAGGTAGAATTTCTAATGTTTTGATGAACAACCAAAAATGTTTACTACATTTGAGGAATTTTTCTGCCGTAGTTATATGTCGTACTATTTCACACGGATAAAAATGACATTGCAGTCATTACTGGATCGTTTGAATTTTTTTTGCTTTTCCTCTGTCGGGTTGGCATCGTATGACCGAAAAAATATTTTTCTAACCCTGATAGTCTCTTTACAGCTCGAGCCGTACCACGCCTTTTCTTTTGGTTTGATGCTCTTCATCCAACGGGGGGTAAAGAGTCTCATTCCAAAGATAATAGTGTCTGTGAGCATATCAGCAGCGGCATCGACCTTGTTATCCAGGAAACAAACTGAGCAGTTAAGTCTGCTCCAATAGGGTTTCTCGTATTGCCATACGGTTCTGCTGGGAATTTTTTCTCTATGACAGAATGGTCCGACTAGCCCAGAGCTGAAAGCACATCAACAGTGTACTTATCAGGGTGAAAAGTTAAAAATAATTCCAGGGTATTGGCAGTCTGCCAATTCGCGAAGATCTCAAGACCACCGTCCTTCAAGTGTTGTCTCTCCAGAAAGTCGAATTCACCCAGAATTGCGTTTACCAAAGGACCAGGAGGACACAGAGATACAATTCTTTGAATGGAGTCAGACAGCGCATCAAACTCGTTAGATGTCGAATTGCTGTCCAGTTTGGGGCTTCTGTAAATAAAGCATAATTTGCTTACGCAGATGGAATTTTAGCCCCATGAAGTTAAATTCCGGAGCATGGATCACATTGTGGTGGAGCCAAACTACATGTGAGAACAATTTTAAGAGACTTGCCCAGTAGATTGGCCTTCGGTTTTGAATTGCACTATACCTTTTAATTGTGTAGATTTCTTTTACCGCCCAACAAAACGAATTTTTTATTGCTTACCGTTCAAGGGCTAGTGTTTATTTACTTCTGTTTCTCAGTTTCATGTGGGAGATAGTTCATAGCTTGACGTGCCAGTACTCGTGTTCTTTGTGTCGGCAAAATGCCTCCGAAATCTAAGACTGAATTAATGCGGGAATCTAGTAAGCGTAAACGCGACCAATTACGCAACAGTGAAGGATCTACCCCAGAAAATGTAGCTGATTGTAAGCGTGAACAATGTAAACTACAGGCAGATGCAAAACTGTACTCTGTGTAGTCCACTGTAAGGTGTTATCAAAGGCTGCGTCATTCTTTGTTGACCAAGTTTTTCGTCTAGCCTTAGTTCACCAAAAGATGTAGACCACGCAATTCTCTTCTTAAGACTGGAAAATGCTACTCGTACGTTAGTCCCGACGATTTCAATATGTGCAGCATGACGGAAGATAGTGCCGGAGATATCTATGTTTGCATCTTCAGGTTAAATAAGCCAGATGATAGGGAAACCTGGTCTTAAATTTAGCTTTCTGTCAAATGACGAAGATCCTTTCTAATCCTTACTGCGCTGGTGGTGCCACATGGTACACTTGAACGAGCTTTACAAATGACGACAAATTGGCCTCTCATCGTACTGGAATGCAGCTTTATAATCGACTAAATGGTGGTGCGTGTTGGGCTGTTTCCCACAGATTCTCTCGAGGATTTGGCGCAGTGTAATTATCTGGTCAGTGATAGGCTTACGAGCTCTTAAGCTACACTGATAGGGTTCAAATTGTTTTTTGAGGATGAGTTTCAGTCATTTATATAATACGATTGTCAGACTCTAAGTATATGGACACTTAGCACACTTATCCATCGGGTTTTGGAGTAGTTGCCGTCATAGACTTTCTTGTTGACTGGTAGCTAAGTTGCCAGTCGCTGAGAATGCTTTATTCCAATGATATTTTGCTTATGAGCTGAGCCGTGTGCTAGGTAAGCTTCCCGTCTGCAGTCTTGATCAGTTTGATGGCATCTCATCCGCTCATGGGGCATTTTTTTTAGTCGTAGAAACGTTTTTAAGATTTCGCTGAAGTCTGGTAGCGCAACATCTCCGCTTTTATCGGTTACGGCCTTGGTTAAGTCATCTTATTTATCGGCAAAATTATAACCCTCAATCTTTGCGCTATCTGCGCCTATCCGCCTCATGCTTCTTTCAATTGGAAAAGTTTTTCTCATCCGTCCTCTGCTTTCTGCATCGATCCATAGCACCTCACGTTGCAGCTTATAGCAGAGTAGGAGATGTTTTCTCACTGCGCGCATTTTATCAGCGGGCTAAGTAGACTGTGAAAGAGCCAGACTTGTAAAGTGTTGGATGTCCGTTTACTAAACGGCACCTCGAATAGTATGTACCTCTAGGACACTGGAAGTGTGCTTACCATCCATCAGGGGACAGCCTGTATAAATCTAAGTTTTGGTACCCGATGCTACTTATTATATTATTATATCTTGCTGCAATGAAGTCGACCAGCCTCTTTTCGATATTCGAAAATTGCTCCTAGGGACGAATCCTTCCGATGATGTGGTAAGATGGTAGCAACCCATACATTTACCGGCGTAAGGGAAGATGAAAAGTGTAGCAGGCACTTGATAGTCACCAACTCAACATCGATGGTAGATATTGAAAATATTTTAGGACTTCCTTGTGAACATCCTCCAACTATCGGTTGCATCTTTTGCACTGCGTTGACGCAAACCATGCGTTTCACGGAGGAGGTATGCAGTCGTATGGAGCCATCTTTTCTTTTGAGTGTCCGAACATTTCGGGTTCATATCCTCAAATCATTGTCCATAATACTTTTGCAGGGCTTTAATCCAATGAATTCAAAGCGGGTTTTCTTCCACCCGGTGCATAGCCTCGCATGAGGGATAAGCTTCCCTCACTTATAATAATTGCTCCTTAATTCACTAGATACTTTACTACGCAGCTATACAGGGGTACTACGAGCAGCCTGTTTGTCAGCTAGGTTATTCCGGTTCTGGACAATCCTAGTGGTTAGCAATCAGTGTCTATCTCAATAGAAAAGAACGAGAGGTTCTCGCGTCCAAGTAACATGTGTAGAACTATAAGGGGTATGCATAACACAACCTATACTACCCATGCTCACTGCCTAAATTGGGTTTGTTTTGCCAAAGTTAGAAATTGACCAGAGGGGAAATATGAATAAAAGGATGGATTTCGCAAAGCCTTATACAAACTCTTCTGCTATAGTACATAAAATTCAATCGAAAATACACAGTATTCGAAAATACGAGTATACAACAATTTATTGTGTCAACATTTCGGTTTAATTGTTTGCCATTCATAAATTTTCATCAAATGACATCTGGATTGGACACATATCCAAAGAAACCGCCCCAAACCAGCTCCAGTTGGTCGCCAATCCAGTGGTAAACATAATAACTCCGCATTAAGTACTCATTCTGGCCACATTCGATCCAATTAGACCCTGTCACGGCGGTGGCTGTTAAAAACATTGCACAGCAAAGTTGGCCTTCATATGTGTACATACGAACTGCATTTAATTTATGACCAAATACGATACCCGTCCGAGGAGGTTATTCCTCCCTGACAGGATAGTTCAATGTCAAATTGCGACAGAAGGACGTTTTGAAATTTCGAAAAAAAAAAAAAAAAATGAAAATAACGGTCTGACTGTACGCGGCCAAAATCATCTTACGAATCGAATATCGCATTCCACATGTAACATAATTCAGAGTCCCAAATTTAATTTTTTCCACATGGCGGAACTGAAAATCAAATTCATATCGAACGTCCCGTGAAGTCCTTGTGCGAGTAGCTACGAGTGCGGAAAAAAATTCACTCGTTTGTCAATATTTTTTTGCCTTGTCGGTCATTTTGGACAATTTGTATTTCAACCACACATACACACAATCACATACGAGTTGGAACTTGGCAGTTGTGCTGTCGAAACGAGAGTACTCGTATAGCGTCGGACTTTGTGCATACAGTCAGCAATCCGAGGACCTTCTAGGGAAAACCTAAACTCTTATGTGAATATTCATATTTCGCAGTGGAAAAAAATTATTCAAAGCATCTCTTTTCTTCCTTTTTGACGGCATTGTTGATGTCGTTTTGCTTTTATTGGACTATTTGGGAAGTACTTCAAGCTCACTCTTATCATAGAACCGAGGATATTCGTACAATTGGGAGACTATTGCCGAAATGAACACATCGTCCGCAGTTTGGTATATACGTTTCAGTTACTTGATTTCACTGGAATATTCTATGGCATGCATGCGACTGCATACAGGCAGAGTCAGTGGTAAATTTGATGATGACCAAGCAATAAACCGATTACAATGTCCTTGTACTCACGTTTGGATAACATTTCTGATTTCTAATCACCGTATACAAAAGTGCGATGAATAAACTGAAGGGGTAATGTAGAAGTTGCGCATGAATGACATGAAAAAGGCCACTAAATTCTAAGCGAAGTATGTTACACCGCCAATTAGTACAAGTTGAGTGATTCTATAAAAAAAAATCGAAACGGATTTGTAAAAATAGCGAAACAGAACTTCTGATGCATTGCCATCTAGAAACACGAAACATTTT
This sequence comes from Volucella zonaria, assembly GCA_963966105.1. Lineage (NCBI taxonomy): Eukaryota > Metazoa > Arthropoda > Insecta > Diptera > Syrphidae > Volucella > Volucella zonaria. The sequence goes on along the minus strand of OZ014534.1, from coordinate 69,851,996 downwards.
CATGTTTCATCTTACTGTCGTAAGATTCTTGACCATGAAAATGACTGAACTCAGTCAAAACTCTTCATGCGGGTTACTGGCTCCAACTAATCTAGCCGCCTTCGACGAACAATGCACAGAAAAAGCTTGAGCAGGGCGTAAATTATTCGATCATGTAATGTTACAAAGCAATGAAAAGTCCTGAATATGGAGGTACTCACCGCTGAAGGAGCTGCAGAATGAAAAGACCTACAATGAGAGGAGAATCTAGACAAAGAAGGTTCGGACTTTGCGGACGTCACCTGAAGCCGAGAACTAATCCAGGAAATGCGGTGGGATGAACCGGAATCGGATCTGCACGTGAAATCTTTGGACCTTGAATATGCCGCGAGCAACCGAACAATTTGCGGCGGCCCTAGACCGCTATAAAGCAGATATCACCGCCATCCAGGAAGTGCGGTGGGATGGACCGGCCTAAAGAATGATATAAAACTGTGATGTTTACTACGGTGATTGATACAGGGAACGTAAACAGCGTCTATTTGGATGCGGATTTGAAGCGGCAGACTTAGGAAAGAAGTCTTGAGCTTTCGGTACGTGAGTGAATGCCTTATAACAATCCGTATCAAAGGCAAATCTGCTAACATCAGCCTTATATGCGCTCAATACCCAACAGAGGATAAGGACGATAATACCAAAAAAAGTTCTTACGAGCTCCTCGACAAAACTTACGAGCAATGTCCGATATATGAAGTTAAAATTGTCCTAGGTGACGCTAGTGCCAAAATTGGAAAGGAGGACATCTTTGGTAGCACAACCGGAAAACATAGAAACCCTTGGTTCGATGAAGTGTGCTGGCAAGCACATGCTTACAAAGTGGCGCGGACGAGAGCGACTCGTGAGCTCTACGAGCAAAAGAGGCTTCTCCGGAGAAAAAAAGAAAGAGCATGAGAAGCGCGCGATCGGGGAAATAGAGAGGTGCTACACCAGGAATAATGTTCGGAAGTTTTATCATAAGGTAAAACGAACGTATCAGGATAATAAGATCCAAACGGAAACCCATAGAGATGAACCAGGAAGACTTGTAGTAGAGTCACAGTCGGTGCTGAGGATTTGGAAAAACCATTTCTGCAGACTGCTAAACGGCGAAGACGACACAAATTCCACTGTCAGACAGAGCGAACCATTCAATATTGACGATGCAATTGAAGAATTCCCTCCACCCGACCAAAATGAAGTGAGGATAGCAATATCTAAACTGAAGTCGAACAAGGCTGGCGGGCTGGACGGCCTACCCGCCGAACTATTTAAGACAGCAGCTGATGGTAGAGAGCATACACCGACTCATTTCCCAGATTTGGACGGATGAATGTATGCCTGATGAATGGAGCCTCAACATGGTTTGCCCGGTTCTAAAGAGAGGTATCAGTCTCCTAAACATCGCAAATAAGATCTTGTTTACCGTATTATGCGATCGTGTAAAACCATTTGCCAACGATCTGATTGGACCCTATCATTGCGGTTTTAGGCCCGGTAAGTTCATTCACACTACGGCAGATCTTGGAGAAAACCCGTTCAGATCGATACTCACCAACTTTTTATCGATTTTAAAGCCGCACATGACAGCATATATAGAGGCATGTCTAGTTTTAGCATCCCTGCGAAACTCATCCGCTTGTGCAGGATAACGATGGAGAAAGCTCGCTGTTGCATCAACGTCGGTAACGATCTAGCAGAGACCTTTGATAGCAAAAAAGGATGTAGGCAAGGCGACGCGCTGTCATGTGACTTCTTCAACATCAAACTCACAAGCCAACACATGAGGTATGTTCATTTGCTTGCATACTCCGACGATATTGATATTATTGTTAGAGCACAGCGAGCTGTCACTGGTGCGATTCGAGTATAAGAAGCAAAATGGGTGTAGCGGTAAACGAGGCAAAACAAATTATATGCTGTCAACAAGAAGGGACATCCAACATCGACAAATCGGCTAAAATGTCACAATCGACCTGTAACTTTGAAGTAGTAAGGGGCTTTGTCTACCTCGGCTCCGCTATCACATCTGGAAACGGCAACTCTTCCGAAATCAAACATAACGCTTGCAAATCGCTGTTCCCTTGGGCTGAGAAGGCAACTGTGTAGTAAGGCCCTCTCCCGAACAACCAAGGGAACTCTATATAAGACCCTAGTAGTCCCAGTAGTGCTCTATGGTTCCGAAGTATGGATCCTTTATAAAGATATCCTTGGTCGTTTTGAGGCAAAAATGCTTCGTAAGATATTTGGTCCCGTATGCGTTGACGGGTTCTGGAGGAGACGATTCAACGATAAACTCTACGAGCTGTACAGCGTCATCGACCTGGTCAAAAAGTTGAGCATTGAGCGTTTGAGATGGACATATAGAGCGAATGAACACCAACGCTCCGGCCCGCAGAATCTTCGACTCTAATCTGGAGGGACAACGCAGCAGAGGAAGGCCTCGCCTTAGGTGGCTCACGCAAGTGGAAGGGGATCTCAACCAATCTGGAGTGCGCAACTGGAGTCAGTTTGCCAAAGACCGCGTTAATTGAAGAGGCTTGTTGGTTGAGGCTCAGGTCCACCCCGGACTGTAGGGCCACGTAAGTAAATAAGTAACCACGATCTTTTGACTACGACCTCGTAAGTATTAACTTATCAGACGCACCGACCTAGCATTAAATCCAAATTTTAGCTTTTTCTACTTAGATTATCATAGTTTACACGGTCAAATGCCTTATAAAAATCGAGTAGACAGAGTCCAAGTCATAAGCAGCCCGTTCGTCATCAAGTATTTTTATTATAGGCGTAGTCCACTAACTACGATTTGTTCGAAAGCCCGACTGAGCTGGAGACAACAAGTTATATTGAGCAAGATAATTAGATAATTCTAAAACTTTTCAGAGACATGATGGGATACTTTCATAGCGAAAATCTGCCGTCGATACAGGATTAGGTTCTCTTTTTAAACAGGAATGATAATAGCTAACTTCCAGTTGATTGCATGCATGAGGCTACTCAGGAAGTAAGGCATAATCATTTTTATAAATCGGATTCCATTTTCGCCAACGTCATCTGATTTGGGTTGATAACCTTAAGCTGTGACTATTCGGAACGAAACCCAGGTTCACATCTGGCATACTATCAGATTCATCTTTTTTTGACAATTTCAATAAACCCCAGATTGCTCCAAAGCTTCTTATGGGATTGTTTGGTTTTTTGGGCAACTCCGCCTTGGAAGAAGGCTTGGGTCTAATGGCAAAGCAAATTTGTTAATAGAAGCAAAATCCAGGAACTGTAAAGATGATCTTGCACAGGAGCCTGACAAGTCAATGTCGTACGTACAAAGAAATAAATCATGACTAGAAACATCTTCAAGCGACAGTTGACCCTGGAGTAAAAATTCATATTGATCACATACGAAACAGAGAGGTGGCGTAAGCTTTAGTCACAACTAAACCGCAACCGGCCTTAATGTCACCGCATATAATTATATGCTCATGAACAGCGAAAAACTGTTGAATTTCTAAGAACAGCGGCGGGTGAGAACAACTTCTATTCGGGTTATGTGCGACACCTACCATAGACGTAGTGTTATCATCGGTCATCTCTAGCAAAATATATTCTATGTCACTGCTATTCGATTCGGTTATTATTTTACATTTTAGTGATATGTTGTAATAGACTGCACCACAAGATGTATTAGTGATCTTATTATTACTCTTAACTTTATATCCATAGACATAATATAAATTATCATTATTTTCGTCCAATTCAGAAGCCTCAGACTTCCTAACTTGAATATCCTTAAAAAACGCAGAGACATAGCTGACATTCACTTCATTGATCGACTGCTCTCTGGTTCTGTGGATGGCATCTGCCTCTAAAACTCTATTTACTTCAACATTAACTCTCGTAATTTACGATATCCTCCTCTTTTCTTAGAATATACCCACAGCACCTGTTATGGTTACAACGAACCGTTCTCCGGTATGTTCGGAAAGGTCAACTCAAACCTCTTCGTTTTTTTTATTTCAACCTCAGCACTCTTGGTCTCAAACCAGATCTCCTCCTCCATTCCTGTGGTTGCTAGTTCTTCAGTTTTTAAGCCCTAGTTTTTAATTTATATAAATGAGAACACTAAATTTAAAAAAAAATTAAATCAAAATTAAATTGAATACATTCGAAAGGTTGAATTCACTGAGACTTGCTTGGAAATGAAATCGAAAGTGAACTTGCTAGGCTATGCGCTAGGACTCTCTGCGTTATTCATTAGGTATTCCAAAAATATCTGCCCACAGACCAAACGAATACTTGCCTCACGTATCTAAGACATTATCTACTGTTTTTCAAAAGGAAAGACTTTAGACTGCTATCTGGCATCGTAACATCCTGTGACGCTTACTGTGAGAGTTATGACGTCACCGCGGAGCAATATCTTTGTGAGTGTCCGGCCTAAGCTCGATGGCACTCGACCTTGATATGGAGGCCGCTGGTACTGAGGGCACTTTTCCACTTGTGTTCACTCTTCTTTCTACGAGTGAAACTAAAATAAAACATGCAAGACATTCCGACAGAAAATCAACATCCTCTTCAGCATCGCATACGAAAACTTATGCAACACATTGATGACCTAACCGACTCTGAAAAAACGTGTTTGAAGTTCAAACGGACCGGACGTGCAGAATGACTTTGGAAAATTTCAGCTCCTTCATTGGAAATCGCTGAGGTATTTGTTAATTTGCTTAAATGGAAGTGTTGCAGTATGTGCTCAATCCTTCTATTCCGAACAATCTCTGTGAAATTCTCTAGGATAGGTTGCGTCCACATTAGTGCAACGGTTACTGCAACAAAATTATACTTTTGTACCATTCCATGTCCTAGGAGTATTATTTCTTCTCATTTCAGAATGGTTGTCTCTGTTTTTTTTTTTTAGCTCTTTTACCTAGACGTTCATCGCGAATACGTCACAGATAATGGAATGATGTCATGTGGCTTTTTCCAACATAACACACATTTATTTGAAAGTATATCTAAAAACTAAGCAGCCAAGGCAAGTCTAGACGACTTTCGTATTCCATTTTGAACATACACACCACAACTACAGCCCGTTAGAGGGTTACGATTGCAGCTCAACCTGCTGCTAAAGAACCCCTTTAAGACGACTAATTTCCTGGATCGAACGAAGAATGCAATTAAACTTTTCCGAATTGGATGCAGTAAACTTCAAACTCAGTACTCAAAACGTGGATGGGCTTCGTTTACCTTTTGCCGGTTCTTTATATGCACGCGCTTCCAAACCCCTAATCGTAGAGCGTACTTTGACGTTTGCTTTCGGTTGATGGTAGTACTCGTACTACTACCAACATCAGCACAATACCAGTAGTGAATGTTCGTTTTGCAGTTCATCGTAATCAGCGATTACAATCCGACACATCCTCCTCTAGATTTACACGGAAGTGGGTAAACTTTGAAGGAAAACCACATGACTTTGTACATGTGGCACATTATACACGGGCTTTCCAAGCCCACACCTACCCCATGCCGGTGCCCGGTGTAAGTGTTCGTTAAGTCAACTGCAACTGGGTAGAAGTATTCGTATATTGAGGTGACAGGTAGTACCGACTGCGTCACTAAGGAAAACAAATGCGACGAGGTATTCATTACAAATACACCTTGAACCTGAAGAGTCACCGGGAAAGTATTTTAAAAGTCATTATAAACTTCGTTGGACTCCTCGCGGGGTAAGGGGATTGGGAGTGGTAAGGAGGCGAGCTGTTTTCAGTTGTCGTACGTTAATTTTGCGTGATGCTAGAATACACTCTACAACTACTCAGTGGAGGCTAATTTGGAAAGTGCATGCAGCAGGAGGTGTAATGAGTGTTCGTACAAAGGTGAATGTATGAAATCGTGAAATAGGGGAACCCTTTGAATACGTAAAGGATTTAAGTATTTTAGTTGCATGAAAGGCTGCAGCTTACTACATTCGAAAGAATTGCTAAAGCTCGAACTGACAGAATTGAAGAATCCAGGGACGAAGCTGAGTGGTGATTGTTGATGAGGTGTAATCTTTTAAAATTCTTGGGATAGAGTATTAAAGCATTTAAGGATTCGAAAAGGCTTTAATTTAATATTATCGGTCACCATATCGTCATTTTATTTTTGATGTAGTGAGGACGTTATTTGTTATGACAATAAAGCATTATATTGCACAGTGTTCTTTAGGCAGCAAAATCAGAGTTTCTTGTAACTCTCAAGCTTGCGTTCCAGTACTTACAATCAGTAGAATGAGTTTGCAGATTTTAACAATAGCTTACAGTCCAGGGTGGACCTGGGCCTCTCCAGTTAGCGCGGTTTCTGACTAACTGCCTCCATTTACCCATTCCAAGTTGGTAAAGGTCCCCTACATTTGCGCGCGCCACCTAAGACAAGGTCTTTCTGTACTGCGTTGTCCCTCCGAGTTGGAATCGAAGATTCTTTGCACTTGTACCTTGGTGTTCGTTTGCTCTACATATCTTAGTCATCTTAGGCGACTAACCTCGACCCCGTCAATGCAAAGTGTTCAAAACGGCCAAGGATATCATCATCCACCTTTTTTAACGTCCATACTTCTGCACCATAAAGCAAGACTGGGATGATAAGCGTTTCAGTCTTCTTAGAGTTTCTTGAGTAATCCTTATTACTCACTTGCCTTTTTAGGCCGAAGAAACAGCGATAGATCTTCGCTTGATTTCTAATGGGATGTCATCATTAGATTTAATAGCGGAGTGGATGTACTCCTATACAAAATCCCTGAGTACATCAAAGCTATAGTTGACTATTGTGACGGACTGCCCTATTCGTCAACTTAATCCATTTTTTCCGCTTCTGCTCCAATACTAGCGAACGCCCGAGAGACAGCTTGCTGAGTTCTGCCAAAGCTGTCAATGTCATCAGCGTAGTTGTACAGACTTTTAGAAAATTGTGCCTCTGATGTTGGTTTGTGAGTTTCGTTCAATACTCCAAAGTTTGATGTTGAAAAGGTAAGACGACACCGCATCACCTTGCCAAAATCCATTTTCGACATCAAAGATCTCGGAGAAATTGCTTCCGGCCCTCACGTAGAAGCGATCGTTCTTCGTAGTCATACGGGATAATTTGATCAGTTTGGAAGGGATACAGGCTCTGTATAGCTAGTATGTATCTATAGATGTTGTCGTATGGGGCCTTAAGATCGATAAAGAGGTGATACATATCGATTTGGACTTCTTGGATTTTTTCTAGGATCTGTTGCAAGTTGAATATTATGTCCGGTTGTGGTCTTACAGGGGCCTCAAATCGCACTAATACGAGCTAATCTTCTGTTAAAAAAGCCTCTTTTGTGCTAGGGTTCGTTTTCGTCGATTAAATCTTGGAAATGAGTTGGTGCATGCTCTCTACCAAGTTACCTCCCGCTGCCTTAAATACTTCGGTAGGTAGGCCGTCCAGTCAAAACCGCTTTAGGCGTTCACACAATACAGCACAGTGGAGCCGATGCCGGCGGGACTTATATTTACTTCTATACTAAGCGCAGTTCAAAGATTTTCTTTCATGTGGACCGGAAAAACAATTTTGAGGTTTCATTTTTAACTGATACTATCGTTCGACCATATTTTACAATTGAGTTGGTGTATACTCTTTACCAAGTCGTCTCCGGATGATTTCAGCAGCATTTTTTGACTCAAGAATTGGCAAGGAATTGTTTCTTCGTTCAGGTCGGACGAACTAAATTGTTTGATATCGCCGTACAAATTGACTAGCTAGCTAGTCAACATCGAAACATAGAGCAAATAACAGAGAACTCTTGAGTTAAGATAGATCTCAAATACAGATCCTCAAGATAGCTGGGATGGTTAAAGCCCCTTTTTAAATCCCAAGCGGATGGCAGCAGTATCCACTAGATAAGAACAGATCGAAAGGTGCAGTACTTCTGGCTAGGGCTCTTCAAGAGTTAAGAGCTCATTAAGATTCGTATATTTGAAGAACGTTGTGGGATTTCAAAATCCCACCGGTAATTTTATAGAGTTATAAAAAAAGCATAGGGAACTCAGCACTGACCATGGCAGACTTGTACTCTATATCTGCGCTTAGTAACGTCGGTGTTTGTGCTTTTTATGTTTGTCTTTCTTTATACTGGCTCGGGAATTCAGAGTGGATATTGCCAATATACATGGGCTAAAAAGTAATCACTTTTCTGCGTACGTCCACGTCTGTAAGTACCTGTAGGTAGATCCCCGTACACACTTCTCAGACCACTCTGATCTGAAGCTACCTGGCTACGAACTAGTTCCATTATTCTTCTCTCGCCGCGGTCTTGCCATCTACGTGCGTATTGCTGTAGCTTAACAAACTCCACCACAATACAGTCCCTGTTCCAATCCGGAATTCAATTTCATGTGGTTAAAATTCCATCTCCGTAAGCAAATTATCCACTACTGCTTTATTTACAGAAGCCTCTAACTGGACAGCAACTCGACCTTTAACGAGTTTGATGCGTTGTCTGCCTCCATTCGACGAATTGTATCCCTGTATCCTCATACTGAAATCGTTATTACGGGCGATTTCAAAATGCACAATTCTGGGTGGCTTCGACATTCTGGACAGACAACACCCGAAGGACGGTGTGTTGAGATCTTCGCTGCGGAAAATAACTTAACCCAGCTTGTAAATGAGCCCACATGAATACCAGACGTTGACAGTCATACTGCCAACACCCTGGACTTGTTTCTAACTTCTCACCCTGATAAGTACATCGTCGATGTGCTCTCCCCTCTAGGCTCGTCGTACCATTGTGTCATATCAGCAAATTTCTCGTACACCGACCACATAGTTAGAGAAAAGATTCCTAAAAGAACCGTATGGCAATACGAGAAAGCCAAATGGAGCGGTCTTAACAGCTTTTTTAGGAATTTTAACTGGTCGTTATGTTTCCTCGATAACGACGTGGACGCCGCTGCTGACATGATCACAGACACCATTCTCTTTGGAATATAAACTTCGTGCCTCATCGGATGAGGAGTATCAAACCAAAAGAAAAGGCATGGTACGACTCGAGCTGTAAAGAGACTGTCAGGGTTAGAGAAATGTTTTTTCGTTCCTTTAAGGCCAGCCCAACAGAAGAAAACCGAAAAAAGTTCAAACAAGCCAGAAATAACTGCAACGTCTTTCTTAAACGTGTAAAATTCCAGTACGACCAAAAACTAATGCAAAAGATACTACAATGTCCCAAAGGTAGTAACAATTTTTGGTCGTTCATCAAAAATATTAGAAATTCTGCCTCATCCTCAATCCCAACGCTCATTTACAATGACATTCCAGCTGTCAGCTCTTTGGACAAGGCCAATCTGTTTCCTGCACACTTTGCGGCTAGCTCAACTATCCCAGATTGTGCTTTGTCTCCGCCTACACTGGACTGCGTCGATTCTTCAATGGAACGAAACCACTTTCGCACTCGTGTAGTAGCAAGAGTACTTAAAGATCTCAACATACATAAATCCGCTGGTCCCCCTTCTTCTGAAGAAGTGTTCTTCCTCGCTGGCAAAACCAATGCCTAAGCTTTTTCATCAATCCTACTCTTTAGGACGCTTTCCGAACAGTTGGAAAACAGCTTTTGTTCAGCCGGTCCATAAAAAATGCGAATCTTCTTTTCTCTCCTCCTATAGACCTATTGCACTAACTTCCCTTCTCTCCAAAATTATGGAAACGCTGATAAACCGTCAGCTCATAAATATCTAGAAACACGAAAACTTCTCAATGACCGGCAATATGGTTTTCGTAGCAACAGGTCCACTGGTGATTTGATGGCATGTCTCACCGAAAAGTGGAACCAAAGCGTACATCAATCTGGCGAAAGCAAGTTAGTTGCACTTGATATTTCTAAGGCATTTGACAGAGTTTGGCATCAGGCTCTTTTGTCGAAAATGTGTGCATTTGGGATCGATGACTCTCTTCTTCAATGGATTAGAAATTACCTTTCGGAACGTTCAATTCAAGTTGTCTAAGATGGTTTCAAATCTGATATTCACAAGATAAATGCTGGTGTGCCCCAGGGCTCCGTTCTGTCTCCGACACTCTTTTCAATTTTCATCAACGATCTCTTGCCTGCTACATCTAATCCAATATACTCCTTTGCTGACGACAGTACTCTCTGCTTTTCATATTCGGGAACGGCAGCGTATGCTAAGCTCATTAAATTCGGATATCAGCAGCATAACCAATTGGGGAACTATCAACAGAGCGGAATTTAATGCTTCCAAACCTCAATGCTGTCTGCTGTCATTAAAGCGAAATTTAAACATCCAGCCATTATCCATGGATGGCACTTCCATCGTCGAAACCGAAAAACTTTCCATTCTTGTTATGTGTGCCAATGACAACTTACATTGGAATGACCACATATTCGGTGTCGTCAAAAATGCTGCGAAATGTCTAGGTTTCCTCAAGCGATGTAAGAAATATTTTTCCCCACTCTGATCTGGCCTCAATATACATATAAGGCATTTATCCGTCCGAAATTGAAGTACAATGCCCACATCTGGTCGGGTGAGCCCAAAACATCTCTTCACCTGTTAGATAGGATGCAAAAACGTGCGATAAGACTCATGGGTGATACCAATATCACTCAAACAATGGGCACCATCGAACACGTAATGTCCCGGTTATCACTGTAACATTTTTTTTCCACCACCAGTACTCCACGGAAATTGCCAGTAGCATTCCGCCCCTTCGAACTTTTAACCGTAACACACGTCCCGCTATGAATGCTCATCAGTATACCCTCAGGTCGTACTCTAAAATATCGTGATTCGCTCCTAAGCCATACAACTCGCTTATGGAATGCCCTGCCTAGCTCTTTATTTCCTAGTCATTATAACCTTCAAACATTTAAAACCAACGTTCACCGGTACCTCTCTTTCCATCATCATTGATTTTCCTTCTCCCGCGCTGTTTGCAAACATTTTAAGGGTACTAAAAAAATAATCCCTTGAACGCGCGCAAATTATATAAAAAAAAAACAATGGCAGACTAGAAATTGGTTGTTCGAGGCTTGCACGGAAATATGGACATTTGCAGGTACTGGGTATAGCCTTTCAAAGTTTTTTCTCCGCATCCGGACAAACTTATACTCTAAAGATTGGGGAATTACAAGTATAGGTATCCTCTTGTCGGCAAGACAACTCGTATATGCGTACTTTCCCATGCAGAGCTTTGCCTGTTTTCTGATAGACTCGTATAGCACTGCTGCATCTTGCAACTGGGCAAGTAACATGATCGAAATGAAGTCTCTAATTTCCTATCCTATTTGCGCGACTTGGGCGGTTAAGAGAGTTTATAGTATTGTAAATACATAGATGAGAGAGTATATTCTGCAATGTTGGTAAACAAAATAGATGTTTTGAATGCGAAGTGAAGACAAGTTGTTTACAACCCTTACCCTACCTACTTAAATCCTGTCACCGCCCCGCTCTTCTGCCTGACTGGGTGAGTGGATTCTACTGCATGGCATATTTCGCAATAGGGCCGTTTTAAGGTGTGACCAATTCATTTGTACTTCCTCCTCCGTATGGTGACGTCTCTAGGTTCTTAACCCGTTCTTAGATAAAGCGGTTCGTTGGAGATGCGGTTCGGCCACAAAATCCTTAATATGTTACGGACACTTCTATATACGAAGGTTTGCAGTTTTCGAGTGACAATGTTGACAACCTTCCAAGTACTATACCCGTATAGTATTGTAGTACTGGACAATCTCAGCTTGATTTTTGTGCTGAGAACATTTTCGATAGTATTCCCAATGCAACAATGGCCGACACGAAGCTTGCAAAATATAGAAAATGTTATCCGGCAATGCTGAGTTGAGCGTAGGAACACACATTGCCTTTGTTTTCCCTGCGATTATACATAGTAAGCCCTACTTTGTTTGCCTCAGCTTGCACATGTTATGACATTTGGTGGAGATCCATTATTTTATGTACAAGGAGGAAAACATCCTAAGCATAGTCCAGGTGTTTGAGGTAAGTTGCTATTGTCCACTTCAATACTTGGTTTCTTTCAGTTAGTGCTACTCGAAATATATCGCTGATGACTATCAGAAATGAAAACGGTGAAAGTATACAGCCCTGACGTACTCCACTATGGACTTCAGAGTCATCTGATACCTTAGCATTGTGCAGAGTAGTGACACTTACCACCATCCTAAGTAGCCCCAATAATAGCTATAAGTTTTCCCGAGATACCTCTCCCACGCAAGGGTATCCAGATACCATCTCTGTTTAAACTGTCGGAAGGCTTTTCAAAGTCGATGAACAGTATATGTAAAGGAAACGTGAATACGATGCATTGCTCAATGATGATTCGTAAGATGTTGATGTGATCTGTGCAAGAGTATCCACACCGAAATCCCGCCTGTTCAGCATTGAGTCTAGACACAATTTTAATCGCTCTAGAACTATCTCAGCTACTATCTTGGCTACGGCTGGGAGACCGCATATTTCTTTTCAGTTCCCTTGAATGTGGGAAATTGCCCTTCTTTGGAAGCTTGATGATCAACCGCTCACTTTTCCAAGCACTAAAAATGAGCGATCAGAGTAACTCTGCCGATGTTGTTGGCGTCGGTTGAAAAAGCTCAGGAAGGATATCATCAATATCTATCGTTTTATTATCTACTATCTCTGTGTTGCTTGGAGGTCCGGCTCGAATTCGGGTATTTGTTGCTGCGGCACACTCGTTGGAATTTGAGATTATGACGCTTTCGCGAAATCTTCTTTCCATCTGCTGAGTGATCCTCATCAGAAATCAGCAGACTGCCATCTACACTTTTTACTGGATGTTATTTAAAAGTCTGACCACCAGTATGTTCTTTTGTGATGATGTAGACGGTCTTACTGTCACACCTGCCAGCTGATTATTCAACTTCGAGGCCAGTATCTGCTGATAACCATATGCTGTGACTTTGTGACCAACATAGGCAACCTCCCCAGATGCAAAAACATTTTTCACAGCATTCCAATGCTCATCCATATCTTCATGCATTGAGTTGCTCATTGTTTCTGCTTCTGTCCCAAGATGGTCCCAGAATTGCGCACTAGGGGATCCAGAAGTCTATCGGTATTGTACCTGGTAACTCGCAGTAAGTTTGAGCGATTATTCTTGACGGATTCAGTACGAAGGCGGTATAGTGGCTAACATAAGATGACGTCGGACGAAATTCCGATATTCACCTTTGTTTCGGACGTCCAGGACGCAATTTCTGAAACTTTGATGTATCACAAAATGGTCGATTTGATTTCACTTTCGTTGCCTGTCAGATGAGACTCAACTTACTTTGTAGCAGGCCTAGTGTATGAAGAGAGTACCTCCAATGACTAGCTGGTTGGTATTCTAGCAATCTCCAAACCGTTTCCCATTAGCATTGTGGTCTCCGAGGCCGTGAACTCCCATCACGTGTTCGAGCGCTGAATTGTCGTTGCCTACCTTAGCGTTGAAATCCCCCATTAGGACTACGTGGTGGTCCTCGTTAGGCGTTAAGATTTTGGGGTCGTCAAGTTGACTGTAAAAATTATCCTTTTCGTCCTGAGTCTCGGTTGCCGTCGGCGCAAAGAACCGGATGATGGTAATTTTTCTTGACCTACTCTGAAATCTGGCCTTCAATATCCGATCACTGTACGGCTTCCAAGATATGAGGCTGCCTCTTGCTGTTGGTGTTAGCATCAGCCCTACGCCGGACTCTCGAGTGCTTACGGTTGGTATTCCAGAGTAGAGCAAGATGGTGCTTTTTGTGGGCGAGTGGTATTCATCAACATCCAACCATCTTATCTCGCTTAACCCCAAGATGTCCATGTTATATGGCGAGAATTCTCGTTCAAGTTGGAGGAATCTGGCATTCTGAGGATCTTTGTCTCGGGAGTCGAGGAGGGTCCTAACATTCCAGAATCCAATCGTTGCCCGTAGTCAAAATATCAGTCCGCATCCGAGTCCTGCTGTGCCGCTTCGGATCAATATATTTTTTTTACGGTTGTGGCTCACTTGGCCATAGACTAACTGACACTAATCCACTTCTCAATTTGCGATGACGCAGCGAGAAGGTGTGAATTAGGGCTTGCACTAACAGAGCTACAAGATGTTCGACTTTAGAGGCCTCTAGCTCGTTATTTGGCGAACCAGCATCTATCGAAGGATGCTGTTTCTATGAAGCCTAATGTTAGCCGTTGCTGTCCGCAGCCCTTGAACATCATTTGTTCCTTAAAAAGAGCCACATACATCATTTCTCAAGCCAGAAAACTAACTCAATCAGCTAATTCCTGGCAGCACCACAAGTCAAAACGGTTTTGAATTGAAAGATTTTTTAATTCAATCATCACTTGCAGGAGCAAAAACGAAAAATGAAAAACACCAAATGAACATCTGAAAAAGATTGCAAATTAAATATTTATTGTTTCCGCATCCTTGTAATGGAATCACTCATTTCTTATCATCCCACAGGCATAAAGTATGTATATACCAACCCACTTGGAAGAAAACAAATACGCCGGGGCTGTGGTCGAGCATCAGCATTCTCGTATCTGTCTGCAAACGCCGCCACCACTGCCACTATTCGTACCACTGCCATTACCCCGGAGGTAATTTTAATCTTCGATGTGCAAAGCTAACATTTTGGAAAATATTTGTGGCATTCCAGCATCCAAGCATCCAAATATCTAGCTTCCTCATATGAATTTCTCTTTTCCTGGCTGCCATCATCGCCGGGAATCCTTGGTTTCTCTTATTCGCAAACATGCAGTCGTAGTTCAGCTGTTACTACTCGGTCGACTGTGAATATCCTCGACGACCACGCGTCATATCTTTTGCAGGGTGATGTGGAACAGTACTGACTTCCGTTTTGGTAGTTCAGTATGAGGTATAGAAGGACATGGTACTCGGTTTCTGGCTTCTGCTGTTCGGGGGATTCGTCTCCAGGTAAATATTTGATTTTTGCATTAAAGTCAATTTGCTTCCATGATTCTGTAATTCATTGTTTGCTATCTTGGAGGGTGTTTAATTTAGTTCATCCCTTGTATTCCTTCCTTCTTGTTTCGATTAAGAGTCACTCTCAGTTGTTTGTGTGTTGAAGTGGCAGCCGGATGTGTGGTAGTTTTTTTTTGGTTTCACTTGGTAAGGAATGTGCACTCGGTAAAACTAGATTTTCAGGTATTGTGTTCCCTTTGACAAAATCGAAATAATCAAACGAGTAGTACTCGTAGGACAAGAGGTTTGGTAGGAAAGAGGGGAAATTTCAGTAAAGAATCATTTAAGATAAAATTAATGACCAATGTTTGTAAACAGAGGATTCGCAAGTGCTTATTTGCAATATCACTGTCTGTATACCTTTCACTACAGTTTCTCTCATAGGTCTTCGGAAAGTTCAACTTCGGGAACCACATCTTCCACAGACTACATTTTAAGCCCATCAAGTCCTCAAGTCCGTCGTTTATGGAAAAGTAGCATGCGCGGCAGTCCGGTTAAGAACTCAATTTGTACCAGCCAGCGTTTTGATATCGCAACTCATGTAACTTATTGTTGAGGAATATTGCAGGGAAGTCGCTAAATTCATCCTGTGGAGTTCTTCTGGCA
This sequence comes from Volucella zonaria, assembly GCA_963966105.1. Classification (NCBI taxonomy): domain Eukaryota; kingdom Metazoa; phylum Arthropoda; class Insecta; order Diptera; family Syrphidae; genus Volucella; species Volucella zonaria. The sequence continues at coordinate 69,836,378 of OZ014534.1, read as the reverse complement.
AGATGTCGCCAAGTGAACTGAAGAGTGATTTGAATAATATTCATTGTCCAGTTAGAGCCAGTGCTTGACAAGCGTAAATAAAATGTTGTTGAAGTTGGGTGGTTAGGTGGTTTGGAGACCTGTCCTTTCCCTACTTTCGATGAGGAGAGACGACTAGTTATTGTCGTCTAGAAGAATGCTAAACAGCAACCAAGTCGAAGTGGGGAGGACAATAGTTCGAGTCCGCGGATTTCGAGAAAATTCCAACATCCCCACTGAATAAACATTGAAGTGGAAAAAAAACCGAAGGTCCGTCAGATCGTGGATACCGGCTAGCCGAAGATCCCTCGAAAGGAGCCGTTACCAAAGTCATTAATCAGAGCATCTGAAACGCAGCAACATCCGGAATCTACAAGAAAAAAAGTCTGGGGCAATGATATAATGTCCCAGGACAAATTGCATAATCTGTTGCTCAGCGAAGGCCCAGATATGCTTTTGGTTAGCGAAACAGAAATTTAATCAGAATTGCAAAATTGGATACAGTGGTAACAATGTATAAAGATGGGACCGTCCTTACTCCTCACGACAGCATAGAGAGAATCTCAGTACGGCACTTAGGTATCTGACCGGATAGGTGTCTAAATTTTTATATATGGATGCGTGTCTTTATAGAGCCAATAAGGCTTTAACTCTGTCAATAAGACTGTATCAAAGCAGTAAACTTGACTCTACTGTGAAGATTTATTTACTTGATGGAATCGATTCGTGTGTCGTAGAAACAGAGCCTCCGAACTGTACTGTCTGTCTGTCTGTCTGTACAGAACACCAAAGTCAAATTATAAAAAAAATATTACCCTAACAAGGCACCTTACGATGCGGCTCATCTAGATAACTATTCTATGAGAATAGCAATGCATTTGTACAAAACTCACAAGAAGAACACAGAGAGCTGTCAATAGAGGGTTTTAGGCTATTGAAATAGAAGTTGCAAGGATGGGCTTACAAACAAATGATGTTAACAAAGAGGAAAACACACAACTTCGAGGCCCAGGACAAAACGTCATGATAGGCAGCTACTATCATACCTTGGAGTAGTAACTGACTTTATATACATCGACTCCGCTGTTAACTTCGGCAACAACACCAGCTCGGAAATCATGTGAAAAACGACCGTTGCTCATTGATGCCTCTTGGGACATAGAAGGCAATTGAGTAGTGAAGACCTTTCTTGAGCAACCAAAAAGACATCATGCGAAACATTGATGATCCCAGTCCTGCTTTACGCAGAAGCTTGAACACTGACGAACTTTGATAAGAACTATATGGCAATACAAGAAAGCCCATTGGAGCGGACTTCACACGTTCTGTATGAATTTTAACTGGTTGCTATGTTTCCTCGACAACGACATGGATGCCGCTGCTGATATGATCTCAGACACTGTTGCCTTTGGAATGAGATCTTTTACCCCTTAACAGATGAAGAGTATCAAACCAAAAAAAAAAGGCGTAGTACGACTCGTACTATAAAGTAACTGTCAGGATTGTTTTTTCGGTCCCATAAAACCGAACCTACAGAGGAAAACCGAAAAAAGTTCAAACGAACCAGGAACGACTGTAAGGTCTTTCTTGCGTTTGAAATTGCAATACCACCAAAAATTGAGGTAAAAAATAGTTTAAATTGTCAAAAATGTTGGAAATTCTGCTTCATCCTCTATCCCAAAGCTCATTTATGATGACATTTCAGTTGAGAGCTCTTTGGACAAGGCCAATCCGCTTGCTGCACACTTTGCGACCAGTTCAACAGCGTCGATTCTTCAATGGGACCAAACCACTCATGTGATAGCAAGAGCACTGAAATATCTTAACATTCATAAATGCGTTGGTCCAGATGGTATACCTCCCGTTCTTCTGAAAAGGTGTTCTTCTACACTGACAAACCCACTGTGTAAGCTTTTTATCATTCCTACTCTTTAGGACTTTTTCGGCGCAGATAGAAAACAGTATTTGTCCAGCCGGTCCCTAAAAAAGGCGAATTATCTTCTCTCTCTTCCTACAGACCCATTGCACTTGCGTCCCTTCCTGAAATATCTCGAAACACGAGAACTTCTCAATGACCAGCAGTACGGTATTCGCAGCAATAAGTCCACTGTGATTTCATGGCAGATTTCACCGAAAAGTGGAACCAAAGCGTACATCAATCTGGCGAAAGCAAGATACGAGTAGTTGTACTGGATATTTCTAAGGCATTGGACAGAGTTTGGCATCAGGCTCTCTTGTTGGAAATGTGTGCATTTGGGATCGATGACTCTCTTCTTCAATGGATTAGAAATTACCATTCGGGACGTTCAATTCAAGTTGCCTTGGATGGTTTCAAGACTGATATTCATAAAATAAATGCTGTTATGCCCCAGGGCTCCGTTCTGTCTCCGACACTCTTTTTAATTTTCATTAATGATCTCTAACTAATTGGTTACTATCAACAAATTGAAATTTAATGCTTCCAAAACACAATGCTGTATGTTGTCATTAAAGTGAAATTTAAACACCCAGCCATTATCCATGAATGGTACTTGCATCGTCGAGACCGAAAAACTTTCCATTCTCGGTATGAGTGTGTTACTGACCTACGTTGAAATGACCACATATTCGATGTCGTCAAAAATGCTGCGAAATGTCTTGGTTTCCTCAAGCGATATAAGAAATACTTTTCCTCCTCTTTTCTGGCCTCAATATACTCCGCCCAAAATTGGAGTACAATGCTGATATCTAGTCAAGTGCCCCCAAGATCTCTTAGCACTTGCAAGTAAGGCCAATATTGCATATTCAATTGATACGCTTGAACACCGATATAACGTTTCTTGACTCCAATTCTTCTATCGCTATTTTCATAACCAGTAGCATTCCGCCCTTCAAATTTTTGGCCGTAATACTCGTTTCGCTATGAATGCTTAACACCATGCCCTCAAGCCTACTTTTGGACGTACTCTGAAATATTGCGATTTTTTCCTAAGCCGTTATGAAATTCCTCGCCGAGCTCTTTATTTCCTAGTCATTATAACCCCCAAACATTTAAAACCAACGTACATCGGTACTTTTCCTCATCCCTAAGTTTCAATTGCCCTGTACAGAAAAGCTCGGATAACCCGGCTTAGATGAGCCAAGACCGGGAAAATTTCGAGACCAATCACACCAACCCGGGGGGACAAAGCAGTATCGGACGATCTCATCTTCGGTGTCGCACACATGTGGAAGGTGACCTCAGTCTACTTCCTATGCGCAACAGTCAGCAGCTGGCAAAAGGCCCTGCTATGATCCACCCCGGATCATTGCGCCATCTAATTAAGTCATTAAGACAATTTACTGTTTCTAAGCCTGAATAAATGCCTCAGCGGAAGTAGGCTTGGCTCCAACGATGAAATCATTGCTTAGACATAGGCCAATTTTGACACCAAGGTCGTCATATTGTTTGAAGGGGAGCTAAAAAAGTATTGAATGAAGTATATTGGGCTTAAAGGATTCTCCTTGAGATATAAAGCAGTTTTATGCCGTTTATTCAAAAGTCGCGGACTTATTGATCCACCCTCAAATATTCGTGGTAGATTGGTAATTTCAGGTCGAGAGTTCAAGTTGAATTTTGATGGCATATAAGCAGTGTTGCCTACAATGAAACCTTATCTCGGATTCTAATTCATTTAGATATCATCTAGGTCTCCTACTCTCATAAGAAGATTCTTTAAGGATCTCCCTCCGGTGCAATTCGGATTCAGTCATCCAACATGATGATGATAAAATCTGTGTTCATCTAAAAACTAGAAACTACTCGTACTTATCGCCAAGAGGTCATATCTGAAGAGTGTCCTCACCTAATATAGCCGGTGAAATTAATTTTGCAAAAATGGGTTTGCACTTTATTGCTGCAGTGTTTATTGTGCACTCCATAACGCGCTACAAAGACGCTTCGTCCTGTGTCCCGTTTTATTGCAAATTTTTACCATGCAGTAGTGTTTGTACGACAGGCAGCCAGAGACCGCAAACACGAGGTTGATATTGTTGTTTTCATTTTTACTGTTTCACTTTTGGTGAAAGGACCATTTTGCCAGGCTTACGCGATTACACTGTATGGTGGAAATACTCGTTAACTGAAACAAGGTATTCGAGATGAAGCACACTGCTAAATAAATTTTCGCATCATTTTGATGGTATACGGATAGCATGTTGTTGGTGGGATTGTAATCAAGGATCGTTGTTTCGCCGTTCTGAATAGTGTTGTGTGTCGTTTTATGTTTGTGTAAATATTTTGACCTGACTCAAGCAAAGGATTCACTTCCTAGTGAAGGTGGGTACACGTAATTGGGTAGAAGTACTTTAATTGCCTCAACGAGTTTTAGGGTTCATGAGCTTCAGATTGGGGAAGTTGCTATTGCATATGAAGAAAACAAAAAAAACATTTTCAAAATCAATCCAACTATCATACGCCAAGTATTTGAATTTATTAACCACTCCAACGGCGCGGCGCGGCGTTTGCCAGCATCCCCTGTAATCGGCATCGTCTTTCGATACCAAATTAAAATTTCATAGATGCAATAAGGATTGACTCCCATTATACCAATATCGATTGATAGAAGGCAACGATGATGATGTCGATGAGGCGATAAGGCAATGACATCAATTTGTATGCAGGCCGCGAAGAAAATTACTTTTTCGCAAGGACTCCCACCCCATCTCACATAGTATGGTTGCAAATCCGCGAGTCTTCGTACTATAAACTAGGTTTATGGCATAATCTTATCAGAAGCAATCTTATGCCGTGATTTCCATTGCTGGCACATGACATTCCGATGGCAATTCCACTGACACGTCTGCCACATTGATTGAGTGTTAATGCGTTGACTCCGATATCACTACCAGGACGATAAAGCAAATCATGCATTGAGCATTCACAGCACACTTATCTCATTAAATCGGAACGATTTTTAATTCAGGTTCGCGTGTGTGGTTTTTATATTTAATGTGCTTGTTATGAGGGCAGTATGTTAAATTAACTTTCGCCTTCAGATAGGGAGAAATCAACAGGATAATTCATCGCACAGATATTCATGCCTGGATTAGTTTATTTAAGCTCGTGAGATGAGTTATGTGATAAATACGCTGAATCTGGATTTGGTCAAAAGACAGCTGTTAATTAAGTTGGTTATGGATCATTGTATTGTATGAGCAAATTCGTATCGAAAGCTACCCTAAATAAGGATCAACTGAGCCTCGTTTGGTATACGATCCAAATGGTACGGAGGTAGCAGTCCTGCTCAGTCGTAAACCAGTTCCACTTCTGAAAAATATTGGCTTTAAAGCTGGCGTTGGCATAAACCGATGAGAGCTAAGGCTTGTTACAAAGTTAGTAAACACAATAAGGAAATAGGGTATGACCAGAAACTTAGACAAAGTCTTATCTAGAGAAGTTGGCCGGAAATTCCTATCACATCAATAATGCATCAACACAGGGTGTGAGCCACTTTTTAACTTTTTTTTTCAAAAATGTGAAATTAGCCAGGAGAAGAGAACAAATTTTAGTTGTTAGAAGCCGGTAAGAAGGAGTTGACGTTACTTTAGCAAGTAACACAATTACAATAAAATTAGACCAACGGAAGTTGCAGGAAAGTGAACCATTCTCTGGTCAAAAAATCACGGTGAAATCCTAATATAATTCGTACGAGTAAATATTCCCACAAATTCATTCAGCGAGCACAATAAACTGGGATGTCCTTAAAATGGAAATGGAGATTAAGATGAGAACGCGTCAGGTGAATAACTCACATAAACCTGAGAGTAGTCTTATAGACACGACAACTGATCGAATTACTAAAAGACAGTTCCTCAGGATGAGAAAATAATACAACAACAACTGTGAAGTCCATATATCCAAAGAATATTCGTGGCAGAGAGTCAGCGAGCAAAATATTGCTCGTGAAGGGCTTGGTGTAATAACGTGCAAAGCAGTATTGAACAAGCTAGACTAAGAAACAACTGAAGGTCCCATTGAAAGACTCTAAGCACCCCAGCACTGAATTCTGTAAAGAAACACGCGATTCCATTCTGAACACTGATTACCGCAACGCACATCCAGTGGAAGTTACTATGTATATAGAAGGCATGAGCATAGTTACATAGCATTCATAGTGTCTTATACCTCTTGTATTTCATCTTACCGAAAGTTTTTAGTTTTCGTAGAAATCAGAGAAAACTGTTTGGTAATAGACTTCCTACAATATAGTCGCCTACCACAACGACACCGAGTAGGCCGAACATTCATAAACGAACTGTTCCGCGGAGTCACCATCGCTCTCACGACTTCAACAAGCAGTAAACCGTCTTTTCGACTAAGGGACAGCAGCAAAGCCTCTGATCTCTTAAAGACGTCGTCGGGAAGTATTCGTTTGGTCCGCTGATAACCTGGAGAGTCATGGCATCTGTAGTTATGCTCATATGAAACGCTAGTGTCAATGGAAGCCCTAACCGAGAAATTAGGTGGCTATAGTGTAGGTCCGGGTACTGAAAACTCTCCTCTGAGCCTTGCCTAGCAAATCCATCGGTGATTTCATTGTGACCTGGGACCCAGATAAGACTCAGTGAATTTAGCCTTCCGACTGCGTTCAATGAAATCTTGCATTTCCGAATTAGAGGTAAAAAGATTCAGCTAGGCTCTAAGCGCAGCTTGACTCTCGTTATAGATGCACATGCTTTCCCCCTACACCGATTCTTCACAATATCGTTCATTTTCATCATAGTATGTATATCGCTTTGAAAACAGATGCAATTTTTACTGATGAGGAGTGAAATTTCACGTTGTCGTCCTCCAGAAACACATCAGTGCTGCACCTTAATTCGATTTTGGACGCACGCATGAAGATCGGGGGTTCCTTTCAAGATCAAAATTCTGGCCAAAAGAATTCCAGGGTATAAAAAAAGTTTGTTTTTGTATTGCAACAGCAAAGACGGTCGACGCGCAAGATCATCAAAACTCTAGTGCGTGATGTAATAAAAACTATTTCTTGTTAAACGAAGAAGACTTTAAGAGTGTGGCAATTAATATGAATATCAGTGCCTCTAGAGAGTGGCAAGGCGTGCTAGGGAAAGCCCCAATGCAACCGAAACAGACTGTTACATCATCATAAAATCACTAAATACTGAAACCCTATTTCCAGTGCACCAATCGCGGATCAAGCCTACGGCTTCCTGCGCTTTGGAAGCCTACAGTCGCTAGTCACGATTTAACAGGCAGCTACATCATCCTCATATACTTGAGCATAGATATAATAACTATTGAGGGCGTTAAGCAGCGAGATTACCAACGTGCGCCATAAAAACAAAGTGTGTGTGAGATATCACCGAAATGTTTTATTTGTTTGAAAGGCCTATCGATGTCATTATGTTTTGAATATAACATCGTTCAAATTTCCGTCTCGGCTTCTCTGGGTCCCGCGTCTCCGATATCTCAAAGTTTCCATGACTATGGCGAGTAAATTAGGCTGAATTTGACCGATGTCATGGGTCATGGGTTATTCGCATAGACCTGCGGCTTCAATTCCAATTTGGCCAAATTTCCAATTTGCGTGAGCTGTGTGGCACGTAGCGTTGTCCTATTGAAACCACATTTCGCTGGTGTCCATATAATCCAATTCAAGCTAAAAGAAGTTAATAATCATCGACTCATAGCGCTCGCCATTGACGGTGATGGCCTGGCCAACGTCGTTCTCAAAGAAATATGGCCAGCCCAAAGTCCACACCAAACAGTGACTTTTTCGGGATGCATTGGACGCTCTTGGATCTCATGTGGTATCGTCCCAAATTCGACAATTTTGTTTGGTGACGTACCCATTCATCCAGAAATGGCCCTCACCGCTGAAGATGATTTTTCGATGAAAATTACGGTCAGTTTCCAACTGCTCCAGATCCCATTCAGCGAACACACGTCGTTGTCTATGGTCATATACCTTTAGCTCCTGGGTAAATTGAATTTTGTAAGTGTGCAGGCCCAAGTCACGATGAAAAATACGCCAAGTTGTGGTCTGCTAAAGGTCGAGTTCTTGTGAGCTACGCGAAATCGACTGCTTTGGATTCTCCTGCACACTCTCACGGACAGCGGCGATGTTTTCGGCAGATCTTGCGTTTCGTCGACGTACTGGTGTTGGTTTTTCGTTGACTGAACCAGGGGACTCAAATTTATCCACCACACTGCGAATAGTCCTCTTGGTACGCAGAACGTTGCCCGAACAGAACACCCATCTCGATAAAACAATTTTATCATATGAACGTGTTGTTGAACGCTATGTCCGTCCATGGTGATTTAGCAAAAGAGACTGAATAAATAACAGTCAATTTGACAGATGTAGCTTTAACAATATGGCTGCCATCAACTGTCAAAGTTTGGAAGTCCCTATTGGAAGGACCTATTGGAAGCACCTGTATATATAACATACATTGGCATATTGACACTCTATTGGCCACAGGCAACATCCGCAATCAGTCTTCAATTCAGTAACATTTCTTTTATCCACAAAACTAGTGATTCATCTACAAGGCGCAGTGGGTTGACTATTTTGCTTGCAAAAATCATAAAGTTATCGTGACAGCTTTTTTCTGCTGAAAGGAAATTCCCAGGACCATGAAACTAGTGAATCTTGAGAAAAATGCTTCACAAGGTGTTTCAGAAGCTTCAGTTGGAATAGGAATTTCTCACCATAGTATTTTATTTTAAAAGTATTCAAAAGTCTATAATTGAAGTAATAACAGGATGTCTAAAACCTAATCTGAACAAAAGAGTGGTGAATTAAAGTAAACGAACCATTTTATAATTTTTTTTTGAGGTGTAACCAAAGAGTATTTTTTTTATTTTGGGGCACATCAGAGCACATAATAAAATATTTCAGTGATTCATTTCAAGTCAAAAAGTGGAGAAAAAGTAAACGGACCAGATTTCTTTGATACTTTAGCCGCATTCTGACATGCCTTAACGAAGAAATGACTGAGTCCGATAGGGCTGTAAGCTTGCACTTATTTTGATATCTACATATATTTCTTGTAGTCTTCATTCCTGAGTATCTTCTGACAATTTTCCAAGTGGTTACGATTGATACTCGATTATACAGTGAGTTTCATAATTACAACCCACTTTTTTAGTTGAGCTTTAGCTTTCAATGAATTTGAAACAAACACTTGAAGACAAAGGAAGTGTGTAATGTAATATTACTTGTGGTAATACTTAGATCGTACGATAGTTTCGCAATTCCTTGCTTGATTGAACTGAGCTGCGTATTTAGGTCCATTTGACGCATTTCATATATAGGGTGTCCCAAAAGTCAACGTCAAGCCGGAAACAGGCGATAGATCAAGTGGTGTCGGTCATCACAAAATTATAAAAAAAAATCTAAGTAATGTACTTTTAAAATTATATATAACCCCATTGCCAAGGAACTCTCGCAGCGGCCAGTTCAGTTAGTTTAAAATAAAAGCGTTTTGAATAAGTATTTGATAAAGCGTATTTACGAAACATGCCTGGCGGTGCATCACTATTTGCAAAATGTTGGCCTTAAAAGAAGACCAAGATGAAAAAATATGGAATTTGGACGATTCTATTGGATTACGTTCCTATAGGCGTGACTTACGGAAGGAGCCCCTATATGTTCAAAAGCGAACTTTTGGTAGCGACTCAGTGATGATGTGGGGTGCTTTCTCTTCAAAAGGATGCTTGGAAATGCAATTGATCGAAAATGAACAGCAGAGATTATGTTCGAATTCCCACTAGTAGAGAATCCATCACTGGTTAGGAATAAATTCTGTCAACTTAATAAACTGGCCTGCATGCTCTTCCGACGTAAACCCAATTGAAAACCTTTGGGTAATCCTAGTGAGGAGAATGTATGCTGAAGGAAAGGCATATGAGTTAATAGAAGACCTTAAAAACGCACTCAGGGAAGAATGGCTTAAAATTGAGCCAGAGATTTTAGAGAATTATTAATTGCCGTTTTTTTTTATTAACTTTTTGAACCGCTGGTTATAAATATGAAACACTTGAATTTGTCGTTTTTTTTAATTATTAAGAAATAATTTGTTTGTTTAAATAACTATCTCAAGCAGTGGTATTATTTTAGAAATTTCATATAAGGGTTTACGATTTTTGAAGTGGTTTATTTACATATATGAAACGCACTGTAATTTAACTCCAATATGAGCCAACATTTTATGAGTTGCTTTTCGGGATATTTCTGCTGTTTTATTGGCATACTTCCCAAACTTGACTGTGTTAACCCTAGAATTTGAAAGATCAAGTATTACTTCACGCCTCGTTATTATCTCTCCGTTGATCCCAGTTATACGAGCTGTTGCCTCTGATTCTTGGCAAAATCTCCTCGAAGTATTTCCTTCATTGGCATTCCCAAATAGTAATCTATCGATTTTTTTTTCCTGACTCCTCGATTCCAATAGACTCATCAGCATCCTCTCCCTCTTGTCAAAGTGTATATGCAAGTTTCAAAATAAATTCTATGCATCTGATTCTTGCATGTAATGGAGAGATTCCATATTCGTAGTTATGTTCAACATCTTTTGGTATATTTTGATCGTTGAAGTTTTATTGTGTTCTTTGCATACGGGACATGACCGCGCTGACAGTGAATCTGTTATTTCATTAAGAACTTTTCTGTCAAACGTAATTAGAAAGAACTCGTGGCTGACAACTATCCCTATATCGCTATTAATTTTATATTCAGTAAATTGAAGAGTAGTAATTTAATTTTGACACCATCGATTGTACTTTTTATGTGCTCTCCTGTTTCCTTTTCATATGGGAACATTATGGATCGGCAAAAATGAACTAATGATGACGAGGATTCCTCCAATGTTCACCATTTGAACTATTAAGCCTCAGTGGAACAGTTGAGGCCATAAGCATTTTCGCATCTATTTCGCCATTTGGTGTATTTATTTTTTGCTTGTAGGTACCTTGCCCAGATGATCCATCACAGCTCGACTTACCATACTTTGTAATGTAAGAATTCTTGGGAGTGCAATTAATTCCCCTCACTTCTGGTTTCTACAACCCGCCTTGCAATATTATCCGTCATGTCTTGAGGTTTCACTCTAGCTGATATTTCCGTGATTTCGTAATTTCCCAGAACTGCCTCTTTTCGGGTAAGAGTTATAATTCCGTAGGATGGAAGAGCATCTACGTTGTGTTTTCTCAGGTAACTTCTCAAAATCTTATATTTCTCATTTGACAGACCCAAACCATAAACAAGCCGTTGCATTATCACTTTTATACTTGATAGGATCGTTTGACTTATGGTGGACTTGCGGCAGAGACTGCCTTAGTTACATCAGCTTTCATCTTTTTATGATCCTTGTTATACTTTATTGCTAAGGCATTAGAAAAGTCTTCAGTTGTTATTTATTATTAATTTATATTTATATTTATTGTATATATAATTTATCTTTTTTTTTATTATTTATTATTTGTTTTGTTAAATTTTTTTTTAATACTTAATAATAATAATAAATTGTTATATGAAATGTCCATTTTTACTTTTTAGTTAATATTTTAGTACGAGTATTTATGTATTAATATGTTTGCTTTAATGGTGTAATTCTTTCTTTACGGCAAATAGTAATCGCAATCCCTGAATTGATAGCGTTTGGCTAAAAAATTTAAAAAAAAAAACAATAATAAATATTTGTTACTCATTACAGGAAAAATAAAAAAGGGGGAACTAAAATTACATTTTACTGACTTTTTCAAATCAAATCTCTCTAACATAACGAGAAGCGAGTTCCCGAACCTTAGTTTTTAAATATATATTTACAAATATACACTGGCGATCACTAGGATGAGGCCATACATTTTGCAATCGGTTTTCGCTCTTTATTATTTTTGAAATTTGTACCCGCAAACTTTTACTGCCTGTGAACAAGTACATATTTTCTCAACAGGAAGTCATAAAATTAAAGGCTAAATAAGAAACGCCCGTTGGAATTTCCCGAGATCAAACAATGAACTACTTGAAAAGCGTATAAAAAGATGCGCCACTAGGAAGAGGCCATTTGCGACTATTTCGTTGTAGGAGTTCACATCAGCGATTTTTTTCAAAGTTTTGTTAAGAATATTTAAAAAAGCGTTGAAAAGAATTGTTTTTATTTAGTTTAAAAAAAAACTGGGTTCCAGAAAGACTTTGACAGCGACAGAAAGAGGAAAACTAGATGCTTTCAATGAGTTAGGACTCTCAAGACTAGAAATTGCAAGGAGGCTTAAAAGAAGTAATACTCTTGTAAACAGTTATCTTGCGGATCTGCAAAACTATGGGAAAAATCAAAAAGGACGCACGGCAGAAGCAACAACATTGCGAGAAAAGCGGTTAATTCTACGTTGTGCCTCAAATTCTACTCTACCAGCGACTAAAATAAGGGCCAATAGCGGAGTATCAGCCAGCTAGCAACGGTTTGAAGGATAATACCAAAAATGTTACTATACAGAGAAAAAAACTTAAAAAGAAACCCGTTTTGAGACAAAAACGCAAAGAGCATCGAATGAATTTTGCAGGAGAACATGTTGCTTGGAGCAGTGAATGGAAACGCGTTGTCTTTTCGGATAAAAAAAATTTTACCATCCAACCCCGATGGTTACAACTTTTATTTCCACGATCTTAGAAAGGAGGAGCTTATTTTGGCAAGACACCGCAGCCGTACATCAGGTGTAATGAACCTACTATGGCACAATCCAGTTGGAGATTTTGTCCACAACAATGAACGGAAACAACTACAAATGTTTGCTGGAACGGTCATTTTCAAAAATGAAAAACATTTTCGGACCCCTGCCTTGGATATTCCAAAAGACAATGCCCCCATTAACACTTCCTGGGTTGTTAGAAGTTGGATTCATTCAGAAGACGTGGAACTTTTGCCATGGCCGCCTTATTCGCCGGACTTAAACATAATAGAAAATGTTTGGGCAATGGTTATCTCGTAAAGTGTATGAAGGCGGCAGACAATTTGAAGACAACGACACTTTAGTCTAAGCTACTCGTAATGCCTGGGCCCAAATTTCTCTTGATTATTTAAAAAAAACTGTATGATTCTATTCCAAACAGTCTTATAGAGGTTATATCGAAAAATGGCGGACATACTCATTATTTATATAGAAAAACATAATAAATAAATATTTTAAAACCATAAAATGTAAACATTTTATTCATTGTTTCCTTTCTTTCGAACATTTTGCATGTATCCTCATCCTGGTGATCGTCAGTGTATATAATTTTTTGTTTAGTTTAGGTCGGACTTTTTTTTTTTAAAAACCCACCTAAAGTCTAAGGTGGAAAGAGTGTTTCAAAGCACATTTAATTAGATATTGTAGTTTAAAAAAAAAAAGTTAAAAAAAGTCGCGTCTAATTTTGATTTCATAGATGAACCGGTATATCACAGAAATCAAGCAGTGTTGGGCGCGGTAAGTACGTAGATGCTGGACTGCATGGGAACTCGGTACAAATACCGCGTTCCGTTGACATCGCACGCCACATGGCGTGAATCCTTTGAAAATAAAATAAGTAAATAATTTTTTGAAACATTTTGACAAGGATTTACTGGTCCTAAAAAATAACAATGAAAAGTTTCCGACCGAACAATGATACAAGACATTTTTTCTCAAATTTTTTATATTTTTCTACATAGTTTCCTTGTAACTCTACACAATTCTAACAGCGATGCTCCCATCTCTCTAACCCGTCCAAATAGTACTTGGCGTTTTTCTCTGCAAAATAATTGTTCACGAAGGTGATTGCCTCCTCATTTGACGAAAATCTCTGTCCCCCGAGCGCAGTTTCTAGATGATGGAACAAAAAGAAGTCGCTTGGGGCTAGATCTGGTGAATAAGGCGGATGGTCAAGCAGTTAAAACCGTAATTCATGGATTTTCGCCATGGCAACCGCTGAGGTGTGAGACGGCGCGTTGTCTTGGTGAAACAGGATTTTCTTTTTCTGCAAATGTGGCTGTTTTTTCGCAATTTCTCCCTTCAGTTTGGCAAGTAATGATGCGTAGTATGCTCCTGTAATGGCTTTTCCTTTTTAAAGATAATCGATTAAGATAACTTCTTTACTATCCCAAAAAAACAGTCGCCATCACTTTTCCAGCCGAAAAAACCGTTTTTGCTTTTTTTAGAGCCGGCTCGCCCTTTGCAGTCCACTGTTTTGACTGAATTTTTGTTTCGGGCATATAATAGTGCATCCAAGTTTCATCTACAGTAATTAATCGGCGCCAAAACTCGGATTTATTGCGCCTAAACTCCGCCAACAGTGCGTTGGAAATGGTCATTCAAACACGTTCTTGGTCTAACGTAGGCAAACGCGGCATCCAACGCGCGGACAGCTTTCTCATGCCTAAATCTTGATTTAATATGTAACAAACACGTTCTTTGGACATTTCCATAACCTCTCCTAACTCTCTCACTTTAATTCGGCAGTCGTCTAACACCATTTGGTGAACTTTAGCAATGTTATCGTCACTGTTTGCAGTTTTTGGACGTCCCGAACGTTCATCATCACCCAAGCTCTTACGGCCACGTTTAAATTCAGCTGCCCAAAATTTCACTGTGGTAAATGATGGTGCAGAGTCCCCATACACAGAGTCCAACTCATTTTTGATTTGCGTAGGCGTATTGCCTTTCAAAAACAAGAATTTAATAACAGCTCGATACTCAATTTTTTCCATTTTCACAAAAAACACTCACATCAACTCACTCACGACTGTCAACTAAAAACTGCGAGTCCAAAATGACTGCAACTTCGGTAAGTAACTGCCAAAAGATTCACAACTAGCATTCACTAGCTTTTATTGAAGAATGCCGCTATCTTTACGGAAACTTTTCAGACAACCGTCGTATAATCGGTTTTAGGTGATCTTTAAAAATTACTCAACTTTGACTGGCTCTACGAGCAAAACTATTAATCCAAAAGAAATAATTTAGAGCTCCGAATATTTGTTATTCGAGTGAATTTAAGAATTTTTGATTTTATTACAATTTTCCATGTACGTTTTGTTATTTTTATCTTATTTTCTTGTTTTTCTAAAACAGGAAAATGCCTACAACTTGAATTTGTTTGTTTTTCAAGTTATTGTATGTCAATATTCCAATTCTTGGGTATTACAAATTTGTGTCCAATTTCGTACTTTTGTACTTATTGCCAGCTTCGCGATAGAATATATCCGGCATTCATAGATTACGTAGATACAGTTTGCCACAGTGCGATGATATGCCATTGAGCGGTAGTGTTGGGAGTATTGAGTACTTAATTGGTACATCTTGTATGCCATTTCGTGGTGGATCGATAGTAAGAATTGAAGCTCGATTTTTACTCAGCCATTTAGGAACACTTGAAGATAAATTAATCGAATAAGTCGACAATATCACAAGATCCGGAGTAGGTAAAGCATCAACAGTGTAAACAATCGTAATATAGGTTATTTCAAAAAGTAAAACTTCGCTGCTCTTCTTTTGAATATTTGGGTCTTCTTCAATTTCAATTTCAATTTATTTAATATAATTCGGGATTGTACAAAAAAGTCTTACAAAATGTCTTTTATAGCATATATTTTAGGGTAACATTCATAATTCAGATAATTTAAACATTATATGAGAAAAAAATTAACAAAATAAACAAAATATTATACGGGAATAAGTAATGTACTAACAATAAGTATAGGTAGGGAAAGAAAGAGGAGGAAAGGGGAAATCAGAAAGGAAGAAATAAGAGTGAGAGATGGAAGAAGTATAGTTGTTGTGATTACCTGAGATGTCTTAAGGCGACATTTTTAAAAGATGAAGCTCCCATTATTTGTTTGGTTGTTGTAGGAAGGGAGTTCCAAAGTCTGGTGACGTGGATGAAGAATAGGCGCGAGGAATTTAAGTAATTAAAGGATGGAATAATGATATTTTGTGTTCGGGTTGATTGGGCGAATTGGATCTTTTCCATCAAATAAGCGGGAGATCTTGTTTGGATGATTTTGTGCATAAACACACAACATCTTAGTTCAAGAAACTGTTTTAAGGAGCAACCAAGGACCGAACTATGATGATGGGATACATGATTGTATCGACGCAGCCCATACACATACCTTATCATATCGTTGAAGGCAACAAGCAACTTGTGTTGTGATAGAGAGTCAAGCTTGCAATAAACTACGACAGAGTAATCAATTATAGGCATGAATAAAGTCTTAATTAGGCTGAGTTTAGTACCTAATGGGGTGAAGCTAGAGGAAAGCCAAAGTTTGTGAAGTCCAACAACAAAGTTGATATGGTCTACGGCGAAGAGTGAGCGATTTAATTTGAACCCGAGATTAGTAACAACCTCCACAAAATTGAGTTGCCTGTCGTTCAGAAATATTGGCGGTATTTCATCCGAGTTGATTATATTTTTAGCTATTAGAATGAGCTGCGATTTTGTTGGATTAAGACTGAGTCCATTACATAATGACCAGTTGTATATTTGAGATAAATCTTCGTTTATTCTGACGACCCGATCCTCAACGAGTCCTGAAGGTCTCGAAAGATATATCTGGGCATCATCAGCATAGAGATGAATTGCAACATTTGAGCATACTTTAGGTAGGTCATTAATAAAAAGACAGAACAAAATTGGGCCAAGTATTGACCCTTGAGGTACGCCTGCAGTTAAGGCGCGGAAATGGGAAGAATCGTTATTATGAATAACCCTTTGTTGGCGATTGTCCAAGTAATTAAAAATCATTCGAACAGATCTTTCACTGAACCCAAAATATAATTTAAGTTTCTGGCATAGCACCATGTGATCAACGCTGTCAAAAGCTTTGGAAAAGTCTCGCAAACACAGTATCATCAAAAAGTCCTTATCATATTCCACTCTTATGTCATCAAGGATTTTAACCATAGCTGTTGAGCAGCTATGATTCGCTCGAAAGCCCGACTGAACTGGGGATAATAAATTGTGTTGACATATGTAATCTTCTCAAGTACTTTGGACAGACATGGTAATATACTTATCGGACGAAAGTCGGTTGGCAAAGAGGGGTGAGGTTTTTTTGGGACAGGAATAACTTTAGCCAATTTCCAAGTATAAGGAAAGGTGGAAGCGGTGATGCAAAAGTTAAAGATATGCGTTAGAATGCTTAGGATATGGGGTAGGATCATCTTTACAAATCGGATAGGTACACCGTCCTCTCCTATAGCATTCGATTTTAAATTACGTATGATATTAACAACATCTGTTTCAGCGACAACGTGAAATTCAAAAACGAAGTCGTATGTTACTCGTAGATCATGATTAGGGGTGAAAGGTGGTTCGTTGATAGTAGAAGAAATAAATGTGTTGTTAAGTTCATTAACATTAGGTATTCTATCAATTGCCGATTTTTTTCCAATACCAATTGCGCGCAAGTTGTTCCACAGCTTTTTCGAGGTTTGTTCAGGGCTCAGCTTGGATAAGAAATATCTTTTTTTTGCTCTTCTTGTAATATAAGTAGAGCGATTACGTGCCCGACAGAATATCTCCCAATTAAGATTTGTTGGCAATGACTTCCATTTAGCATATAGCTTATTACGTGTTTTCATCGCATGGTGTACTTCACTAGTGAACCATGGACATTTTTTGTCCATATGTAGAAGAATCCTTAGGCAATGCGATGCTAATTGCCGTCCCGTTGCAGCACCTATTTAGCTAACTCTAAAATTCTTTGATTTGTCGCAAATGATTGCAATCGTTGGGCATTTATGACAATTATTTGGCGTTAGCCTTCGTACTATGATTGCACGCCCAGCAGAAGTATTGTCAAATCAGTGGTGCCTCTTGCCAGAATACCATTCTACCTCTGAATGGACAAACCGCAAGCTTCATTTGTTTGCTCAATTTTTGAACGGACGTAACTTGATTAGTTCGGTATATTAAGACCCTCATATGTAACAAAATCTGTTGAGCCAACGAATGTGGCTTCGATTTGGCGCAATTGAATTGGGGCTGCTTCTAAATTTATTCTCATCGTGGCGTGCTAGTCACTGTAACCGCCTGTCGGACCAGATGTGGCTTCTGTTCGGCTTGGATAAGCCTGCTAAATTGCTTTCGGAGTTGAAATCCCTATTTAAACTTGGATCATCGACAGAAGTCCCAAAAGTTTGATTCTGCTTAAGACTTCCCTCACGTCGGGATTTTTTTCGTTGCTTATTTAAACTAAGCTAACTATATATTAGATCCACCGAAAATTAAATATACAAGCACTTTCGCCTGTACGCAGTGTTGCCTCTCCGAGTTGCACATGCTGGCAAAAGTTTTTTTGTCGAAAGCACGCATAATGTCGATGAAAATGCCAAGCGCGTATTCCTTTTTCTGCTCCTTTAATTCTGCCCATCATATTTTGATGCGCACCATCCCAGGATTTTTCGCGTTGATAGGCATCTTGGACCTTCGACAGAGGATGCAATAGGAAATCAAGAAAGAAATCGGGATAATGAGTTGAAAATTTTTGTCGAGCAACTAGTCATATGTTCTAATTTTCGGTATACATACTCGTACATACGAGGTGCATTCACTTTTTAACGGGAATTTTAGTTTTTTGAAAAGAATATGGAGGCTGGGACTTCATTTAGTGACTCCTATCTTCCATTCGCCGCTGTTCTTGTTCAAAGTTCAACAATTTTGGAACAAATTTTGCTGCCACGCGTTTCATACCCAAAACATTCGAAAAAATTTCATGGCATGAGCCAATCGATATGCCAACATCATCAGCGACTTTTCTGATTCTTATTCGGCGATCGTTGATAACCATTTCTTTCACTTTTTTCACGTTTTCATCGGTTGTTGATGT
Source organism: Volucella zonaria (assembly GCA_963966105.1). NCBI lineage: Eukaryota > Metazoa > Arthropoda > Insecta > Diptera > Syrphidae > Volucella > Volucella zonaria. The sequence goes on along the minus strand of OZ014534.1, from coordinate 69,817,526 downwards.
GCTGTGGCGACCGGGGCGTTCGTCATCTTCAACGTCTTCACGGCCATCTTGGAAACGCTTATACAACTCGTAAACTCTTGTTTGACTCATAGCAGACTCACCGTAGGCCTTTGTTAACTTTGTTACACTTTATTTAATTTTTTACGCAAAATTTGATACAAATTCTTTGATCCATTACTTTTCAGAAATGAAAATTGCCGAGCTCATAGAAACACGTCTAACCTTAGCGGCTGCCGCAGACAAAATAAACAATGAATACAGCTGAAAATTTTATCATACTTCAGAGGTATGTATACCAACAAAATAAAAGAAAAATTGACAATCGGACTCTCCAAGCCCGCGAAATTTAAGAATTCCCGTTATTTTCTCAACACATCTCGTATATGGCAGCGTCAGGCTAGCAGTGAAGATTCTCTTCAGAGTTATCAGCAGCTAGTCTATACCTTTTTGTAGCATAACTGGGTATATGCCATTTGTGTGAGGCCTGTGAGTCCATCAGAGGAAGGAACAGCATGATTGATAGTCACATCCGTCACCATAACTGATGAGAGAAACTATCTACAGCGTGTTGATTTAGCTCAATTGCAGCTTCGTTAATTGGAGCATGTGGTGGTAAGGTTACCTGGGAAATGAGACTTAAACCTAAGACATAGAGTCCCTGGGTTCGACTCAGGTATAGGTATCATCAGGTTTTCTGACTGATTCCATCCTTGCTCTTCCGAGGACTTCAACTAGCCTCTTGTCGCCTTTTTTCTAGGATTTCTCTTCTTCAGCAAGATCGATCCCACGTTGAATGTAACTACTATTTTCTTGTTTTATGGATGGATTTATAGCCATGAGCTACCCACCTAGTGACTGACCTTAAGTATCCATCCTCAAGTCTGAGCTAACAAGTAATGTCTAGCGGATGGCTATGAAAGGGCTACAAACGGACAAGTAACATACGCCTAATTAAATAATTGATACCTAAATTGTCTCATTATGATGGTGACTAACTTGCCTGCTATACTGTAGGAAGTAATCCTATGATTGCACTCTCACGTGCAAATAAATTTGACATCGTAATATAAAATTTTAAAAATAAAAATTATCTTGGGGTATACTCGTATTATATCTATCTAGACGACAACAGTCACAAAAGGTTTAATCTAATATAATCCCGTCCGATCACTGCGTTTTTCACTCAAAAGAGATAATAAAAACAAAAACACAATAAATGTCATTAGAGATCTACCTGAATTAAAGATAAATGCAAACGTGCGAATAGTGTGAACTTTAGCAGATACGAGTACGAATACGTAGCATAGATACGAATACATCCGCTTAAATGATGTACTTGAACATTAAATGCCATAATCACTTCCTAATTGAACACGTGTGTGCACGCCACTTAATCCAACCCCCAACCAACGCCTGCGATAAATAAATAAATCAATCGCAGATTAAATAATTTCACCAGCTCATTAGCCAGCGTTAGTATCCGTAGAATCCATTGCCGCGTATCGGATCCCAGCAGGTGGTCCAGGAGCCTGAGGGTTGTGAAATGAAATTTTCAATTTTCATTCTAAATTCATCCCCCGCGCTCGAAAGGTTCGTCCATAAAGTGCTTGCAATTTCGAATTTATTTATGTTTCTATTTATTTTAGGTTGCTGGAGTTAATTTATTGTCCAGTGACCTGTTACACATTTTAACCCGGTCAAAAGGGGTGTCCCGGCCGGTGGCCACACATTCGCGATTAAGTGAGGAGCTGGCTATAAAATCCATCTTCTGGTTGGCAGGGTGCTATGTGGTTGAACGATAGTTCCTCTAGCAAAGGTGACTGGAATTGAGTGTGGAAATGTTTATTTTATTACACGAGAATAGTTGCCGTTCGCAGTAGCATGCACTTTATGGAATTTTGTTTGAATTAGATTGAAAGCGTGGTTTTCCTCGGGCAGCTTTATTTCTTCTCACGGAATCGGTTTAAAAGAATTTTGAGGTAAAAATGTGTGGTGCTTCAATGGTTGCCTAAATGAAACGGGAGGAATTTTTTTTTTAGGTAATTTGAGGAATTGAGTTTGCGGAGCAAATCAAGTAGCATGTACAATATGAAAGCAAGCTATAATAATGCGTACTAAAATTTCACCTGCATTAAGCTCTCTCTACTTCATACCAAATGATCGCGCCTCTGTCTTGGTTGCCCTTCTCGTCTAGCTGATTGGGTCCGTGATTTCCATTGAATGCCAAATTTTCGAATAGATTTGTCTTTGCCCTCGTACTTTGACGTCACCAGAAATCTCTGCGCCTAACACAGACTAAAACAGAAGGTAGAGGAAGCTCTTTAGAACCTGAACGGTGCTCTGATAGAGTATTTTGACCTGATGTGTCCACTCAGAAAAAAAGTCATGCAAATCGTCGTGCCATGGTGGAAGGCAGATTTGCAGCGACTGCGTAGGGAATCGCGGAAACTTCTAAACAGGTTATATAAGACTATTTTGGAGGAAGACCAGATCAAAGCGAAAAGAATATAAAAAGCCAATCCCGAGTTCAAACATCGAAACACTGTGTTAAACCAGTCAAAATCTTTAAAAGCGCCCAAACCATCCAGGAAACTCTCAGAAAACCTGATGTCACCGATGCTGAATCAAAAGCAGATAAACTCTGTCTCTTGGTAGACACCGAGGTAACTTGATCAGAACTAGCTTCTATCACAGAAGTTACAAGTGAACTAAGTAACATAACGCGCCATAAACTGCTATTTTTCATCAATTATGATGAGGCAAGAGACCGTCATATATGCTGCTACTTCCTTCGATGACCTCAAGTTGCCTGGTATCGATGGCGTAAGAGTATACCGCGCTGCTGTCAACTCTGAAGAGAATTTTCACTGCTATCCTGGTATTGGTATACATAAAGAAATTTGGTAATAAAAGAGTCAGGAGTCTTACTTCGATGAGGTTTATTTCAGTACTAAAGACTAAATTAACAAAATATAAAAGTGTATGTATCTACTGTATTAGTGTATGTGAATTCAATAGGACTAATTATGTAAATACAATGTGAGTAAGGTAGCGTAATTGTAAGTAGGGTTGAATTACCAGTGCAGTGTTTTCAACAGAAATACAGTCTGACGTCTATCCTGTTGATAGCATGAAGGGAATGGTTGAGATTCCTGTGTTCCAAATTTTGTTGCAAATGCATTCTCTATCTAAGACCAAACACGTCTTCTATCGCGGATTATCGTGAGAGACTACCAATTTAAATTTAATATTCAGAACTCGATAAAGAGCGCCATTTAGGCATTTTCAACGACATTGAGTGTGCCCTGGGAAGCGACATTTTTAACGACATGTGCAACTTGGCTTAAAGCAATGTTAGAGAAAACAATCCTGATTCTGCATGCTAGATGTGCCAACAAATGATGATTGGGATATGCAGGAATTGTCTGCGGGGCGGCGTTCTGTCGCCAATATATCCTTCTGAAAAGGGATTATAGTCTAAATATTCAGACAATGAGACTTGTTGGTGTTTTGAGCATCTGCTTCCGGTTGTTACGAACTACTCGTACTAGCAAACGAATTCCGTCGCAAACGTTTCGCATAACATTTTTCAGACTCAGCAGTATCTTTGGTCAGCATTGCCTAGAGCAGATTCCTATTTACACTTGCAATACCAACTTCAACGTAATCGCGATTGCCAAGCTCTTAAACATTGAGTTAGAAGTTCGGAAGTAAGTGCTTATCAAACTTTTTCTCTAGCGCTTTTTTGTGTGAGAATTTATATATACAATGGCTTACCTAAGCCTAAGTTATACAAGAAATCTATCAAATTTCTTGATTGAACTGGAGGGCATCTTGGTTGAAGCATACTTCTGGCTGGTTTGCTTTTATTTAAAATTTCCCAGCCACCAGCCAGCTTTAAGAATTTGTAGGTAATCTTCATAAACATCTTTCCAATCCATCATCATACCTACTTATCACCACCGCTAGAGATAAAAAAAAGTAAAAGAAAACTGTGCCCAACAATGGTATGGTTTTTGGTTTTTTTAAGTCCTCTGCCAACCAAAGGGACACCGCATAATTGAATCATTTCACCCATGCCACACAGTCCCCTTAATGATGGCAAAAGTTTCGAAACCAAAAAATGGTTTTAATTTTTCAACTTAATGGTCACTTAGGGGGCAATACCAATCCGTAGCACAGACCACCTCGTGCAACAGGATAAACAAGAAAAAAAAAAAAAATAACCAAAAGGGTTTCAGCAACCCTCATTAAACAAAGTTATAATGTTTACATTTTCTCCGTCGTCCTTTCGGTATGTCCTTTGATAATCGCAAGTGTGAAAATGCCAGTGTCACGGGTCCAGCTTTTAGTTACCGTCATAGGAAATGAGTGTTTATACATCGGAATTATTTATAACTGCCTGTTAGTTTTACTAAATGTACCCCAAAAAAAAAAGAACTGAGTTCATTAGCAGGAACTTCCAAGCCCCTAACCATAGTGATACACTAAAGGGAAGCCCCTAGAGCTTCGAGTAGAGTAGACTAACACAATAGTGTTGGAGACGTGCACGTGAGTAATATTGCATCACGGCCAAGTGAATTCGAATATCTATCTAACGACAAAGGATTTGCGATATCTTATCTGTTCAACTGACCATAAATTCCTCACTTCTCGAATATCAATTTCAATAAACACTTCAGTTACTTGTCCAAGTATTCGTATCTGTTGCCGTAGAATGAATACCATATCAATGCATCTAGGAATCTTCAATACTATTGGAGTAGACGAGTACCATTGAATGAGAATTGTCTGCAGGGACGTCTTGCAACGGGAAAATAAAATTGTGAATCATTCCGGCAATGGGCACTTAAGAGGATATTGGACCGTGCACCTTTGAATGAGAAGAAGACTCTTCAATCGATTGCATTGTTGTAGTTTAAAATCGAGACGGGGATAACATATAGTTACAGTCGTTTTCAGTGACAACATCTTTAAGAACTTTTTCAATTTAAGTTTATTCAAACCAAATTGTGTAGAAGGCGATAGTTTCCGGCTTTACTGGTTTAATTAGGTTAGGTTAGTTGAAGTTAACTGCCAGCTGTTGGTGGGAGACCCATGGGTCTAGTTGGATCTATTGACATACGATTTACTGGTTTCATCATTCATGGATCGATCCATTTGCGTCCATTTGCTTCGCAGTTGCGTTAGAATTATCTTAAGGGCTCCTTAGCGAGTTGACCTTGAGACTTGTTTAAAGCGGACTACAGGTTCCTTTTCTCGCTAAGTTTGAAAGGATTTACCTAATAATTTATCGGGATCTTGCGCTAATCACGTCCAGTAAGCTCGCCATCTAAGACGAAGTGTGTTTTTTTTTTCTATCGGAGCAGAGCACTTGGCAAAGAACTTGTCCATTGCACTCTTTGCAAGTTCATTTTAATGGAATCCTTTAGTCTTTCGAAGAAAGATGAGTAAGTGCTTCAGTGATAAGATGTCTATAGCACCATACGCCGAGTATCTGCAGCCTGATGCGAATGTAAGACGGACATTCACAGAGGTAGTGCTCCGCGGTGTCGTCATCATTTTCACATCAAGCGTCGCAAGATGTGGTATCACTTATGCCCAACACGTCACGACAACAATAAGTAACCTAAAGCCTTTTGTGTTGAAGGACAGCAGGAAGGCCGTTAACTTGCTAGAGACCTTGGGAAGCATTCATTAGGTCTGCTTGCAACCTGGGGACTCATGCCATCTTCAGGTGTGTTCAACTGTCAATAGAAGCCTTAATCGAGGACACAAGCGGACCTAACGTTGGTTCGGGTCCTGAAAAACTCTACTCTAAACCCCTTACCTGGCAAGTTCATCGGCGATTTTATATCCCGTGATCTCATTGTGACCTGGCACCTAGCCAAACTCAACGGATTTAGCATTCCCACTGCGTTCAAGGATGTCTTGCATTCCTGAACTAACTTGGAAGTTGTAAGAGGGCTCAGCAAGGCTCTAAACGCACAGATATAAATTGCCTTGAGAATGCGGCCCATGATATGAATATCACAGTCAGGGAGACCCATTAATGTGTCTAGAGAGAAGCCACGTATGCTAGGGAAATCTCCATGCAGCCGAGAGAGACCGTTCTTTAGAGTCCGATAAAACCAGCGATCACGTAATTTTGTGAGAGCAAGTTTCATCAGACAACGGATGGATGGTGTATAATTGGATTCATCATAGCTGTGTAGATCCAGAGCACCCCACGATTTACTGATAGCTCCTTCGCAGTGCCAGAAGGCCAATAGCGCCTTAGATGCACCCAAATATTTAACTTATTTGGAGAATTGGATGGTGAAGACTATAACCACTAGATGAATCAGACCAGATAGCTTCCCTTTTCTTCGTAAGGAGAACAACCTCAGTTTAGAGAAGATTGACTGAAAGCTCGTTACTAGTGCACTAATCGTCGATCACGTCTAGGGCTGCCTGCGCTTTAGAGCAGACAGTCGGTAGACACAATCTAACAGACAGTACAGCTACATCATCGGCGCATGCTTATGCATAGTCGTCAGAACTATTAGCGCTTTGAGCAGTGAGTTAAACAACATGCACCATAGCAGTGGAGAGAGAACGGCGTCTTGCGGACAAACATTGCTTTTATCCATAAAACTAGTGATTCGTCTACGCCTTAATGTGTGGCCGAGTCACACATGCCGTCAAAAGTTGCATTGGCGAAAGCACCCTCAACATCTAGATTTTGAAGCGCACTCTGGTAGGATCTTCCGCGTTGATAGGCGTGTTCCCTCAAAGACAGAAGATGCATTCGGAAGACACTTTTGCGCACGTGGGTCGTTCCTTTTATTAGGACATCTACAACTCGAACTTCAGCATAGGCACTAGGAATACCTCGTTCTATTCGACTCAACATCCACTGATGAGGCGGTTGATCGTCGTCCGTTACTAACTCCAGCGCTCTGACCTCGATATTTTCAGATGAACCTTGACCTTTGATTAGCCGTTGAAGTCCCAGTATGTCAGTATATCTTTTCACCATTTTGGCCAAAAATGTTGCCTTATATGAGTTAGTTTTCGCGATCTGTTAAGTACTCAAAAATCTCTTTGGAATGCTGGTACTGGAATGGAGTTTAAATCACCATCTAAAAAATGAACTCATTCATCATTTGTATCAGGACTAAGTGCACAAAGTGATCGAGAGTTCTTGATGCTCTCGATTTCAGTTATCACGGTCTAGAACTCTTCATGCGTAAGATGAGCTATCCTTACTGTCCGAAATAAATGGGGTTTAGCCGACTTGACTGCTGCCTCCCATAAACCTCCGAAGGGAATCTTTGTGATATGTGAACAAATTGAATACGTTTAACAGCACTCGATTGTATCATCATGCTGCATTCCCCGAAATTCTTTCAACTCATTTCGAGCTCCAGCAAATTGGTTCGACAAATTGCTTTAGTGCTACAATAAAACGTTGGGTTGAAAGTTCTGACACAACGTCCAAATGTGTTGACTTCGTCGGAAAACAAATGAAAACTGCAACATCGAGATTCCCATATTGGACAGTTTATAACCTAGTGCATTTCGGTCCACGGTATCAAACGCCGCCTTGAAGTCCACAAAAAACGCGCAAAGCTTTTTACCTTTTGCCATGAATGATTCTATTGTACAATACATTTTAGCACGAAAATATGGTTTACTGTTGAATAGCCGGGGTCTAAATCCTGCCTAGAATTACAGAAGCACATTGAACTGTAATCCAAGTAAGTCTTTTTTGTAGCACCGCTGTGAAGGCTTAATTCGAAGCGTTTAAAAATGTAATTCCGCAGTATTTAACAGCGTCTGATTCGCATCCTTTTTTATGGATTGGAAAAGTTATTGCTTTCTTAAATTGCTGGGGAATTACAGCATACTCCAATACATTTTCTAGGAGCTCATCGCATAGGTTTTTGAGGTTTTTATTAGCGTCAATATGCATTTGCTTGGAAACACCTTCATTGGAACTGCGAAGTAGCTTCAGCCAGACAAACAACTTTGTCTTGTGAACAAAGTAGGAGCCGCACAAATCAACGCCATCAGAACGGTTTCAAGAGGTACAAGCCGATAGAAATCTCAAGGAATTCATACGTCCCATACCATCAGAACACCTGAAACCAAAAGACCTAGCCCTCGTCAATGGATGCCTTAGCATTACCGAGATAAGACATCTCATAACTGACGCCGTTCAAGACCTTACAAGCACCAATAGATCCAGCGCAGGTGAAGGTAACAGAATTAACAACCGTATTAGTAATCTAATTCAAGCTCTGAAAACAGTAAGAAGTAACGAACGATGAAAAAATGCCTGTTATTTCCGCCACAAGAGAGTTATAAACGCGACAAAGGCATCTACGCGGAACGTCTCCTAGATAACAAAATATGAAATGAAAATAACACCTAGCCGCGGCTTAAAGAAATAATGAACCACTCGAGCTGCCTTTCACAATATCATCAGCGGAACCCATATGCGATAATAACACCGAAATTACATTCCCTATAACGAACGAGTAGGTCATTATCGCAATGCGGAAAACAAAAACCAACGCGTCAGGACCCGTCGCGGATAGCACTTCTTTTCAATGCCATGCTGTTAGCGGAATTTATACCGGGCACTCTTCAACGTAAAAGAACTATTTTCTATCTTAAGACAAAGAAGGGTCTAGAGGATATTAAAAACTGGAGGCCAATTATGATCTCATCGGTAATCCTCCGATGCCTCCATAAGATTTTGGCCGAACGCCTGGCGACTTCTCGAAAGTCTATGGCTGCTTTACTAATGTATGGACTACACAAAACATAATTAAGCAGCATCGATTAAGGGGTAAACCTCTTACTCTTATCTCTTTGGACCTGGCAGTGGCATTCGAACCCGTTCCTCACGAGGGGACATTAAAGAAGCCTTGCCAGAATGTCGTCATCAAGTTTATAAATTTTATCAAGAATTGCTACGAAGAGGTAATAACATCGGTTTCTGTAACAAACAAGTTGTAGGGGATGTCAGCATCAAAAGGGGGGTCAAGCCAGGCGATCCTCTTTCCCCGATGCTATTTAACATCTTCATGGACGAAATAATAACAAAAACCCATAGCAACTTCCAGGGAATCTAAATCAACTGCTGATGATATAATTCTAATGGCAACTATCCCAGAGCCAAGGTCAACTGATGCTGAACTACGTCAACCATTTCTTAAATAAGATGGGTATGCGTCCCAATACCAATAAATGCTGCGCCTTAAGTTGAAGAACAGTCCCAGCTAAAAGGAAAGTATTTGTTGACAACACTTACAATAGAAGCCGAAACAAATCCAGTTCTGGACCCCGAATCGTACATGATAGCACTAAATTCAGCTTTAGCGGCATACCTCCAGTAACATTGGGCGATGTACATATATGAACAGCTAAAAAGAATAGAAAGATCACCATTAAAACCTCAACAGAAACTGGTGATCCTAAACGATTTTCTGATTTCTAGGCTAATTGCTGTACTGCAACAACCGAATATCAACGGTCGCATTCTGGCAGGCAACGCTTCACATCAATGCTCACGCCCATAATAACATTATGTATGCCCCGTTGAAGCAAGGCGGATTGGGTGTCTTTTGTTTTCGTGAGAATATCCCCGTCATTGTTTCCAACAGGATCGAAAAGCTATCAAGAAACAACACATTACTGAACGAAATATTTAACACCGCCGAAAAGAGAGTGATAGCCATACGGACGTTAATAAAATCAACGTACTCGTATAACAACAAGAAGGCCACCCGGAAACGGATTCCACCAGCTGAAGGACGAGAAAGCTTCGGCTGACATCCTGAAGGAGCAACCCATTTTTTTTTTCTTTTTTTATAAGGGGTTTTTGTACCCTCTAAATGTTCGTACACAGCGCGGGCGAAGGAAATTTAGGGAGGAAGAAAAGACAGGTACCGATGTACATTGTTTGTAAGTTATAACGACCAGGAAACACAGAGGTCGGTAGGGCATTCCATAAGCGAATTGTACGGCTTAGGAAAGAATCACGATATTTTAGAGAACGTCCGAAAATGGGCTTGAGGGTATAATGATGAGCATTCATAGCGAGACGGGTGTTACGGTTGAAAGTTTGAATGGGCGGAATGCTACTGGCGATTTCAATGGAGCCCTGGTGGTGGAAATAGCGATAAAACAAAGTGAGACAGGAGACATTACACCGATGTTCGAGGGTGTCAATTGATTGACTGATATTAGTATCACCAAGGAGTTTTATCGCAAGGTTTCGAGTCCTACCAAGCAGGTGCAGAGATGTTTTAGGAGCACCCGACCAGGTGTGGGCATTGTACTCCAATTTTGGGCGGATGAATGCCTTATACATAAATTGCGGCTAGATCACAGAGGGGGTGAAATATTTCTTACATCGCTTGAGGAAACCTAGACATTTCGCAATATTTTTGGCGACATCGAATATGTGGTCATTCCAACGTAAGTTGTCACTGACACACATACCGAGAATGGAAAGTTTATCGGTTTCGACGATGCAAGTACCATCCATGGATAATGGCTAGGTATTTGAATTTCGCTTTAATGACAGCAAACAGCATTGAGTTTTGGAAGCACTAAATTCCACTCGGTTGATAGTTTCCCAATTGGTTATGCTGTTAATATCCGAATTTAATGAGCTTAGCATACGCTGCCGTTCCCGTTCTACCGCCGAAGAGCAGGGTCGTGAGTCCGGGAACGAATATGAGAAGCAGAGAGTGCTGTCATCAGCAAAGGAATGAATTGGATTAGAAGTAGCAGACAAGAGATCGTTAATGAAGATTAAAAAGAGTGTCGGAGACATAACGGAGCCCTGGGGCACACAGCATTTATTTTGTGAATATCAGACTTCAAACCGTCCAAGACAACTTGAACTGAACGTTCCGAGAGGTAATTTCTAATTCATTGAAGAAGAGAGTCATCGATCCCAAGAGCACGCATTTTCGACAAAAGAGCCTGATGCCAAACTCTGTCAAATGCCTTAGAAATATCAAGTGCAACTAACTTGCTTTCGCCAGATTGATGTACCCTTTGGTTCCACTTTTCGGTGAGACATGCCATCAAATCACCAGTGGACCTGTTGCTAAGAAAACCATATTGCCGGTCATTGAGAAGTTTTCGTGTTTCGAGATATTTCATGAGCTCACGATTTATCAGCGTTTCCATGACCTTGGAAAGAATGGACGTCAGTGCAATGGGTCTGTAGGAGGAGAGAGAAGAAAATTCGCCTTTTTTAGGGACCGGCTGGACAAATGCTGTTTTCCATCTGCTCGGAAAGAGTCCTAAAGAGTGGGATTGATGAAAAAGCTTACGCAGTGGTTTTGCCAGCGTGGAAGAACACCTCTTCAGAAGAAGGGGAGATATACCATCTGGACCAGCGGATTTATGTATGTTGAGATCCTTAAGTAATCTTGCTACTACACGAGTGCGGAAGTGGATTCGTCTCATTGAAGATTCGACGCACTCAAGTATAGGCGTGGACAAAGCACAGTCTGAGAGTGTTGAGCTAGCCGCAAAGTGTGCAGCAAGCAGATTGGCCTTGTCCAAAGAGCTGACAGCTGGAATGTCATTGTAAATGAGCGTTGAGATGGAGGATGAGGCAGAATTTCTAATGTTTTTGACGAATGACCAAAAATTTTTACTGCCTTTGGGACATTGTAGTATTTTTTGCCTCTGGTTTTGGTCGTATTGGAATTTCACACGCTTGAGAAAGACGTTGCAGTCATTTTTGGCTCGTTTAAACTTTTATCGGTTTTCCTCTGTCGGGTTGGTCTTGTAGGACCGAAAAAACAGTTCTCCAACCCACACAGCCTCTTTACAACTCGAGTCGTACCATGCCTTTTCTTTTGGTTTGATACTCTTCATCCGATGAGGGGTAAAGCATCTCATTCCAAAGAGAATAGTTTCTGTGATCATGTCAGCAGCGGCATCCACGTCGTTATCGAGGAAACATAACGACCAGTTAAAATTCCTAAAGAAGTTGTTAAGTCCGCTCCAATTGGCTTTCTCGTATTGCCATACGGTTCTTTTAGGACGACGAGCCTAGAGGAGAGAGCACATCGACGGTGTATTTATCAGGGTGAGAAGTTAGAAACAAGTCCAGGGTGTTGGCGGTATGACTATCAACGTCTGGTATGCGTGTGAGCTCATTTACAAGCTGGGTTAAGTTATTTTCCGCGGCGAAGATCTCAACACACCGTCCTTCGGGTGTTGTCTGTCGAGAATGTCGAAGCCAACCAGAATTGTGTATATTGAAATCGCCCGTAATCACGATTTCAGTATATACAGGGGTACAATTCTTTGAATGGAATCAGACAGCGCATCAAACTCGTGGAAGGTCGAGTTGCTGTCCAGTTTGGGGCTTCAGTAGTAGTGGATAATTTGCTTACGGAGATGGAATTTTAACCACATGAAATTGAATTCCAGATTGGAACAGGGACTACATTGTGGTGGAGTTTGGTAAGATACATCACTACGCATGTAAATGGCGAGGTCGCGATGGGGAAAGAATAGTGGCACTAGTTCGTAGCCAGGTAGCTTCAGATGAGAGTGATCTGAAAGGTGTGGGTGGGGATCTACCTGTGTTTTACTAAGTGTCAAAACAGGTGGTCTGTATTTGCAGACGTTGACGTACGCAGAAAATTAATTACGTCCACTCTGACTTCCTTAGTCATAATTACAAACAAACACCGACGATACTAAGCAAAGCTGCGAAATGAAAATTCTGGCTATGGTTTACCGAATATTGGAAGGGAGAGGATTTCGTAAGAACAGTCCAGTATTACCTACAGCCAGTTGACCATCCAATTCACCTGAGGCTCGGAGATGTAGATCTGGGTGTCAACGGCAAGAGACACTGTGCTATGTATTGCATTAACGCAATAGGGGTGGCCGTGGTGTAGTGGTACTAGCAATCGCTTCTCACTCGGAAGGTCAAGGTTCGAATCCTAGCCACGGCAAGTTTTCATTTGTGTAATTGGAACTCAGTCAGAAAAATCTGCGTGTGTAGGCATAACACTGACATGTAGATTTGGCTGTTGTAGGGTTTTTAAGCACAAAACAACCGTTAAAATTCACAACCTCACATTCCGAGCGAAGAAAAATCTCTCCGTCCTATTCGGACTCCCACCCCTGGAGAGTCAATATCGAAACCAAACACACCTGAGTTTTCAAACCACTACATCGCAAACTTTCCGCGCCCTGGCAACAGTATAAGGGTATTCATAACCCCTTAGGCGCGCGTAAATTATATAAAAAAAAAAAAAAAACGCATTGGCAGCGCATAACCAAGTGCTGAGGCGGCTAAATCAAATAATTAGTAGGAAAGGTTAGGAAACTAAACTGGAACCGCATATCCGAGAAGAAAGCAGAATCCTTAAGAAAACGGGCATTATTATGACAAAGGGAAACAACTTTATCACTTCTTCAATCACTTTGAGGTCTGCAACTTGATTCCTGGATAACAGATAGTTGAGATTTCTATTGTATGCCAGCAGGTCACATTTGTTCCATTGTCATTTAGGCAATAGATTCACATACCGCAATCCGCGCTTCTCATTGACTTCCAGACCAAATGATATGATCAGCGGAAGGTGATCGGACTATCACACTTTTTCTCAAAAATATTTGAAACCAGATGAGTGCTGTCAGAGGAACTAGGATGCAAATTTTTCGCAGCCACATAATCAGCGTTAGCAGTCTGATGAGTCGTAAACCTATGCAAAAAATGGTGATGTGGCTTCGTGCAAGCTCTACATTTTAGTGCTTGACATCTTCGCACCGAACGTCACTTCTTGGAAAAGTTTAGCCACAGATAGCTGATTAAATTTATCACGTGTAACTATGTGCTCGTATGTCATGAGTATTTGCGGAGCAAAAGTCACAATCCAGCGCAAACAGTGTCGTATGAGACTGTCATTTTTTTTTATTACTTCGAAAACTAGATCGATTTGACGCTGCATTAACATTATCTTCAGTTCTCGATTCCCTTGCTTCAAGAGTCTTACAACGGCGATCTAAGACTGAGTAGTCGATCGACTCATATCCCACTTTGCACGTGTATCAGTAATCAGTATCAACCTTATGCAATGCAAGTGAAATAGAATTCTGATAATTTCCAATGGAAAGCATTGCAGCAATATGGGAATTTTTTTTTTTTTTTTTTTTTTAAAAAAGAACTTAACACTCAAGAGGGTATTACTACTCTTAAAATGTCGGAACACGTGTTAAGTTTTTCGGAAAATTGGATAGAGAGAGAGAGAAAGATTTTGGGCTCAGTGGTTATTTCGCTCCATGGGTGGCATCCAACATTTAATGGGGAGACTAAATTATTAGTGTAAATTGGACTCAAGTTGTATTTAGGCAACCATTCATCTCACAAGATTTTAGTTGCCTGAAAAAAAGTCTTTCGGTCACGGCTGGTATTGAACCCCGAACCGTCCGATTGGGAAGCCAACACACTACCACTTGAGCCACGGCCACATTAAAACTATCTTCTAAGTTGCGAAGATTCACGGTCGAACATTGGGAAATCTTATTAATATACAGAAGTACATTAAGATGTTTTGCTCTCAAACCGACATATGGGTACGTTTACCTAACTAGAAATAGAATCTGATATTGTCGTCCTTCGTAAAGGTGGCAGTGCTATATCAGTGGTTGGTTTCTGATCCCTTTTTCCTTGGCTCAGACTTTGGCGAAATCAAATTCGAAGTACGGATATAATACAAAGTTGTGATATTATTTCGTCAGATGGCTTATGTTTACGTAAGATCAGATTCCAAAGGCCAGTGCCAAAAATAATGTCAGTACTCGAAGTGATCGAAACTTCACGATGAGTCTCCACGATGAGTCAACTTACCCTGTTCCTCAATCAACTTTCAAATCACAAAACTATAAATCTTCCTTCTATGTGCGTAGAAAAGTTAAAAAAAAAAATAAACAAAATTTATTTCAACATCAATTACACTATAATTTAGATATCCCTTTACCTCACCGTGGCTCTTAGCTTTGGCAGGCATATCACACCTCTACTGAGAGAGACCAATACGCCCAAGTCGGACATGCGAATAAGAATTAAACACAAATACAATTAAAATTGAAAATAAAACCAAAAAAAGTGTAAATTTCAAGCTTCTTTCTCAGGATAATCTAGTCCAGCTTCGTTAGCCTCATCATTAGCCTTCTCTAACCGTTCAATCTCCAAGCGCTTCTTTTTTCTCATTCTCAAGTTCATGAGTAGTCTGACTGTGCAAAAGTATGCCAATTCCACAAAACTTAGAGTTGATACACCCATGAAGAGCCCCAGCAAACCACCGCAATTGGCAAGAAAATCGGTGGTACCATACAACTCGGAGCGTTTTGAGGTTAGAAACTGGGCTTCCTTGAAGAATATCGACAATCGGGACATGCGAGTTCTGAGATGATAAACGTTATCACAGTGTTTTGAAGGTACATATATGGTATATCAATTGAATTTACCCTGGATTCTCCTTCATGTAGTCTTCCTCTTTGAAAGCTCGAAATTGTGAAGCGTAGTCGTAGTCAGCTTGAGAGATCTCTGCCTCATAAGCAATGGAAGTGCACGCTGGCAAGCAATTACATTCGGTTCTCCCACGAAAATTTTCAGCTGATGTCGTTAATCCCTGCTTAAACTCCCTTAAAAGAAGAGCATCTTCTGCCTTGTTGACGCAAGGAATCTTGGCCGCTCCACACACAGGTGTTTGCATGTTTCCTACAAAGATACAGAGATTAGTTAATGACAGATTGAAGACTTCCAAACTCACTTGGCATAGAGAATTTAACACAGCCACATTGCTTCATGGTAAAGTTCGACAAACACTCTAGTTCGCAGTTACTTTGGGTGTACACCTTGAAGTATCTCAGATATCGTTCCTTCTGAAAGTAGCATTGTCGTCTGAAATGAAAAGGACCTCCTTAGCATAGGTTCTAAGATCAAAAACACTTTCCAAACCTCATGGGCTCATAATGCTTAAGACCATCCGATGTGGTAATGATCTTTGGTTTGATGGATATCAGCACTTCCTGGTCGAAGGGTATTCGAAAGTATTGCTGTGACACTTGAGGCACCTCTCCCGGTGTATGTAGTAGAATTTTAAATCCCTGAACTGGACCGCGGCATAGTTGATCATTGTCCTCATCGACACCTTTGAGAACTAGAAACAGACCTGCTCGAGCTCCAGCACCCAGTACACGGTAAGGATACGTATCTGGTCCAGCTTCCAAATAGTAGCCATCCTCCAAATTCCATTGAACAGTGTTATTATAGTCGCCTTCAAAGATGATATCATCTACGAGGCTAAGAAAAGTAATTATGCCCTGCTGGTGGTGGTTGTTTTCGACAAACATCTTACGCTTCATCCCGATAGATGTCCTTAGGGTCAAAAGCATTGAAACTATAACACAGTCCTTCCTCTGTCAACATTTTGTGGAATTTATCACAATAACTGTCAAAGTTACGCCATTTGCAAAAGAAATAAGTCTCATTGAAGATTGGGGAGGCTTCCTCCATAGCGTTTATCAATTGTGAGCCATTGGCAAGTTGTTTTCCATAGTCGGAGCCGCCTAGAAGATGTGTTAAACAGAGTTGTGATATCGCCTCCATGTAGTAGTCCCTTAAATGAAAGGCAATTAGAAATTAATGGAGGCTTTTAGGATTGCCATACTCTTGTGGTGTTATCTGGTCATTTAAACGGGTCGGAAATAGTTTCCAAAACATGTCAGTAAAATTGAATACACGTTGCCTGGACTTAGTCTCTGGACAGACTGTTACCGATGGAAAGGGTATCTGCCACACTGGTGTTGATTTTTCGGCAAAACTGACAATCACTGGATTGTTGTTCCATTTGTCCCAGATATTCAGTGTTAGAACACAGCAGATGTATATGGAAAGAATGAAGACCAGCGCCCAAAAGATTCTGTGGAATAGAAAAACAAAAAATTATAAAAACTCATTAAAACGATTAAAAGGGCGTGAAAACTGTGTCTAGGGACATTTTCGAGTCCGCGGCACGGTTTGTGGGATTGTTGTCCCTAAGGGTCGTAATGTCATCAGATAGTAAGGTAGCAGAGTATGCTATCATTTTGTTATGTCAACATCTCAAGGGACTGGTGTGCTGGAATATTTGTTGTCAACATGTCGTGTAAACAATTTAGATACAATTACACAAAAAGTGGTGTTGCAGTTGTTAATGACAAAGGCAATACCAGCAATTCAAAGTGTTATTACCAATTTGGAGATTACAGATAAATCATAAACGCCCTCTAGACAGACACAATCCAGCCTCAAATACACGCGACCCTCTAATCAAGGACAACGTGGCGCGAAGAAGGACTACGGCTTGAGAGTATGCTCCTGGAACGTAAGAATGCTTTACAGCCCAGGAGTAGCTCAAAAACTTTAAAATTACCTCAAGCAGTATAGGGCTGATATTACCGCAATCCAGGAAGTACGCTGGGGAGTATCGGGAGTGATAAAAAGAACAGATTGCGACATTTATTACAGCTGTCACAAAAGGTTAGACATATTTGGAGGCGGATTTGTCGTTGGAAAGCGGCCTAAATCGAAGGTCATAGATTTCAAGCCCATCAGTGATCACCTGTTATCCAGGCTGTATAACATCAGCTTTATATGTGCTCACGCCCCTATCAAGGAACTAAAAGAACCAATCAAGGAGTAATTTTTTGCCCTCGGAGCCTGTCCGAAGTATGATGCTAAAATTCTACTCGGGGAGTTCAATGCCAAAAGAAGAACATCTTTGGCGAAGCGGTTGGAAAATAATGCCTCCATGACATAACAAAAGATAACGGCTTCGACTCGATGTCTTTGCGACACCAATAAGTATGTAGCACGAGGTTCCCTCACAAAAGAATCCACAAAGCAACTTGGCAAAATCCGAATGGTCGAACCGCCAACCAAATCGGCCACGTGCTCTCAAATATCTTGGATGTTAAAACATTCAGAGGAGCAAACGTTGACTCTGAACATTACCTGGTAGCAGCCCGTATCAGAGCTCGACTGTTAAATGAAAGAAAGCTGCAACAACGTCCAAAAAGGAGGTCCAACGTTGGACGCACACCGGAAATAGCCAGAGATTACAGAAAGCGCGTGGGTGAAAAAGTCTCCAATATGCCATTGCCTACCACAGATGTCAACAAGATGTGGTCATACGGCTGCACTTCCATGAAGGAGGTGGCCGAAAACACCTTAGGCTACCAACCACTCCGGAAAAGAAATCAGTGGTATGATGATGAATGTATGCAAAAAGGAGGGCAACAGATGTCGCATACAGGAAAACGGAGTAACACGTCACTAGAGCAGCGCGGGGTGAGTATAAGTCCAGAAGAAGGGAACAAAAAAGACTACTGCCGAAAAAGAAAAGAGCCTTTGCAGTCTCCCAGCTAACGGATATCGGAGATTGCTGGAAAAGGAAACACACCAGGAGCCTTTTTAAAAAAAAAACCTAGCCAATGGCTTCAAAACGGGTCTCCAAGCACTTTGAAATTACGAAGGTAATCTCGTCACTGACCAACAGGGAATTGTGGATGTATTTAAGCAACTCTTCTAGCAGTTGCTTAATGGGCATGGCAAAGAGGGAGTGACTGGACTGCCCAGTCAAAGAATTAGTTCCCCTGCCCAACATAGAAGAAGTCGCACATCAATACAAAAGCTGAAGAACAACAAAGCCACTGGCTCAGATGACCTGACATTTTGACAAGGAGCACGTACCAGCTCATTTATAAATTGGAATATCAGTTCTAAATGTCCCATCTACATTAAAGGCGATCCTAGGCCATATAGCAACTATCGAGGCATATCCCCATAATGTCACCTATTAGATCCAGTCTACTGTATGAACGTTCTAAAACCGTACTGCACCGCACTTGACGTTGACGACCGTCCGCATGAAGGAAGGCCAAAATTCTTCGAAGACGCTGAATTGAAGGCATTTCTCGATGAGGATCCGTGCCAAACGTAAGAAGACCTTGCTTCAGCACTAGGAGTTACCCGCTAAGCCATTTCCAAGCGATTTTATGAGTTGGGAATGATTCAAAAACAAGAAACTTGAGTTGCTTACGATTGGACGTTCAGCGTAGTTTTTTCGCCTGTGAACAACTGCTCCAGCGGCAAAAAAGGAAGGGTTTTCTTCATGGCATCGTGACGAGGATGAAAAATGAATTCATTACAGCAAATCAAAGAGAATAAAGTCATGAGGACTACCCGGTCATGCTTCTACGTCTTCGGCTCGGCCGAATATTCACGCTGCAAAGGTTATGCTACATATTGGTGGGATCATTTTATTTATTATAAACTGTTGAAACCTTCAATTGATGCGATTGAGGCGATCACTGCGCAAAAAATGGCTACAATACGAGCAGAGACACGAAAAAGTGATTCTACAACTTGACAGCCGTCGGCCTCACGTTTCCAAACCCGTTAAAACCTAGCTGGAAACGCTCAAATGGAAAGCCCTACCCCAACCGCCATATTCCCCAGATATTGCGCCGCCCGATTATTATCTGTTCCGTTCGACGGCACATGGTCCTGCTGATCAGCAGTTCCGCTCATAGAAAACATCAAAAAATGGCTTGATTCGTGGATAGCCTCAAAGATGAACACGGTATTCCAGCTCTGCCATAAAGATAGGAAAAAGTTGTAGCTAGCGATGGGCAAGATACTACGCCGGGCAAAAGTCAATATAATAGTAATAAATAGTAATTTCTCCAAGTCCGTTCAGCTTCTCGGATACGCAGATGATATCGATATAATCGCACGTTCCCAGCGTGTCGTAATAAAGCCTTTATAGCAATTGAAGAACAGCCTAAACGGAATTGGTCTTAAAGTGAATGAGGAAAAAACCAAAACAATGTGCTCTCGTTCCGTCACTATCGACAGCTACAACTTTAAGGTAGTCAATGAGTTCATCTACCTCGGGGCAATTGTTAACTCCACAAACGACATCATTGTGGAGATTCGACGAAAAGTAACCCAAGGCAACCGCTGCTACTTCGGTCTTTCGAAACAACTTGGGCCAAAACAAAGCCCTAATCTTGCCAGTCCTGCTTTACGGAGCCGAAAATTAGACGAAACGTAAGACAGTGGGACAAGTTTTAGGCTCCTTTGAAAGAAAAATCCTTCGTCGAATATTTGGTCCTGTCAGTAAGGAGGGAGTATGGAGAACAAGACACAACCGCGAACTCTATGGGCTGTACAAAGATGTGGACATACTACGGAAGGCAATTATTAGTCGACTTCATTGCTTCGGCCACATCGATCGGATGGATGATGATCCTCTAGCTAAGACTGTCTTCGAATCCAAGCTACCAGGTTAGAGAAGAAAAGGAAGACCGAATCTCCGGTTTAAAGATCAGGTGATCGCGGATATAAGACAGCTTGGTCTTTCCATCTAGAAGCGGCACACCTGGGACAATAATGTATGGAAGGCTACAGTTGTTCAGCTTCGATCTTCTAAGGGTTGCCGGCCTGATAAGTAAGTAAGGAACCACTTTAAAGAGGCTTTTGTAGCAAGACCTCAACGGTTTTTGGGAATAGGCTAGCCGCGTCGCTTGGATTACGCAAACATTGCTATTCGAATGATTGAACGTGAGCCCGATTTTTGGAAGTGAATTCTGATGATCGATGAGGCTCATATTATCCTCTCTGGCGGTGTAAATAATCAAAATTGTCGCTTTTGACGAACCGATAATATTCACATAATTCATGAAACAGTACTGCGCGATGAGAAATTGTCTGTTTGGGCCGGTATTTCCTCCAAAACAATCGTTTGGTCATTTTTCTTAATAGTTGGAGAGACAGCCGAAGGCAATCGGTATCAATGAATGTTGGCGCACTCTGAGTGTACCCAAATGCGTGAAAGAGGTCTACAAGATTACTTGTTTTAACAAGACGGCTCAACACTGCGTGCCAAGCAATGATATTTTTGAAGCAAAAACTTCCAGATCTCCAGATTTGACTTCTCCGGACTTCTTCCTATGTGGCTATTTAAAGAGCAAAGTTGAATTCAACAAACTGAAGATTCTGAGATGATGGTCAATGCTATGCAAAATGCCAGAAAAAAGAGCCCAACTTTATATCAGCAATGAAGGCGGCCACTTGACCGATATTGTGTTTCAGAAAATAGCTCCATACTCGTAAATTGTGAGGAACCAAACTAAATAAAAACTAGCGACATTATGAAATCAATTGTATTGGCGCGTCCTGTAGACACATATGCAAATAGTTTGTCAATAAAAGTTCAGATTTAGCTGTATTTTGACGTACAAAGTCAGAAGGATGAACGGGTATTAGTGCTCCCGAAGCAGTTTGGCGCAAGTTGTAATTTTCTATTCATGAACGTATCTCTCCGGCTACACACCTGGATATACACTTAGCAAATGGGCAGAAAGTTTATATATGAAGAGACGACGCTGTTGTACTTCTGCTGTAGGTCACTCTGGTATATTTTACGAGCATACTCTTGATAGAGTCTATACAACACATTCCAAATAATCAAGAATGCTGTTACCTAAGGATGTTGTTGTATTCTATTAGAGGGACAAATTCATTCAAGATATCAAGCAGCATGTCTAACCATTGGTTTACTGGAAAGTGGCAATCACCGGCACGATAAATTAACAAATACCAGTGTTAGCACATAGGTTGTCTGCAGAGTTTAAAAATCATTTCACTGACGATTTGATTAGAGATCTCAAACGCCAATACTTAGTTGCCGACATATGTTAAATGCTCATACCAAAATAAATCTAATCGCGCACTTCTTTCACTATAAAACATTTCAATAGGCGGAAATACTGGAGAACAGCTCATTTAATATTCGAGGTACCAATTGAAATAGACCATATGGAAAATCCAGTCTGTGGTGTATCCAAAAACAGCCACAAGGCCAAAGTCATACAAGACCGTGTTTTTGTGATGGCTGTTAATAGAACAACGCAAGATTTAATAACCAATTACTGGGTGGAGTGACATTTTTATGAGCAGGAGATTTTAGACAAAGGTTACCGGTCATCGCTAAAGGAACACGAGCAGATGAGGCTAGAGTGGGTTAAAAAGGCTCAATAATTTGGTGACATACATGTTGAAAAGCTTAATTTGAAACAAAACATGGGAGCACAACCAGGAGATTCGGACTTTTGTTCTCTTCGACATTATCGAATGAAAATACCAAGAGATTAATAGCACCCGCGACATAGAAATTCCAGCTGCTCTTTGTCCGATCGTGACAGATACTGAAAGTTGAATATCAAATAATTATGACGACGTTCGCAATTGCAATTCAACAGAAGATTCATTGTGGTGTGAGGGATCTATTTTGGTGCCAAGAAATGATTAAGAATGGTACTCGTATGTTGGAAAAGATTTCTGGTGATTCAACATCTTACCTATCCATAAATACAATATGCCGTACTGAAGAAGTATGTAGTATAATACATTACGCAGTGGAATTTTTTAATGGCATCGTTGCCCCCGGTCTGTCACCCCATAAAATAGACCTGAAAATTGGCGTACCATATACTGCTGCGCAATTAGAATCTACAGAAACTTTGGAATGGCGAGGAAAATGTATTCGAAGCTGTAATTACTATATAACTGGTTTTGACAAGGGCGAAATGGTACTTATCCCTAGAATACCCATAATCCCATCGAATTATCCATTTCAGATTAAAAGATTGCAGTTTCCTACTAATGTTAGCATCGCAATGACAATAATTTGAACAAAGGTTGCATTGCTCACGGACAACTATACGTAGCATGTTCCAGTGTGAGTGATGCCTTAAACGTTGTTGCCTTAGCAAATGGAAATAATACACCCAACATCGTTTACAGCATAAAGAGGTGCATAGTTCTTCAATGAGTCGATTTTCCCATCATTTTACACCTACTCTACCTATTCTCTACATATAAATACATACACTGAGCCCCAAGTTCCCGCTGTTTGTCAATAGATGGCTCCAGCGGTAAGTGCTCGCCGATTTTGACATATCCAAAACGTCACGAACCAAGCTTAAACACATTAGTGATTTTGTTTTGGCGTCATATACGGGTACTTTTGGTTGTGTGAAAATGTCTGATTTTGTGCCAAATAATCGACAATGGTAAGGTACCATTAAAATGTTTGCACACAGCGCGGGCCAATGAAATTTAGGGAGGAACGAAGGATAGATAACGATGTACATTGGTTTTAAAAGTCTGATTGTTATAATGACTAGGAAATAGAAAGCTCGGCAAGGCATTCCTCAAGCGAGTTGTTCGGCTTAGAAACGAATCACGAAATTTCAGAGTACGTCCGAAAGTGGGTTTGAGGAAGGAGACCACACAGGGCGTGGACACCACCAGACTGGTCGTTTGGCCGGGAATATCGCGGCTGTGGCTGCCGATGTCGCTAAGAACGAAGAAACATCAAACAGACGACGGGCCACGCAATTGGTTATCACCAGTCCACCCTACAGCGAATTTTAGTGAAAGACTTACACATGTTCCCGTACAAAGCGCAAACAGTGCATCAGTTAATGTCTCTTGACAGTCAGTCGCATGTGAATTACTGTACAGCCATCCTCAATGTCAACAACGAAGAGGACGATTTTGTGTCGAAAATCATCATAAGCGACGAGGAGCATTTCCAGTTAAGCGGTTACGTCAATAAGCAAAATCTTCGTTTCTGGGGTACTGAAAATCCGCGTGTGATGCACGAACAGCCATTATATCCACTCAAAGCCACTGCGTGGTGCGGCGTTCACGCGGGAGGAGTGATTGGACCGTATTTTTTTGAGGACGCCATCGGCAATACGGTTACTGTTACTGGCGAACGCTACAGGGCCAAGATAAATGACTTCTTACTGCCGGAATTGGAAGAGCGGGGGTTGGTGAACATGTGATTTTAATAAGATGGTGCAACCGCACACACAGCACGAGCCGCAATGGATATTGTGAAGCAGGCATTTCCTGGTCGGTAATCTCCCGTTTTGGCGATTTGGGGTCAGCAAAATCGCCCGATTTAACCATCCCAGATTTCTTTCTTTGGGGCTACCTGAAGCAGTGCGTTTATGCCAACAGGCCTCAGACAATCCCAGCCATTAAGGAGAATATACAGCCGAAGAGCAGGGACGCAAGTTCGCAAACGATTATGAAAAGCAGATAGTACTGTCGTCAGCAAAGGAATAAATTGAATTAGAAGTAGCAGACAAGAGATCGTTGATGAAATTTAAAAAGAGTGTCGGAGACAGAGCGGCGCCCTAGGGCACACCAACATTTATTTTGTGAATATCAGACTTGCAACCGTCCAAGACAACTTGAATTGAACGATCCGAAAGGTAGTTTCTAAGCCATTGAAGATCCAAAAAAAGCCTGATGCCAAACTCTATCAAGTGTCTTAGGAATATTAAGTGCAACTATCTTGCTTTCGCCAGATTGGTGTACGCTTTGGTTCCACTTTTCGGTGAGACATGCCATCAAATCACCAGTGGACCTGTTGCTATGAAAACCATACTACTGGTCATTAAGAAGTTTTCGTGTTTCGAGATATTTCATGAGCTGACGGTTTAACAGCTTTTCCATTACCTTGGCGAGAAGGAACGTAAGTTAAACAGGTCGGTAAAATGAAAGAGAAGAAGATTCTGGTTTTTTAGGGACCACCTGGACAAGTGCTGTTTTACATCTGCCCCGAAGGAGTCCTAAAGAGTAGGATTGATGAAGAACACCTCTCCAGAAGAAGGGGAGATATACCGTCTGGGCCAGCGGATTTATACTGAGATCTTTAAGTACTCTTGATACTACACGAGTGCGAAAGTGGATTCGTCCCATCGAAGATTCGACGCATTCAAGTGCAGGCGGAGACAAAGCACAATCCGGGGTTGTTGAGCTGGCCGCAAAATGTGCAGCAAGCAGATTGGCCTTGTCAAAAGAACTGACAGCTGGAATGTCATTGTAAACGAGCATTGGGATGGAGCATGAGGCAGGTTTTCTGAAGTTTTTGACAAACACCAAAAGCTTTTACTACCTTTTTAACATCATAGTATTTTTTGCCGCAACTTTTGGTCGTATTGAAATTTCACGCGCTTAAGAAAGACGTTGCAGTCATTCCTGACTCGTTTAAATTTTTTTCGGTTTTCCTCTGTCGGAAGGAAGGCCAAAATCCTTCGAAGGCGATGAATTGGAGGCATTGCCCGATGAGGATCCGTGCCAAATGCAAGAAGACTTTGCTTCGACAATAGGTGTTATCCGCTAAGCCATTTCCAAGTGATTGCATACGTTGGGAATAATTCAAAAACAAGAAACTTGAGTTGCTTACGATTGGACGTTGAGCGTAGTTTTTTCGCCTGTGAACAACTGCTCCAGCGGCAAAAAAGGAAAGGTTTTCTTCATCGCATAGCGACAGGTGATGAAAAATGGATTCATTACAGCAACTCAAAGAAAAGAAAGTCATGGGGACTGCCCGGTCATGCTTCTACGTCGTCGGCTCGGCCGAATATTCACGCTGCGAAAGCGTGAGCACTGCGCGATACGAGCAGAGGCACGAAAAAGTGATCCCAGAGCATGACAACGCTCGGCCTCGCGTTGCCAAACCCGTTGAAACCTTCCTGGAAACGCTCAAATGGGAAGTCCTACCCCAACCGCCATATTCCCCAGATATTTCGCCGTCCGATTATTACCTGTTACGTTCGGCGGCACATGGTCCTGCTGATCAGCAGTTCCGCTGGCTTGATGCGTGGATAGTCTCAAAAGATGAACACTTTTACCGTAACGGTATTCGAGATCTGCCAGAAAGATGTAAAGAAGTTGTAGCTAGCGATGGACAATACTTTGAATGATTCATTTGTAAGCATTTTTTCACAATATAGTTGCATTTTCCACAAAAATAACGAACGAGTGTCCCTGCCTTTGTATGTGTTAGTCTAGACCAATTCTAATATCAATTAGGCTAATTTTTATAATCTTCTCACGGAATGTTATTGTAGTTGGACAGCGCTTGATTTAAAAATTTATTTGCTTAGTTTCACAAGGACGAAGTACACAATATGTGTACATCAATGTACGTACTCGTAGGTTGAGAAGGGAGTAGCAATATACAAATTTCTTTTCAATTTGCGCCAGGACACCCCATAATACATTATATACTAGAGAACTAATCCATTTTTATTATTTGCTCGTATCTACATTTAAGAACTTGTAAGTGGGAGTTAATTACTGGCATGCAACAAATGTTGCATAGGGGAAAATGTACATTCTTTGTAAAAAGATACGAAAAATTGGCTCCGGCTCAATTAAAACTAACCACTATTACATTCCAATTTTCAAATTAAATAAAGTACACTCGTAGGAGGTGGTGGATCAAGGTCTAGGTCTAGGTCATTCTACAGCGTTGCTTTGACGTGTTATATATTTATGACTTGTCGTACATGAGCTCGACAGCCCTACGCAAAAGTTCAAAATTAAGATCAAACGATTCGTGGAGAAAGTATGAATGACAGACAGCTAACACTGTTTGGACTTGAAATTATCACTGTAGGCGGTTTCTATTTTTAGAACACGTTCAGATATAAAAACATTTCAAATTGGTGGTCTATTTCAAGTTTCTTTTTTGAACAAACTTGCTCGTAACAAATCGCTTCCAGAGGTTCCTTCACCAACCAAACTATCCCACTACAGAAATTGTTTCTGCCAAAAATTTGCCACTCGATATTATGAATAAACAAACATACGAGTATATAGCTGTCATTCTGTTATCTTTCAGATATTAAAGATTAACAACGCGTTCATGTATTTTTGTATTTTTGATGACCGATATAAATTTTAATAATTCGACACATAAAAAAATCTGCCAACTGACTTTTATGAGTGACATGAAACTTCTGTGGCAGGTGTGTACGAAGGATAGTGTCCATTTGTTTATGTCTTCCAAAAAAAAAAAACAAAACATCTACGCAATCACTAGACTCACCTCTCGAGAATGGGCCGTTTTTGTTCACCCAAATATTTGATACCATGGATTGTGCTGTTGTCACAGTATTCGGTGAAAATACCCCAGGCCGCCTGACATCTAGTTCCGTATTTGATTTGTTTCCGCGAATCGAACTCCGAGCCAGCATCACTCTCAGCTGATGAGATTGTATCTTTGAAGGCATTCACTGCCTTTGTGTAGAGTGCTGCCTTCTTCCTGGATTTTTTTTTTTTTTTTTTTTTTAAATAAAATAAATTTGTATCGCGTTTGGTTAAGTTGGAAAAAGTGTAGTTCAATCTCACCATTGCGAACTCTGTGCTCTAGGTCTTGGAATTTTCTCATTGTTACGTTTGTCCATGGGCGCCGGGAATGCGTATGGTTAGGCTGGTGCTCGCGAAATGTCTGAAGGTATGCACATTCGCTCGGAGGTGTTTTATAGCCGCGACATTCCCATGAATGAGCAGGGAGTGTTGTGCAAAAGAGTCTATTCCCAAATTATTCAATGGGGAATCGCACTGGCAATGCTGGCGTAAGCCTTGTAGTTCTTTAAATCTCTAGTGACCTATTTCAATGAGATAGGACTACAAATATGTATTATATATTCGCATAAAGTGAATTTATGACTGTATGCGTGGTGCTTGCCCTGCTGGTCAGATGGAAACGTAAAATAGAGGATAAGTGTAATTCGGTTCGGTATGTGCGAATTAACGTCACACGTCTCATTTAAGTTTATGTACAAGTTGATTAATTAGGACACTTGTTCGATAGTGTTTGTGTGTATGAGACTGCGACTATGACTAGGCCATGGATGGTTTTATTTTGCTAAAATTATTTGTCAGATATTAACATAATTTGCTTTTTCTTTTTATTTCGAACAAAGCGTTTTTTTTTTTTTTTTTAGGGTGGCTTCCAAGTTGAGTTGGACGATGTGGGAAAAAATATGAATTTATTGTTGCTTCAAGAAGAAACAGTTTATTGAGTGACAGTTCTAGGAAAGAGCACGAGGTCGATTTTCTTCAATTCGTAACGCGAAATTTTATTTATTTAAGTATGCTTACGCACGGTTTTGCGAGTGGCCACATGAATTTGTTGGTAATGTTTAATTTGTTTTTCTCACTCTCAAGTTCCTTGTATGTACGCGTACATTGAGAGCATTATTCCTTATGAGTACTTGATCCAAACTAACACTGCATAAACCTAACAGAGTCATCCTCGACGTTAAGAGTCTTAAACGATTGGCTAAAAGCGTCGAAATTACTTACTTACTGAAGTGGAGCCAGAGTTCAGGGGGAACCTGGGTCTCAACTAACAAGCCTCTCCAATTAGCCCGGTCTTAAGCTAACTGCCCCCAGTTATACACTTCAAGTCAGTTGACGTCCTAAGGTGAGGTCTTCCTCTACTGCGTTGTCCTCCGGGTAGGATTCGAAGACTCTACATGTCTTAGCCATCTCAGGCGACTGATACGCAGTTTTCTAACTAGGCCGATGTCACTGACATGCAGCCCGTATAGTTCGACGTTAAATCTTCTCCTCCAAAGCTCGTCAACGCAAATGGGCCCGAAGATTTACCGAAGGATTTTTCTCTTGAAACGACTGAGATATCTTCATCCGCTTTCGATAGAGTCCATGCCATGGCGCCATAAAATAGGACCAGGATGATCGAGGTCTTATGTAGAGTTTCCATACTGCTCAATTGCCTTCTTGGCCCAAAGAAACAGTGATTGCAAAAGTGATTCTTCGTTTTAATTCAGCTGAGATTTCGTTGGCAGAATTTATAGCAGAGCCAAGGTGAACAAAGTCCGTTAATACCTCAAAATTATAGTTGTAGACTGTGAGGTTTCCTCGGTGTTGTGTGTTCTTTCTTGTTGACAGCACGTTAAACCCATTTTGATAGCTTCCGTTTCAATGCTAAGGAACGCACCATTGACAGCCCGCTGAGTTCTTCCAATTACGTAGATATCATCGGCATACTGCAGTAGTTGCACATATTTTTTAAGAGGTTGTGCCTCCTGTGTTCGCTTGTGTGTTCCGAACAATTCTTTCAAGTACTCGTTTGATGCTAAAGAAGTCAGATGACAGCTTGTCACCTTGTCTCAAAAGTTTTTTAACATCAAGGTCTCGGTTAAGTTGATATCAAATTTAACGGAGTAGCGAGCGTCCTCTATCGTGATTCTGCACAGACTGACGAGTTTGGCAGGGATGCCAAAACCAGACATGGCTCTCTATAAATGCTGTCATATGCGGCCTTAAAATCGATGACAAGATCGTGCGTTCGGTTTTGACTTCTTAAGTTTTTTCCAAGATCTGCCACAGTGTGAAGATTTGGTCGATTGTGGACTTTCCTGGTCTAAAACCACACTGATAGGGACCAATCAGGTTGTTGGAGAAAGGTTTCATACATTCACAGAATATGGCAGATAAGATTTATGGCGATTTTTTTTTTTTTAGCGGAATGCTACTGCCGATTTCAATGGAGCACTGGTGGTGGAAATAGTGATAAAGCAAAGTGAGACACGAGACATTTCGTCGGTGTTCGAGGGTGTCCATTGTTTAAGTGATATTGGCATCAGATATGAGTTTTATCGCACGGTCTGGAACCCGGTCTAGCAGATGCAGAGATAGTTTAGGCGCACCAGACAAGATGTGAGCATTGTACTCCAATTTTGGGCGGATGAATGCCTTATACATATATTGCGGCTAGATCACAGAGGAGGTGAAATATTTCTTACATCGCTTGAGGAAACCTAGACATTTCGCAGCATTTTTGACGACATCGAATATGTGGTCATCCCAACGTAAGTTGTCACTGACACACATACCGAAAATGGAAAGTTTATCGGTTTCGACGATACTTTAACGACAGCAGACAGCATTGTGTTTTGGACGCATTAAATTTCAGTCTGTTGATAGTTCCCCAATTGGTTATGCTGTTAATATTGGAATTTAATGAGCTTAACATACGCTTCCGTTCCCGTTCTACAGCCGAAGAGAGCAGGGACGTGAGTCCGGGAACAAATGTGAAAAGCAGAGGGTACTGTCGTCAGCAAAGGAATATATTGGATTAGAGGTTGCAGACAAGAGATCGTTGATGAAAATTAAATAAAGTGTCAAAGACAGAACGGAACCCTGGGGTACAACAGCATTTATTTTGTGAATATCAGAAACCGTCCAATACAACGAAAGGTAATTTCTAATAAATTGAAGGAGAGTTGTCGATCCCAAAAGCATGCATTTTCGACAAAAGAACTTGATGCCAAACTCTATCAAATGCCTTTGAAATATCAAGTGCAACTATCTTGCTTTCGCCAGATTGATGTACGCTTTGGTTCCACTTTTCGGTGAGACATGTGATCAAATCACCAGTGGATCTGTTGCTACGAAAACCATATTGCCGGTCATTGAGAAGTTTTCATGTTTCGAAATATTTCATGAGCTGACGGTTTATCAGCGTTTCCATGACCTTGGAGAGAAGGGACGTTGACGCAGTTGTGAGTGTCATCAGGCATACACTCTTCTGGCCAGATCTGAGAAATTAGTTGGTGAATGCTTTCAATAATGCCATCTCTACCAGCTTTGAATACATCCGCCAGTAAGTGGTTCAGTTGCTTTGTTGGATTTCATCTTAAATATTGCTATCCTTAGTTCATTTTTTTCAGGTGGACGGAACTTTTAACTATCATCGTCTAAGTTGAATGGTATACTCCCCATGACAGCGGGATGTTTGATTTCTGCGCCGTTTTACGGTCTGCAGAAATAGTTTTTCCATATTCTAAGCATCAACTGTGACTCCACTAAATAGTTTCCTTCTTCTTCTCAACATGCTTCTGTGTGTTCTTGCCTTAACGCGGCCTTTTCACCCTTTCGTGAATCTTCCGTACGTTATTCATAGAGTAGAACCTCTCAATATCTTCCATATTTTTTTTCTGGAGAAGCTGATGTTCTTCCCGTCTCTTTTGCTCGTAGAGCTCACGAGCAGCTCTCGTCCTTCATTGCAGCGCTGCTTTTCTGCATGTTATGGCCGAAAGCCTTCATCAAATCAGGAATTTCTTAGCAGTGGTCGAGAGAGATTTCAAGATGCACGTTTGGCGAATATTCCGCCGTCTCTTACGATTCCAGCTTTTCAAGGTTATATTTTCCCACAGTAGTTTTTCTTTGTTGTGGAGCCGGGGAAATGCCCATTCGCATCCTGGCTACAGCAAGGTGGTGATCGGAGTCAATGATGACTTGCCAGAAAGCTCGGAAATGCAGAATACTGGAGGCATGCCTAACGTCTATCGCAAAATGATCGATTTGATTTAGCATTTGATGGGTATATCCTCTTGGGCATATTGCGAAGAGGAAACCGTGTGCTATAGTGATATTTCGTTCCGCCGCAAAGTCAATAGGCCTAAGTCTATTACCAAAAAGCTCACATTGCAATCTTAATTGAAATAGACCATAATAAACCCTTCTTAAAGTGTTAAGGGAGAAATACTTTCTAAGGGGGAAAAGACAACGATTAGAGGAAAGAAGATATTTTTTCAAAGCAGAAATGTACTTGTACCAGTTCAGATTTTGATCTATGATAAAACCAAGATACTTGAAACTATCTGCACTTTCAATCTTGAAGAAAGTTTGACCACCTCGGATTCTGCATTGGTTGTTTAGCAAGTCGCGACTTGCGCAGTCAGAAGAATGAAATACTATATCTGAGTCAGGGTATTCCTGCTCTGTAAGTGTGATAAACATCAACTTAGCTTTACTACTAACAATACGTCTGTGATTGCCAAACCTATATCTTAGTAGGAAGACCTCATGGTTTATGTCAGCGATTTGATCTAACGGACTGGCTGAACAATACAGTTCAGGGGTGTTCTAGTTTAGGTTTTCGTCCTGATAGCTGAAGATTCATGAAGTTATGGCAAACAAAAAATTGTATTGCAGGGGGGGGGGGGTCTATTTTCACTCCCCTCCAAGTTTTAGGCCGCTAAAGTGAGGAACCTTTGATTTCGAGGTAAAACTTATTAAGAGGCCGTAGTTTCTAACGGATTCAGCTTAAGACACCGTTGTGTACATTTTTGAACTTCCGTTATTTGTAGGTGGAAAAGTTATACATGAAAATCGTAGATAATGAAGAGAAGACAGAAGTTTTGACAAAAAAAGTTAACCTAAAAATTGGTCCAAAGATTTTTCAAAA
The DNA here is from genome assembly GCA_963966105.1 of Volucella zonaria. Classification (NCBI taxonomy): domain Eukaryota; kingdom Metazoa; phylum Arthropoda; class Insecta; order Diptera; family Syrphidae; genus Volucella; species Volucella zonaria. Next base: position 69,785,343 of record OZ014534.1, on the reverse strand, counting down.
TGTTAGCTTTAAAATGCCATCATTTTGGCTGACCTTCATCGAATTGGACGAAATTTTAGTATTTTATGCACACTGATATTCTCTTTCAAATATGTGTAACGGTTTCTTAAGCTGAATCCGTTAGAAAGCTAAGGCCTTTTCAGGAGTTTTTATTTTGTATTTGTTGAAATAAAAGATATTGGCTCGGGTAGGTTCGATTTGCCACTGCTTTTAAACATTCTTTTATTGTCTCATTCATTTAAAACTGTTATACGTATCATATATAAAAGCTTGACATATGTATTATATATATGTTGTGGAACTATACTTGTGTACTAACTTTATACAACATCTCTCTTATCAAATAAATAGACACAATGATGCAAAAGTTAAGATAACTTCATATTCAAATTTCAAATAAACCGTTTATGACTAAATATCTGTATATAACTATTTAGTTTTATCAATACTAACTTAATATATTTGCAAGTTTACTTCATTATTACGTTCTATTGTTTTAACTCGTAGCCGCAGAGTGCTATGAACTTTGCGATCATAAGAAGGAATTATATCTTGTTGAGGTGAAATCGTATTATGAGATCTTTTTCTTATATGAAACGTGTTCCGTCTATACCTTCCCCCTTCATTTAATTTTATTACATATGACCTTGGTTCCTTACATTTATTAATAACTTTTCCCGGGTACCATTTTTTATCAGATTTTTGCATCCATACGGATTCATTTAACGAAAAGTCTGTTTTTATATATGAGGTTTTGTTGTAATGATTTTCTATTATATTTTTGGATTTGCAGATGGAATCTTCAACGTCGGTAGGAATTTTTGGAATAAGTAGGTTATCGTGTATGGGAATCTTAGTCCGTACGCGCCTATTAAACAAAAGTTGGGCTGGTGAATATTGCATTCCCGATAATGGGGTATTTCTATATTAAAGCAGAGCTATATTTAAATCTATTTTTGAAGCCTGGCTTTTCCTTAATAAATGTTTGGCGATTCCGACATATTTTTCAGCAAGTCCATTCGATTTTGGATAATAGGGACTGCTAAAATTAAATTTTATACCATTTTCTTTGGCAAATGATAGACATGCTGCGCAATTAAAAGGAGAATTGTTTGTTACCCATGGGTTGAAAATATTTGTTTTAGATTTTTCATTATTTCTAAACTAGATTTATTTTTAAGCTCAATTATCTCTAACCATTTAGAATAATAATCAACTAATACTAAGTATGGATGATTTGCGAAATCTAAAATATCTAATCCCAATTTTAAAAAAGGAAGTTTCGGAATGGCATGCAGAATTATAGGCTCTTTGGTTTCTGAATTTCTATATTTTTGACAAAGCATGCAGTTGTTTATAAGATTTTCTATATCCCTGTTTAATGTTAACCAAAAAATCAGTGTCTATGCTCTTCTATTTGTTTTATTTATACCTAAATGGTCTTCATGGAGAATATCGAAATACTCCTTTTGCAAGGGCAATGGAATAACTATTCTATCGTTAAAAAATATGATTTCTTCTTCTAAATATAAATTGTTTCGTAATTTATAAAATGGTTGGATATCTATATGTATTATAGTATAAAGTATTTATACCAGTAGGCCTTAAAAAAGTTTTCAATTTTGCAAGGACTTTATCGTTTTCTGTTTCGTATTTTAATTGCTCTTTTCGGTATTCACTAATATTCAACGAATGAATAACTTCATTGAAATCTTCTTCTTCGTTATTAATTTCAGTTTTCAAATATGATCGCGACAACAAATCTGCAATATGTACATATTTGCCTGGAACATATACTACATTTAAATTATATTTTAACAACTTTAATTTCATTCGTTGTAATCTAGTACAATATATTTTATCTAAATCTTTCTTACAAATATTTACCAGTGGTTTATGATCTGTCTGTACAGTTACTTGTCTTCCATATATATAATGGTGAAATTTATTGCATGCAAATGTTATAGCCAGTAGCTCCTTTTCGATCTCAGTTTGGCTTAAAGATCGAGATGCAAAACTTAAAGGTGCTCCAGACTGCATCAAGCAACAACCAATGCCGCTTTTGGACGCATCACACTGGAGAACAATTGGTCTAAGCCCGTCGAACATCTTCAGGATTGGGGCATCTGCGATTAAATATCTTTTTATCTTTTCTAAAGTTTGAGTGTGAATGTCACACCATACAAAATCATTTTCCCTTTTTAACAACTCTCGCAAGCAATCAGAAATTTGAGCTAGATTTGGTATGAAACTAGGAACGTAATTAATCATGCCTAAAATACTTTGAAGATTTTTTTTGGTTGTTGGGTTTTCTAAATTTAAAATGGCTCTGACCCTAGCAGGATCTGGAATTATTCCTAACTCTGAAAATATGTGACCAATGTATTTAACACTTTTCATTTTATATTGAAATTTTTCTTCATTGAATTTAACTGCTATTTCTCGAGCTCTTTTAAAGACTAAATTTAAATTCCTATCATGTTCTTGTTCATCCTTACCGAAAATAATCAGATCTTCCCGGTAATGTACTAAAATTTTGAAAAGTATATTTTTGAAAAAATTTCCGGTGCTACACTAATACCAAAAGGAAGCCGAGAGAATTTAAAAAAACCGAAAGGTGAACTGAATGTACAATATTCACTTGTCCCTAATTTCTTCAAATTTTGGAATTAAAAATTTTTCAGGTTTAAGTGCTTTATTTAAATCCCTTGGATCCAAACATACTCGAATTTGTTTATTTGACTTCTCAACAATAATTAGATTACTTACCCATCCCTTTGGACTGTGAACTCTTTTTATTATACCATTTGATTCCAGTTCCTCGAGAGCTTTTTTAACTGGTTCGATTAAGGTAGCAGGTAGACGACGTGGTAGCTTAACGGATGGGCAAATTGTGCTATCGATTTGTTGGTGGCAGGGTATGGGAAATTTTCCTACACCTGTGAAAATGTCTATGTTCTGTTTAATAATTCTATGTTTTGGATCCTGCATTGTATTAACATTAGGGCGACTTACTAAACCTAGGTTCTCGCATGCAATAATACCTAAAATAGGAACTGTATTCCTATCTACTATAAAAAACTCTTGATCTAAACTTTTGTTGTTTGTAGTACATTTTAAAACGATGCTATATTTTGGATGAATAAGTTCTCCTCCAAACGCTTCTAAAGTCCTCAAACACGGCTTAACTTTTTTGTGAGTTGTAATACGAGAAAAATACGAAGTTGGCAAGACATTTACCTCAGCTTCTGTATCTAGCTTGAATAAAATTAGGGTTGATTCTACAGTGATAGATTCCATCCAACAATTTTGTTTTTTTGTACTAATATCATAAAAAAATTGGTTTCTTCTGGATCGCCAATGCTATCCATTTGATAATTTTCAATATTGTTTTGAAGTGTTAATTCATTCACCTTTTGCGTTTTGCATGCATACGAAAAATGGTTTTTTAAATTACATTTCAAACAAACTTTTCCAAATGCTGGACATTTATGTGGGGGATGCTGCTTATGACATCGTTCACAACACTCGTACCCTTTATATTGAACCTGTTTTAAAGAGAAACTATTATTAGGATTTGAATTTTGCTTTAGACTTTTAGTTTCAAATTTATTTTTATAAGTACTGATACTAGGTGATTTTTTTATAATGTTGATTGATGAGCTTCCTGTTTGTTGCATGAACTCATGTTTTTTTGTATTTTGGACGTCTTCTAATCTTGATTTTTCTATTTCAAATAGACGACATTTTTTGATGGTTTCCTCTAAAGATATATTTCCGACCGCAAGTAATTTTTCTTGGCATGACTTTGAATGGATTCCAAAAATGATTCTATCCCGAATAGCTTTGCTTAATTCATCTTCCTGAAATTCACACGTACTGGCCAATTGCTTCACATCAGTAAGAAAGTGATCGAATGTCTCTTCTTCCTTTTGTGTTCTGTTATGTAGTTTAAACCGTTCATACACTTCGTCTTTTTTGGGATTACAGTACACTTCGAACTCTTTTAATATGTCATCTAACGTTTTCACTCTGTCAGTAGGGAAAGTGTTGAAAACGTCAATAGCATCATCTCCGATTAGGTTAAGAAGTATTGCAATTTTAACTGTTTCTTGTTTGGTGTTACTTTCTGATGCACACATACGAGGGGCGTTCAATATATTCTCGGTATCGATATGAAGGAAAATGCGAATTCAATTTAAATTGTTTTTATTTTTCAATATGATCTCCCCTAACATCAATGCATTTGTTACATCTTGAGATAAGCTTTTTTAAACCCTCAAAATAATAAATTTCCTCTTTCTCTGCAAAATACCGACTTGAGTTCTTCATCATCCGAAAATCTTTTTCCACGAAGCCATTTTTTCAAATCCGGAAACAGGATATAATCACTAGGGGCAAGATCTGGACTATAGGGTGGGTGTTGGATTTCTTCGAAACCACAATCTTGCGCAGCAGCCTTGGAAACTTGCGCCGTGTGAACAGGAGCGTTGTCATGAAGAAGCAACACACCCGCTGCGAGTTTACCCCGTCTTTTCTTTTTAATTTCCTCCCGCAAATTATGCAAAGTGGAAGCGTAGGATGTGGCGTTGATGGTTTCACCTTTTTTTTTGTACTCAATGAGCAAGATTCCCTTTGAGTCCCAAAAAACTGTGGCCATGAGCTTTCGGGCAGACGGAGTGACTTTGAACTTCTTCGGGGGGTCTGTTCCTTTTTTATGCCACTGCATGGACTCTTGTTTGCTTTCAGGGTCATAGTGGTGGACCCATGTTTCGTCCCCAGTAACAATTCGATCCATAACACCGTCCGCGTTCTCACTACACATCTCCAAAAGCTCTCTACAGCATGCGATTCTCACTTTTTATCTGAGGCGCTGTGAGCATTCGTGGCATCCACCTTGCACTGACCTTTGAAAGGTTAAGATGGTCATGAAGAATGGTGTGAATGGTACCAATTGAAAGCTTGGTGATCTCTGCCATCATTTTCACCTTTATTCGGGCATCCTCAAGAACAAGTTTTTCGACTTCTTTGATGCTTTCTCCCGTACAAGCAGTAGCCGGGGCGCCGGAGCGGGGGTCGTCTTCAATGCTCTCTCTGCCTCTCTTGAACTCACTTGACCACTTTTACACAGTTGATAATGAAGGTGCGGAACCCTGGTAAACAGCCACCATCTCTTCATGAATAGTTTTTTGACTTTTTCCTTGCTTAGTGAGAAATTTAATTACAGCGCGATGCTCAATTTTCACCATCATCGTCTCAGTTGCCATTATGATTCTGTTTAACTAGAGATAAAACGCGAATTAATAATCACATTTATATGAAATTTTACATGAATACACTAAAATAATAGTATTACTTGATAAATAAGTCAATTTATATATGCAACCACAGCTTCACCCCGATACCGAGAATATCTTGAACGCCCCTCGTATATATTGGGTCTACAAGTAAGTTTCCAGCGTTTGTCAGAGATGGCGCCACCAGTGGATCCCGGGCCGAAATGTCAGACTCCATGTGTTTTATTTGTAGAATTTGTATCTGTCAACAACTTTGCAGCGTTATATTTAAGCAGTTCTATCGGTGTCGTACATTTTATCGAGGAAAATCATGGCGAGTTTCCAGCCAAATAAACGTCATTTGCGGGAAGCGTTGCTTTTATTATTTAATATGAGGCCTATCGTTTGCTTTCGGAAATTTGTGGGGCGGAATGTATTGGTGAATCGACGTGCCGCGAGTGGTTCAAACGGTTCAAAAGTGGTGATTTTGGAGTTGAAGACAAAGATCGCCCCGGAAAGCCGAAAAGTTTTGAAGACGAGGAATTGGACGCTTTACTGGATGAGGATCCGTGTCAGGTTCAAGAAGAACTTGCTGCATTATTGGGTGTCACGCAACAAGCCGTTTCCCTGCGCCTAAAAGCACTGGGATTCATTCAAATGGTTGGAAACTGTGTGCCGTACGAATTGAAGCCAAGAGACGTCGAACGGCGATTTTGCATGTCCGAAATGTTACTGCAGCGGTATAAAAATAAATCATTTTTGCATCGTATTGTCACTGGTGATGAGAAATGGATTTATTATGATAATCCTAAACGCAGAAAATCGTATACAAAGCCCGGCGAGCCCGCCCAATCGACACCGAAACGAAATATTCACGTGAATAAGGTCTTGCTCTGCATATGGTGGGATCAAAAGGGTGTCGTATACTACGAACTGCTTCCGAGTGGTGAAACCATCAAAGAACCATTATATCGAACCCAACTAATTCGTTTGAAGCGGGCATTAAAAGAAAAACGGCCAGAATATGAGACCAGGCATGAGTCCGTCATTTTTCATCACGACAACGCTCGGCCACATGTTGCGGTTTCGGTGAAAAACTATTTGGAGAATAGTGGATGGGAAATTCTGCCTCACCCGCCTTACAGTCCAGACTTGGCACCATCTGACTACCACTTGTTTCGTTGGATGCAGAACGCTCTTACGGGAATACGCTTCATTTCAGTAGAGGAAATCAAAAATTGGCTCGATACGTTCTTGGGCTCGAAGGACGAGAAATTTGTTTGGTCCGGAATTCATAAATTGCCAGAAAGATGGAGGAAAGTTGTAGCTTCCGATGAACGATACTTTGAATAAAGCATTGTAACTATGTTTTCATAATAAAACTTCAAATTTTGGAAAAAAAACGCTGGAAACTTACTTGTAGACCTAATATTTCAAACCTTTGTTTGAATTTTTTGAAATTCTCTGAGAGATTCCCATCCATGACGAGATGACTTGGCACCTTAAATTCCATTTTGTTTATTTTTTCACTACTTTTTAATCTAGTTTTAGATAAGTTAGTCTTAGAGATTTTCGCAACTTTAGTGGTATTATCTATTTTAATGTCCCTTGATTCACTTTCAATGTCACTTAATTCTTCCGAATCGTCACAGCTGCTTTTAGTTTTATTCACTTTTTGTATTTTCTCACTTGCTTTATACAACAGTTTTACTTCGAAATCAGAGGTTCCTCATTTTAACGCCCTATAACGGGTGGTGAAAATAGACCCCCCCCCCCCCCCCCGTGCAATATAATTTTTGTTTACCAAAACTTCAGAAATCTTCAGCTATCAGGACGAAAACCTAAACTGGGACACCCTGTATATAAGAAATAAAATTGGGCCAAGTACAGAACCTTGGGGTACCCCTGGGTTATTGGTTTTTGATCTGCTTATATTGCTTCCGATTTTTACATATTGTCTTCTATTTATTGTATAATATATGACTCAAACCATTTGTATACGAATTCTCTAAATTCGGCCCTATATAATTTATCTAAGAGAATTACATGGTCAATCATGTCAAACGCCTTAGTTATATCCAAATTCAATATAAAATATTGTAAAACACTTAATGCTAATTTTAATGTCTATGCTATTAGCTTTATGTAATAGATAATTTTATGTTTAAATATGATATCCGGCTTATGCGCGCCACGGCTAGGTAGAATGAAACGCAATCGTGAAGACCAATTTTCGACAACTTTGTCGAGCAACTGGGGCCGTATATCAGCAATAACGCGGCGAATGTTGACTTTCAATTCGTCCAACGTCTCTGGTTTATTGGCCTATACTAACGACTTCCCATACCCCGAGGAACGAAGAAGTCAGAAATCCTGTTTCTACAGCGCTCTCCATTGACGGTAGCATTCTGGCCGGCATCGTCCTTATTGAAATATGAGCCAATGATTCCACCAGCCCATAAAGCAGACTAAACAGAGGGTTTTAGTGGTTGTAAGGACGTCTCGACAAAGGCTTCTGAGTTTTTTTACTCCAAATTCGGCATCTAACGTTTTTTTTTTCAATTAGTGCTTATTTCGTGAATGGTAATACTTAGCTCATGTCTGATTTGACAGATAATTAGTTTTATCCTTCCGCTGAACGAATATGGTTGTGTGTATGCTTGAATAACGCTGGGAAATATGGCGACATTACTTTGAAAATCATGATGCCGATTTTGCCAAAAAAAAAATCTTTTCAGATGAAGCTCATTTTGATCTTGGCGGGTATGTAAACAAGCAAAATTGTCGCATTTGGGGGAAAAAGAAACCGGCACGCATACATTGAAAAGCCAATACATCCAAAACGAGTCACTGTTTGGTGCGGATTTTGGTCCAGAGGCATAATTGGGCCATTTTTCTTCGAAAATGAGTAAGGAATGGCCATTATAGTTAATGGCGATCGTTATCGGGCCATATTGAACGAATTTTTGTTCAAAAATTGAAGCGGAGGATATTGGCAACATTTGGTTTCAACAGGACGGCGCTACATGCCACACAGCCGAAGCTACACTCGATGTTTTGCGCCCTGTTGTTGAAAAAAAAAAAACGTTAGATGGCGGACCCTATATATCCATTTAACCAAAAATAAGCCTCATCGGAGAACAAAATTTTGCGTTGAGAAGGAGGAACTAGCTGAATCATGTTTTCGGCCCAATCACCGACCCTACGACGCGTATAATGGTCACGCGGTTTCAACTCTTGCACAGGCTGGATCTTATAAGCTTTTAAGCCGAAATCTTTCCGTAAAATCTTGCACAAAGTGCATGGACATAGCTCCAATAGCTGTGCACGATGGCGAATCGACTCATTCGGATTCTCTTCAAACGAAAAATGATTTGCCATCTGATTCGCTCTAAAAATGCTACCAAAATGACATCTTATGGTTCTAATAGTGGGACTGTCGCACATAAGATCAAAGCTGTCGTTCATATTATTGCCTTACTTTTACTTTTAAATTCATTTTTATTGATTCTTTCATTATTACTTACATTCTAGACAAAAATGCTTAAATCTAGTTTAACAATTATAGTTACTTATTCTAGTTTACTGGCTCTTACCGAGCGCTCTAAACTTTACAATCTTATTCATAGTTTACCTTTCGGCCTTAAAACTATCTTACAATTAATCTTATCTATCAGCATTACAATATATGAAATTTCTAAGAAAAGGTTTTCGAAAAACTTAGATACAATATCTTTAAAATTTTTTATAAAACTTAAAACTATGTCCCTATTCTACTTAACCTACCTAAGCTACTTAACCTACCTTAACTATAATCGGGGTGGCGAGCACTCGTAGCCTCTCACGTCGAGTGGTCACCATACCAATTGCGATTTCGGGAGCCTACCATTCGTCAACATCGTGCACAAGCATCCCCTAGATTCAACCAATGCCATAAAGCATCGGTTACCTCTCAGTGGCGCCGCCTTATGTTGACGAAAGCGGTCTCTCCACGAAATCCCCCTAACTACCCTTATTCTAACTTACAACTAAGAGGAGTGTGTTACCTTAGTAACGTGCCGACCTAGGAAAGCGAGCCCACCCTCTCCCCTTCTAGAAGCCACCAGAGTTCGGTGTACTGTTTCTCGGCATCGATCCGATCCCTGTCCGCTATCGCGGGACTAAAACGGAGGAGCTCCTGAGCATTGGCGACATACCCGTCGTAGATGAGCCGCTTGTCCCTCGCACCGCGGTGGCGGTGGTATATTACCGGGATACCATCCCTGCTTTGCATTAACCCTTTAGCATCAATATGGAGAAATGCCTCTGGCGGGATAAAGCCCGATAGAAGCGTGCTCTCGTGGTACATTTCATTGGGGTAATAAGCCCCAAAGATCAGGCTATTATCGTTGGTCATTGCTCGTGCGACGTGTCTTCGGATCACCTTAATCAGGAAATTGTCAATCCTATTCAGATTAGCCCCATCGTAAAGGACTTTGTTGGGATAATATTTTTTGTACTCTGATTCTGGTGTTCTGTACAGGCCGAGACAGGTCCTAAGACACTGCCTTTCAAACACCCGAATCCTTTCCATCTGATACGGCGCTACATTGAACCACACGGGACAACCATACGCGATAACTGGCCTGATTAGGGCCACATAGCATATGAGCTTCACCCTGGAGACAAGTTGACTGCTGTGAAATAGCCTTCTTGTCAGGGCTAAAGCCTTCTTGGCCCCAGCAAGACAAGCATCTATATGCTTGTCAAAATACAAATACTTATCGAGCCAGATACCAAGGTATCTCACTACGCTTCTCACCGCTAATGGCAATCCGTGCTGTCCAATGATGGCCAAATTTCGCCAGTTATATCTGGTATCCCTAGAAGCCCATCTCAATGGAGTTCTAAACAAGATTGTTTCCGACTTTTGAAAATTGATTTTCAACTTCCAATCGTCGCAATACGCCTTAATATGATCGAAGTCACGTTGCAAAAGGGTGTTAATGACTTCGATTTTTGGACCTGATCTGTACGCCACTAAATCGTCTGCGTACGCTATGGAATGATTGAGGGAACCTACTAGATCACTTGTGTAAATGTTAAACAGTATCGGAGAAATCACAGCCCCCTGTTGTAAGCCGTTTTTAATGTCAAAGATCTTGCTAGAAATGACGTTGTTACACTTAACAACGAACTTCTTTCCCATAAGCATGTCGTAAATTATATATAGCAGGGGTTTCGGCATGCCCATCCTGGTCAGCTTATAGAAAAGCCCCTCTAACCATACGGTGTCGAAGGCCTTCTCAAAGTCAACGAGGCAGGCACCCGTACACTGGTTCTTGCATTTATTCCATTGTATGTCGGAGACCAGCTTTGACGCAGCATGAATAGTGTCATGCCTCGCCCTAAAACCAAACTGATTTTCCGGAATTATATTATTTTCCTCAACCCACCTTAACAGCGCTCTATTAACCACCTTCTCAAATACCTTGCTAATATTCGGAAGCAAACTAATTGACCGAAGATTAGCAGGGTTAGTTCTAACTTTGTCCCTTTTCGGGATTGGATGTACCACTGCTGTTTTCCAATGCGTCGGATAATATGCATTATTGAGCGCATTGTTAAATAGCGTAGTAAATATATCCACTGCTTCCAAGGGCAGGTGTCTTAATAAGACGTTTGGAATACCGTCCACCCCCGACGACTTTTTGTTTTTCAGAGATTCAAAGATGCACAGGAGTTCATCTTTTCGCACGAACAAATGAGAGGAAGCTCGTTCATCGGCGACGATGACGTTTGCCGCGTTTTCTTCATTGAATACGGTGAAACCGTGATTCTCGGATCGCCAATTTTGAAGTTCGTTGCGCAGATAATAGTGATTTACGTAGGCCCTGTTGTCAATGTCGTGATTACAGTGAACAGGATTGTTCACCGTATACACGGCCTCGAAAAAAGCTCCCAGCAAATTCACTTTCTCCTGTGGGTCTTCGACCACGAAATGACCGTCGCCTGAGTCGGCACTCTCTGGACTTATGCCGACGGTCAGTAGTGTCTGTCTGTTTTCTGCTGTTTGTGGAATTCGGACACACTGAATGTCATTGTGATCTTTCCTCCTGAACAATTTATTTATCTGCGGGAACATATTCGGACTACTGGATTTTATAGCCCGAATCTTATTGCCCCAGTACAGACTTACAGACTTACTGTAATTTTCTTTAATTAATTGTTTTAGGTTTTTGATCAGTGACTTTAGTGCTCTTATTTCCGGGTCGTTTCTGTCAGTGAACTGTCTGTACAGCTGCTTAAGCCTCGAGAGTAGTCTAGTTTTGTGTGCGTACAATGCGTTGATTGTTGGAGTTCTGTACTTTTCGTTCTGGCTTTCGTCGGAGTATTCTATCCGAGGGATAGTCTGCTCCATAGTTCGTTTGACAACGTCTTGCATCGTCAGTAAATTGCGGTCGATTTCTTCGTTAGTTAAGTTTCTGTTAGTCGGGGGATCAATTCCACTCAAACGTAAATTACGCAGTAAGATTCTGGAGAAGCACAACCACCGTACTCTACGGTAGTCGTATGAGTACACTTGATCATACTGCTCCAGCTGCGTTTGCTCGTTTGGGATCCGTATTGTGGCGGCAAGTCCGTAGTGATCACTATCGTACTCGAACGCTCGCAAACAGTTCCTTGTGTTTCGATCCGTGTTAGTCAGTTCTAGTCTACTGTCTGTTAATGCCAAGTCCAGGAAAGAACCGGCTGACGGGAAGGATGGGATATTCGTTGCGTACAGTTCGAGTCTGTACTCAATCATATTTTGACCCCACCAGTAATATAACTGGTTGCCCCTGGTGTTTGGCGTATTATTTCCCCATATCGCATGTCTAGCGTTAAGATCTCCGGCCAAAAAATAATAATTTTCCTCCGATTGAAGCTGAAGGTAACGAAAAAGTATTTCGAGCTCAGTTATAAATTGAATGGGATTAGGTACTTCAGGTGCATAAAGCGACACCACATACATTCGCCTTCGACTATGAAGAGGAATGCATACGATGCAGGCTTCCAACACCCGGAACCTCATTAAATCCCCGCTATATATGACCCTATGGCGCATGCCTTTGCGTAATAAGATACCAACCCCACCCCCTCGTGAGGAATGTGGACGGTCTCTTCTATATACATTATAGCCACTGTAGCCAATTTTGTGATTCTGGTTGAGCTTAGTTTCGCTAACCAAAAGCACATCTGGGCATTCACTTAACAACAGATTTTGTAGGTTGGCCCTTCTCTCGATCCTGATTAGTGAGTTAACGCTTAACGCAAGGATCTTCAGATTAACCTCATTCAACGTAGCAGACATTATATCGGCGTGCCAGACTTATCAAACAGGGTCGAATAGATGACGTCAATCCGAGCCGCTTGTTCATTTAATTGTTTCTGGAAATGATCAATTTTTCCGTGTAGAGACAGAAGAATCGCTTTCAAATCCAGATCCGCTTCCGGTGCTTTTTCAGCTACCTTTGGCGTATTTTTTGCTGTTATTGTGGCCTTACCCGCTCCAGCTACCATTTGGGCAAAGGATACATTGGGTGCCACAAAATTAGAGAAAGCACGACTCTTTTGACGCTTCTCTTCTTCGATGAACTGTTTTCGAGCCTGGACTTTCTTTTTCAGCTCTTGAAACCTAGGACAACCCCTGAAATTGGCAGGATGCCCCGAGTTCCTGCAGAGTACGCAAAAGAGTTGACCCCTATCTACTACTCTATCGTTACCTAAAGGACATTCTCCATATTTGTGGTCCTTATCGCACTTAACGCATCTAAATTGCATATTGCAATTAGCTGCGGCGTGCCCGAACCTCTGGCAGCGCATACATTGCAGTACACGATCTGCCCTCTTTAATTTTTCCCAACTTACAGCATGATAGTGCAGGAATTTGATTTTTCGCAAACTATCGATTTTGCTGTTGGGCGTTAATTGCACCAGGAAGAATGGTAATTTACGGTTACCACCCCTTGCCGCGGCCGTGGTAAACGGCTTGACCCCCACGAACTTAAGGTCATCGCTCTCTAACCCTTTGAGCTCTGCTTCGAGCTCCTCCGTTTTTATTTCTGGATCGATCCCTTTTAACAGCACCGTCTGAAGTTTTTCACCCTTAGGGGTATATGTATAATATTCAGTATCTGCTTTTCCTAGGGCAGTACGTACTTTACGGTATTCCTCCATATTGTTACACATAATAATGTGCTTATTCGCACTTAATCTCTTAACATAAAAATTCTTAGTTACTAACTTACATAACCTAATACTATCATTGATTTCTAAATTACTTACATTTATGGGAGGCACTCTTTCTCTCCCCTTGTTTTCAAGCTGCTGTTTTTGTTGTTGATGTTGTTGTTGCTGTTGTTGTTGCTGTTGCTGTTGCTGTTGCTGTTGTTGCTGCTGCTGTTGTTTCTGCTGCTGCTGCTGCTGTTGTTGTTGCTGCCGCGATGGTTGCTGTTGCATTTTCTTTGTTACTTGCTGCTGTTGTTGTTTTTGTCGTTTTTGCAGTTGCGGTTGCTGTTGCAGTCGTTGTTCTTGTTGTTGTTGGTGTTGTTGCTGCTGCTTTTGGCTTACTATCTGCTTCTGTTTTTGCTGCATTCGCACTTCTCTCATAGGTTCTGTATTCTGCAGTTGTAGTTTTTGTTGTTGCCTTTGCTGTCGCAACTTCTCTCTCTTCTCCAGGAGCTCTTTTATAAGCTTGTCAAGCTGAGCCTCTTCATCTTCTTCCTCTTCTGCTGAAGTATCAGTATCAGATAATTCTTTAAAGGGATTCCCCTCTCCAACGTAGCGACACTCGCCCCCTTCAGACTCATAAGAGTACTCTTTTCCTGCCGTTTTAATGCCTTCATCTTCTTTGATTTTCTTTGTGGATGATTTCGACGACGCTTTGATTTTCCTACGCCTCTTTTCCACTTTCGTATCATCCTCCGATTTTTGCATTGCTGCTGCTGCCTTAGTTGTTGTTGCTTGCTGTTGCTGCATTTCACATGCTCTTGTCGTCATGCGATTCGATACCGGTTCCACCTGCGGGACCTCCGGCTGACGACCGGTATCCATCGTTAGTCGGCACTACTACCAAACTACCACTTCTTATAATATTTTTAATATTAATAAATTAAAAAAAGTAACCCGTGAATTTTTCCACTGGACTCGAACCCAGGTCTCCCACGTACCGAGTCAACTACTGCTCCACTGAGCCACACACAACCACTTGCCAATCGGTTTCTTATTTCGGTATTTAATTGACTTTTCACTTTTATGTGCACTATCACAAAGCCGTCCGTCCTCTATGCGAGTTGAGAAACGACTCGTCATATTATTGCCCTTGATCATCAAATGATCTTATGACAACAGCCTCACTATTTTCAAATTTTCTCATCCGTAATCACCACTATTTGAATTTATTTTCTTTTTTTAATTTTTTAGCTGCCATAAATAAAGCTAGAGAATAGATACATAGTTAAGCTGTCATTAATAATAATATTTGTGTTAGCACCATCAATAAATAACGATGAGTTCAGCTGCCTCTTTTGCATTTTTTTTTTTTTTTGCTCTTCATCACTTTCTGTTTGACGTTGTGCGAAGAGAAATGCGCGCATAGAATATCACCGCGATTATTAGGCGTGGAGGCTGTGCGCGTTTATTTATGTGCTGCACATAACATTTCTGTATATCCTCAGTCGATATGGAGATATTTAAGGCTTTGTCGAAGATCTCAATTACTCTCTCCCTAGCGTTTAAACTATGTAAGCCAGGCACACCAACAATTTGAATATCATTCTCCAGTTGCTTCTGTTCCCTCCAGTTCACTCTGTTCTCCCAATTGGCCACCTTCATGCGCAATGTTTCGTTCTCTTCTTTCAGTTGCTGAGCTGTGTTGAGAAAATCGCTGTTTTCTTTCAAACTGAGAATTTCTCCGTAAAGTGCTTGAAGGGTTATTGAACTTTTACCCGAAGAAGAAAGAACCGTCATCAGATGCGTCACATGAAGTTTTTGGTAGATAGTGTTGGCTACGCTTACCAAATGTCCTACCAAAGATGCCCTATCTTTCCCATCCTGACGTTAAATTCGTACTAGGCGATTTTATATGTCATACATACTTCGGACATTGCTCATATGTCTTGTCGAGGAGCTCGTAGAAACATTCTTTGGTGGCGTCGGTCGTCCTTGTCTTCCGTAGGGACATGGATGAATATTAAGCTTATGTTAGCGAATATAGCCTTGACGCGGTTTGTCACGCTGGCTCACGTATCGGAAGATTAAGACTTCTTATCTACTATATTCGAATAAGCTATGTTTCATTTCCCTTGTATCCTCCTTATGCCCGTCGCATCTTATCGCACTGCCTTGCAGGCGGTGATATCTGCGTTATAGGAGTCAAGGGCCTCTGTTAATTATTCGTCAGCACGTGGCCTATTAAGTGTCCGAACATTCCACCGCCAGATACGAAGCTCGCTGTCCTTTTTCTTTAAACGTTTGCTAGGTTCATTAAGAGTGAGTTCATTCTTATCCGAGTTGATTCGTCACATATTTTAATCGCTTCCGTATAGGGTTGTGAGCCGTATGATGGGGTAATCTTTGGTGAGGGTAAAGCCTCCATTTATGTGGTTTAACTCAAGCTTAAACTAACTTAAAAACTAGGACTTAAAAGCTAACAAAATTTTAGGGTTAGGAAATATGGGAATGGTGGAGGAGATCAAGTTTGAGACGAGAAGTGCTCAGGTTAAAATCAAAAAGGGGGATTCTTGATTTGACCTTACGGAGCATGCGGGAGATTGGTTCGTTAGAACCATAAGAGGTGCGGTGGGTTGGAATATAGAATAGACGAAGACAGCGTAAATTACGAGGGTTAGTAATGAAGGAAAGGATTGTAAAGGGAAGCGCAATCCACAGAACCAGAGAGCAGTCAATGAATGAAGAGAATGTCAGCTACGTATCTGCGTTTCTCGAGGGTATTCAGGTTAAGAAGTTTGAGGCGGTCGCGATAGGGATGTAAGATAAAGAGGCATCCCAGGGTAGACCTTAAAGGACAAATCGAAGGAAACGACGTTGAATATTCCCGATTCGGGATAAATAGACTCGCTGAAAGAGGGACCAATCTTTTCTTGCATATTTGAGAAGGGTAATGTAAAGTGACCTTGTCATATAGGGATTGCAAAATTCTTTAGACCATCGTTTGATACAACCAAGTGATGAGTTGACTTTAAGGATTATCTATCTATCCGTGCGAATGGAAGTTTAACTCTCTATCGTATAACATTCCAAGATCGCGGAGGGATTGAGCCTGGATTGCCATTTGGAGACATTAAGCCCTAAGCAATTTTTTAGACACCAAGTGCAAAACCTATCGAGGTCTTCTTGAAGGAGAATAGAGTCTTGTAGTGAAGAAATAGCTTTGGAGGACTTAGTGTCGTTGATGTAAATGGATAAGGGGCAGCGTTTAATAATTCTATCAAAATCGTTTATAGTTAAAATGAAAAAGAGGGGACATAGATGGGTGCCTTGTGGGATACCAGAAATTACTAAAAACGGGGACCTAAAACGAACGCTATAATAACACTTCTCCAGATAAGAAGATATACATTAATATGCGGTGAAAACTGAGGGAAGGCAATATGAAAAGGATCAATTGATGAGATATTTTATCGAAGGCCTTGGCAAAATCTGTAGCAATAACATCGATTTCATTGCCATTTTCTACGGCTGAAAGCGCATTTAACTAAGTTTGCAGTAGTTGATCTAACTACTGACTGGGTGATATAAGCGACTTGCACTGAAAGCCCAGAACTTCATATAGGCTTTTGAGCATTTTAGGTATGTGAGAAAGCTTACCTAGCTGTGGGAAGGAAGTTAGTTACTTCATTCTTTGATTCCTTTTTGTGGACCGGGGTTATGAAAGAGGTCTTCCAAACTTGGGTGAATTCCCCTCTAGTGAAGGACAGATGAAATAGGGAAAAAAGTAGTGGCTAAAGATTGGAGGCTTCATAGATGATGTTTTATGTTGTGAAAAGGGGACGTAAAGGGAAATGGAATTAAATATTTCACTGTAAAAAATGGAGACAACCTCAAATAAAAATACGAGTAGGTTGCTAAGATAGATGTTGATTTTGCGAAAATTAGCTTTATAGTAATTGTAAAGTAGGGGAAGGAGTGAGCTGGGGTGGAGAATTATGGATAAGTGAGAGAAGAAGAGAGGGAGAAAGTTGTCGATAGTTTATAGGGTTACTGTTGAGTTAATGGGATTGCTAGTAAAAATAAGGTCTAGTTAAATACGGGTAGAATTAATGACGCCACTTGGCATAGGCTCGAGTCGGTTATGCTATCAATGAATAGATATTCCTTGTATGAACTAGCGTTTGACGCGTTAAAAAATAAATGATCGTCCGATGGAATGCACCTCAGCAGAGGCGCTGAATACTTAGGTCAATTAGTTGGTTAATTGCTTTAATAGCAAGGATATAGGATTCGATAGGTTGAGCTGGGAGAATGTAGCAACACATAACGTACAGAGACCTATCGTCATCTCGGAAAACATTATAAAAGAAGGGGAATAGCTCCTGTCTCTTTATGTCGGGGATCAGATTGGTTTCTGTAAGAGCATAGACATCGAAAGAGAGGCCATGAGATTTAGACAAAACAGCACGAGTTTTAGGGCACAAGCCTCGTACGTTTTGATAGTAAAATGTAAAAGGTAGTTTGTTGCGTGGATTCAGGCAAAGAAGGCAAGTTAGGAACGAAAAAACTTGTCATGGTCAGATCGGCTACGCTGAAGGTGAGAAACTGTTTTAGAGTGTACATAGCTGCGGAAAGCAGCGAGGTCATCCGCAACCTTTTGGAGAGGTGTGTTGAAGATTTCGTGGTACCTGTTGTAAAGTTTCCTGAGACTGGTTATATCAGTAGGAAGGCCTTCCTGGTGGATGGAGACCATGACACTTGTTTTCGTTTTTCCCTCAAAGCAAACAGAGTCGGATTTATCGTAAAGATATGCGAGAAAGGGACGTATATTTTCGTATATCTTTTTATCCCTTAGCCTTGAGAGCGCGTAACGGCATTCCGTGGTGTCTATATTTTTTTGGGTCAATTTAACGTTAGGCGGCGAAAGGGGATCAAAAATAGGGGCAGGAGCCCGAGAAACCGAGGGGAAGGCGAGGTAGAAGCGGGATTTAAGATATGCGAGCTGATAAAGTTAGGGTATTTGGCTCCAGTTAAACGATTGAAATTGGGAAAAGGGCTGTGGGCGGTTGAACAGTGACAATATCAAGGGCAGTGGTTAAATTAAAAGAATCTCGTTGATGTTGGAGCATGGATGAAAGAGAGGCAATTGGTGCTTTTGTGCGGAGACCTGAAGGGGGTTGCTTAGGGATATAGACAAGAGGGGAGAAATTGGGAAATATTTTGGTTTTAAGGCTCCGGCTGGGGTCAGCTTTAGGATGTGAATGGGGCATGGACCTGGGCGATTTGTAATTAGTTTTATTAGATAAGACGTTACTTCGTTTTTTTTATGCTTTTAGTGGTGTGTTGATCCGTTCATTTGGAGACCCGCATCTTTCCAAGGTTAAAGTTGGTGTTGGATGGGTTAACAAATAACCATTCATATCTCACCGGCAAGTTTAGCTTGAAATTATGTTTGTTTTTGTGGTGAGATATTTTGAATATTGTGCATTTTCTGATGATGATGCCATGCTTCTTTTTGAAAAATTCAGAGAGCCAAGCAACGTGTGCGTAATTTGGTTCACCTTTGACGAGTAGGGTGGTGAACATTTGACTCGTTCTGCTGAGTCGGCCTAGCCTGCTTTGCCACTCTGAAGGTATCCACGTCGTGTTAAATTGTGTGACAAGTTTTCGTGGAGCGGCGAGAGGAGGGGTTGACGCTGGAGCAGTTATATCACTATAAGATTTTTGTATTGAAGGGCTGGTGTCAGGATTTTGAGGTTGGACTGTCGGCACTGGATGTGGCAATGATTCGGCTTCGGTTTATAACAACTCAGCCAAAATTGAAGTATTGAATTTGTTGTGCGGCGGGGGTTGGTTTGGAAGACCATCGATTTTGTGACGTACTGTTTCAATGAGGTTTTCTAAAACATTCAACACTGTTCTATTCGTAGTGAGTTCATCATTAAGCTCTTTGATTTCATCGAATATAACAAGGACTCGTAATGCTTTGAGAGTGGATGATTGTATGTTGCATATTGGAGATGGATATCTATGTCCCCCCGGAGAGAGTTGATGGAACTATACGTTATTTTGTTGGAATCCATCATTGCGGAATTGATAGATATAACTTCACTTAACACTTTAACGAGGTGGCGCTTAGATGTTTTTTCATTTCTAGATCTTGCAATTTCTAGTTCAATTAAACGCGCAATTTGTTTTTCGATAATTTGACCAAAGTCTTGAATACATCTCAAACTGTGTTCGAAGATTGATAGTTTGTCCGTCATCAGTCTGACAAGTGGGTTATGATTGGTGTCACTGCGGCACTTGATTGTAAGGAGAGAGATACTGATACACTCGTCCCAAAAGAACCACCGATTTTCCGAAAACTCTTTAACGAAGGCGGTGTTTTTAGCCGCTGATCCCCTTAGAGGCAACGAACTCAGCATTATTGTCATTAATAGAGCGGTTGGTTATTTTATAAGCAGACACGACGAAGACCAGGAAAACAAAAACCAACACAAAAATAATTGTGGAGAAAATAAATAAAGAATGCACTGTCGCGAAATTAAGAGACTAGTAGGCCAACAATAAAAAAGGTGCGCCAGCGATAACAATTTTTGGGTGAGAAATTAGGTTATTGGATTGATTGAACTTGAAGAAGCGAAATAAGAATTCACAATTACGGAGTAAAGTAAGAGGGATTTAGTCGCTCTGAAAGTATTCCAATATAGGGCTACCGGTAGGGCATATCCTGGATCAATAAGGGCTTACTCATGCAGTTACCGGGGACCACCGTTGGGAGCTAGTTTAGGGTGAGCATCCTAATTTTTTCTGTTCTTCAAGCGTCGTGAAGTTTCACGTCAATCGACTATCTTTCCATTTTTTTTGTTAACAAACGATGACCCCTTGAAAAGAAGATCAAAGGAAGGAGATTCATCATGAGAGTAGTTTCCATGCAGTACGGTAAACGTGAAAACTGTTTCCATTAAACAATAGATGCTAGGATATAATTGCTCTTATCCAAAGGACCTTTGTCAGTGGCAAGCTCCATATTTCTAGCTTAGCTTCGCTGGATGGTGATACCTTTTAACACAAGATGAGTCAGACCAGTCAGTTATGAATGATCTGACTGACAATATAACTATGTACATCATCAACATATGCTTTTGCGTAGACATAAGAAGAACCATTAAGGTCGTTAAGCTATAGCCGGTCAATATGCTCTATATCAATGGAGACAGAGTGCTGACGTCGATGCAGATGAAAATGTCAGGTTCTTGTCGAATGCGCCTTCAATTCTGCTCATTAGAGTTTAAAGCGCATTGCTGCAGGATCTTCCACATTGCTAGGAATTTCGCATCTTGGATAGCAGACTTGCCCATCATTCCGGAAAGCTAAACTAGATGGTCTTGAGCTCAATGGCGAGTGTCTAGTCTTTCCTATTTGCAGTGTAAACGCTACTCGAACTGTTCGCCAAGATTTCAGTTCGTGTGCCGGTGCAAGGCTAGCAGTGAAGCTTCTCTTCAGAGTTGTCTATAGCTGGTTTCTACCTCTTTTTAAGGATGATTCCATGACTTATCCTTGCCAGGCGACTTAAAACCACGAAAGTACGCTACAGCATATTTAATGGCCGCATTCCTTATTACACCAATAACAGATACCAGTTATGGCCTCTTGTGTTGCCTAGCTCGCTTACAGCTTCGGTGATAAAATCTTTATGGAGTTACTATTCGAAATCGTAGTGTGTTTCTTGTATTCGTTTTGCTTTGATCGGTAAATATTTTTAAAATTAGTTCTAAGTGGCTTGTTTAGAAGACTTCGGGTTTCCTAGCGAAAGTTATGACTCCGTTTCCCTGAGTTCCCTCATCATCTATTATAAAAGATGGCGTGCGTTAGCTCCCATGGCTTGAAAAGCTCAAAAGTCCTAGTACGTAAAGTGCGAATTTTCAGCACAAATGTGTTGAGCCGGTCAAAAGCAACCATCCCATTATGGGATGGCAAGTTAATTCTCGCATTGTTTTCACTCAGCTTCATTCGGATCGTTGCCGTTACTGGGATCCCAAATTCAACACAACATTGAATCAAATATTAGTTTCAAGATTGGTTGGTATATATCTGATTTACTTAGCAGTTAGCTCATCTGAAGATGGTCAGGTTGGAAATCCAAGTCGTTGAATAAAAAAAATTTTTTTCTGAACTACGATGTGAGAAAAGAGTTCTTTCAGATATGAGAAAATAGCTCTATGTACAAATAGCTCACATCACTTGCTCTATGTATCCATTCGACATGTTAATTAAATTTCTTATGATCGATGTACACTTTTAAGTCGGCCGTTGAAAAATAATCTCAAAATCAATTGATTTGCACTTGATACAAAAAATATAAATTATTACGTTCGACCCAAATATACGGCCACTTGTTTTTTTTTCCGGAAATTTATTATTTATTCACATCTGAAAGCAATAAAACTATGTTTCGCTATTTTAAGTTACTCGGCAATTTGTTTGACACGATATCACGATGCCATTGAATCAAAACGAAATCCTGTAATTTGTCAAAATGTTTGTCATGCATATTATTGCGGTACTCACCTTTCGACTGGTGGCCGTCTTGCTTCATTCAAATATTTAATTCCGTGGATCGAACATTTGTCGCAATACTGTGTCAATGTTTCGCTCACCACTTGACATGTAGATCCGCTTTCAGAAGAAACACTTCTCCTTGCTAATGAATTTGGGTTTTGAAAACCATTTAGCTCTGCTGAACTTCTTGATGTTTTTGGCCTTGTTTAACCAACAAAAAAAAAAAAAATTATTTTTAATATGTGCAGACGTTTAGGGCCTTTTTACCGCTGATCACTTTTTGATGCAAAATCGCTATTCCACTTGATCGTATGCCTGTCCATCGTTTGTAGTGAGTAATAATTGACTGCTGCTCATGAAATAGTTGACAGTGGCCAGAACCTTTTGCGTGGTAATATTTCTAAAAATACAGAACCAACCACAAAGATACTGTGAGGATAAGCGGATAAAAATAACACATTTGCAGCACATGAGTACAAGAATTGATCAATTAAAAAAATTATATTCGACGGAACAGCATTAAAACTAAAGAAGTACCAATTAAACTGAAAGGACACTTGAATGGGGCAAGTCTGTGCGCAGAATGTTATGAAGCAAAAATTGAAAAATTGCCAAAAACACTGTCAAAATTTCTCCATAGCACAAATTTGCAAACCGGCCTGTTCTGTTCCAGATTTCTGCTTAGTGTAGACTTGGTAATATGCTATTCCAATAAAATGGAACAGGTACAGGATTGGGGAAGTAGCAGCTTTTCTTCATTATTAGTGTCCTTACAAAAAATGTGCATTAGGAATGCCTACAATGCTAAGAGATGAAAACCTTGCGTTCCTTTATACCCTTCGTACCGCCAATGGCACTAATATCCAATAACGGCAAAAATTTGGACCTGTTCTGGTATCCCTAGAAGCCTATCTCAGTGGAGGTTCAAACGTTTCAAAATTCACTTTCAATTTCCAATCGTCGCTATACCCCTTAATGTGATCGAGGTCACGTTGCAGAAGAGAATTGATGACCTCTATTTTTGGATCTGATCTGTACGCCACTAAATCGTCTGCCTGATTAAAAGAATCAACTTAATCACTCGCATAAATGTTAAATGTTATTGAGAAAACACCACACTCAGTTGTACGCCATTTCTTTTACAAGGTGACCAGATAGCAATGATAGTTTTTCCAATCGTGATGTTTCAGCTGCTATCAAAGTTACCAATGACATGCAGTTATCAAAATATTCAGTAAGGTTTGCCATTTCATCATACATCGTTTTACGCTTGCCGAACGTGCGGAAATTATTAAAAAATATCCAAATTCCGGTCGTAAGATCGGTCGTAATCATGGCTTCAGTGTGCAGACAATTCGTAGGTACCGTGGAAAAGTTTGAGCGTGAGTACACTCTTTCGGATCTAAAGCCACCAACCAGACAGAGATTGGTGCGAAATGAAGAAAACATAGCCTAGCCGCCGTGGAGGGCAGTATCGTAGATGACCCAGAAATGTCGACTCGGCGTCGATCAACTGAATTGGGCATCATCAGGTTTATTTTGAGGTTGGATTTGGGCCTAAATCCGTACAAGATTGTGTTGACATAAGAATTGAAGTCGGACGACAATGTAGTGAGGTCGCTAATTGGGCGCCGAGAATATTGGCCGAAGATCCAGATTTTGGCCAAAAAATCTTCTTCTCGGACGAGTCCCAATTTTGGCTCAGTGGCCATGTGAATAAGCAAAATTGCCATTAGTGGAGCGAGCACAATCCACAAGTATTCAGTCAACCATCAATGCATCCACAAAAATGTACTGTTTGGTGAGATTAATAGCATGGCGGCATCATCGGACCTTATTTCTTTCGAAAAGAGGAAGGAGACACCGTTACCGTTAATGGTCTCAGGTATAGGGCGATGTTAACCGACTTTCTGTAGGCAGAGCTCGATAACATCGATATATCCGAGCTGTGGTTCCAACTAGCGGACGCTACATGCCATACAAGCGACACTACGCTCGAAGCTGTGAAGTAGAAATTTGGCGACTGTGTCATTTCACGGAGAGTGTTCATCAATTGGTCACCGCGATCATGCGGTTTGACACCAGTCCTTAGTCTACGCTAACAAGCCAACCACTTTGGATGAGCTCGAGGCCAACGTTCGATACGCTATTGCCGGAATAACGCCGCACATATTGGACAGAGTCATCAAAAATTGGACCAATCACTTGAAGCCCTGCCAGCGAAGCCGAGGCATCCATTTGTATGTTGTGCTATTCCACACATAATGGCATGAAGATAGATTCAAATTAACGTCAGAATCAATTTTATATTTCACACCGTTGTTATTTTATTTAAATTCTTTTTCCTATCGTCCTTATCTGGTCACCCTATTATTATCAAAACGTAAGAGGACTGCGTTCTAAAAGCCACGCCGTTTTGCATCAATCTCATACTCTCCCTTTCGATATCTACGCTCTGATGACGATCGCACACCCCCTTTGATTGACACTCCTTATCGAGGTGTCCTGTCCATTTACAACAGCTTTGACTACTCTCTCGTTGCAACTTCATCTTCGTCTGAGCACGACTTTGTGTCGGTTAGAATAACACTTACTCCTAGATTTTGCTTGTTATGTGTTGTTATGTTCTTCCGGGACAACCTATCGAATCCTACCAACTTGCTATTGATGCAATTGAGAGTTCGATCGATTTATTGGGTTCGTTGTTTCCATATGCCCAAGGTGGTACGACTGCCCGGAGCTTTTGGTTGTGATAGAACTGTCCTCTCTCAAGTCCTGGAAATGCCAGTTAAAGTCGAAGATGTCACCGAATCTTTCATGAAACGCATCCTGAGGTTTCTATTTACACTAGAATAAAAACTTCGGAAATAAAGGTTACAGCGAATTCATGATGGTTGATTCTTTCTCTCGTTGGGCTGAGGGTCTTCATGAAATTATTGATGGCCTCGCTGAAATGCCTGCCGAATGGGGTCACCCAGCCTACTTGGATGCCTGTTTGGCGTTTTTTTATAACTTGTGCATGCTCAAGGGGTTTGAGTACCCTTAAAATGTTTACACACAGCGCGGGCGAAGCAAAATTAGGGAGAAAAGAAACAGGGGTACCGATGAAGGTTGATTTTAAATGTTTGAAGATTAAAATGATTACGAAATAAAGAGCTCGACAGAGCATTCCATAAGCGAGTTGTACGGCTGGCGAGCGAATGGCGATATTTCAGAGTACGAACGAAAATGGGCTTGAGGGTGTACAAGCATGATGAGCATTCATGGCAAGTGTCGGTTTGAAGGTTTGAATGAGCGGAATGTTACTGGCGAATGTAAATTGACGAGTCCAACAACTACTCGAAACTCCGGCAATCAACAACAACTACGGGCGAAAACAACTAGCCCATGTAATTCCGACACTTTTTAACTCGTTACCGGCACACCTACTAAATGTCAGTAATTTAAAAAAACGAAAAAACCTTCTTAAATTGTATTTTCTTTCTATAAATTCTGTTAACAATAGTTCATAACATTTTTCCATTTTCTTTTTATCTAATTTTAATTAAATTTTGAAGTTTCCCAAGCATACAACGTTGAAAACTTCCAAATATGTCAAAATTGATTTGATAATAAGTTTACGTATAAGAATGCATTTCAAGCGACTAGCTTTTCCAAATTGACCCCATAACGACGGGCTCCATTATTGGCAACAAATATTTATTTTGGTAAATCAGGAAGCAATAAGAAAATTAATTTAACTTTTAAGGACAAAAGCCAATGAGAAAACTTCGAACTTCAAGTAATTCAAGCTTCTTTCTAAGAACATTTAAGTCCAGCAGCAGCGGCAACTTCTCCATCTTTCTGCAACCTCTCCATTTCCAAACGCTTTTTCCTCCTCATTCTCAAATTCACAATCAGTCTTACTGAGAAGAAGTACCCTAATTCTACAAAACTGAGAGTCGACACACCAATGAACAGGCCCAACAAACCACCACAATTGGCGAGGAAATCCGTGACTCCGTACAACTCCGAACGTTTATAAGTAAGAAACTGTGCCTCCTTCAAAAACACTGATATAGGAGATATTCGACTTCTGAAATGATTAGGATAATCAATCAATTGAAAAGACTGAAAAATTTGCCTGACTCTGTTCTACCCGGTAAGCTCCTCCATAATCTTCTCCAATTGAAGCGCTTTAAATAGCCCAGTGTAATCGAAATGAGACTGTGAAATTTCCGACTCATAAAGTATGGATGTACAAGCTGGTAGGCAGCTACAATTATTGCCGCCACCGAGATTTTTAGCAAAATTAAATTCCTCCAAAAATAAATTATTTTCTGATCTATGTATGCAATCCAGCTTGGCTAATCCACATACAGGAGTGTGAATATTTCCTGAAAAGTCAAAATGTCAATGTTAAAATAAAAATACCAATGATTCGGCAACTTACTTGGCATAAAGAACTGAACGCATCCGCATGACTTCATGGTATAGTTGGATAGACATTCCAACTCACAATTACTTTGGGTGTATACCTTGAAGTATCTTAAATAGCGTTCCTCCTGAAAGAAACATTGCCGCCTAAAACGGTTACACTTTTAGACAAAACTGATCATGAATTATTGTTAAACGTACATCTATACCTCTTAGGATGGTAGTGCTTAAGGCCTTCAGACGTAGCTGTGATCCTTGGTCTGACTGATATCATAACACGCTGATCGTATGGAATTCGAAAAAAATGCTGTGACACCAATGGCACATCGCCTGGTGTATGAAGCGTTACTTTGAATCCCTGATCTGAACCGCGACACAGGTTATCGTCATCGTTGTCGTCGCCTCTAAGCAGTAACACAAGACCGGTCTTAATTCCAGCCTTAAGAACACGAGAGGGATATGTATCTATATCTGCTTTCGGGTCATAACCATTATCCAAATTCCATTGAACAGTGCCATTAAAGTCCTGCTCGGAATCAAGCCCATCTAAAACTCTTTGGAAAATAGCTACAATTCGATTAAAATCCTTTGAAAATATTGTAACTATTGTACTTACGTTTCCTCTCTATAGATGTCCTTCGGATTCAAAGTGTTATAACTGTAGCACACACCTTCTTCGGTTATTATCCTGCGGACATTTTTACATAAATCAATTGCCTGTGGAAATTTATTAAACGGACATATATAAGTATCTTCGAAAATTGGAGCCGTTTCAATCATGGCTTGGATCAGTTCGGAGCCATTGGCAGATTCCTTTCCAAACTCCGACAAATCTGCGACAACACTAGACACGCAGATTTGTGCTATAGCCTCTATGTAGTTTTTTCTTGAATATGGAAAAATATTTAAAAGATCAAAATGCATCTGATAGACATGAATTCACTTACTCTTGTTCGGTTAAGGTTTCATTTAATTCCCCATTTTGCAATTTCCAGTAGACCTCAGTGTAATTGAATAGACGCTGTCGAGATTTAGTCTCTGAACAAATAGTTACTGCTGGAAAAGGGATTTCCCACACAGGTGTTGACTTTTCAGCAAGACTGACAATCACTGGATTGTGGTTCCATCTATTCCATACGTTAACGATTAAGGTACAACAAATGTAAATCGACACTATGAACACGAGCGCCCAGAAAATTCTAAAGAAAGAGAAAGAGATAGTTTAGCTGACACTGAATAACTAATCTGCAACTACTTCTGTTTTTTCATAGTTGTTCTTACCAAAACAAAAAATCTACTACCCTGGCGGCAATCATTGTGATACAACTGTCGACCATCACAGGCAAGGACTACTGAAGAATTCATCGGCAATACGAAAACCAAAAGCCGAGCTATATACGTATTTTCGATAGGAAGGAACTCCTAGATTTCACAAGATCTCAGGGATGGTTGAACATTCAAGGTCTTACATGTCTAAGGACAGGATTGAACGCAACCTACAATAAGACACCTTAATCCCTAAGCGTAACAGCAAGGAATAGGAGGTTTTTGAAACACCAAAAATGTCATCTAAATTGTGGTTAAACTTAGTCATAAATTAGTGCCGTTACTTCCCAAGGCCAACCATAAGCTCCTGGTCGGGATAACCCGACGTAAAAATCATACTTTTTACAGTCGCCCTGCGATGAAGCCCGAGGCCTACAGCTGGCGGCCAGGCTGAAGATAATCCAAATAAATCTTCATCATAGTCATTCAGCTCCTAACTTACGGGTAAGAGAGGCCTTGACATCGCCCTCATTCAGGAATATTTAAAAACCCGGGACAAATTGAAGGGCTATAGTCTACCGAATTGGTGACCTATAGTGCCGACACAAGTAATGAAATTAAAAATAGCAGAAAGCATTATATACTAAGCCTTAAGCTTTAAGTTCAAGTCTTTTATTTCACCTAGACAACATGGTTTTCACCTAGACAAAGATAAATCAACTAGCACAAACCTAGTTGAATTTGTGTCGCTTACTCTTGCAGCCTTAGAAAATGGCAGAGAAATCGATGTGTCACAACGGACTTCACTTTTGATAACAGATCTCATCAATTGTCTGCTCTCGGCTATGAATTCCTTTTATTAATATGGATATCTTCTTAATTGGTAATCCGATCTTATAGTGTTCGATTTAGATCCGACCTGGTGTTCCACAAGGTAGCCATCTTGCTCCTCTTCTCTTCTCTTCTATTAACGATCTTGAGAGGGTCATTAAACAATCCTCACTCTCCCTTTACATTGACCACACAAACTATTTTAAAACCATTTCTCCTCGTTATGACTCCACATTTCTTCAAGAAGACGCTGAGACGATGCTTCGAACTTAACGCCACCAAATGCCAATCCATAACCTTCTCACGTAAATGCAACCCGTCTCCTCACCGATTTTATTTTCTCTATGGTCAACTTAATCCGACAGTAGAGCTTAGTCTCACTTTACCGAGTTCACGTTTCTCGAATCGAGGGTATTCAACGTCGATTCCTCCGATTTGCTCAGCGTTGTCTGCACTTGAACGATCCTTTAATCTTATCTCCCTCTCAGGGCCGCCTCAAACTTATCAATTTGAATTCCCTTGAAGAACGTAGGAATATAGCGGACATTCCTTTCATTCATCGACTGCTCTCCGGTTTTATCGACTGTGCATCCCTTTAAAATTCTATTTCCTTCAACACCAACCCACGTAATTTATGTTGTCCTCGTCTATTCAATCTACCGGTCCACCACACCTCTTATGTTTCCAACGAACCAGTCTTCCGTATACTCTGAAAGATCAACTTAAACCTCTCCGTTTTTGATTTCGACCTGAGCACTTCTGGCCTTAAACTCTACTTCCTTCACCATTCCCTTGATTCCTAGTTATTAAGTACAATACTCGTATTTCTGTTTATTTTTAAGTCTCAGTTTGTAAGTCCTAGCCAAATAAATAGGGACATTAGCCCAGGCCAAAATAAAATAAAATAAAGTAACCACCTATCAAGTTCTCTACCTTCAGGCTCTTAAGTAATGGTGACCAGGTGAGAAAACTCCTACTCAAGCTAACCTCAAGATACATGTGTTATCAATCGGCTAACAGACTAAGCAGCAATACTAAGCTCCATATCCTCTGAGTTTGACCAGGAAAGGTTAGATGTGGTAATTGGATGTGAGACTAGCTCCAAGGTGAGCCGCTATTCCAGTATTATATTGAACTGCAGATGCTCACGTCGTCTGCCAGATTACGGCAGTATCTTCCAGTCTGAGAAATTTGTTGTAGTCTTTTGTAGTAGTAGACTTATGTCAGTTAAACCCATATCCCACGAGAACGTAGCCATATTCATTGGCAAGTCATACGGCCATAGCAGCAGTCGTGATTAAATCAAATCTGGTAAAGCGACGTCTTGAAGAGCTTAAGCCTTTTTGAGTTCAGCACAAGATAAAATTCCGTTGGATTAATAACCACAAAGGAATGGGAGGTAACGAATACCTAAGACGAGTTGCATAGAAAAGGATATTCCTTTGATAAAGAGCTGGCGGATCAAAGTATCAAATCTCCACTCTGCAACCTAAAAATGCAAAATGGAGCAAACGCTACAAATCAAAGCTTATAAAAGATAGAAAGGTCTTCCAACATGTAGAACTTCTAGGCAATTATGGCCAGAACTCAACAAATCTAGATTAAGTAAGATTCCCTTGAAAGTCAAAGATGAACTTTCTACGCTTGTTAGATTACTCGCAGGCCATAATCTTCTAGGGGCGTATGCAACAAAGCTGCGCCCTACAGACGACGACCCCTGAACGGGCTTAAGGGACGAGGATTTACGGCACTTTCTACGCCATTGTCATAGAGTCAGTAATTTGAGTCGAAGCACTTTAGGAAGTCACTACTTCTATGAACTCTCAGAACTATCTGTTGTTTCATATTCATATCTTTACAGGTTTGGGGATGCAACAGGATGGCTGAAACCCAGTCAAGGACCAAATGTCAACCAAAGCAAAATGGAAAACGGAAACTACGAGTACAATGAGCCTACATAAACCTATATAAGTGCGATTGGGTACTGTGGTGCTTTCCGGCTCCAGATACCCCATCATCCCATAAATCTAGCCTACCCTGGGACAGCTGGGACCCTATGTAAGTGAATGCCTCAAAGGAGTAGTGAAATTAAATGGTCAGCGTCAATGACTACATTCATTTGGAAATGTGATGACTTTCTCAACCTGAGATTTGTCCACTACGGGTTTCTTAATCTGGAGACTTCCACGAATACGACTGCATCTGTTTATGGTACATCACGTTTTGTTATACTCGCTGCCATTCGTTATATTTTTCATTTCGTCGCTGTCATTTTTCCTTTATTTCGTATATATGAGTACGTTTAAGCTAGACGAGCGACTGTCGTGTGGTCTAGCTCTTACTACTTACTTACTCAGATAGCGTTACAGTCCGAGGTGAACGAGGGCCTCATTTCACTTATTTCATTTTTCAGCGCGGTCTTTTTCCAGCTATCTTCAATGACGAAGTTAACTAAGGTCGTCCCTTACTGCGTTGTCCCTCTGGAAAACTTTCTGGGTCGGGACGGTTGTGTCTGTTCATTCAAGATAACCTAACCTGGGTTATATGAGCTCTTTTGACGTGTTCGCCATCGCTGTACAGTTCGCTGTGGAAACATCTCTTCCATTCTCCATTGACACAAACGGGATTGAACATTACTTTCAGAAGTTGTCTCTTGAAGTATGTTCATCCGCTTGTGCCGTAAAGCAGGACTGAGATGATCAGTTCGACAGAGACCTAAACTATTCAATTGCCTCTAAGCCCAAAGAAGCAGCGATTAGCAAGGGTGATTCTTCGCATGATTGTGGTGTGTGGCGTCGTTGACGGAGTTGATAGCGGAACCAAGATAGATAAAGCCTCTTACTACCTCGGGGTGTAACTACCTATCGTGACATTTTGTCCTGGACGTCGATGTTTCTGCTTCAATAGTAGCAAACGTTCCCTTAATGGCTCCCTGTATTCTTCCCATTATGTCAAAGTGATCTGTACATACGAGTAACTGAACA
This sequence comes from Volucella zonaria, assembly GCA_963966105.1. Lineage (NCBI taxonomy): Eukaryota > Metazoa > Arthropoda > Insecta > Diptera > Syrphidae > Volucella > Volucella zonaria. The sequence continues at coordinate 69,753,812 of OZ014534.1, read as the reverse complement.
GATTTAGAAAGAAAAATGGTGCTTCTTGCGAGTTTCACATATTTTTTTTCAAGAACGATGTTGACAAAACCATATGATAACGCATCGCCATATAGTATTTAAGTCCTTTTCTGACGGAGCAGCGTGAATTCTCCATCGGCATCCTACATAGTCGAATGAGTTGGGCAGGGATGCCATATAGTTGATTTCTGTAGGTACTGTTACCTGCGACTTTGTAATCGATGAAGAGGTTGTGTGTATCGATTTGGAACTCTTGGGCTTTTTCCAAGATCTACTATACTGTAGTGTGAAACTTTGATGGACCTTCCTGTCTTAAAACCATACTAATAGGGGCCGGTCTGGTTGTTAACAAAGGGTCTTAGGAGTTCACATAATATGGCAGACAGCATCTTATATGGAGTGTTAGGGAGACTTACTCCTGACGTAATTCAGGTGATCCCCTTTCCTTGGGATCGAACTAACAATGCTGAGGTTCCATTCGTCGAGCATACTTTCGTCCACCCAGATTTTTGCGATAAGTTGGTGTAATATATGCTCTATACGCAATCTTCACATGCTGCTTTAAGCAGTTGAAGTCATAGAGTCCAGCACCTTGGAAAATGCTGTTCTAACTTCACCTTGGTTGGGTGGAGGTAAATGTTTTCTGCTTTCGTCCTGTGTCTGCCATCACAGTATAAAAGTCTGCAGAAATAATTTTTCCACATTCTCTGCGGTTTTGTGGTTCTACTATGAAGTTCCTTTCTGTATCCTGGCAGTTGATTTTACAGCGTTGGCATGCTTGTTTTAGTTTTTGGTAAAACTTCCAAATTTAATTTTTCCAGTAGCACCTCTCGAAGGTCTCAATCGTGCGCTTCTGGTGCTCTTTATTTTTTCTTCTGAGGAACCTATGTTATTCCCTGTGGAGTATAATAAACTTTAAAATTTAAGCTGCGGTCTTCTATTATAAAATTTTGCGGAATTCTTCTGTCATTTGTGTTAACTCCCTCTGACTCTATGTGGGGCACGATTATTGCTAACGTTCCTTGTTGGTTAACAACAGAGCCAAAGTACTTATATTTTTCCCATTTCGGTGCGACAACTTCGTCGCCCACGATCCCTCTTTATCTAATTAAAAAATGTGTCCTGAAGATCTGTCAGGTCGTTGCTTGTGGCAGCGCTATCATCGTCGAAGAGAATAGCTATCATTTCGGGTTAATTAATGTGTCCTCCGGTTATTCCCGCTGTGCATTTAGCTTTCGTCTTAGCGCCATCGCAGACATCACCTATAGTTCTCATCTGTATATGTACATCTCGGGGGTACATTGTGGAATCTTTGTGCCGTAACATCTCTGGAAACTATGTGGAATGCCTTCTCCAAGTCGATTAACGCGATATGTGGATCCCTCACAGCTTTGCGATGCTTCTCCATGATTAATAATTATCCGCAAATTTTGAATCGCATCAAATACTAGCCTGTCTCCCAAAATGCCGCACCCGTATGTGAGAGTCCCCCCCCATATATTTTCGTAATATGCGACAATAGTTTCACTGACAGGAAGCTGTTCAATTTCTTATCTCGCCTTTGCCTTTATGAAGTGGATCAAGGAGCTCTATCTATACTGGTGAGGTATCCAAAGTGCGATTTTCGATTGTTACCTAAAGTGCGGAGGGCTCTCGTATGTCCAACTGCACGTCCTCGATTCAATCCTTTAAATTGCTTCACTGACTACAGCTTCCGTAAAACCTGCCGATTCCTATTTGAGTGCAACAGCCAAAATAATGATACTGGGGGAATCCTTTGTTTAGTAACTTTTTAAAGTACTCTGATCAAAATGATTGTTCCATGTTAGAGAGCGTCTCTCCTCGTCTTCAATATTTTTTGACGATTAAACCTCCTTAGAGTTTTTTCTTCACCGTGCCGCAATCTTGATTATGCTTCAACGATGCACTTTTTCTGTCACTTGTTGATAAGAGGTTGTGAAGGGAGCCTCTTCTAGTTTCCAGCACAATGCCTACTCTAGCTGCCGCTTTCGTAGTCCCGTATTCGTAATACCACCTTGACCAAAAATTTTCCGGAATTTATTCCGAAAATTAAAACGTGGTATACTTAATTCATCTAAATCTATATAGTCCCCTTCAAAGTAATCCCCATCGACTGCAACACACTTATGCCAGCGCTTGATCCAATCCTCGAAACATTTTTCATATTCGGTCTTCGGTATGTCCATCAGTGCTTCCTGCGATTTTTCCATTACTTCCTTTCGGCTGCTGAAACGCGTTCCCCGTGGTGGTCTTTTAACTCGACTGAACAGAAAGAAGTCACAGGGAGCCAAATCAGGTGAATTCGGTGGTTGTTGGATGGTATTTGTTGCATTTTTCGTCAAAAAATTACAAATAATGATGTCACTGTGCGACGGTGCGTTATCATGGTGCAAAATCCATGAGTTTTCTGCCCACAATTCTGGTCTCTTTCGGCGAATTGCTTCACACAAACGTCTCATGACGCCCAAATAATACTCTTTGTTTACTGCCTGGCCTTCTGGCAAAAATTCATGATGCACTACACCATTGTAATCCATGAAAACCGTGAGCATTGCCTTTTTTTTGACTGAAAACGACGTGGTTTTTTGGTTTCGACTCATTTGGTGAACGCCATTCAGTTGCCTGATGTCTGGATTGTGTGTCGTACTCATAAGCCCACGGCCACGTCTCGTCTCCAGTAATGATCCTTTTGATGAATGTGGGATCGGATTCAGCCTCGCAAATCATCTCTTTTGCGATGTCAACACGGTCTCTTTTTTGCATGAAATTGAGGTCTTTTGGCAGCAACTTTGCTGCTACACGACGCAAACCCAAATCATTAGCCAAAATGTCTTGAATGGATCCATAGGCAATGTTCAAGTCCTCCGCTATCTCTCTGATGGTTAATTTGCGGGTATTGACCAATGTTTTTGTCGGTTTTCGATGTTGATGGTCTGCCACTGCGTTCATCATCTTCGATTGACTCACGACCACTTTTGAACCGCTCGTGCCACTGGTAAGCGACCGTTTTCTTTAGAGAATCGTTGCCGAAACACTTTTCCAGCATTTCCGACGTTCGCGCACTATTAAATCCGTTTTTTACGCAAAATTTAATACTCGTACAAGTTCGTTGTTGCAAATTTAAATCCATTTCTAAAATTGTAAAAGGTCGTCAACACACACAAAGATAGATGTACTCTTGGCTACGTAACTTTTGCAAATATCAAGCTGTGACGCTAAGATTTAGAGGGAATGTCAACAACAGATTTACAAACTTACAACTTAACAAAAAAAATAGAACTCAAATCGGAACAATGGAAGCGCTACACGGTTGTGTCCCCCGGGAACTTTTTGATCAGGGTTGTGTTATTCAAGACGCACTTTATTAGTTTGGCTATTCCACCTGTAATTAGTCCACGCTTAAAACGTTTGCTTTTATTATTTAAACCCAAATTCATCACATCATTTTTACCATTTCCTTATTTATGTGGGGCCAGCCTTGTGAAACAGCGAGTAGTGTTTTCGCATTAGTCCTACATTTTCCATCGAAGTTTTTCCACATGCTTTGAGTGCTTAATTATTCGTCTTAGTTTATAGCATTTGAAGGCGATTTTTCCAATTTTAGCGCCAAGCGTTAGTCTTTTTCCAGATTTAAATTGTACTAGCCCCTTTTAATGATTCTCAATGTTTTTTCCTGACTTGCTAGTGTTTCACTCAAGATCGCTTTACCCATCATTCAGCATTCCTCCTGGCTAGATGATAATTTATCTGGGTTTGGTGTCCCCCGCTGCAATTTGTAATCAAGTCCCACTTTTGCTTTGTAAATATCCTATTGAACATATCACATTTAGTTTGACCATGCATTTGGTACATCTTCTTGCACTAAGCTTGCCGTTTCCAAACTATTTTCTGAATGGCAATCTTGATATTGGCAGTTCAATTCCCTAACGTGTCCGTTTAAATCGGTACTGATGAAATGCCGAGACAATGCTACACTACGCGCTCCTTTAAGGACCTTCGACCGAGTCAATTCTCGCAGTGCAAAATATGATTCTTAGGAGTTTTCATTCTCTTATTACAGCAACAAAACACTACGTCGCACGTAACTTACTCGTATGTTGATCAGAACACCAAAAGATGAGAATCAGGGTAAGTCAAATAGTACGAGTATATTCGAAAAACATTGTGTTGACACATGTGATTGCGTGTTAAAAGGTGATTGGATTAAAATAACAAAGTAACAATTGCATTATGTTAGTCCATAGGGATTTGTTAAAATATTCTATTTTCATAAAAAAAATATAAAAAAACTCACCTTTCAAGTATGGGTCGTTTCGGTTCGCCCAAATATTTAAGACCATGTACGGTGCTACTGTCACAGTATTCCGAGAATATTCCCACTGCAGCTTGCTTTTTGGTTCCATATTTAATTTTTTTCCGGAAATTGAGTTCAGATCCTACATCACTCTCAGCCACAGATATGGTATCCTTCAAGGCATTCACTGCCTTTGCATATAGCGCCTTGGACTTTAAATAAGGTTCGTCCATTAATTCTAATAATACGAGTACGTTTTGCAAGACTGCTGCTCGAAAAATATCTGAAGGTATTCACCATGGTTTTGAGGGATTTTATAGGCATTCTACGAGTATGTACTTCTATACTTCTAACGAGCAGGGCGTGCTTCCAAAATATTGTATTTTAGAATTATGCAATTGGGAATTGTAGTATCGTTGTTTGTGTTGACTATGGAGTTTTCAAATTTCTCATGGCACGCACAAATGATATACACGTACGAACTCGTATGTGGTATGTGAGTTTTGTACAGGGAAGATACTTTTTTTTGTTTGCCTTTCAGTGAGAGCGAAATTACGTGTCAAGGTCAGGTTTTAACGTTATCTTAATTGACATTTTTATATTGTTTAATTGGTCTTCAAATGTTCACAATCCCGGAAAAAACAATGCAAGGAGTAAAAGTTAGGTAATTCCAGAAGCTGATGATTTAAGCTTGTGTCATACGCGTAAAATATCTCTCCGTTAAACTGAAATGCTTAGTAAAAGAAAAGTATCCTTTCTTGGTAATTCTCATTTGAAAAGCAAATCGACTGCAACAATCACATATTAACGAAAGTATACATCCAACTGTGTTGTAAAAATGTTAAGGAACTATCGAAAGGCATGTACGAAAACTGCTTTGAGACTGCTTCCGCCACTATTTTTGGCATATGCCAATAAGCCAGTAAATTCAGACGACTTGAAGGCCACCATCCGGATTGTCTGACGATTTATGCCAAAAAGCAGTCTTGGAGAATTGAATCCAGCAAGCGGTTCCATGGAAGTCCTTCCAATATTGTCTTCCTTCATAACTAATAGTTTCAATTACTTATACGATCCAGAATAAAAATTTCATCGATACTTTATCCTATTTTTATTGCGATTATTTATTTATTTTTATTTAAAAAAAAGGAGGCTACCAATAGTCTCTGGGTAAAAGGTGATCTTTGAAATGTTGTCTTTGGAGCTAGGAAACATGACATGTGCAACTATAAAGGTATGGGAAGGTTTACATTCGCCCATTCTAAACTTATTCAATACTTACTCGATGCATGTTTTCTGATCGATATAGGTTTCATGGCCTTTTCGGCATATTCGCCATCCCAAACAAAATTTGTCTTCAACAAGATTTTATATATGAAATCTTGCGCTTTAATTCTACTTTGACTGAAAGCTCATTTAGCTCAGAATTGGAAAACATGGGGATATCATCTACACGAACTCTTTAAAAATAAGAAATCATTGTCTTAGACCTTGTAATAGATACGTATATTTGTGCTGAATTTCTTGAGACGAATCTGAGGAAGAAGTTTAGCTAATTTGGGATCCCGGAGCCTCGACAATTGATTCGAACAATAAATAGATTTTTTTTAAATATACATATTTGGTTACCCTTTTCGTAATAGGTATGGTGCCTGGAACATATATAATTCCATATCGATGTCTCCTTGGAAAAAGGTTGTCACTACGTCCATCTATTTGAGTTTGAAGTTGGCTTAGCAGCAAGAGAAATGAGATATCGATTGGAAGTTGGCCGGATTACAGCTGCAAAGACGTCCTCATAGTCTATTCCGTGTTGTACAATGTACCTCAGAAGGTTTCCAGGTCTCTTCCTCAATTCATGAACCATACCGGCTTTACACTACTTACTGCTGTTGCTACTTAAGAATTCTTCATTGCAGTAGCTGAAAGAATGAATTTTCACGGCTTCTTACGGCATTTCAGCCTTTTCTTCCTTAGCTTCACTAGCTTCACAACTAAACAATATAATGTTACATACATGTATGTCCTGAGGGCCTGCACAGTGATTCATCGGGAAACTGCTGACTGTCTTATGTCTTCAAGTGGTCTAGCAGTGCAACAATCAAGTTCATAGCGAAGTGATTGGCTCACCTCCCTTACTAATGCAGGCTAAAATGGCAAGCATTACCCTATTTTACGCGGTCATAGGGTTCACAACTATACACCCTGCCTGACTCGAACTGCAACCAACTTCAGACTGCTATAATTTCCAAACCGTTCATGACAGTGAGCTCAAATCTTAACACATAACAGATAATTTTATTATTTACAAGCCTTTTAAACGATTTGCGTCTCAGTTGTGTTGAAAAATTTTTACCCGCTATGGAATTCAAACGTGATAGTGTGATTGCTTTATATTTGGCTGGAAAACCACAAGTAGCTATCGTTAGAGCCCTCCAGCACCTCAACGTGAATAAATCATTTGTGTCTCGAACCATAGCTCGTTACCGTGATACTAGCAGCGTTGCAAAACGCCATGGAGGAAGAAAAATGGCTCGTGAGCTCAACATATCGTTGGAACGGATCCAACACATACTGACAAATGAGCTTGGGCTCAAGCCATTGAAGTTCCAACAGGCACACGATCTTATACCGCAACAGAAAAAAGTTAGAGTCGAAAGAGCGAAGGAGTTGCTACGCTTGCACGAAAGTGATGAGTTGCCGAATTTGGTTTTTTCCGATGAGTCGCCATTTGTTATCGAGCAATATGTCAACAAACAAAATGACCGAGTTTACTTTAAAGGGAAGTCCTTCGAAAATGTACACCTTCGGAAGGCCAACAGAAATCAGGCAGCACCGATGGTGACGGTTTGGGCCGCCATAACCGCCGATGGTCGCTCTCCGCTCGTATTTTTGGCAGTATTGAAGCCTTGGGCAAACAATCATTTCGGTCGGAGACCGTGGACATTTCAACATGACTCAGCACCGTCTCACAAAGCGCGCGTCATCCAAGATTTGTTCCACACTTCATTTCTTCGACACAATGGATTGCAAATTCTCCAGATGCAAATTAGTTGGATTTCTCTGTCTGGGGTATTTTTAAGGCGAAGGTTTGGCGCTTAAAAAATACCAAAGTTTGGACCACCTCAAACAAGCTCTTCGCAGCGAATGGGCCAAAGATTAGACAAAGAGTCTTGAACTTCCGATACGTGAGCGAGCGTCTGACGGCAATCCATTATGCTCTCATGCCCCTAGGAAGATAAGAACGACAGCACCAATGAATGTTTCTACGAGCTGTTCGAAAAGTCATATGGGCAATGCCAGAAGTATGACGCCTAGAAGTATATCACCTAGTACGATTTTAACACCAGGATAGGAAAGGATGGGACAGCTCGTAAGCATGGCCTACACGACACCACGTCTGGCAACGAAAGTCTATAAGCTTGGTATTGACTTTTCAGCGGGACGAAATATTACTATAGCAAGCACGCGGTTTCCTCATTTCAATATACACAAGTGGACATGTCTATCTGCGGATCATAGAAAATTGATAATCTTGCGATAGACGTAAGGCATGCCTCCAGTATTCTGCAGGTCTAATGGTTCTGGGCAGCCATGATTATTATCAAGACCTTATTGCGGCCAGGTGCCAATGCGCATTTCCCAAGCACCACAACATAGAAGAATTATTGTGAGAAAATATAGAAAGGTTTCAGTCGCAAAAGAGCGCCAGAATCTTCATCGAAAGCGTATCCCGAAATCTCTCAACAGCCGCATGCGTGTCGCCATCAGGCAGAATAGAGCACTCAACTTAGACAATGATAGCCAAAACTGCTGTCCACCTGACCAAAAAGAAGTAAGGATAGCAATACCTAAGCTAAGTTCTAACAAATCAGCTGGAATTGACAGCCTACCGGCCGAGGTATTCAAGGCTGCTAGAAATAACTTTGTGGAAAGTATACACCAACTCGTTTCTCAAATCTGCTCAGAAGAGTGTATGCCTGATGAATGGAATCTCAATAACACTAATCATAGAGTTATAAGTATCCTCAACATTAAATACAAGACCTTACTTGCTTATTGTGTGATCGTCTGAAACCCTTCGCCAACAACTTGATTGGTACCTATCAGTGGGTCTCAGACCAGGAAAGTTCATAATCGACCAAATCTTCACACTCGGGTAGAACATGGAAAAAACTCAAAAAATCCAAATCGATACCCACCATCTTTTCATCGATTCTAAGGCCGCATATGACAGCTATCTACAGCCATGTCTAGGCTCAGCATCTTTGACTTACTCGTCCATATATGCGGAATGACAATATAGAACGCTCGCTGCTCCGATAAAGTCGGTAACGACTTACCCGGGATCTTTAATGTCAAAAAAGGTTTTAAACAAGGTGACGCGCTGTCATCTGACTTCTATAACATCATACTTAAAAGAATTGTGCTAACTCACAAGTGAACACTGGAGGCACAGTCTTTCAAAGGTCTGTACAACTACTAGACTACACGGATGATATCGACGTAATTGGTAGAACTCGCTATTATTCAAACGGAAGCTGCCAATTTGGGTTTAGCAGTAAATGAGGGCAAGCTCATATACTTGATCAATAAGAAGGGATACACAACATCGATGAATTGAACTGAACGTCACAATCGACGTCGCAAATCTAGATTCACACAGTCCTGCAATAATTTCGAGGAAGTAAAGGACTTTTTCTCTGTTATGAATTCTGCAAACAACAATTCAGCAGAAACGAAGAATCACTCTTTCCCAATGTTGCCAATCGCTGTTTCTTTGGGTTAAGAAGGCAATTGAGTAGTAAGTCCCTTTCCCGAAAAACTAAGGAGGCAGTGATCTTCCCAGTCCTACTTTATGACGCAGAAGCATGGACGCTATCGAAAGCAGATGAAGATATCCTCAGTCGTTTTGAGAGAAAAATCCTGTGAAAAGTGCGTTGATTGGCTTTGGAGGAGAAGATTCAACGACGTCAGTCAGAAAACTGCGCATGAGTAGCCTGAGATGAATAGAATATTTAGAGCGAATTGGCACCAATGCTCCGGAACATAGAGCCTTCGAATCTAAGCCGTTGGGACAACGCAGTAGAGAAAGACCTCACCTTAGATGGTGCGTATAAGTGGAAGGAGACCTTAACTCGTGGCAGTGACATAAAGACCGGACTAACCGGAGAGGTTTGTTAGTTAAAGCCCAAATTTATCCCGAACAATAGCGCCACCTAAGTAACATGTACATATGTCCAGTTTGATTCTGCTCTATATTTTCTGGGACATTTCATAGCCAAGAGCTTGATGGATAAACGATTGATTATGTGTAATGCTGCGGCATCCTCTGCATTTTAGCCGTTCTATGAGTCTTTGATTCATGCGCTCTGTTTTACTCCGGTGTTGCATAATTTAGGGGACCTTTAAGAGCTAAGTAAATTTCACATTGACGAATTTTATCCAATGTCCCGTACGTAGAAACTATATTCCTCTGTTCAACGGATTTTCGAGTAGAGCCTGGTACCTTTGACTGAAGAGGTTCGACGTCATTAGCGGCTGCGGACAAGAAAGGGGAAGTGTGTTCTCACGGTTTATTTCCAACAGGGCGGCGGAGTTGTATATACGGATCAGCGGCGGAATTCACGACAAATCTTGGAAAAGATTCGGAAATTTCAGATTGACGCTCACTATCTATTTGTGAGCTATACAAGAGCTCAGTTGTATAGTTTAGGATGATTATTGAGAATTCTCACACCTTCCAAAATTTCTATACAAGACTACGCGATGTCATGTGACGGTGTTAAACCGTCTTCGAAAGAATTGTAATAAACTCACCGTCCAACAAAGGAGACATGGCTGGGCGAAGTTGAACGAATGGATGCCACAGTCCCGGTCCACAAAGTTTTCAAGTTCAACCCCGAGGGACGGTGCAACAGAGGACGACAACATCTAATGTGGTAAACGTAAGTAGAATGGAGACGTCAAACAACTTGAAGTGCGGCACTGGAGGCAGCTGGCTAGAGATCGTGCTAGCTGGGCAGACTTCTTAATTAAGGAAGACTGTAGCACCATCTAAGTAAGTAGGCTTAGGCCCTTTATTTTGTGAATACCTCAGCCTAGTAACAAGCACAATAAACTTAGTGTTGATGCACACACATTTAAGTGAAAGAAGCTGAGCTGCTTTTGTGTCTTCACTTGGATAAATCTGAGAAGTGCAATGTCATAAAACATTTGAAGACGACATCGCATTTGCTTGTGCATTTAGCTCATAAACAGAGTTGACGACAAGGACTCTCAAAATTTGATTGCGGTTTTGTAATAGTGTGCATCTGGTTACCATTTCTTGAATTTAATTATAGATTCGTCGCCACCTCAGATATATACAAAAGGTTTTTTAGTTGTATTAACCCAAATTCACCTTTTGGGCGGCCACTCACCATAAGGCCAACTTTCCTAGGTTCATTCACTTGGAGCATCTCGTCGTGTGTAACATTGTTCAAGGAGATTGTGGCACTTTTACGTCGTAAACCCACTCAGAATGCTCTGTCAGGTGCATTGAAACCCCTGAGTCAACATACCAGCACCCATTGTCTAATATTGCAGGGGGAACAAAATGCCGCCGTAAGGCTGTTTCCCGAATTTTCTCTTCAGTAGTTGCTGCAGTTATCAGGATTTGTGTTAACTAATTCTTGCAAAAGACCTACTTCCTGTATAAACCCGAATCATCAAATGCCCATTCCATATTTTGCTAAACTTCTTTCGCTGACTCTGTTTCCAGTGTATGAACATACGAGTAGATTATTGGATTCCCAGGAAGAATTATTTCTGTTCCACTCAGTTCCAAAGTTCCTCGTCCTGCAAGTACGTTTTAACCACATATTTCCATGTGCCTTGCTGCTTACATCGAAAATATTCTCTTAATAAAGAGTTTGACAGTCAATAAAAATACTTCGATTAGGCATTCGTGCACTACATTCCGAAATTAGATTGAAAGTTGTCCTGATTTGCACCAGGATGCACACCCTGAAATTAATTTAAAAAAAATGCTCTGTGACATTAAAGTTTCCTCCCAACCGAGTCCCATACAGACACTCTTCGGCGAAGATAGCGAAATTAGATGTTCCAACTCCGTTCCTCAATTCTTTATTTTGAGGAAAAAAAGAAAACATGTCTCTCATTACCCAACGACAGGGTCATGTCGTGATCTTGAAATGGGGTTGTCCTTGCCTTTTTCAACATTCACTGACGATTTACTTTTATTTCTCTATTATTCACCACCTGCAGAGACGACATGTAAGGATCTGCAGAATACTGATGCGCCTACTCTAAATCTCATTAAAATAAATGATCTGCATGTAATCCTTTACCGAAGTTATCGCATACCCAGCAACGGATTAAAATCATCACAAGTATCCAACGACTTATGGTTATATTCATACACATATACGAGAGTGCTGTCCAAGTACACAATTGCCGCTTGGTTCAGTTCATTTTCGATGCAACAAGGACTCCAGCCGACAAAATTTCCAACAGTTAACTGGTTACAACTGTATTAAATCGAGTGTCCTTGTACAAGAACTCGTATATGTACATAGCCATGTATCGTCAATGGCCTTGTTTTCGTTGTTGGCCTCCCGAATAGTCCTTTGTGTTTTGTTTTTTGGCAAAACTTTACAACAGACCGTATGGTCGTTTGCTCATTTTGCCGGTCGGCGTTCAGTTTGTGTTTGTTATAAGTACTCGTATGTAAGTGTGTATCGCCGAAAATTAAGTATGTAGATCTAGCATAGTCGGTGATTTAAAATGAACATCGGAGGCAAAATGTAAACATTAACCGTGACCAAGGACCCAGGCGTAGACCAAAACGGGAACGAGGACATGAGAACCATTATGGAGACATCGTTAAGAAACTTGTTAGCTAGAACGTGTACTCAGCATCCCTATCAGTGTTGCTGTCGTACAATAACTAAAGTACGAGTACAATTACTTCACTGTAAAAAAAAATTAAGTCTTTGCTGCGAAAATAAAAAATAAAAATATTTACGAAGATTAAAAGATCTTTGTCTCAGAAACGGTTGAAAGGTACGCGTATGTAGTGCCCAAATCCTAAGACCGTAATTATTGTGTAATAATTGAACCAAGTTGAACCCTCAACTCACCTCATTCGTTCCTGTATCCCCTTGTGGGTCCTAGAGCCTCTACTATGCCTACGCGCCATCGAGTGCGGTTTCTGGAAATGTGCCTCAGCTCTCCCCAACTTTTTCCCAGTTTCCGTGCTTTCTTTTCAAATATTCTGCGCCACGTACTCCCAGGACCGCCGCGCATCCTGCCGTCCAGAGTATACGGGTTCCATTGCATCGGTTGGTTAGCTATGGACCTGTCACCCTTTCGGATAGTGTGACTAATCCACTGCCACTTTCGTCGTCGTATGGTAGTGCCTATAGGTGCATGGTCCGTTCTCAGTTCTCTGATAAAGCTGTTCGTTAGAGATACGGCTTGGCCAGAATATCCTTAAAATGTAGCGTAGGCACCTATTGAAAAACTTTTGCAGCTTCCTCCTGATAGTGGTGGTCACCCTCCAAGTACCACATCCATATAGTAGGACGGATTCAACGTTGAAACGAAACAGTCGTAGCTTGGTGTTTAACCTAACCTCATTACTTCGCCAAACTGTGGATAGCATCCCAAACGCACATTTTGCTTTGCCAATGCGGTTGGTTATATCCAGTTCGGTTCCGTCATCGGTTGAGAAAATACTCCCAAGGTATTGGAAACTCTCTACTCTCTCAACCGTCTGTCCAGCAATACATATACGAGTTGATGAGTTTGGTCTTAGGCTGATCATTTTTGTTTCCGCCGAGTTAATTTTCAGCCCAACGACGTCTGCTTCCCTCTCCACATTTGTTGTCATTTGGTGAAGGTCCATTATTCTGTGAGACAGAAGGCATACATCGTTGGCATATTCAAGGTGTTAGAGTTCAGATGTAAGAGTCCATCGGATTCCTCCATTTCCTGTTAACAAGGCCGCATTCAGCACATCGCTAATCACCAATAGAAATAGTATTGGTGAAAGTATGCAGCCTTGCCTAACACCGCTTTGGACTTCGAATTCCTCAGACAGTCTTCCTCTGTATAAGACGTGACATGTGGACCCATCATATGTAGCCTTGATAAGTGCTATTAATTTATCAGGAATGCCTCTCCTGCCCAAGGCACGCCAGATAAATTCCCGATTGACACTATCAAACGCCTTTTCAAAATCGATGAGCAGCAGGTGAAGTGGTGATCGGTACTCAACGCCCTGCTCGATGATGATCCGCAAGGTGTTGATGTGGTCGACACAGGAGGATCCAGAGCGAAAGTCTGCTTGTTCAGTGTCGAGTGTGTCTTTGAAGTGTTCTTTGATTCGCTCCAGGATGATTTTAGCTATTACCTTGGCCACAGCAGGCAGCACGCAGATACCTCACCAGTTTTCGCACTGCATTAGATTGCCTTTTTAGGGAACTTGACGATCACTCGTCCGGAAAACTCTCGGCTTCCCATGTTCTCCCGACAAGGGGGACCAGTAGCTCAGCTGATGCCAGCTCCGCAAGTCCTACCGCCTTATTGGTTTTCAGTGCTTTGATTGCTGCAATAATCTCTTCCTTGATGGGGGTTGTGGTGCGAATTCGGGAATTTCTTTGTACGGGCACTTCAGTCTGACTTGGGTGCATATTCCTGGTGAATACTCGGTTTAGAACCGAAGCAAAATGCTCCTTCCATCTCTTCAGTTGATCCTCATCCGATATTAGCAACGAACCTTCTAATCCTTTTACTGGGTGTTGAGTAGAGCTTCCGCCACCTATAAGCTCTTTGGTGATTCTGTAAACGGTGCTGCTGTCGCACCTCGCTGCTCCTTTTTCCGCTTGCGTGGTTAGCGCATTGATGTAATTGCGCTTCTCTCATCGTCATGCGATATAGGGACTCTAGCTCGATCCTCTCTACTGCTGGAGCTGCTGCAATTCGAGCTCTTAGTTGTTTTCGTTCGTTGATCCATCTCCAGGTATCCTCGGAAAGCCACGCCCTATGGCTTCCCTGCGATCGACCGACAATCCTTTCAGCACCTGAAGTGAAAACAGTTTTTACAGTACACCAATGGTCTTGGATGGTGGCGGGCAATGAGCTGCTGATTGTTTCCACTCCTCGAGAGAGATGGTCCCTTAGTTCTTGGCGCACTTCAGTCGGTCTACGTTGAACCTAGGTATTCTTATGTCTTCGAACAGCAGCAGTGCGTAATTGGACAGTAGCTATCATAAGATGGTGATCTCGGACCAACCCCATGTCCGCTCCTCGTCTGTTTCGGACGTCTAAAAGACTACTTCTAAAACGGCGACTGATGCCAAAATGGTCGATTTGGTTGGAGGTTGCTTGCCTGTCAGTTGGCACCCAACTGATTTTATGGTAGGCCTTGTGCTCAAACATGGTGCCACCTATGACTAGACGATTTGCGTTGCAAAAGTCAACAAATCCTTCGCCATTTGTCATTGCGGTTGCCTAATCCGTGCCGTCCCACAACATGTTTGAGCCCTTCGTTGTCGCTGCTTACCCTGGCACTAAGGTCCCCCATCATAATGACAATGTCGCCAGCTCCCAACTGGTTGTAGAAGATCTGCTTTTCTTCCTCAGACGAACCATCCGTGCAGGCGTAACACTGTATAATGGTGACGTGACGTACTCTCGTCCGGAATCTGGCCGTTAAAATCCGATCACCGTGTGGCTGCCGGGCGATTAGGCCTCTGCGTGCTGTAGGTGTTAACAGCAGTTCAACTCCATATCCGCGAGGGCTTTCGGTTGGTCTTCCGGAGTAGAGTAATACAGCGGTACGCGTTGGGGATTGATACTCACCCGCATCTAACCATCTTTTCTCGCTTACTCCCAATATGTCCAGCTTATATCGCATAAACTCATGCTCTAATTGAAGGAATCTGGCGTTCTGAGGTCCTTCACTCTGAGAGTCAAGGAGTGTCTTCACATTCCAGAAACCAATCTTAGTCCGGGTACTATAGGCAAACGTCGTCAACGTGTTATCAGTCCTTATCCGAGTCATCATGTCGGTTTCCGTAGCGGGCTGGTTTCGGTAACGGGGATTGCTGGCCCGGGTTACCTAGTCTAGGCATAAGACCACAGACAATCTCGCACTTGCAATTTTGGCCTACCTGTATAAGGATTTATGCATGTAGTTAAACGGAGATCACCTCGAGAAGGTAAAGCAAGCACTACATTGTGAACTTGATTGTTGCGCTACTGGTCCAATCCATGTTTTGAACAGTCTGTAGTTTCCCGATCAATCGCCATGCAGGTCCCCGGTTCACATCGGCTAAGAAGCAAGCTTGAAGGCACCCATACTGAGGCAGTACACGACTTATTTTTCGTATATTATCAAGTTACGAATTGTCATATTAACGATTCGGCTAAACACTGATGGAAAATTATGATACTGCACAGCAATAGTTACAGCGAAAAGCGTGAACTATAGAAAGACCTTCTAGTTTCCTCATACACCTCAGTACACCTGAATTCGTCTAACGCATTTGTTTTCCGGCTGTCAAGCTATTACCAGGACCCCGCTCAATTATCAAGGCTTCGACTGATCAAATAATGATTGAAGTTAAGGACGCCTCAGATGTCCTGTATGCTCGATGTATCCAAACTCTTACCATTACCTTGAAGAATTTGATCTGATCCTGTGTCCCTCAACCTCGAATAGAACAATCAAAAATTCACCGGCGAAGATGAGAGTTCGTCTTATGTTACATAGGTTTCGGATACGAAGCATTGTAAATGTATTCATACCCACTTAAGTGTTAAGTTCTTTTAAAAAAAAAAAAAAAACATATGGCGCTCCTTGTTGAGCATAGCTGCAAACTCTAGAACTCTTCGTCAGTCAACTTGCCTCCCGTTAAGCCTCCTTATTCGGCGTACTACATACAACGCTTTTGAGCTGTCTCCAACTTGTTTCTAAGGAAGTTGGACCCTTTTGTTTCACGTTTGTGTGTCTGGTTCGGAAGATTTCGGTGCATGGGATATTTCGGAATAGAATTGCCTTCGCGCCGCAAGGTATGTCCAATCCGCTGCCACTTTCCTCTTCGTACAGTAGTGTCTATATGTTCTTAGCCCGTACTATAATAAAGCTGTTGGGTCAAATAATCCACGAGAGCATTCTTAGACATCTATTGCTAGGTCTGCAGCTCGCGTGTGTCAATGGTGTGTTAATTAATGTTAGTTCTTATCTTGAGAACAATACTTATTAAGATTTTGGAAGGCGCTTCAAACTGAGCCCTTGCCTTCTCGAATTTGCTACCCCCATCCAGTACCCTGCCATTGCGGAAAACTGATGTCATATGCCCCAGGGCCTAGACGGAAAAATCTACCTACTTTCTCGACTGTTGAGTGTTGAGTTGGGAGAGGGTGTAAGATATGATCAGGGCTTTTATTTTGGGTGTGTTTATTTCAACCCTCGCTTTATACCATCAGATCTATCATACGATGTGAAAGTAGGACGACATCATCAGCGTATTTCCAGTGTTAAAATTTAGATGTCACAGTCCATCGAATTCCATTGCTACTCTCCGTCAATTCTGAGTGGGGTACCTCACTGATGATCACCGAGCAGAACAGCGATCACAGTATTGATGACTAGCGTACTGCACCTTGGAGTTCAATATCCTCAGATACCTTACCATTTTGAAAGACATGGCACTCCCAACTCTCGTATGGAGCATACAATAACTATGAGTAGAAATATCTCTAGCGTACAAGGCTGATCAGATAGCATCTTAGTTCTAGCTGTCAGAAGTCTTTTCAAAGTCTGCAAACCATAGACGTGCAGAAATCTGTACTCAAGGCATTGGTCTGTTTCCATCCTTAAGGTGTTTTTGTGGTCGATACATGAAGATGCAGTGCTGAAATCTGGGTGCTCCTCGAAGAGTTGAATATAAATTTTCTTCAATTGCTCTAAAATGGTTCGAGCTAATTTTTTGATAAAGACCAAATGAACTCATACAGTCGTAAGTCTCCAGTTTACCTTTTTTTGGAAACTCGATGACCATCCCTCTCTTCTATTCCAACTTAAATTGCTCATTTTCCAACACCTACTTAGTACGTATGAACGCGTTTCATTGTAGCTCTTCTGCCGATATTTCGGTGCAAATTAAGTGTTTCAAAAGACTCATATCACCACCATTCTCAAAGTTAAGGACTGCAATGAATCATTCTCTTCATCATAAGTTGACCCTCATCCTCGTTGCTATCCAAACAGTTCACTGGATATTATTTATTCCGGCTAAATTAACTTCTTAGATATGTGATAGACAGTACTACTGTCGAAGGAAACGGTCGATATATGGTATTGACGTTTTTCATATCTCACACTATGCTGCGATTCCTTCTTTTTAATGGGTTTTTAGGCTTTCATTTCGGTTCTATCTGTCACTGCAATCCGTGTCTTGATTCCTGTGTGGTCATCGATCCGTACGTTCCCCAGTTGTAAAAATCATTGTCGTTTCCCTGCTGCATTGTACTATTGACTGGTTCTTCTTCCAAGGCCAGATAGTATCTGAATTGCCGGCGCACTTGGGTATTCATGTTGATTTCTGTCGACAGAAGCAGTACGAATAGATATGGTATACTGGTAAAAACTAACATACGACGATGATAGCATGCTTGTCCGATATCTTACCCACGTCTGTTTCGAGGGTCTCGAAGGCAGTTTCTCAAGCCGCGGCTGATCACAATGTCCTCGATCTGGTTAAATATTTGCCGCCTATCAGTTAAGGCCCAACTGATCTCGTGGCAGGGTATATTCAAAGACTAGGTGATTGGTATTGCTGAAGTTCACAAACCGCTCAATGTTGTCATTCTGATATTCAAGGCCGTAATCTGTCATCACTGTCTATCAATAGGCGTTTGGTAGTAGTGGCTATAGAAACTGTCTTTATCATCTTCAATCACATCTTTGATAGGAGCACAATCATAGTCAGCATGAAACAAATTTTTCTTATGCCACTTACTCGACCTAAGGATTTTTATCTTACCATATACCGCGTTAACTCACGCTCTAGTTCTGGATTCTAGATTTAAAAGGCTCATCCCGAAAATAATCGCGGAGGGTCTTGATGCTCCACAAGCCGATCGCTGGTCTTGTTCGATAGCCAAAGGTCGTCTATAAGGTATCCGCCCGTAACCGCGGGGTTGTGATCCATTTCGCAGCAATAGAGTATTTTTTACAGTTGCGGCTGGCTCAGCCATGTAATCATTCCAGTCCTGTTTTCGGCGCTCAGCCAGTAGTGTTTGATTGAATTTTTTTTATTTTTGGTGGGGGCGAATACAAGCTAAAACTTCAAATTAAACTTAAACTTAAACTTAAAACTAAGGTTGGTTGGAGTGGTGAAGGAGAATGGTCTTCCTCTGTGTAAGACGTGACATGTGCACCCATCATATGTAGCCTTGATAATTGCTATTAATTTATCAGGAATGCCTCTCCTGCGCAAGGCACGCCAGATAAATTCCCGATTGACACTATCAAACGCCTTTTCGAAGTCGATGAACAGCAGGTGAAGTGGTGATCGGTACTCAACACACTGCTCGATGATGATTCGCAAGGTGTTGATGTGGTTGACACAGGAGGATCCAGAGCGAAAGTCTGCTTGTTCAGCGTCGAGTGTGTCTTTGAAGTGTTCTTTGATTCGCTCCAGGATGATTTTAGCTATTATCTTGGCCACAGCAGGCAACACGCAGATACCTCACCAGTTTTCGCACTGCATTAGATTGCCTTTCTTAGGGAGCTTGCTGATCATTTCCTTCTTCCACTTGTCCGGAAAACTCTTGGCTTCCCATGTTCTCCCGACAAGGGGGACCAGTAGCTCAGCTGATGCCAGCTCCGCAAGTCCTACCGCCTTATTGGTTTTCAGTGCTTTGATTGCTGTAATAATCTCTTCATTGCTGGGGTTTGTAGTGCGAATTCGGGAATTTCTTTGTACGGACACTTCAGTCTGACTTGGGTGCATGTTCCTGGTGAATACTCGGTTTAGAACCGAAGCAAAATTCTCCTTCCATCTCTTCAGTTGATCCTCATCCGATATCAGCAACGAACCGTCTAAGCCTTTCACTGGGTGTTGAGTAGAGCTTCGGTCACCTATAAGCTCTTTGGTGATTCTGTAAACGGTGCTGCTGTCGCACCTCGCTGCTCCTTTTTCCGCTTGCGTGGTTAGCGCATTGATGTAATTGCGCTTCTCTCATCGTCATGCGATATAGGGACTCTAGCTCGATCCTCTCTACTGCTGGAGCTGCTGCAATTCGAGCTCTTAGTTGTTTTCGTTCGTTGATCCATCTCCAGGTATCCTCGGAAAGCCACGCCCTATGGCTTCCCTGCGATCGACAGACAATCCTTTCAGCACCTGAAGTGAAAACAGTTTTTACAGTACACCAATGGTCTTGGATGGTGGCGGGCAATGAGCTGCTGATTGTTTCCACTCCTCGTGAGAGATGGTCGCTTAGTTCTTGGCGCACTTCAGTCGGTCTACGTTGAACCTAGGTATTCTTATGTCTTCGAACAGCAGCAGTGCGTAATTGGACAGTAGCTATCATAAGATGGTGATCTCGGACCAACCCCATGTCCGCTCCTCGTCTGTTTCGGACGTCTAAAAGACTACTTCTAAAACGGCGACTGATGCCAAAATGGTCGATTTGGTTGGAGGTTGCTTGCCTGTCAGTTGGCACCCAACTGATTTTATGGTAGGCCTTGTGCTCAAACATGGTGGGGGCGAATACAAGCTAAAACTTCAAATTAAACTTAAACTTAAACTTAAAACTAAGGTTGGTTGGAGTGGTGAAGGAGAATGGATTTGAGGTAGAGAGTGGTGCGGTGGAAGTCAAAGATGGTAAGGTTTGAATTGATTTTTGTAGCATACGGGAGATTGGTTCGTTCGCGCCATAGTGGGTGTGGTGGGTTGGTAGATTGAAGTGACGAGGATTACGTAGATTACAAGGGTTAGTGTTGAGGAAAATATAGTTGTAAAGGGATGAGCGTTCAACGTGACCTAAAAGGAGCCGATGAATGAAGAGCAAGTCGGCTGCATCTCTACGCATCTCTACGTTCCTCAAGGGTGTTTAAGTTGATAAGGTTGAAACGGTTTTGAAAAGAAGGTGGGGGGGAGGGGGACAGAATAAAAGAATCGTTCCAGGGCATACCTCGAAGAGCAAATCGAAGAAAGCGGCGCTGGATGCTTTCGATTCTCCAGATATGAACACGAGGGGGCGAACAAAGGTAATATACACGGACCTGGTCACGTATGGGTTGGTGAATTCTTTGGACCACCGTTTTACAAAACGTAATGCAGAGTCGGCTTTAAGGATTATGCCATCCATATGTGAATGGAAGTTGAGCTCCCTATCACACAAAATGCCGAGGTCGTGAAGCGATTGAACGGAGAAGATAGGTTAGTTGTGGACAAGGTAGAGTCGGAAAGGAGGTTGGTGCCGCTTATGTGAAAAGGTGATGGATTGGCATTTGAGCATATTAAATTCCAAAAAAATTTTGAGTCACCAGATTGAAAAACTATCGAGGTATTGTTGAAGGAGGAAGGAATCATGGGGAGAGGAAATGGTTTTGAAAAATTTGGTATCGTCGGCGTAAAGGGAGACAGGCGAGTGTTTGGTGATCCTATCGATATCATTTATGATTAATATAAAAAGAAGCGGACCGAGATGGCTGTCTTGTGGAACTCTAGAGGTGGGCTGACCTAAAACGAACACTGTAAAAATGGTTTTCGAGGTAAGGGGATATACATTTTAACAATATGGATTCAGACCAGAGAGTATTAATCGATGAGAGATTTTATCGAAGGCCATGCTAAAATCGGTTGCAACTACATCGATTTCGTTGCCATTCTCTAGGGCAGAGAGGGCAAAGGATACAAAGCCAACGAGATTTGTGGTGGTTGACCTATCCTACAAGAAGCCATGTTGTCTAGGGGAAATAAGTGATTTACATTGGAAGCCTAGAGCTTCATACAAAACACCTTCGAAGAGTTTGAGTATGTTGGACAGTTTAGCGATTGAGCGATAGTTTATTTAGTTATTTCGTTCTTTGATCCTTTTTTTGTAGATCGGGGTTATGAAGGAGGTTTTCTAAGTGTGAGAAAATTCTCCTTGTGAAAGGGATAGACGAAAGAGATTAGAAAGTGCAAGGGAAAGAGAGGAAGAACATTTTTTTAGGAATATGGCAAGCTGGTGTAACTTATATTCAATATAAGATGGGTCCAGGGTGTGAGAGAGTAGTGGGCCATTATAGAAATTTAGTACAATAGGTAATTAAAATAGGATGAATCGGGTACAAAGTAGTCGTTGGGAAGGATTGTTTGAAAAAGGTGGCAAATAGGTTTGCAATGGTGAGTGGATCGGCTGATGACTTGTTGTTGAAAGAGAGGAAAGGAAGGTAGCCATCGGACTTTCTTTTGTAGTTAATAAATTGGAAAAAGATTTTGGGTCGTTTATACGGTTGACTTGGGCATTGTTATGGTAGCGCTGGTAAAGGGAATCGTAAAGTTCGGTGAAATGAAGATAAGCGCCAAGATAGTTGGAATAGTGCGAAAAAGATTTGGTGCGAAGGAAAATAGCCCATAACTTGTTTCTGTTATTTCGTAAGGAACGAAGGTTGCTAGTAGATGATGTTTTAAGGCGGCAAAACGAAACATAAAGGGATAAATAATTAAATATTTCTCTATAAATGTGGGTAAGGCACCATTTATACTTAGGTTGTGCAAGTTAAAGGGGGATCTGCTGAGATAGTCACTGATTTTGTGAAAGTTTGCTTTATGGAAATCGTAGGATGAGAGAGCTGTGGGGGAGTTGACTGGACAGAAGAGTTGTGAGAATAGTAGGCGTTAGCAAAGGCAGATAAGGATACCATCGACACCGACCTTATTAGAAAATCGCGCATCAGTCGTTTGAGTTGACTGAAACATGTAGATCAATGGATGTTCACGTTCCGACCCAAAAGAGTCTTCGATCCCACACGGAGGGAAAATTCAGTAGAAGCAGATATCGCCTTAGGAGTCGCACGGTACGAAAGGCTACTTCTACCATCTTGTTGTGAGCATCTGCAGGCAGCTGGCCAAGGACGTTTATTAGTCCCATTTAGATTACCATACAGCGATTTCTAAATGAAGTACGTTTATATTCAGCGTCGAAGGTAATTGCTTCTGTATTGCTTAGTAACCAGTCTGAGGTTGATGCGTAGAAAGACGGAAACATCTGGACACCAAACTTGAATTGCATATATAGACCATTGGTTGGTTGTAAGCAATCGATATGGATTCAATGTCGCTTCATGGCATATTTTGGAATCAAATCCTGTTCCTTTTTATCAAGTCTTTTACGAATAACCCTCATACATTGGCAACACTACTAACTAACCTAATACAGAAAAATAAAACCTTGGCTGTGAACCCGGATGCGATTTGTAATGGTGAGACAATTCACTTTTGTTACGAAGGGGGGTGGATTGCATTTTTCCAGCCAAATAGTGTACTCGTATTGTCCTTGTTTGTATTAAGAGCAACGCACTGCTGAAAAAAAAACCTCCGATTTGGTTTTAAAAGTCCACCTAGAGGGTTTATTTTATTTATTCATTTTTATTTTTTTAAATAAGAATCTTCAACGAAAGTGAACAACTGAACATAAACACTTAAATCTTGACAGAGGGAAATCAACGGCGCTAAATTGAGTTATTTTGCGGGATTAATTCACAGAATCTGGCTTATGCAGAGAATTTTATTAACATTCCATTCCGCGCAATTACATTTCGCATTTTGGCCAGCCTCGCATCCTTTTCATTGCGCGTGGGCATCCTTGAGCCTGTGGAAATGGTTGGAATTCCATTTGCCACCCTAAGGAATGAAAATCCCCCCGATATGGTGAGCTGAGAGACTGAATGAATGAACGGCGGCGTGGCGCACCACTGTCCCTGGCAGGACTATTATTTGTGCTGTCTTATTTTTTTATTTTTTTTTATATTGTTTTGCATAGAGGCGGTAGATGGAGTTTATTCAAATTAAGTAATAAAAGTGATGGATTTTCTGTACGGGGTAGTTTCTGAGTATTAAAGTTTTAATCCACTTAAGTTAATGTAGTGGAGTACTGAGTAACATTGTAATAGTAGTACGAACATCTATGTGCAGGAAGTAGTTCCATGTTACTTACTTATAATACTTACACCCAGTTCCTGGAAATTGTTTAGTTTCTCTCCTTTTGTTCCCTTTGTTTTTGGATAGAGCACATTTATTTGCTTATGATTGAAAATGACAGCGCTTACTTTGCGCAAATTACCAAAAATTTGACGGGTGTGCCATCCCTTCTCTGAAAAATAAAAATTACCAACCTAAGAGTGTGTCAAAAAGTGGTTAAGACTACGTTTTCATAGTTATCATACGTTAATGGGCATTATAAGGACATTGATAGGATCTATAAGAACTTGAAAATTGTTTGTATATTCTTGCTATTGGCAGCTTAGGTAGGTTATGAACTTAACACCCATTCACTAAAAGCACTCGGCCCAATTACTTCGCTTTTTTTTTTAATTCGGTTTCCAAGGAAAAAACTTAAACATATAAGAGTATGTGTACGAGAAGATTGCTTTTCATTTCACTACATAGCAACAGGAATGAGGCTCGTGTGCTTAACGACCAAAAGAAATTGGAAGAAAATTTCAGCGGACTAAATGGCCTAAGCACCGAGTTATTTAAAGCACCATCAACTGACTTGGTAGAAAGTATCACTTCCTGGATATGGTCGGAGAAAATTATGCTTGATGAATGGAAGCTCAACATCTTTCGACATAAGATAAAAAAGGAGATTTTCTAGACTGCGTCAACTCTGGCCGCATTAGTTTCCCTATCTGCGCGATCTTGTCTGCCATATTGTGTGAACAGCCGAAACTATAATCAGCTCATTTTAGTGCGGACTTCTAAATTAATTGACCAAATATTCACTATACGGCGGATCCTAAAGAAACTCAAGTCTGCATCAATACCAACCACCTCAATCGGTTTCAACAAAAAAGGCATCTAGAGAAATGATCTCAACATAACCATTGTCAAATTGTTGACTCGGTAAACCAACTCTGAATTTGTACTTCACATAACGTAACGTCGGTGTTTATGTTTTTTGTGTTTGTGTTTGTCTTTCTCTATAATGACTCGGGAATTTAGAGTGGATATTGGCAATATACGCGGGCTAAAAAGTAATCACTTTTCTGCATACGTCCACGTCTATAAATATAGACCAGCTGTTTTAACCAGCCCACACCTTTCAGATCACTCTGATCTGAAGCAACCTGGCTACGAACTAGTGCCATTATTCTTCTCTAATCTCTCGCCATTTACGTGCGTAGTGATGCAACTCTACCAGAAGATGATCCCTCTTCCAATCCGGAATTCAATTTCATGTGGTTAAAATTCCATCTCCGTAAGCGAACTATCCACTACTGCTTTATTTACAGAAGCCCCAAACTGGACAGCAACTCGACCTTTAATGAGTTTGATGCACTGTCTGTATCTATACAAAGAATTGTATCCCTGTATCCGCATACTGAAATTGTTATTACGGGCGATTTCAATATACACAATTCTGGGTGGCTTCGAAATTCTGTACAGACAACAACCGAAGGACGGAGGTGTTGAGATCTTTGCTGCGGAAAAAAAACTTAACCCAGCTTGTAAATGAGCCCACACGAATACCAGACGTTGACAGTCATACCGCCAACACCCTGGACTTGTTTTTAACTTCTCACCCTGACAAGTCCTTCGTTGATGTTCTCTTTCCCTCTAGGCTCGTCGGACCACTGTATCATATCAGCTAATTTCTCGTACACCCACCACACAGTTAGAGAAAAGATTCCTAAAAGAACCGTATGGCAATACGAGAAAGTCAGTTGGAGCGGTCTTAACAGCTTTTTAGGAATTTTAACTGGTCGTTATGTTTCCCCGATAACGACGAGGATGCCGGTGCTGACATGATCACAGAATCTATTCTATTTGGAATGAGATCTTTTATCGCTCATCGGACGAAGAGTAACAGACCAAAGGAAAATGAATGATCCTGAGGCTATCAGGATTAGAGAAGTGTTTTTCCGGTCCCTCAAGACCAATCCGACACAGAAAACCCGAAAAACGTTTAAACGAGCCAGAAATGACTGCAACGTCTTTCTCAAGCATGTGAAATTTCAATACAACCAAAAACAGGGGCAAAAAATATTAAAGTGTCCCAAATGTAGAAAAATTTGTTGGTCGTTGGTCAAAAACATTAGAAATTCTGCCTCATCCTCCATCCCAAAGCTCATTTACAATGACATTGCAGCTGTCAGCTCTTCGGAAAAAGATAATCTGCTTGCTGCACACTTTGCGGCAAGGTCAACATTCCCAGATTGTGCCTTGTCCCCTTCTACACTTGAGTGCGTCGAATCTTCAATGAGACAAATCCACTTTCTCACTCGTGTCGTAGCTAGAGTTCTTAACATTCAAAAAATCTGCTGGTATATCTCCCCTTCTTCTGAAGAGGTGTTCTTCCTCGCTGGCAAAATCACCGCGTAAGCTGTTTCATCAATCCTACTCTTTAGAACTCTTTCCGAGCAGATGGAAAACAGCATTTGCCCAGCCCGTCCCTAGAAAAGGCCAATCTTCCTCTCTGTCCTCCTACAGACCCATTGCACTTACGTCCCTTCTTTCCAAGATCATGGAAACGCTGATAAACCATCAACTCATGAAATATCTCGAAACACGAAAACTTCTTAATGACTGGCGATATGGTTTTCGTAGCAACGGGTCTACTGGCGATTTGATGGCATGTCTCACCGAAAAGTGGAACCAAAGCGTACATCAATCTGGTGAAAGCAAAATAGTTGCACTTGATATTTCTAAGGCATTTGATAGAGTTTGGCATCAGGCTCTGGTCGAAAATGCGTGCTTTTGGGATCGACGACTCCTTTGTTTAATGGATTAGAAATTACCTTTCGGACCGTTCAATTCAAGTTGTCTTGCATGGTTTCAAGTCCGATATTCACAAAATAAATGCTGGTGTGCCCCAGGGCCCCGTTCTGTCTCTGACACTATTTTTAATTTTCGTTAACGATCACTTGTCTGCTGCTTCTAATCCAATATACCATATATTCCTTTGTTGATGACAGTACACTCTGCTTTTCATATCCGTTCTCGGACTCATGTCCCTGCTCCTCCGCATAGCCGATTGGAAAACTATCAACAGAGTGGAATTTAATTCTTCTAAAACACAATGCTGTCTGCTGTCGTTAAAGCGAAATTTAAGCACCCAGTCATTATCCATGAATGACACTTGCATTGTCGAAACCGATAAACTTTCCATTCTCAGTATGTGTGTCAGTGACAACTTTCGTTGGAATGACCACTTATTCGATGTCGCCAAAAATACTGCGAAATGTCTAGGCTTTCTCAAACGATGTAAGAAATACTTTTCTCCTTCTGATCCGGCCTCAATATACGAGTACATACGAGTATAAGGCATTCATCCGCCCAAAATTGGAGTACAATGCTCACATATTCTCAGGTGAGCCTAAAACATCTCCGCATCTGCTAGACATATAAGTCAAAATATCCGTCCCCCTCGCTGTGTGCAAACATTTTAAGGGTACCTTAACCCCTTGAGCGTGCGCTAGCTTATAAAAAAAAAGAAAAAAATAGACACGCCTAAGCCCGATAAAACCCCCGGATATGACTTAATTACGAGAGAGATACTTAAAGCACTACCGAAAAAAGATTTGCTAAATGTGACCATAAGATTAGAATATGTACCGCATCAGTGGAAAGTTGCCGAAGTTATTATGGGTCCGAAACCCGATAAACCGCTAGCTGAAGTCAAATCATACAGACCAATATCGATCCTCCCGATTATAGCGAAGGTCTTGGAGCGAATCTTACTCAATCGTCTTAAACCGATTATTGACCCAAATCGCCTACTGCCCGATCATCAACTTAGCTTTAGAAGCCAACATTCTACTGTTGACCATCGTAGAGTGCATTGAATAACCGATGTAATTGAACGAGCAATCGAGTGTAAGTTAGTCTGTTCAAGCGCATTCCTTGACGTTTCGCAAGCCTTTGATAAGGTATGGCACGAAGGCCTAAAATATAAACTTCGACAAGCCCTACCCCAGCAATTGCCTTGTATTTTAGGTTCATAGCTGGAAGACCGACTCTTCCGTGTGAGACACGGAAACGAATATTCCACTTTTAAGACAATAAAGGCGGGGGTGCCGCAAGGAAGTGCACTCGGCCCTCTACTGTATTTGCTTTTTACCAGCGATATACCGTAAACGGACGAAACTGGCCTAGCCACATTTGCTGATGACACTGCCATTTTGGCAACGGCTAAAACAGTCGAAGAAGCAACTGCCAAGTTGCAACGTGCCCTTACACGGATTAACAATTGGACAAAGACTTGGCGAATCAAGCTTAATGAAAACAAGTCTGCCCACGTGAACTTCACTCTCAAGAAAATTGTGAATCCACCGGTGTTTATCAACGCAGTACGAATTCCTTACGCGAACGAGGCCAAATATCTCGGTATGACACTCGACGCTAAACTAAAATGGAGAGCACACGTCAAGAAAAAACGTGAAGAGCTTGAAATCAAATATAGAGATACGAGTATTTACTGGCTTATTGGAAAGTATTCCAAGCTTAGCTGTTATACAAGCAAGCAAAACCGATCTGGACATACGAGTATGGTGTACATTTTTGGCGTTGTACTAAAAATAGTAACATTAATGTATTACAGACATTCCAAAACAAACAAAACAAAGTTCTTCGAGGTACTGTTAATGCGCCGTGGTACATTAGAAACGATGATATCCACAGAGACTTAGGAGTCGAAAACGTTCAGAACGTAATTAAAAAGTTTGCGCGAAAACATAATAATCGATTACAAGGTCATACGAATATTTCTGTTCAACAGATCCTCGACGAGACAAATTTATTGCGTCGTCTGAAAAGGACTAAGCCTCTCGATCTAGCGCGGTGATTAGCAGCGCGTAATTTTCTAAGTACACAGGAATTTTCAATGGAAAATCGCCTGCAGGATATCTTATAAAAACAAAATAAAATGTGATAGAAGAACTGCTTGTTGAGTGTGAACTCAGTCGTGGTTTGCATAAGGGAGGTGTGGGAATCTCACACTACTATAGGCTCCGGACCTATAGTGTCTATGAAGATTTCTCACCTTCCCACGAAAAAAAATAAACAAAAATAAAAAAAAATTCGAGGAACGTTTACGTTTTCTATAACGTGAAGGGGTAATATCAGGCTCAGAAACACTAGCGGAACTAGATGCGGCATTAGCTCTGGCGTTTGAATCCGAAGCAGCAACGGATGTTGAAGGAATTGATGCTAAGGCTGAACTCGGCTCTTGATGACTAATGTCTAAAGCGCTAATGTCCAGACTTGCGTTTACTGCATCCATCAGGATCTGACTTGAATTCATTAAACAATGATCAATCAAAAGTTCATCTTCAGGGCAAATAAAATCTGGATTGTCAACATCGTCGTCATCGTCGAAATCATCTTCACCCTCAGTGTCTTCAGAGCTTGAAATTGCATTCATCAATTCAGCTATTTCGTCATATGTCATCCTCGACAGGTTCCTCAAAGATCTTCTCGACATTGCTACCTAACCAAAGCACTGAATCAGTTATGGAGAAATAATAAACAAAAAATTACACTCACCTGCCTGACCCCGCCTCTAGACGGGTTCAAGAAAACTCGAGTAGCTTATACAAAAAGACGTCACAGCACAAAACTTTTTTCACTTATCGATAAAAAACACTTTTATCTACTCACCTATTATTTAATTTTGTGCTTACAAGGGGATTTTTCACTTTGAACAAATTTAGCCTGTAAACGAAACGCACTACAGCTATGATTTAAACAGCTATGCATAAAATAATATTTAAACTATATGTAAAGCATATCAGATTGAAAAAAAGATCATACCGTTACATGTAGATGCTTGTTAGCTTTATCCCGCCTAGAGGCGGTTGTAGGCATTGGAGAATTAATCTTCTAAAGGAATATCTGGCATTTTACTTGACAACAAAGGTCGAAGCACTTCGAATACATATAATGATTGTGTATCAATTTCGTTGGAGTTAAAGTAGAGCTCCACAGTTTCATGAACCAAGCGAAGCATAATTAGAAAGAGGTAGCTGTGACGTCAACATTTCTAGGAATACAGTGGAACTTTATCCCCCCAGTAACATACTTTAAAGAACTTGTGACAAGTGGAGCATTTGGAAACAGATAACTCGCTCCATAGCATACCCAAATTGAATTCGGTTCATCCGCTTTCCATGATCACGACGACATTCGAGCATTAACTCGTCCTTGGTACAGTCCTGTCAACGGCACCTAAACCAGGCTCTGGCAACAATGATAGTAAGAATATCTTACCCGTTTGTAATAACTTCAACTTCAACCAGCTCAATATAGGGGACCTAGTATTGTTAAAAGATGGAATCATTAAAAGATATCCGGCTCGAAGGACTAAAATTTAATATCGCGAAATGGTAGATCTGTAAAATTTATGTGAAGTAAAAACGGTAGAATTACTATTTTAGTTCACGGACAATCAAAAATGAATCAAAACTGAATCAAGGAACCATTTGAAATGTTAAATTAGAACCGTTTTCTCGAATACAAAAATCTGCTCCTTCTACAGTATTTTACATAACTCTGTGGAGTGTTTCTAGCAGTTAAGACCAATTTCGCTTTAGTTGCTGCAAGGTTTGGGGCTTATTCACCTACAAGTTTTCCTTGAGATAGCCCCACAAGAAAAACTCTGGAACGGTTCCATTGGTCATCATGAAATTTGGCAAAAGGTTTTCTTCATGTTGAAAGAAATTTAAAACTGCTCTTCCGTATTCCAAGTGCAATACGAGGTTTTCAGGATTTAGTTTTTTGTGTTAGCTGGGTTTTGTAAATCGTTTTTAAGAATCCGCCGACAAGTGCGATCAAACAGCTATAACTGGGCAGATCGTACTCTGAAATATTGCAATTCTTTTCAAAGCCGCATAACTCGCTTATGGAATGCCTAGCCGAGCTCTTTATTTCCTAGTTATTGTAACCTTCAAACATTCAAAACGAGCGTACATCGTTACCTCTCTTCCTGTCCTCCTTAACTTTAATTTACCTGGGCTGTGAAACATTTTAAGGGTAACTAACCCCTAGAGCTGGTTTAAAAAAAAAAAAGAAAAAAATACAATGGTGAATCTCAAAGCAGTCGTCCTTTTAAAAATATATTGTTTGATGTACAAAACGCTTTGAAGTTTTAATGACCTTCTGTGTCGATTGCTTTTTAGCGATGGAGATACATAGCACCTGATGCAATGACTCTTGTTGCTTTGAAAATACAAAATCGAGCCCAGGAATGGTTTCTTCAAAAATTTGTGCCAGCAAATAAATGTCTTCACGGATGGCTCCAAACCGATCCAGGATGCTTTGCTGGTGTGTTTCTGGAGGACGACAATGATATATTTCATGTCTTGTTAGGGAAACTTGTGCTATTTATACATATTCCTGATGACAATGAACTGCATATGTACGAGTATATTATGAAGAATCCATGGAGGGGACGTAGGTATCTGCTGCGTTTAAAGCGTTGTTGAAGCCTCTAACGACTTCAAAGCTAATAAAAACATGGATGACTTATTTATCGGAATGCTAACTAACTAACGATTGACCAGATAGCAATGATAGTTTTTCCAATCGCGATGTTTCAGCAGGTGGCGTAGCTACCAATGAGATCCAGATGTCAAAATATTCAGTAAGAATTGCCATTTCTTCATGTATCGTATTGCACTTGCCGAGGTGCCGTGAAATAACGCCGAGCGCAATAACGCCGAGCGCAATAACGCCGAGCGCAATAACACCGAGAGCAATAACGCCGAGCGCAATAACGCCGAATTCCAAAAATCGTCTTTATTTCGCCTTTCATTGTTTTTAATATTGCTTTAATATATGTAAATCAATTGTCATCATATCATGCTAAAAATGACTGAAATAAACGGTACCATGTCAAATGTCAAATCAGCCAATTACAATTACAACTAAAACACAATTGCTAAGAAGTTATAGGCGCCTGCCTGTCAGTTGTTGACATTTCCTTAGCGGAGCGACGAAGTCGCGTGAACGTCTAAACCCTGCGGAGAAAAGGGAGAAATCCTGTTAGCGAGCAAAGGGAGCCACCTTCTTGTAACTTGAATTGAACACATATTTCTACTTTCCACAATTTGGCTTTATTTCACAAGCAATGGTCGACGTTATTTCGCTTTATGAAAGCGGCGTTATTGCCGAATTCCAAATTTCGGCGTTATTTCACAGCACCGCCTGCCGAACGTGCCGAAGTTATTACAAAATATTATCGAAATTCCGGCTCAGTTGTAAATTCGCAACGGTCATCATGGTCGTCATCATGGCTTCAGTGTACAGGCAATTCGTCGCACCGTGGAAATGTTTGAGCATGAGTACACTCTTTTGAATCTTAAGTCACCAACCAGATAGAGATTGGTGAAAAATGAAGAAAACATAGCCACCGTAGCGGCCAGTATCGAAGAAGACCCAGAAATGTCGATTCGGTGCCGATCACCTGAGTTGTGCATCGCCAGAGAGTCAACCCGGCTTATTTTCCGGTTGGATTTTGGCCTACATCTGCAAGATTGTGATGATGCCAGAATTGAAGCCGGACGACCATAGATAACGCCGTGAGTTCTCTAACCGATCGCTGGAAATTTTGGCCGGAGATCCGGATTTTGGCCAAAAAATCATCATCCGGGACGAGGACCATTTTTGACTTAGGGGCTATGTCAACAAGCAAAATTGCCATTAGTGGAGCGAGCACAATCCACAGGTATTTAGTCAACCATCTATGCATCCACAAAAATTGACTGTTTGGTATTATTTATGATATAGTCTAGCGGCATCATCGGACCTTATTTCTTTCCAAAAGAGGAAGGAGACAATGTTACCATCAATGGTCTCAGGTATAGAGCGATGTTAACCGACTTTCTGTGGGTAGAGCTCGATAGCATCGATATATCCGAGTTTTGGTTCCAACTAGACGGCGCTACCCGCCATACAAACGACGCAACACTCGAAGTTGTGAAGTAGAAATTTGGTGACTGGGTCATCTCACAGAGAGCGTTCATCAATTTGCCGCCGCGATTATTTTCTCTGGAGCCACGTCAAATCCTTAGTCTACTCTAACAAGCGAACCACTTTGGACGAGCTCGAGGCCAACATTCGATACGTTATTGCCGGAATAACGCCACACATATTGGATAGAGTCATCAAAAATTGGACCAATCACTTGAAACACTGCTAGCGAAGCAGAGGCAGCCATTTGAATTCCACATATAATGGCATGAACGTAGCTTCAAAATAGAGCCAGAATCAAATCTACATACGAGTATATCACACACCGCTGTTGTTTTGTTTAATTTTTTTTTCGTATCGTTCTTATCTGGTCACCCTTTATGATATTCATTCACTGGGAACCGTGAAATTTATGGCAAGGCTCAGAGTTCCTCAGGACCTTAACCTGCATGAGGATTGCCTTCTCGTTAAGGAGTTTCATTGATATTTAGGTTTTATATGAGAATGAATAACTGCAGATGGCATGACTTTTAAAGCTGGTGTCAGACCAAACGAATGCTAGCCGATGTCCTTAAGCGACTTTCGTGCTGCCCCTCAGTAAGAAACGCTGTAAATTGCTTACTAACGTCGTAATGGGTCACTACGCTTTGCTTAGTATATCTAGGCATAAGTTACACAACACCATGAGCCACGTACTATGAAAGCAATGATGACACCGCGGGGCATTTTTTTTTTTTTTTAAAGAACTTAACACTCAACTGTAGGCCCTACAGTTTATACAAAATACCTAGAAATTCCAGTCAAATTAACATATACGGTGTGCAATTGACTAGCTTTTTGGCCGAGTTTTTGTTCGGACAAAAAAACAAAGTAACCAGCTTAGGCCTCCGGTCTTAATTTGATAAATCCAAATATCCGAATAGTCCTTTCCTGTTTAGGCAAATAAGGTAAGAAAAACACACTTCTTTTTACATAAGTGGAGGACATTTATTTTAGAGAAGTAGCAACCTTAATATAATTTTTTTCTTTCACATTTTAAATATTTGTTTGTGTTGTTTTTTTGTTTTTGTTTTCATAATAACTGTTTATAATTTGTTTTGTTAACTTATTCTAAACTAAAATTAAGGAGCCCTTCTATATCGTTATATGTAATACATAACTTTAAACGATTTTACATATTTAATGAAAGAAAAAAAACATTTAAGGCTTCCTATAGCTTCCGACAGAATACGAACGAACAACCAAACGCAAAACGAACTAAATCAGCAAAATGTTCTTAAAAATTTACTACAATACATTAAGTTTTTTTTTTTTTTAATACCATATTTAGGTTTACAGTTTATGTATGTATATATTTTTTTTATTAACTATAGTAGTAAATATAAATATAACAATATAATTTATTTTGTTTTTGTGATTAATATTTCCTTTTAGTAAAATGATATGATTATGTGATGAGAGTATTTCCTTTTTTATTTCGTTAATAACTACTAACTAACTATAATTTTCAGGTTAAATAGTTATGATGTTATTTTGGTTTATTAATTTTTGTTTTCTTATATACAAAGCTCGTTAAATATGTTATTATTTTTAATAATATGACTGCTTAACATTTTTGTTTTTTTCTGATCCAAATCTTGGTCATTTTCAGAAATGTCAACTTTTAAATTCAACTAAAAATACAATTAAATTGTTTTCACTTACTTTCGATAGAGTTTTGTTTTTTGTTTTTTTTTTATATATATTTTTACGATACGTAATTGATAATTGATTGTTACAATAATTAACAGATATGTATTTACAGTGATTACGTTGTATAATATGATTACATGTATGGCACAATTGCAGTGTTTTGTGACTTATTTATATTGTGTAATATTTTTTTTGTTTAATTTAATAATTGTATAAAGAACATAAAAAAAGGAACACAAAAGAACATTAAAATTGTATTTATTAAGGCAGTAAGTAAAATTTTAAGACGAGGACAAAATGGACAACAAATTAGGTTCAACCAATTTCAATGTATCAAAGTCGGATCATGTGAGGGCCTGCATGGCGATTGATCGGGAAACTACTGACTGTTCAAAACATGGATTGGACCAGTAGCGCAACAATCAAGTTCGTAATGTAGTACCTGCTCTACCTCCTCGAGGTGATCTCCGGGGAACTACATGTATAAATCCTTATACAGGTAGGCCAAAATTACGAGTGCGAGATTGTCTATGGTCTTATGCCTAGACTAGGTAACCTGGGCCAGAAATCCGCGTTACCGAAACCAGCCCGCTACGGAAACCGACATGATGCCTCGGATAACGACTGATAACATGTTGACGACCTTTGCCTATCGTACCCGGACTAAGATTGTTTTCTGGAATGTGAAGACATTCCTTGACTCTCACAGTGAAGGACCTTAGTACGCCAGATTCCTTCAATTAGAGCATGAGTTTATGCGATATAAGCTGGACATATTGGGAGTAAGCGAGAAAAGATGGTTAGATGCGGGTGAGTATCAATCCCCAACGCGTAACGCTGTATTACTCTACTCCGGAAGACCAACCGAAAGCCCTCGCGGATATGGAGTTGAACTGCTGTTAACACCTACAGCACGCAAAGGCCTAATCTCCTGGCAGCCGCACGGTGATAGGATTTTAACTTCCAGATTCCGGACGAGAGTACGTCGCGTCACCATTATACAGTGTTACGCCCCCACGGATGGTTTGTCTAGGGAAGAAAAGGAGACCGTCTACAACCAGTTGGGAGCTGTTTATGATGCAACACCCAACGGCGACATTGTCATTGTGATGGGGGACCTTAATGCCAGGGTAGGCAGCGACAACGAAGGGCTCAAACATGTTATGGGACGGCACGGATTAGGCAACGGCAATGACAACGGTGAAAGATTTGTTGACTTTTGCAACGCAAATCGTCTTGTCATAGGTGGTACTAGGTGACCTCAACTGACAGGCAAGCAACCTCCAATCAAATCGACCATTTTGCCATCAGTCGCCGTTTTAGAAGTAGTCTTGTAGACGTCCGAAACAGACGAAAAGCGGACATGGGGTTGGTCCGTGATCACCATCTTATGATAGCTACTGTCCAATTACGCACTGCTGCTGTTCGAAGATCTAACGACACAAGAATACCTAGGTTCAACGTAGACGGACTGAGAGTTCCTACAGTACGCCAAGAACTAAGGAACCATCTCTCATTAGGAGTGGGAACAATCAGCAGCTCATTGCCCGCCACCATCCAAGACCAATGGTGTACTGTAAAAACTGATTTCACTTCAGGTGCTGAAAGGATTGTCGGTCGATCGCAGGGAAGCCATAGGGCGTGGCTTTCCGAGGATACCTGGAGATGGATCAACGAACGAAAACAACTAAGAGCTCGAATTGCAGCAGCTCCAGCAGTAGAGAGGATCGAGCTAGAGTCCCTATATCGCATGACGATGAGAAAATGCGCTAACCACGCAAGCGGAAAAAGGAGCAACGAGGTGCGACAGCAGCACCGTTTACAGAATCACCAAAGAGCTTATAGGTGACCGAAACTCTACTCAACACCCACTGAAAGGCTTAGACGATTCGTTGCTGTTATCGGATGAGGATCAACTGAAGAGATGGAAGGAGCATTTTGCTTCGGTTCTAAACCGAGTATTCACCAGGAATATGCACCCAAGTCAGACTGAAGTGCCTACAAAGAAATTCCCGAATTCGCACCACAACCCCCATCAAGGAAGAGATTATTGCAGCAATCAAAGCACTGAAAACCAATAAGGCGGTAGGACTTGCGGAGCTGGCATCAGCTGAGCTACTGGTCCCCCTTGTCGGGAGAACATGGGAAGCCGAGAGTTTTCCGGACGAGTGGAAGAAGGAAATGATCAGCAAGCTCCCTCAAAAAGGCAATCTAATGCAGTGCGAAAACTGGTGAGGTATCTGCGTGCTGCCTGCTGTGGCCAAGATAATAGCTAAAATCATCCTGGAGCGAATCAAAGAACACCTCGAAGATACACTCGACACTGAACAAGCAGACTTTCGCTCTGGATCCTCCTGTGTCGACCACATCAACACCTTGCGGATCATCATCGAGCAGGGTGTTGAGTACCGATCACCACTTCACCTGCTGCTCATCGATTTTGAAAAGGCGTTTGATAGTGTCAATCGGGAATAACAACAAATGTGGAGAGGGAAGCAAACCTCGTTGGGCTGAAAATTAACTCGGCGGAAACAAAAATGATCAGCCTAAGACCAAACTCATCAACTCGTATATGTATTGCTGGACAGACGGTTGAGAGAGTAGAGAGTTTCCAATACCTTGGGAGTATTTTCTCAACCGTTGACGGAACCGAACTGGATATACTCGTAACCAACCGCATTGGCAAAGCAAAATCTGCGTTTGGGATGCTATCCACAGTTTGGCGAAGTAACGAAATTAGCTTAATAACCAAGCTACGACTGTTTCGTTCCAACGTTGAATCCGTGCTACTATATGGATGTGGTACTTGGAGGGTGACCACCACTATCAGGAGGAAGCTGCAAACGTTTGTTAATAGGTGCCTACGCTACATCTTAACATTTTATTACCCTATTCGGGCGCAGTTCTTGGAATTTTTTAGCGCTACGGGGTTTTTTGCACTAGGTAGCAAAATGTCGTTAAAATAGTGCATACAAATAATTTAGTGAAAAAAATGGGGAAAATCAGTTCGGAGTGCATAGGTAATATTTTGTGTCTGTCGCGTCTCAATTGGATAACACGTGAAATTTCTAGAAGATTAAATGTTGCTCAACAAACTGTGGCATGTAATTTAAAAAAATATCGTGAGACCAGGAATACCAGCAGAAATAAAGGCTCAGGGAGGCCAAGTAGAAGAAAACCTTTTTTTGGTGCTGTACAGCCATCGGCATCGGTTCAAGACTTCGGTGGATCTTAAAAATAATTTCGACAAGTTCAGTTAGGAAAAGGCTTGTGAAAGCTGGACTTAGAGCACTCAAGCCAGTACTGAAGCCGGATTTTCCAAAAAGAGTCAGAGAAAAACGATTGCTCCGGGCTCAAGAGCATCTAAATTGGACCCAATAGATGTGGAACAATGTTATCTTTTCCGACGAATCAAAGTTTAAGCTGCATGTTGGAGATGTGAGGATTCTTACGCTAAGAGAACCAAAGGAAAGACTGATCTCTGAATGCATCTTACGGATGCCCCCCAAAACTAAAGGTGTAATGGTCAGAGGATGCTTCTCTCGAGATGAAAAAGGTAGAATGGTCCTACGGGTTCTGGAAAATATATTAGAACCCTCTGCGCTGGAGCTTTTGGGTGACACCTGCAGATTCACTTTTCAACAGCACAATACTCTTTGCCATAGAGCCAAAATTACAAGTATGAACTTGTTTTTTTTTTCAATTTGAAAGACTAATATCAAGCATTTAAATAAACCAGAACTTTTATAACTAAAAATAATATTTGCATTTTTTTTTTATTTCTTAGATTAAAAGGCAGTTCGAAAAAAATAAGGGTCGATGTATTAAGTTGGCCTCCCTACAGTCCAGATCTCAATCCAATTAAAAATATCTGGTCAATAATGAAACTTAAGGTTGCGAAGAAGCGTCCAGAGTCAATGGAAAACCTAAAAAATTTACTTATCCGGACCTGGGACACCATACCTGCTTCCACATCGAAAAACCTATCTGAGTCAATGCCTCACCGATGTGCAGCTGTAATAAAAGCAAGAGGAGGTCCAACAAAATAATAATTAGATAGAGAATGTTTCTGAGAAGCAATAAAAAAACAAAAACACTGCACCAATAAAGCATTTTTCTTTAATCCCTAAAAATGAGGCAGGTACCTAAAAAACCCATTTTTCAGTCTAACAACTTTTTGTTGCCGTGACTGCGTGTGAAAAATTTTAACACACTAAATGTATCATGAAAGGATTGAAACCGCATAAGAAAACAAATCCTCATTAAAAAATACGAGTATATAGTTGTTGCAACAAATTTGACAAAATTCGAAAATAAAGTTTGAGGAAAATTTTTCGAACGGCGTTGTATGTGACAATTTTGTTCAGCATATCATGGCGAATCATCATTGGATGACTCACTAATAAATAAACCTTGCATATCGTAGGAATTGATTTTCAAAATTCGCGTTTTGTTCGTTAAACCCATGGATTCGCTCATAGTCGTCCATCCAAGCTATTCGTCTAACTTTCGATAAAATGTGATCTGCATATACCTTACTTGGCAATACTTATCCGACATCGTACAGCACGCACCGATTAGAAATATAGCTCCAGTAGGCCACAATGTACCTTCTTTCTTTTGGCTTCATTGTCGTGGCAGAAAGATTTGAATTAAGAGTTCAACGTCGCCAGAACCTAGAAAAACAAAAACGTCCCGAATAGACATTCAATTGTTGAACACCATGGAGGTGACGCTAGCAGATTAGTGAACTATAAGTGGTTCTCGCAATAGCGCCAATCCATTCATGGCATTTTTGGCCGCAACTTAGACATGACTTCTTGAGGCCAAAACCAACATGCTAATGGTGAAAGAGCTACGAGTAGATATTTCGATTCCGATGACTCCTGGGATTCCTTCTACGTTTGGGAGATGTCTCGTCCTACTACGGTTGAAACCCGTCAAAATTGACAGGTGGTAGATCAGGGTGACGTGATGACTTAACTCGAGAAATCGAAAATGCTGGGGGGCACACCTGAAATAGGCACGCTCTGAAGGACGGCGGTCAAAAAACAGATAAAGAGAGAAGAAGACATAAGACAGATGCATGGCGCAAACAAACTGCATGTGCTGGAATCCTGAAAGCGACACTACTCAAGCAGCGTTAGTATGGGTAGCAGGTCGGCTGAAGTGACACCAACCGAAGCAGGTCAACCTTTTGGAAATTGTCTCCCTTTCTCCCGACCACTATCAAATTAAAGAAGGTTCCAAGAACTACTTCTGTTGATTTCTTTTCCCCCCGGGCGATGTTCCGATGAAATTGGTATTGTAATTAGAACAGGCTTCAGTTTCAATAGACAGAAATCAATCAATGGAGCATACATCAACTCATCTTTAAAATCTGGGTCGACGAAAATATGCACAAAGGAAAAGAGATTCCCTGAACTGCGCCAACTACAGGGAAATAAGTCTCCTTAACATTGCATCTGAAATCCTGTCCACCATACTATCTGAATACCTAGGAGTCTTCGTTAGGTGGGCCCCAACGATGTGATTTTAGTCCAAAAAGTCCACCATACAGTTCCAAATAGATAAACTCCACCTCGTCATCGATTTCAAGGCCGCATATGACAACATCTACACCCTGAATAACTCGAACTGCAACCAACTTCAGACTGCTATAATTTCCAAACCGTTCATGAAAGTGAGCTCAAATTTTAACACATAACAGATAATTTTATTATTTACAAGCCTTTTAAACGATTTGCGTCTCAGTTGTGTTGAAAAATTTTTACCCGCGATGGAATTCAAACGTGATAGTGTGATTGCTTTATATTTGGCTGGAAAACCACAAGTAGCTATCGTTAGAGCCCTCCAGTACCTCAACGTGAATAAATCATTGGGTCTCGAACCATAGCTCGTTACCGTGATACTGGCAGCGTTGTAAAACGCCATGGAGGTGGTCATAAAAAAACAGCAACATCGGCAGAATGGTTCGGAAAGTGAAGGCTCGAATTGAGCGAAATCCGCGTCGAAAAATGGCTCGTGAGCCCAACATTTCGTTGGAACGGATACAACACATACTGAAAAATGAGCTTGGGCTCAGGCCATTGAAGTTCCAAAAAGCACACGATCTTACACTGCAACAGAAAAGAGTTAGAGTCGAAAGAACGAAGGAGTTGCTACGCTTGCACGAAAGTGGTGAGTTGCCGAATTTGGTTTTTTCCGATGAGTCGCCATTTGTTATCGAGCAATATGTCAACAAACAAAATGACCGAGTTTACTTTCCAGAGAGCTCCTTCGAAAATTTACACCTTCGGACGGCCACCAGAAAGCAGGCAGCACCGATGGTGATGGTTTGGGCCGCCATAACCGCCGATGGTCGCTCTCCGCTAGTATTTTTGGACCGTGGCGTAAAAATTAATGCGATCGTATACCGTGACACTGTCTTAGAGGCAGTATTGAAGCCTTGGGCAAACAATCATTTCGGTCGGAGACCGTGGACATTTCAACATGACTCAGCACCGTCTCACAAAGCGCGCGTCAACCAAGATTGGTTAAAAAACAATGTTCCAAATCCGTTGGATCTCTCTGTCTGGGGTATTTTGAAGGCGAAGGTTGGCACTAAAAAATACCAAAGTTTGGACCACCTCAAACAAGCACTTCGCCGGGAATAGGCGATTATTCGCCCCAAAGGTGGACATATTGAAAACTACTGATACAATTTGAAAATTGATGTATTTTCCAACACTTTTTGCTTTGGCACAATAAAATTTATCAAAAAATAAAAAAAATTATAGCATTTTAAAAAGTTGGAGTTCGAGTCATTCACTCTATATAGAGATGAATTATACAGAGCCATATCTAATTTTGGCACCCATATCAATCCTATTTACTTTTCAAAGGATCGATACAAATAAATTTGTAAAGTCCGGGATTTTACGGCGGGGTACTATTGCGTTTTTTGTCAACAGCACGGGGTGTGGTCGCCCATCTAGGTACTTACGGCGCCCAACACTACTCGATTTCAGTGATCTAGTGGGAACCGATCCTTCAATGTGTCGAGGCCGTTGACTGTGCCAATCTTATTCAACTATGGAAGATGACGCTGGAGAATGAACGCTACTCCATCAAGGTCAATAATGACAATACCAAGACCTTCAATGACAGGAAAGAATTTAAACAAGGCATGTGAATTTGTCAAGATCGCTCTTGTATGAATTATGAAACTCACAACTCAACTCCAGAGACATTATCTTTCATAACTTCACATATGCAGATAGCATTGACATAAAAAGAACAATATAGCGAGCTATCAATAGGGCGTTTGAGACTGAAGAAGCGGCAAAGAAGTTAATTTTAACATTGTTAATATGTAAGGGCATCTCAGTTCTCAAACTCACAGGCGATTAAAACACCAAAATCCAGCAACAGAAATTTTGGATTCTGTTCGGCGGCTGGTCTTTCCTTAGATGGTCACAATAAGCGGCGCTGATGTCCAACCGTGTTTGGATTACAAGTTTGGGCTTACTACTCATTCAAAATTGTGAAACAGTTCTACCATAAGTTTATTAGGCGGTTTCCTAAATTTCCAAATAATTTCCTCAATTAAAGAGGGCCTTGGAGGCCTCGAGTATAACCCTGTTCTTCGATATTCTTTTATTGAATTTAGACACGCTGTAGGTTTCACTAGGACCGGCATGATACTGAAATGAAACGAAATTGTCCCAAAATGTATGACAAATTTTCATGTCACACTTGTTATCCTCATACAAAGCTCACATCAAGGGAAATCATAACCAATAAGGAACTCAGTGGACAAGATAAGCAATATCTTCAAAGTAGAAGGCGATTTCAATGGAACACATGTGCATCCTGGAGTTATTTTAGTAATGAAATTGTGTACATCATTTCTTTTCGTCATCCCTTAATCCTGTAAGAAATATCGAAAGGCATTTGCCATATACTTGTAGTAGTCCGCACTTTTTGATTACCAAACATCGAACTCAACATGCCTAAAAAACATGAGAATCACAAAGAGGGAATGAGAGTAAAAGAATTCAATTCGTTCACTAGTGAGGGTGCTGCAATGGTAACACAGTCAGCAGATGCGTAACAAGTTAAAATCAGATGACACAGATGAGAACTTAAACAGAGAAAAATAACAATTTGTGTCATCACCACCGCTTTTATAGAAAACCGTCAATCAGATGTAACGATATATGAAAGGAACTCTTTACAAGCTCTGCTATCTATTAAGGCGACCTTGTTCTGGTCAGTAGGTAGGCAGCTGCTTAAAACTAATTACGTATTCGTAATATAGTACGAGTCCATCAAGGCAGTTCGCAACTTGAAAATGACTCCCCTCTATCTCAGAGCACGAGGCTTCCTTTTCAATTTTTCATATGATCAGCGGACTAAAATCTTTAATATTTATAACCCATTATATACACAAGTCTTTCCTTGTTCATTTAGCCCACTTCATGCGAATTTTGAAATTGCTATCAGCTCAACAAGTCACTAGGTCAAAGCAGCTCATTAAAAAAATCAATTTCAATTTACCGATTGATAACTTTTGAATCAAATTGCTCTTTTAATTCTTGAACTCTTTATTTATTTTTATTGTTTTTTATCTGAGATACAAAAAAGCGGATTAATATTAATTAACGTAAGTATGTAAGATAGTACGAGTATACCATTGACGCAGGTGACCATTGACATCATAAGCAAAACATAGTCACCATAATCCCTACAAACGCTCCTACAAAAAACCACTGACCGATAAATACAGCTCTTACAGGTAGTAACCATTTCCAATGGATGTACGAGTATCTGATAAAAGGCAAGCTCCTGACTGATAGTCCTCGTCGACGCAATTAAAAATATTAATCCTACAAACGCGTGTCCCGGTTTCGAACTGATTCCCTCGTTCATCATCGTCCATGGTCGTGGTACATGGTCTTAGTCCATGATCCACATCGATATCCAATCCGACAAGCAATTAAAACCAAAAAATGGTTAAACATTCAAACAGGGCTAATTATATTCACGAAAAAACGGACAAGAAAAAATCA
Organism: Volucella zonaria; assembly: GCA_963966105.1. Lineage (NCBI taxonomy): Eukaryota > Metazoa > Arthropoda > Insecta > Diptera > Syrphidae > Volucella > Volucella zonaria. Next base: position 69,710,556 of record OZ014534.1, on the reverse strand, counting down.
TACAAAATCTGAAAATACTGGAGGGACGGAGGGTAGAAATGAAAAAAAAATAAAAAAAAAATTAATTATTAATGCAAAGGCTGAACAAAAAAGAAACATGAAACAACAAGAGGATAATATTTCAGTGATAATTGGGAACAACATTCATTTGTTTAATAATATTTTCGTAACCTTTTTGTGGATGAGCTTTTTATTTTATAATTTTTTCCGTTTGCTGCATCCTGGATGCGAATTGAATCTTTTTTTTTTTGTTTTGTGTTTTTCTTTGTTTGTTTTTATATTTCATTACGTATCTGCGTATATTCGTAGGAGACTCCACGGATTTGGTATTTGTAGACACTGGTACTGGTCACTTCTACTGTGGGGATACGGTTGTTGTTCCATTCGTTAAGCTTATAGCCAGACTTGTGGTCATTATACCAAGAGCTGCTGCTGCTGTGGCGGTGGGTGGGCTTGTGGCTTCCTTTAATGAAATAAATATTTTTTCGAATTTTTTTTATTTCTATTTTCTATAACACTGATATCCATTTTAATTGCGGTTTTTTGGCTATTTTCTTGGTGAGAGAACAAATCATTTGATATAAATCATAGTGTACTTACAATGCTTAGGGTACGAACAATGCAGGCGCGGGGCTGATCATCCAAAGCTGGAGAGCTACCACGTGACGACACTGATCCATTTAGTTTCATCATATCATCGGAGTGATGAGTTGGCGATGAGATTGACATTCGTCCGTCAAGTGATGCATCATCGGCATGGATGTCCTGCGTTTCCGGTTAAAGACAAATTTCCAAAAATAAATTAGTATTTTCAAAATGAAATAAAATAAAAAAAAAAAAAAAAACAAATGAAGTGTCAAATGGAAATGGAATAAAGAGTTTGCGAATATGGTGGACTAAAGGAAGCGCTTGTCATCATCAATCATTCGTAATTGCTGTGGTGACAGATTTTGCTGCTTGCCGCCCCAGGAAGGCCAATGGTAATGAGGAAAGTTTGTCGCTCTTAATTAATTCGCAAATGAATATTATAGCAGTGTCTAGTCCATATGTATGGCAGTAAAGGGATGAGTCTGGAGGAAGAAGTGATTTAATTAGATGCTTCTACAAATTAAGACTAATTGTGAGGTCTATAGCCTAAAGAACGAATTGATATGCTTTTATTAAAAAAAAAAAAAAACAAATAACTTGGAACACGAGTGTTTTATGTATTTAATCAAACGAAGTATAGTCTTCACCATTCCATCGCCTACGAACATTTTTAGGTTTGGCCATAAACTGCGAAAGACGAAGGATGTCATTTCTTCCGAACAGAATTTCGAGCTTGGAGCATAAGCAAAGAAGTCCATGGTGAGTCACAAATCTTTCCAGACTATAAGATCATCTACTAGATATTGAAGCCGTACTTGTCTTCAGTATTCAGCAAGTCAGAATATTTCGAGTGGGCAACACAAATTCCGGTTATACATATACAACATTCAAATGCACATATCGAGCGGCAAAGCTCTGAAAGGAAACTGTGAGAAAGTTTGACGTAAAAAGGCTGCAACCACAATAGACTAGAAAAGTCGTATTTTTAAACGAGATTCGTTAACTCTTCTTCAGATAAGTTAAGATTATTGACGCTACTTTCAACAACACGAGGTAATCACTTAGTGAACAAAATATACGGGTAAGCAAGTTGCTAATCAACCAGACGTTGGCGTATGTTGTTAGAGGTGAAAAAGGAACATGATACACGCATGATGAAAATCTATTCTAGAATCTATTTCCAGATTTCCACAGTAGGATAAAAGGAACATGCAAATTCGATGTAATCTTATTACAGACAAGAAACGGTGGACAAGGGTCACAAGTTCAATTTCGAAACTAAGTCCCGGTTTTTGTCCGTATAATTCTCCAATAAGCTGTGGCGGAAGGAAAGCTGACAAGGACCAAACCAATTCATGTGCAAAATTTGGAAAAAAAACCATACTATGCCATTTGAATGAAACATCAGCATCGAAAAACCATGTCCATAAGAAAGCAGATGTACATCTTTTTTTGTCGGAAGAGAGCACTCAGCTGATTAAGGAAGAAGATGGGTCAATAAGTCCCTGAAAATTAAAACAGATGATGTTGTCATCACAGAGCCGCACAAAAATTTTCAGACAGATCTGTAAAATTGTTTTGTTGGGACAACCATTTGAAACAGACGCCTACGAGAATTTTCGTAAATTCGTAAAAAGTTAATTTCGTGTGCTCATTAAACACTATTTTCTGCCCAAAAAAAAACCATCGCTCAAACCAAACAAAGGCTTGAAAAATATTATGGAGATTCTTCACCATCGATTGGAATCATCCACCACTGTTGTACTCAATTTCAATGCGCTCGTACCGGCGCAAGTGACACCGAACGTATTGGTCGCCGGATTGAGGTCACCACACCAGAAACGGTTGTCAAAATCCATGGTATGATATTGGATTATCGGCGAGTGAAAGTGCGCGAACTTGAAGAGGCTACAGGCTTATCACAGGGATCAGTGATTCCACTTTTGCAAAAATATTTGGATATGAAAAAGCTATCCCACAGATGGGTACCGCGCCTGCTCACAATTGACAACAAACGCAATCGTTTGACAACTTCAATGCAGTATTTGGCGATGTTCAATCACGAACAGACATGGATTCATCACCAGAGACCAAAGAACCATCCAGATAGTGTTCTTCCAACAAGGTCATAGCGACAGTTTTTTGGGATGCGCGCGGTGTTATTCATATCGATTGCCTTAAAAAGGGTTAAACGATAACCAACGCCTATTATGCGAGCTGCTGGATCGATTCGACGCTGACTTGAAGCAAAACCGGCCGAAATTGGCGAGGCAATAATTTCTCTTGCGGCAGGAAAATGCACCAGCGCACAAGTCCGCAGTCGCAATGGTAAAATTGCATGAACTAGGTTGTGGAGAGCTCCCTCAACCTGCATATTGTTCAGATTTACCCACCCGAGGACTATTTCCTGTTTCTCTACATGAAGAAATAGCTCGGCGGTAAGAGATTTGGGTACAACGGTCGTTGAAGCAAACCCCAATATTGGGGGGCGTGAGAAATCGAATTACATATTTAGAGGGCATCAAAAAATTAGTGAAATGTTGGGCGAAGTGCATCGAGCAAAAAGGAGATTATGTTGAAAAGAGTGTTTCTTATTCCAATTTTCAGGAATTTAACGACCCACCCTCGTAGTTCATTGTACTTTAGCGAGAAAGTGATTACAGTCATAGCACCCACAACATCAGCGCCAAGTACCTGCAGCCGGATAGATGCGATTGTAGACACACCCAGAGAAAATACTCCGCGGTGTCGCCATCACTTTCATAGCAAGCGTCACAGGATGTTTTGTCACTTATGCCTTACAAATGTACACATAGTGCCCTATCATGACACCATTAAGTGACATCAGTAAAATAGTGACAGTAGGAAACGTCGAGAAACATTCGTTTGGCCTGCCGGAAACCTGGTGAGTCATTCCACCTGCACTTACTTGTATGCTCATATGAAACCCAACTGCCAATGGAAACTCTAGCCGAGGACGAAGGCAGTCCTAACGTAGGTTCGGCTCCTGAAACTCAATATTATGCGCGATTTCATTTCCCGTGATCCCAAGGTGACCTGACACACAGACAAGACTCAGTGATTCAGGCAACAACGTTCAGTAAAATCTTTCATCTTCGAACTATGTTGTCATCAGTACTATGTATATCTCGGCTTGGAAGACAGTGCAAGTTTTCCTAAGGAGTAAAATCTAACTTCGTTGTTCTCTAGAATGACGCCACATTCTAAGTCGGTGTTGGGTTCAACCGTGAGGATCCGACTACCTTCTTTTCCTGGCTCAGAATCTGGGCGAAACCATTCCTGGACACAGGGAAAAATCGATTTCGTATTTCTGCAGCAACAGGAGTTCTGATGGCATTGCGTTAGACGGTATGTTCATAAGACCAAAATTAAAGGACAGTCGAGAGCTGATAGTCGATTGTAGCTAAGGCTCAATTATTTAAGTTAGCAGTTAGTTTGTAACTAATTGCTAATTAATAAATAATAATAATAATAAAAGACAGTCGACAGGACATAAAAACTGCGTGTTGGCTCAAAGCCCCCTTTTATTCAAACGGAAGATGGCTTATGAGTGCAGCTAACGATGTGAATATCAAGGATAGGGATATTCAACAGTGCGTCTAGAACAGAGCCAGGCCTGCTAGAGAAATTCATCATGCAGCTGAAACGTTCTTTGGAGTCTGATAAAAGCAGCAGTGGAAGTTTTTTCCACCGGAGAACCGATATAATTGATCTATTCATAGCCGAGTAGATCCAAAGGGCTGTCCTCATATCTAGCTAAAGATTCTTGGAGGTTTCTGCGAGACCTGTTTAGTTGAAAGATATCTATTATCCAAAACCAAGTGAGTCAGACCAGAAAGCTTACCCTTTCCCGTAAAGAGAACAACCTCAGTTTTGTGCTGCCTGGAATTTTAGAGCAGACAATCTGCTAAGGATAGTCCACTCTTTTGTCTAGTTGGACTAGGTAATGCCTTTGCATTGTGTATTTTGAATTAAAGTTATCTTTGCACCTTCAGGTATGACCAGACCATTCCATCTTCATATATAGTGTGCTACTGACTTGTTCTTGTATAGAACTGTTCTTTTGCGATGCGGTTTGGGCAGATCTACACATGATGAGCAAATATAAACGAGTACATATTTAACAAGGACTGCATTTATGGCGGTCACTTACTAAGTACTATATTCATATAGAAATGCTTACTCACGTCGAAGCAAAATAGTGATGTAAACGTTATTTTACAGACTTTGGATAGTGTTTAATTTCCATCTATTCGTTATCCAGTCCACACCACACCCATGCACCTTAAGTGAAGCAATGTTATGTTGGACCCTTGGTCCTGGATGCATTTATCGGAAACTCTATTTCCATTGCCTTAGACTTTAAGTACGAGATCATTTGGCCAATGACTCAACTCCAAAGGAACTAGATGTCTCCATATACCACCTTGATTCCCGGAATGCCCGTATGGCGCTCCCATTGTTCCGATTTGAGTTCTGTTTTTTTTTTTGTTAAGTTGGCAAATCTGTTGTTGACATTCCCTCTAAATCTCAGCGTCATAGCTTGACATTTGCAAAAGTTACGTAGCCAAGAGTACATCTATCTCTGTGTGTGTTGGCGATTTTTTACAATTTTACAATTTTAGAAATGGATTTAAATTTGCAACAACGAACTTGTATTAAATTTTGCGTAAAAATCAGATTTAATGGTGCGCGAACGTTGGAAATGTTGGAAAAGTGTTTCGGCAACGATTCTCTAAAGAAAACGGTTTACCAGTGGCACGAGCGGTTCAAAAGTGCTCGTGAGTCAATCGAAGATGATGAACGCAGTGGCAGACAATCGACATCGAAAACCGACGAAAACAATGATGAAGTACGAGTAAAAGAAATTTGGTCAATAACCGCAAATTAACCATCAGTGAGATAGCGGAGGACTTGCACATTGGATATGAATCCGTCCAGGACATTTTGGTTAATGATTCGGGTTTCCGTCGTGTAACAGCAAAGTTGGTGCCAAAAGACATCAATTTCATGGAAAAAGAGACCGTGTTGACGTCGCCAAAGAGATGATTTCCGAGGCTGAATCCGATCCCACATTCATCAAAAGGATCATTACTGGAGACGAGACATGGCCGTGCGTTTATGAGTACGACACGCAATCCAGACATCAGGCAAGCGAACGGCGTTCACCAAATGAGCCGAGACCAAAAAAACCACGTCGTTTTCAATCAAAAAAGAAGGCAATGCTCACGGTCTTCATGGATTACAACGTTGTAGTGCATCATGAATTTTTGCCAAAAGGCCATACAGTAAACAAAGAGTACTCGTATTATTTGGGCGTTATAAGACGTTTGCGTGAAGCAATTCGCCGAAAGAGACCAGAATTGTGGGCAAAAAACTTGTGGATTTTGCATCATGATAACGCACCGTCGCACAGTGCCATTTTTTGACAAAAGTGCAACAAATACCATCCAACAGCCACCGAATTCATCTGATTTGGCTCCCTGTGACTTCTTTCTGTTCAGTCGAGTTAAAAAAAACACTACGGGGAACGCGTTTCAGCAGCCGAGAGGAAGTAGTGTAGAAATCGCAGGAAGCACAGATGGACATACCGAAAACCGAATATAAAAAATGTTTCAAGGATTGGATCAAGCGCTGGCATAAGTGTGTTGCAGTCGATGGGGATTACTTTGAAGGGGACAATATACGAGTAGATTTATAAGGGGACAATATAGATGAATAAGCTTGTATTTTTAATTTTCTGAATAAATTCTGGGAACTTTTTCGTGGTATACTCCATTTGCCTCCAAAGACAGTGCTGCGAAAATAATGTCGTTCCTTATTATCACAAAGAGAAGATGGTATTTAATGCATCCTTATTGTACCCCGATTCGGATCTCAAAATTATCATAATTTTGTTAGCAGAGCAGGACGGCGCGAAGCGTCCGGTGTCGAAAAAAGTCGAGTCATTGAAAAAGTAGGAGTAAATACCTGATATACTGTCTTACAATGATACGAGAAGCATTCGTATCCAAGTGCTCTTTGATTCCGTCGAAAATGATTTTTGACGCGACCCGAAGAATATCAGATCGCCCTGACCCGGTGACATTACGATTGTTCCCTCATTCCACTTTTTGCGGAAAATATTCGTTTCCTCTAACGCTAACCATGCTTGGTTATAGTATAAACAAACTTACATACATGTGTAGCAGTGTGCTGTGTAGTCGGTCTGTTCAGCTAAAGCATTAAGGTGAACCCGCTTGTGATGCCCTAGGTGCCTTGTATCGTACTTCCTCACTTTTGACACGATATTAGGCTTTGTTCGAATCAGATTGAGAATTTGAGCTTTGGGTGAAATATTTTTACCGATGCATCCCCAGGTGTCTACTGGTAGCCCCGTACTGGAATACTTCTGGCTTTCGGTTGCGAAAACATTTTTCACAGAGCTTAGTAGTCATCCACAGATTTTGTGTTTAGATTCTTTCTGCTCCTAAACCGAGAAAAATTGTTGGCGGCATGCAAGATCCCGAATTTGTCGCAATTGTATCTAGTTATAGGGAGCATGTTCGCTGCCTATCAGATGAAATCCATCTGATCGAGGCGGTCAGCATTGAAGAAATCGATTGACACGCATGTCCATCACAAACTTAAACGCCTGGTGTAACTGCATCCAATTTTGGTATTGAAACACTTCACTACTATTGCAATATCATCGGATGTCCACCTACATAGTTGACTGTCAAAGACGTCCTTCCCATCCTCAGTAATTCGTATAAACGCCGGTCTCGCGGACGCTTCCAGCTCTTTTATCAAAGTAAAGTAAGACAGTATATTCTCAGGAACTTCTGTTATAAATTGAGCGTGAGAATTTTAATTTTATTTTAATTGTTGACACAACTTATTGACAGTTATCTTAAAGGTTTGGCATAGATCCTGCTCACTTCTCAATCTCCTAAGAACTAAGACGGGTTATGTTAAGAAAATTTGCAGAAATTTGAGGGTTAACGCGAGAAAGCTGGGATTCTCCTGTTTATTTTCGATGTGTGGACCACTTCTCAGTTTTTGTTGAATGACGATGTTGCCTTAGACTAACTAAACTGATCTAATACTGAACACGATTCACAATATTCGCAAAACTATCAGAAACGTAATACAAAAACAGAAAAACAGGTATACCTTGCCAAGCTTTTCTTTTTTGACATCTTATGTGAATGGCCATCCTGTTGTAGTTTAAGTGATTTAAATGAGGGGAAAGTTTGGCTTTATACTTAGTATCTTACTGTGGGTCCTATATGAAGAACATGCGCCCCTGAAAAACAATAGTCAAGCAGACAAATAGCCCTTCTTTGTAAATGAATACGTTATGGTCAACTTGATTTTCGCTATTAACCATCTCACAATAATTTGTACACGCTATTGATTACCCATTTTGCACCTCCCTTATGTCCACATTAATGAAATGTCACGTTTTCTCAAAATTGCAACCTAATCCATTCTGCGGACAACCGTCAGACGCACTACCTTCACCCATTCCAAGTGGACACAAACTCAAATCATATTTCACTCCCAATTCCATGCCCACGATCAACAGTTCCACTTACCTCTTTGGCAATTGAACCATTCGGGCTACACAAGCCACCATTGATTTCCAAACAATGTTCACCATCGCTGGCATTTCCGTCACCAGAAATGCTATTGTTGCAGCTACCTACACCGCCATTTAGAGTGCCATTGACTTTTGGCGGCAAATGTGGTGATGGCACTAATTCGACAGTGCTTCCCTCCGTTGAAATGCAAACGTCACTCTCGTTCACAGCCACAACTGTGCCATTCATTCGAACCATGCCATTCAATTCATTGCTGCTACTATTGTTCTTGTTGATACTCATACAATTGTTGTTGTTGTTGTTGCTGCTGTTTTTGATGTTAGCATTTGTGGCGTTGGCTGCCTCATTGCCCAGCTCATAGATGTTTACCATGTGAGCCGCTTGTGCATGTACCATTAGATCCCAGGGATTTGTAAAGGCATCCTTACAAACGGCGCACAAAAGTTTCGCTCCCGCTAGTGGATTCTCTGTAAATAGATAGCGAACGGTTTTTTTTTTTTTTTTTTTTGAAAATTTGAAAATTTTGTCAACAAATACAAAACACAACGTACACCCCAAGTGGAGGAGTTTGAACTGCAGAATCATTTGTACATTGTACAAATGCTCCACAAAAAGTTCCTTCTTCGTGATTCTCATGTTTTCGGGTGAGCTTTGCTTACCCCCAAAACTCAAACACTGAGATCTCCTGCACTTGGTGCTGAGACTTAAAATAAATTAATTACTTGAGGCTAACGCAATGTCCTGGCACTTGCATGTAAACCTTAATTTACAGTAAGTCCTTTTGTGGTCCAATAATTCACCGAGGTCGGAGAAGCATTCTCTGCAGTTGCCACAAATTAATGTGTCGGGATTACCTAGAATCAACACAAAAAAAAAATAAAAAATAACCGAATAAGATACAGAAAAACAATTCCGTTAAGCTGATGCAATGGCTACTAGGATACTGGGTGGCAAGTGGGTAGAAAAAAAAAAAACAATATAACGAAGCGCGGCAATCTTACTTGCATTTGTAGAGGTTGTGTTCGAGCTGAAGGACACATTTGGCATAACTACGAATACTGTCGTAAGCACTTTGGCAAACAAACAACAGTTTCATTTATTTTCATTGCGAAGGGACCTTTTCCACACCGAACCGACGATAGGTCGCCGGCTAGCGAACTCTTTCTCCTCCATCGTTGGACCGGTATCTGGATGTACTCTCATATACCGATACTTCCTGGCTTGTAACAATGGCCAGTGTTTGTGGTACCTACACAGTGTACCAGTATGCTTGTTTTGTCCTACCCCCACATGGTTAGTTTGTGCAATTGTAGCAATTGTTTATCCATTATCCCCTTATATTCATAAATCACAGGGTTTGTGAACTTTTCGTATTAGGTACGCAATTTGGGGCGAAGCTTGATGCAATTGTTTAGTGAATAGTTTTACAGAGCTGCCCACAAGTCGTAACCCTGCGGTTTGGGATGATGCATTTTCGGTCGCCGAAGTAACAGCAGAACAAACTGGAACAAACTGGGACAAACTGGCAAACTGGTGAAGTTTTCAAATAATTTTTAACATCTTTTTGTTTGTAATAGAATTTGAAGTGGCAAATGGTTTCACTGGAAGGTTAAAAGGAATTTTCGCCAAGCTGAAAGGACACCACATTAATTGAAGAGTTTCGTGCATTGTAACCGCGGAGTAATGCTTCAATGACACACATTTTAAATTCGAAACAATAAAAGGAAATCCAAAATCAACTTCAAAACAAAAAAAATTAGTAGACCATCGAGAATATTTGGATCCGTTTAAGCCTAGGATGTTCCATGACGGAAGTAATCGTGGTAATGCATTATACAGAGATTAGGCGTACAAGGACAGAAAATGTCATTCGATTCTCAGCAAGTTGTCCTTAAATAACTGGACATCTACTAGAATCACGGCTTGTCTTGAGAAATGTATGGTGCTGGATCGCCCTTAAGTTGACTTAAGCTGTTAAATTTTGAACCAATCAAAGTCCTGGAGACGGAAGCGGTTAACCGAATGGCTTCTCAGATTGCATATCAAAAAAAAGAGATTGACGAGGGCAAGCCAAATATCATATGGAGACAAGGAACAATATGGTTATAATGGAATATTTTTTGCTGTTTGGATTTTCAGTGTTTTATTTGACAGCTCACGCGTAATTGGTAACATGTATCAAAGTCAAGGCGATCAAAGAGAGCAAATCAAGATGCTTCAAACGTATATGCGACGAAGCGAATATGAACCTATGGGGCACAGCCTACGGAATGGTTATGACCAAACTGAAATCCTGCAGGTCTCTACAAATAACGTGCCCGAAATTGCTGATAACCACAGTGGAGCACTTGTTCCCCAAAAGGTTGCACAGCATGATCACAATCGTCCGGGAAACAGAAGTAGAACATATTCCAGCCGTTACACTGGAAGAACTGCAGAGAACTCTTAATCGAATAGGAGACAAAAAGGCGCCTGGGCCCAATGGTATTCTGAACACAGCATTAAAGGATGCTGCCGGAATAAAACCAGGTCTTTTCATCGCAACATTGCAAAAGTGTCTCGAGGAGGGAGTGTTCCAAGAACCGTGGAAGTTGCAACACGTAGTGCTGCTACCCAAAGGAAATAAACCACCAGGAGAACCATCGTCATATCGCCCAATATGTCTTCTAGACATAATGGTAAGATCCTTGAGCGTATAATATACGAAAGACTGCAAACTGTAGCAGAGGAGAAGGAGCCCTCTCAAACCACCAGTTTGGATTTCGAAAGTCAGGCTCCATAGGCGATGCTATCCAGACAGTAGTCGACATTGCGTCTGCAGCCATAGAAGGACATTCTTGAAGGTGGGGCTCGAAAAAGTACTGTGCGGTGGTGACACCATATGTCAAAAACAAGTTCAGTACTGCCGACTGGTCCCAAATAAGGTGATCACTTGCAAGGATGGAATCACCCTACTACCTGCTAAAAATAATCGCCAACTGTTTCACGAACAGGAAGTTACGGTATGACACGTATGAAATATTACACCATCTCCGCTGGGGCACCGCAAGAATCAGTGTTAGGTCCACTTTTGTGGAACTTAATGTACGACGGAGTGTTTCAACTAAGGCTGCCCGGATTCGCAAACGGTATAGCTATCGTGGTCGTCACAAAACAGACCTATGAACGCAGCCATTATTCAAACTGCCGAAACATAAAATAGAAGTCGTTCTTATCACGAGCAGGAAAACAGTGGAATATATCAATATTCAAGTCGGTAACCAGAACATCCAATCGAAGGAAGCAGTAAAGTACCTAGAAGTGATATTAGACAACCGGATACTGTTCAAACAACATGTAGACTACGTGAGGAAAAAAGCGTCAGCGCTACAAGCGGCACTCTCCAGAGTACTGCCGAATGTTGGCGGACCAGGATACGCTAAAAGGATCCTCCTAGTTAACGTGGTCAACTCGGTTATTCTATACGCGGCACCAGCCTGGGCAGATACGCTGAGAAGGAAAGAAACAGGCCGGAAACTGTCAGCAGTATACAGACGGACGAAGCCGCATTTGTCATCGCTGGAATGATTCCCATCGACATCCTCGCGGACGAGATGAGGAGAACCTCAATGCCAACTGATGCCAAGGCAATAAGGAGAATGAAAGTGGAAGAAAGGGTACGTCCTATAGCCCTATGGCAAATGGATACCTTGCTTCGAAAAATCGATGTATGGATGAACAGAGCCCAAGGAAACTGCAACTATCACCTTACGCAGCCCATCTCTGGTCAAGGTGGATACCGAAAGTATCTATACAGATTTGGGCATGACAACTCCCCCTGTCCCGAGTGTCCAAATCAGGAGGAGGACGTGAAGCACGCAATTTTCCTTTGCGGACGCTTCGTGACGGAGGAAATCTACCAAACCCCCCAGAGGTAATTAAGAGAATGGTGGAGTCGGAAAAATACTGGCTAAATATTTGCGAACTGTGCAGACCGAGCTACGGAGAATAGAAGCCGAAAGAAGAGCGGCAGAACCAGCCGAACAAATAGAAACACCGGAGTAGCAAGAATTGCTTGTCAGCCCCGCGAAGTAATACGTAGTTCCGCAGGGAGAGTGGTAGAAGTGTGTGGTTTAGGATAAAGGAGAATAATATCCCGTGAATTGTTCATGCTGGTAACACGGGTTATCAGTATCAGCATTGCCACTTCATCATTGAAAGACTTACACTCTAACAACGCTAACAAATTATTGAATTTTACCATCAAAATTCGTGCTCTATGAGAAATGTTTTCCGCGCCTGTCGACCATTTTACGGTCGTCATAATCGACCTACTGGGCAAGCAATTCAAGCCACAGTGACCAAATTTCGCACCAATTTCACGCTGTTGGACACCAAGCCACCTATCCGTAAGCGTAGAGCGTGTACAGAGGAAAATATTGCTGCTGTATCCGTCAGTGTTAATGAAGACCGTAATTTCTGCATTCGTCGCCGTTCGCAGTAATTGGGAATCTGTTACTCAACTACGTGGAAGACCTTACAAAATACAGCTCGTGCAAGAACGACCTGCCACAGTAAGCTGGAGGAAGATCCGTTTTCTTATCGTAAAATTGTCTTCAGCGACGAAGCTCATTTCTGGTTGGATGGGTATGGTACTAAACAAAATTGCCCTATTTGGTCCGATGAGCAACCTCAGGCAATACAGGAACTGTTTGGTGCGGTTTATAATCATTGGACCGCATTTTTTTCAAAGATGACCGTGAGAAAAGCGTTACCGTCAATGGCGCCCGCTATTGTTGAATGATTTCGAACTTTTTTTTACCCAAAATGCACGAGCTAAACTTGGTCGACATGTGGTTCCAGCAAGACGGCGCTACATGGCACACAGCACGCGAATCGATTCATCAATTGAGAAATGAATTGGGTGAGATATTTATCTCTTGTTTTGGACCTGTGAATTGGCCGGCTAGATAGTGCCAGTTGACGCCTTTAGACTCAAATCACTAATATGATATCGGCAGCATTGCCCTGCGGTATTTTTTTCTGGCCTGGAAAGGATCAAGAAAATTTATACCACTTAACCGGGTAAAACGGGCTCAGATATGGGGAATTGATGATACTCGTATGAAGTGATTTTTTCGGATGCCATCACACATTTAACAAATCTTGACTTCGGATCTGCCATCAATTTATTTAAGTTCTCAATAACTCTACTAAATAGGTTTGATGAGAGTTTGCTTGATTAAATCTTGGAAAGGTTATATACGAGTATACATGTTACGCTACCCCCGGGGGTGCTAGCTATGAAGTCATTTGAAGTCACATGCTGTCTAATGAATTCGAAGTTCAAAGCATTCTCAGAAGAAACTGTCGCCACTATTACTTCTACCGGTTATCAGTACAAACGATATCCTAGGCATAACGTTAAGATAGTCCGTGGTGCTATTCACATAAAATTAGGGGACAAGTCGATAACATAGGCTGCACGACATAATATCTGAAAATAGCCTCAGTTTAATCTAATAAGCTAGTACATAAGGACCTGGTAGTCACTTAATCAAAAGGTCGTCAACAAGATACATTACATTGCGATCGATGTAAGACACAACACTAGTTTCGACGACGACGAATCGACGAATGCTCTCAAACTCTATTAATATAGACGACGCGGTGAACGAAATCTCAGCATCATTTTCACGATCCTCAAGAAAGGAGACCTAACAAACTGCATCAGAACCGGGGAACCAGTCGCCTTTACATCGCGTACCATATTTTATCCACCGCAATATGTGAACGGATAGGCCCTTATCAATATGATTTTAGGCTTTGCCAGTCCATCATCACCAGATTTTCCTACAGCAGATCTTGCAAAATATACAGGAACTTAAGTGAATGTATAGGATATACAGCGACATTCATCTGGCCAGAAGGGCTAGAATTAATCGACTTTAATGACGAGGAGATGTTGAGAAAATCAAGACCTTTCAGACCTAACCTTAGAGAGGGCACTCAAATGCATAACTTTATGTGAGAACACAGTAAATTGATAGAACTACGAGTATTAGTAGAGGACCACCAGGTCCACTCCGGATTGAAGCGCCAGTTAGAGTAATGTAAGGTGCTCGCTTATCGGTAGCGTTCTTTTTAGTACTTTGTAAGACTTAAGCAGTAGCATCTAATGGAGTCAAACCACGTGGCGCATCGTATTACGACCATCGGCTGGATAAGAGAGACAAATATATTGGACTTAAATATCTCCAATCGCAAGCGATCATCGAGCGAATAGAAGAATTAAACTACTAAGAGTAGTATTGTTTCGAATGCTCCCTAGTAACTGCAGAACCGGTGCTAATAGCTTTAATAAGAAGATGCTCCTTTTTCGCTTAAATGTGAAGTTAGTACTATTGTATGGATTTATTTATAGCTGTCTACGAAACATATTGCAGATGTTTCGGCCAAACCGTGTCTCCAACTAACAGCTTTGTAAAGAACAGGAGGATTATACCTGCAAAAGACGAAGTGACATTGGATGGGATACACGCTTTGCAAAATCGGCGACAACACAACAAGAATCCGCTGACCTAAGATGGAAGAAAAGCGCTTATTTTGAAGGAGGCCGGATAGTTGGAAAAAAGCTGAGATGCATCAATATAAACTGGTTGATGTTGTCAATTGCTACCAACTTCTAGACCTTGATTTTAATAAAAGGTGCTGCGTTTTATATGCGGATGAAAATTTGCACTCGCATACAATTCGCAACATCTTTTTCAGAACGATAGCGCTCAGACACGAAACTGGTTCATTGTACTCCATGTGTTCCGACTGCCAACAGCACGTGGGATTGGTACCGAGGTCCCATGCTGAAACACATTCCTAGTTAAATTAGCAATTTAAAATGTGAGTGAGCTAAAAAACTCGTGATTCTATAAAGTATACATATACGAGTATGTCTTGAGAAGAACGACCCTCATACGTAGGTGGCTAATTAAGTTTTGAGGTATGGCAATATCGGCATAGATACGTCAAATCGGCTGACATCAGCCTCGTAAAGTTTGACGTTTTTAATAGGACGAGTGCTATTTGCGGTTTTTACAGAGACTTGAAAAATTCATCTCAGCCAAAAAATTTAATTAAATCGTAAAAATTATCGTGCGATAATTTTTTTATGATTTTCGGCAACAACAGTGGGCCGATCAACTTGCTTCGATTATTGGTGATGAAGCACCCGTTTCCAATCATGAAGGTCATCCAAAATAAGTTGTTGTGCTAGAAAACATTGATGGTGTGTGGGAACTGATATTGCAAGATCGTCATGTGACTTATAGTGAAATTGAGGCATTCCACTCAGATACATTTAATATTGCATGAACATTTGGCCGTCAAAAAAATTTCTTCGAACCGGATACCGCATAATTTGACAATTGCTAACAAAAAACGGCTAGTGTCGATTAGTCCACAGAAATGTTGAAAAAATTCGATCACTCTTATAAGATCGTGGCAGGGCACGAATCATGGATCTATGCATATGAGTCCGAAACTAAACAGCAGTCGACTGTATGGGTCTATCAAGGAGGAGCCAAACCCAACAAAAGTTGTTCGCGCACGAAACATTTCGACGCAGATGGTCGCCTGTTTCTTCGGTACAATCGGACATGTCACCAGCGTACTATTAGAGCAACGTAGAACGGTCAATTCGGAATGGTATACCACTATTTGTTTGTCAGAAATCTTTGGAGAAATAGGGAAAAGCAACCGCCAAGCTCTCACTGGTCGGCTCAAACAAGTTACTTTTTGAGCACTCAAAACATCGAATAGATGTCGTACAGCCCTGACTTGGCATCCAATGACTGCGAGGTCAGGGCTTTTCGACGCCCGAAGAAGCGGTTGATGCGTGTAAAACGCATGTTTTGGAGTTACCTCATACGGAGTGGAAAAAGTCATTAAAAAATTGATTTTCATGGAGAGTATTTTGTTTTTTCCAAGACTTACGTCAAAGAGAATTTGACTTGTCTTTTGTAAAGTACAAACTCGGAGCTGCAGCTTAATCTGCAATCTGGAGTGCGTCGATATTAAGGCGGCTTGAATAATGCTTGTTATCTTATCGTACAACCTTCACTAAATTCTTTGGCATTACCTTACGCACCCAATACCTAGTAGATCAGCCCTATCGTCAAAAAAAAACCAAAATAATAATAATAGTAATAAAAAGATATAAACGAAGCTCATAACCACTTACTGTACACTTTAAATGGCCCCCACTGTGTGTGTTGTTGTTGTTGTGTATTTACTTGCTGCTGCAGCAATTGCTGTTGGAACATTTGCTGCTGGTGCTGCTGATGTTGCTGTTGTTGTTGCTGCTGCTGCTGCTGTTGTTGTTGTTGATTTGTCTGCTGAATCAGTGGCGAACTGTTTGCACACAATGTTGACATTTGTTCACAATTCGCCATCGAGGTAGCTGTCGTCGTCAATGGATTATTTGATGTGATAACCGACGATGTGGGCGCAACTGTAGATATAGCTACGGCATTAACTGTCGGTGAAGTTGACTTTAAATTGAGTCCAGCAAATTGATGCTGCTGCTGTTGCTGTTGTTGTTGTTGTTGCTGCTGCTGCTGTTGCTGCTGAATAAACGCATTCAGACTGTGATGTGACGTTGTTCCAGAGGCACCACCACCCACACCATTGACCATGCCATTAGCAGCTGCAGCTACAGCGGCAGCAGCAGCTCCATTCGATAATAAACTTTGCTGATGCAGAATTAGCTGCTGCTGCTGTGGCAGTAGATTTGCCATTGCTGCCATAGCAGCGGCTGCAGCATGCTGCTGATGCTGTTGCTGTTGTTGTTGTTGCTGTTGTTGCTGCTGCTGCTGTTGGGCGGCTGCGGCTACGACAGCCGCATTCAGACTGCCATTATTTACCGAATCGGTCAACAATCGGGCTTGTGGTGTCATTAAACGTTTGCGTTTCTTTGGCCGAGCGCCAGCTGACCGAAATAGGGTGGATGAGTAGTAGCTGGAATGAGATGTCAATGGAGATGATTAAACGGTTGTTTAGGAAGATTGGGGAGCATGTGATGTGCTTACCTGTCATAGTAGTAGTCCCTGTAAAGAAAAAAAACGATTTAAAGTCAGTGTAAGAAAACCATTCAACCCCGTTCAACCCCTTATAAGCGATTAAGGGAAAATATTATGTCAACCCCAAAAGTGTTAACACAAAAGTTTCGCTCAATATTTGATTTGGAATTATATTTCATCCCTCAGAATTTTGGTTAGTTCCTACCCCCAGACTGACAAACTTTGAGGACTCTTTACAAGTCACGGTGCACAGATTGATATAAATTACAGAGATCGCCCACAAACGGGTAGTTAGTGGTTGAACCATTCTCACCACTCCTCCAGAGATCCCTCCAACGTGTCTGTTTTCGGTTTTTCGGGTTTCGGTGGGCTACGGTAAAGTCAGTTGTACCTTGAAAAATAAATAAAACTTCAGTCACACTGTCACACTGGAAAGAACGGATGGGACAGTGGAAAGCAGTTAAAGTCCGCAAAAGATTGGGTCACCAGGATAGCAGTTGAGTTCCGGGGGAACTGAATCAGATGACAACTGGACAAATACAGTGCGGTGAAAAGTGTCGGTCACACACAAACTTCACAACTTCTGCGACTCATGATGGTGTGATGTGATGTAGGATGGTGTGGTCAGGCCTAGTGTGTGTTCACCCAAAAAATTTTCCACTTGAAAAATTTCCAATTTTTTCTTTTGTTTTTATTTTGGGGTTTTGTTCATTCCTTTTTGGTGTGACTAAAGAACTGAAGGACCGCTAGAAGCGGAAGGGAGAAAAGTTACAATTTATTTCCGGTCGCCTGCATTCATTTATTCAGCAAATTTTCACTCTCGTGTTGACTTTTAGGAAACATCTCCTGTTAGCTGTGCCGGTGGCTGTGGCCGCTTTTCGAAACTGTTTACTATGTGACTGGACAGTAAGTCTATAGGAACAGAAAGGAAAATGCCTAGAGTCCAGGACTAAGTAGTTACTGCTGTGTTGAATGTTAGTCGGGTATAGTCGGCATTTGGAAGGATACGTCAGTGGGACGTTTAAGTGATGAATTGATGTTATTTGTGAAGGGAATATAAAATAAATGTTAAATGGATTGTAAATAAAATAAATGAGTGTCGACGGTTGTTCGGCAGTACGTAGTTGGCAGTTGGTAACGGTTGTTTCGACGAAATAAAGTTAGGAGTTCGCTGAAGTTGACTCACGTGGGAGGGAGTTGGGAGAGCCTTTTTAAAAGGTATTCGAGGTTCTATTCTGTAGTTGATGAGGCAAGTTGAGAGGATATTGGCACTGGTGACTGAAGAACAAATCGTTGTGTAAGGTTATGAATCTGCTATACCAAAAGTTTGTACTGGGGATGGACATTTTCATTGAAGTTTTATTTCTTCATCAACTTAGAGGATTTGCGAATTTCAATCCTCTGGTTCAAGCAGAAAAGATAAACATTCGTTCTAAAGATCAAATTATCGCCGCACATATAGCAACATTTTGTGGATTAGTGTGCTTACTACTAAGTGAGATTTAACTGAGCTGGCTATGGGTCTGTTGAATGACTGTATCCTAATAGATGCTGGCTCAGTAAATAATAAAAAGTAAATAATAACCACTGCTGCCACATATCTTGCAAAACCAGTTTGTTGTGCTGTATGAGGAAGATCTTCGAAACATATTATTGGGGGAGAGAGTCATTTTACGTGCAGTGCTTAATGCCAGTTGATTATTGACTGCTCTACAAGTCGCAATATTAAAAAATATGATGCATCAAAAGGAAAAAAAAAGGCTCTTAAACGGGTGAATAAATGTGGAGGACCTTTATCTACCGATTAAGAACGGTGATAGCATTATGAAAGCTGAAGATCCCTCTCGACTTTAGAGATGCTAAATGTGTTCAATAAGAAATAGAGGACACATCAATTAAGATGACAAATGACTTGATGAAGTAAGGTTACTAAAAGGCATAAAGCACCATTCCAGAAAACCAACTTGAAGCATATAAGTGATAGCATGGAAGTTCAGTCTAGGATTGACGCTATTGCCAGCAGAATGTAGTAACTTATATCTTAAAATACTTAATACTAAGCAGCCGAATACTGATGCAAGCTCCTACAGACCCGGCAAGGCACTATTGAAACTTTAATGTGAGATGGAAATATGAGGATCACGACGTTTTCAATAGCAGGGTGTACATTGCCAGTATTTAAACAAATGATAAAAGATCAAGTCCTCGGTAATCAACTGCAAATAATTTCTTGATCTCTGCACAGCAAATCTAACTATTGGATGGTAGACCTCACCCTATAGACATCAAACATCTTATCTGATTGAGCGATTTACGATAGCACGGCGACTGGGTAATTGCATTCAGTGAGCCAAAACCCAACATGGAGACGATATGGCAACAATACTCGGCCATCAAACTTATGCATGTTACCTTATCCATTCGTTCTGCGTTTGCCAACAGCAAATAAAATTTTTCTTAAATCTTTGACATATGTACAACATCGATTATGAGAAAATGGAATGTTGGGAAAAGTAGCAGACATCAATATTAATAATTGCCAAAAACCTCTCAGAACCCGACTTTGAGTAGGTATGCCACAGGTCAATGAGCGTATCGCGCTTAAGGCCAACATTGCCTCCATCTACGAACCAGCAGCCCTCTACGAACCAGCAGCCACCTTGTATCAGGTGAAACAAGAGACACACCACTGATCAAGAGAAAGTAGCAACGATAGCACAAAAGCGTTACTAGGTAACTAACTAAAAATCAGAAGAAGCATAGATTGTTGAATATACACTAGATTTTCCGGCATCTCAGGAAATAAATAGATTAGAGGCTTCTTCTGCCGAGAATCTTCAAGCTGTAAGTGAAAAACCAAGATTGAGAAAATGATGGATTCCACTGAAATCAGTGCTCATCAGCAACACGTTCCGGCACTAATAGCTGATGTTTCTGGGGGTCTTGAATGACGAACTTAACGAAGCATTGAATTGAGGTTTCCATGAATTGAATCAAGTTAGCAATCAGCACTTCTTTAAAAAATTAATCTCCAGCAAAAGGTTTAAAAAATTACACTAAGCTGAATAAACCAAAAAAAAATTTGTGTCAGAACAGAGCAGATAGAAACAACCAGTCTATTATACTCCTATTATATTTTATATAAATTATTTTTTATATTATTTATTATTTATTATATTAAGACGAGTAACGGCTTCATTAATAATGCCCATAGCCTAGTGATGAAGAACTGATTCGCGATATCATTATCGCTCTCAAAACCAGAGTTTCCTAAGGTAGCCAGTGAGTCATGTTTTTAACGTAAAGGCCTATAGTGTAGACTTAAGTTTACGGAATGCCCAATGCCCATACATCCATGGGAGTAAGGATACGCCTTGCCATCGCTCTCCGTCAATCCGCTTGAATACCAATTCGGAACTGTATTGGAGGCAAAAGTTTCACCCTTGGTATGAGTAAAACCTCTTACTGGTCTTAACGTCACAGCACCAGGTATTTATTGCAACTCTACATTGACCCTTCCCGTGAATTCGGTTTAAACCACAGCCACCATGACACTCCCACAAGGAGGCCTATTTCAACTAGCCAGGCCAGGACCCGACTCCCATGGTATCATGATTTAAGTCCTGGTAGGAACTACTGGTGATCCTGCCACCCAACAGGACCTATGACCGGCCGCTTGTAACTGGTCAAATCGAAGCCACCTTCGGTAGTGTCATCTGAAAGCCGTTACGATAAGGCTAGTACTTTGCTCTGTCCCCGCTTTTTATTAGACAACGTCATTAATGGGTGAAGCCTTGATAATTGGGCGGGGGCCCAATGCCTAAGGTAGTGCCACTTTTTTTTCAACTCACTTAAGTGCCTACCAAAAGATGCAAGTAAAACTCATAAAAAAGGACGCTGCCGTCCATTTGGTCTGACTGTACCCATATAATCATGCGATCTGCTCATACGAAAGCACACTGTCATTAGATGACGCTGACAGTCCCAACGCGGGTTAGGGCTGAGCTCTGACCATTGGCTCTGACATCCATCAACGATCGAGATAAGTTCTCCAACTGCTTTTTAAATGCACCTTGCACCGTTGAAAAAAACTTTGAGCTCATTTTGCCTTGCGCTACAGATGCGGATATTCCGCCCATTCTGGCTTCACCGAACATCCTAGATCGTCTTTGGAACTACCGGTGAACATTTCTTCCCTAGCTAAGATTCTAGTAAATACAAGTTATGAGTACAGGGAAAGTCGACTTCGTATTTCTGCTGCAAGTAGGAATATGCATATCCAAAAGAAGTTTGGTATACAGGATATTTATTTGATACTTAGATTCATTGGGGAACAGAGTGGTGCTAGTTTTTAGCGCTAAATGAATTAGAAGGAAGGGCATCGGCAGAAAGAGAGCAAGACTATGTAGTTTGACAGGATTTTGAGAGGAAAAGTCCTTTTCTAGTGCATATCATTGAGCGGTGAGCCATTGAAAGCTTTAAGCGATGAGCCGACCAATATGCATATGCCTAGCAGTTGAGGCAGAATGACCCGCTGCGTGCAAGTCCATTTCAATCTCGCTTCCTTATATGGTATGTATTGATACGAATCCTAAGATTCTGTTCATTATCATTGCTTTAATTAAAAATAAATAGTGATTCGTCTATACTTTGGCTGGACGACACATGTCGTTATTGTCGAACACATTGAGATCTGTTCTCTTGTTACTACACAGTAGTGCGCCCCATACAAAATTCCACGCGTTTAAGTGTGGGCGAAGACATGACACAATTTGGAAGCGTCAATTGTTCACTTTATACATATGTGAGCGTAAGGATAAAGTACCAATTTGAATGTTTTCGAACGTGTTGTAAGACCAACAAAACAGTTCCCTAACCCTGACAGCCGCTTTAAAGCTCGGGTCGTATTTCGCCTTTTCTTCAATGTCCGCTTCAATTAGCAACATATTTCATATTGGTATTCGAAAAAATTCTGTCTCTAACCGTGTGGTCAGTGTACGAGAAATTAGCTGATTTCTAACGAGCCTAGGGGTGATGGGCGGCTAAAAACAAGTCTAATATGTTAACAACATGACACACCGTCTTCGGGTGTTGTCTGTCAAGAATGATGAAGGAATTATATCAGAATGAAGATAGGTTAGGGGTTAAGTTAAACAGGAGTATAATGGATATGCCATCACACAGTCACCAGGCACAAAATTTGTGTGTATTTCATGCCATCCAATATTTGGAAATAGCAGGACGTTCAGTGGATGTCTAATACGGCTGCCTCGTACAAAGCACATTCCAGAGGTCCAATTTTCGACCAGTTTTTCTAAAAATTTGGGGCGTATATCATTTATTACTCGAACAATGTTTTGGTCCACAGCGTGAAACCTTGTTGGCTTTTCGGCATAAACTAGTGACTTGACGTAGGCCAACTGACGAGTGCATTTCTTGAAATGATTGAAATGATTCAACACAACCTTTCACAACCACGATATTTTTTTTCGGGCTCACTGTTCTTGCTCTTGTTGGGATGTGAGATATGGATTCGGTGCGAAATTTTTCAAGAATTCAATAGATGATCAATGATGCTTACCGTAAATTCCACAAAGTGTTTTTCAGTTTCGAGTTCAATTTTAGAAATTAATTTCAACGATGAAATGCCTAACTATCCTGAGCGAATTCCAAATTTTCCCCCACTTTCAAGAATTCCTTCTGCTCATCGCTGCCCTTTTTATTTAGTTTTTCCTCTTAAGGGCCCTTACACGGTCAATCGATTGGCATCATGCATCGTGTACATGTGCATTGACGCCATCCAATTGACATCAAATTTGTAGTCCTTGTTAATTTTCGTGGAGTACGGATGTGCGATGCGTGATGCGGACGATTTTATTTCATCAATTGCTCTTGTACTTTGCATAAAGAGAAAAAAGAAAGAAGAGAATTCGAAAGAATGATGGTTAAAAAAAAAAGAATCAGTTCACGCACGGATATCTTTTGAATGAATTTAAAATATCTGCACGAGACGTATTTACTTTTCTGGTGACATCCGCTTTTTGTGCATCAGGGTATTTTTTTCTCTATTCATATTCTTGAGATTTTTTGGTTCGGTCGCAATAGTCGCTGGTTTTCACACCCCAGAAAGTTATTAATGACCCGTATACCGTTTCAATATACAGGGTGAATGACTCGAACTCCAACGTTTTAAAATGCTCTAATTTTTTTATTTTTTGATAAATTTTATTGTTCCAAGGCAAAAAGTGTTGGAAAATACATCAGTTTTCAAATTGTAGCAGTAGTTTTCAATATGTCCACCTTTAGCGCGAATAATGGCCTTGAGACGGCCGAAGAAAGTATCGCACGCTGCACGCAAGTGGCTCTGCGGTATTTTGGCATATTCCCTGCGAAGTGCTTGTTTGAGGTGGTTCAAACTTTGGTATTTTTTAGTGCCAACCTTCGCCTTCAAAATACCACAGACAGAGAAATCCAACGGATTTGCATCCGGAGAATTTGCAATCCAATGTGTCGAAGAAATGGAGTGTGGAACATTGTTTTTTAAACAATCTTGGTTGACGTGCGCTTTGTGAAACGGTGCCGAGTCTTGTTTAAATGTCCACGGTCTCCGACTGAAATGATTGTTTGCCCAAGGCTTTAATGCTGCCTGACAGTTTCACGGTATACGATCGCATTAATTTTGACGCCACGGTTCAAAAATACAAGCGGAGAGCGACCATCGGCGGTTATGGCGGCCCAAACCATCACCATCGGTGCTGCCTGCTTTCTGGTGGCCGTCCGAAGGTGTAAATTTTCGATGGACCTCTCTGGCAAGTAAACTCGGTCATTGTGTTTGGTGACATATTGCTCAATAACAAATGGCGACTCATCGGAAAAGACCAAATTCGGCAACTCACCACTTTCGTGCAAGCGTAGCAACTCCTTCGCTCTTTCGACTCTAACTTTTTTCTGTTACGGTGTAAGATCGTGTGGTCTTTGGAACTTCAATGGCTTGAGCCCAAGATAATTTTTCAGTATGTGTTGCATCCGTTGCAACGATATGTTGAGCTCACGAGCCATTTTTCTTCCACTTCGACGCGGATTTCGCTCAATTCGAGCCTTCACTTTCCGAACCATTTCTGCCGATGTTGCTGTTTTTTTATGACCACCTCCATGGCGTTTTGCAACGCTGCCAGTATCACGGTAACGAGCTATGGTTCGAGACACAAATGATTTATTCACGTTGAGCTGCTGGAGAGCTCTAACGATAGCTACTTGTGGTTTTCCAGCCAAATATAAAGCAATCACACTATCACGTTTGAATTCCATCGCGGATAAAAATTTTTCAACACAACTGAGACGCAAATTGCGTAAAAGGCTTGTAAATAATAAAATTACACTTTTCAACAATAAAAAATACTCGGACATACTGAATAGTGTGAATAGTCTTCTCGACCTGTAGATAACCGGAAAAATAATATTTTGCTCAGATCACGTACAGCAACCTAACGGCACACACTTTTATATCTTTATCGAACGAGGTCAGTTCTAATAGAATCGCACATCGTTTAAATCGGTTTTTCTGTTAGTAATTTAAAAAAATAAACTAATTTGCGTAAGAAGAATATTAGAAAAATGCCACGATCTTGTGTTAATTGTCTAGATTTATTCTGCTATATTTGTGGATAATTTACACCAAGTTTCCGAAAAAAGAAAATAACACCATTTATTGAATAGTGTTGCTTTTCTTATTTTAAATTTAAAATAAACCATTCCATAAAATATGCAGATGTCTCTTCTGTAACAAGACCAGCACCGCATACAGAAATTCTGCCAGTTCCAAAGCCACCTTCCGGACGCCTTTCGGACACAGAAATAAGTTCGTCATGTTGGTCAGAAGAAATCATGGATGATCCCGAATTTGAGGTCCCTACATCTTCTGATGCACCACATCTCATCAGTCAAATTGAGCTTAATGATCTCGTCAGAGACTTGGATTTGTCAAAACAAAAGTCTGAAATACTGAGCACTTAAAGCAGTGGAATCTGCTCAAACCTGTGGTAAAAATTACAGAGTACCGTACGCGACAAAGTGAATTTGTTTCTTATTTTTCGAAAGCCGATAACTTAGTGTATTGTAATGATATTAATGGCTTAATGCTGTCACTGGGTTATGAGCATAAAACCGAAGAATGGCGGCTATTCATCGACGCATCAAAGGCTAGTTTGAAAGCTGTATTGCTTCATAATGGTAATAAGTTTCCTTCAATACCTCTAGCGCATGGTGTAAATTTAAAAGAAACTTACGATGTTATGAAATTTATATTGGAAAAAATTGAATATAAAAAATATAACTGGTCGATATGTTCGGATTTAAAAGTTGTTGCTCTACTTCTTGGACTACAACTAGGTTACACCAAATTTTGTTGTTTTTTATGTGGGCGGGATAGTAGAGCACGATCGGAGCACTTTGTGACAGTAGATTGGCCTGTAAGAACAAACTTTATTTGTGGAGAAAAAAAAATATAAGGAATCCTTCATTGATCGAAACACAGCGTGTTATTCTCCCACCATTACATATCAAATTGGGTCTTATAGAAAACTTTGTAAAGGCGATGAGGAAAGGCCAACCTGGTTTCAATTTTTTGAAACAAAAGTTCCCATCATTAAGCGAAGCAAAAATTAAAGAAGGTATTTTTGTGGGTCCAGACATTAGAAAGCTTATAAAGGATCCAGCTTTTATTCCTACTCTGGATTCATTAGAGAAACAGGCCTGGTGTTCATTTGTGAAAGTAGCAAAAACTTACTAGGTAACAATAAGACTCCAGGTTATGCAGATGATGTAAAGAAAATGCTGGATGCTTATCATAAAATCTCATCTCAATTTCTTTCCTGAAAATATGGCTGATGTTAGCGATGAGCACGGCGAAAGATTCCACCAAGACATTGCTGCAATAGAGCAACGGTACCAAGGAAAATGGGAGCCATCAATGTTGGCAGATTACTGCTGGTCGCTTATAAGAGAGACTCCGAGGTGTTCTTATAAACGGAATGCAGATGTTTCTTTTAGAACAACAAAATTTTTCAAGAAATAACATTTTTCGGTAATATTTTTGGTTAAATTCTTAAATTCAAAAGAGGGCTTTCTCACAAAATCTCGATGTGACCTGGCCATTTTATATAGTTTTCCTGATTCTATAAACTCCAACTCCGAATTATAGCAGTCTGAAGTTGGTCGCAGCTCGAGTCATTCAGGGTGTATTCCGATATAAACGCTCGGTCATCTTCTCTCATTCTAATGCTTTCTTTACTGCTAGCGCCAGACACGCTTCCTCTTCCGCGACACACACCACAATCAAGTAATAAGGTCAATCCAACCCTCACACACATCAATCAGCATGATGCTCATCATGCAAAATCAAACATCCTTTGATTTTGGTCAATCAGACTTCATCGAATGTGTGTGATGCACTCCGATGCATTTTCACAAATATATGCATTTAAGTGATTGACGTCCATCGATTGATCGTGTAAGGGCCGCTTTACATCTTTTTTCACTCTTACTTTCTCAACTCACGCTCAAAAACAGAGTGAATTACTTTATTCAACTGTGTACACCGTATCTGTAAAAAAAAAAACTCACATTGACGATTGCGGAATCGGAGAAAGACTGTGTACACATTTTTTCGCGTACACAGCAAAACTCACGCTTGCGGAATAGGGCCCAAAGCGCAGCCTTACAAGATCTTCCGAGTTGGTCTACATGTTGCATCATATATAGAGGTATGGTATGTATTTGCAAAGCAGTCTTGACAAGAAGCACGAACATGCTTTTTAACACGAAGGAAGTCAAACTGGCAGGTCTAAAGCATCTTTGCCGATTTTCAGTAGTACTAGCAAATGTAAACGAATGAATATTTTTCAAAACTTTTTCTTTTTATTTATTGGGTCACTCAATGGCTACAAATTGTAGAGCAACTTATACGAAATGGCCCTCATTTGCCTTGCAACACCGGCCACTCATCGATTGCTGTACCCAAGTAATGGAAAACTGCTCGGACAAGAGCGCGCTTTAAAGACTTAACACTTGAATGCCGAGTAGTGTAAGCCATAGTCTCCAGAACAAACCACAGTCCTGTAGTCTAATAGATCGATATCTGGGCTTCCAGATGGCCAATCATCCGTGGAAATAAAGTTCGAAACGTGGCTTTTGAGTCATGTACGTGTCGCTTTTGCGTTATGAGCTGGAGTCTTTTTGAAAAGCCCACGGTTTATTTGTGAATAGTGTTTTGTGGAGTAGCTCCACAATGGTCATTTTAATAGACTCTCACCCAGATTTTGACGCCTTTCTTGCAGAAATGGAGCTCGGCGACCCCATCGTAGGCGATTCTGCACCAAACCATCACAGACGATGGCTGGTGGCTACGTTGAACTCTCGGAATGAGTTCAGACGCATGCCGTGATGACAGAGCATACACTCTGTAATTTTGTTTGTTTAACGATTATTCAACGGTGGAAATTTGCTCGTCAGTAAAAAAGTATTCATCTGTGACCGTTCTTCACGTACTGGTGAAGTAAGGTTTTCGATTTCGATTTACGTTTCTGTTTCAATGCCTCTCTGAGAAAGTAGACGGTGTCCAATTCATGTTTTAAGATGCGCGACATACCATAGTGTCCTTGCTGATATCTATCTCCCGAGATATGGTTTTCTGCTTGAGCAGCGGATTTCGATGAATTCGATTCCCTACGGCTTTGATGGCTTGCGGCGTTCGCACAGTATACGGACGGCCGGACTTTGTATGGCCAACTATTCCACCAGTATCCTCAAATAACTTCACGGTGTGTGCTTATTGGTTCTTGAGAATGAATGTGTTCATTTCGTTTACCAAAAAATTTGCTAATACTACGTAAAATCAACTCTCACTGTTCACGAAGGATTTGGAATCCAGGTCAGTCTCAAACTACCAATGATCATTCTCTTCAGAGTTGCCAGGCGGCTGGAAGTTCTCAAAGGGCGCAGAAGGTTGTTTGAAGATCTTATTTATCACCACAGTCGATGATAGATACCAGCTCGTACGTCAATTGTGTTACTTGGATCAGTTGTAGTTCCGGTAGTAGGTGCAGATTTGTATTCCACCGTGGAACAAGGTATTCTTACGGAATTGTCAAGCTCCTCCTTTAAGCATACCAAGCCTGTTTGCTCAGATTCCTCATCTTCAAGGGACTGACGTAGAAACCTTTAATCGATTAACCCAATCAAAGAGAACGGAGTTGAGTTGAACGGAGCATTTCCGAAAGTACGAGTATAACGACTCAAGGAGTTTAAAGTGAACACCTGTCGTGGAGACTTAATTTCACATGATGCCCATACATGCATGGGAGCAAGGATACGCCTTGCCATCGCTTATCTACATTAATAGTATAATACCAAAGCAGAACTTGTGTTGGAGGCACAAGTTCCACCCTTGGTATAGGTCGAAGCCGATCTAAAACCTCTTGCTGATCTTAGGGTCACAGCACCCAGCACTTATTGCAACTCTACATTGGATCAAATCAACAGGAAAAGCCTTCCCGCGATTTGGGTTTAAACCACAGCCACCACGACGCTCTCACAAGGGGATCTACCTCAAGAACTGAGGCCCGGACCGAGATCCTAGGGGCTCCAGACTCCCATGGTACCATGATTTAAGCTTGGTAATGACTACCGGTCGTCCTGCCATCAAACAGGAACTATAACCGGCCGTTTGTAACTGCCCAAATCGTAGCAACCTTCGGTGGCGTCATCTGAAAAGCGTTACGATCGTCAGTAATTTAACAGACTTGCCTGAAAGTATGGAACTGATGGAAATATCTTTTGGGATTGCAAGATGAGCCGTCATTAGAAAAATTTAACTTTCGTTAGGAACAAAAACCGGGAACCAAAAAGACTAGGCACTAACGAACAAGGCCGTACTTATTAAAACTGCTGTCATCCACAGGGAATAATATGGATACATCATTTGCATTGTAGATTGCCTCTCGAGGTGTACATAGACTATCCCCGCAAAAATTGCAGTTGGTTCATAGGATAGCCAGAAACTAAATCAGGTTATCTCATCACGTTGAAGAAGTATTGCGAAATGAAAAATATACAACTTCCACGAATAGTGTACCATTTGCCAAACTTGGCGCCGATGATATCTTTAAATGATGCTAACACACTTCAAAGAGAGTGCTGACTAATTGTAAGAATCGAAAGCCAGTAGCAAAATTTGACGTCGGAGATCTAAAAAAGTATCCATGAAGACTGAATGTTATGAGAATGTTATTATGCCAGAAAAGAGGGAAATATAGGAGGGCCATGTACAACGGATAATAGCGCAGACTTCAACAACAATTCAGGCGAAAGGATTCCTACGACGATGAAATCAGTGGAGTCGCCTGATCAGCACTCACCACTCCCGATGATTAAGAACTAAAAATACAAAAAAAAATTCTACTTCAGCTTACTAAAGGCCTCCACGAACGGCTACTGACAAGTCTAATGCTGTTAAATGTCCGTCTGAAATATCAATAAACCTTAGGTAGCAGAAAAAAAAAACCCACATACCACTGTCCATTTAGCATAATTAATTACACCACACCTACATAACAAGGTATTAACATGTGTCTTTGACATGCAACAAAGTTCGTTGCGACAAAATGGAGCTAAACATGCAAACGTGACACAAAATGCATTGCATGCCTTGGTCATCAACAGCGCGGTTGATGTCCTTTTTATGTTCCTCCTCATGTCTTAAGTGACACTCCCGAAAAAGGGAAAATTATTAATACGAAAGTCATCGCTGATAAGTTACACGAAAAAACGTCATTTCAGGACTGTAAAGCAAATATGTACCATCAGCTCTAACCATAGTAATTTGCTTAAGGACTTTATCCACTGTTCATTCAATGTAACAATCATTAGCCGGCAATGTAATAGTGAACAATAAAATTTGTCGGAAACAAATTTTCAGCCATCAATCACACCCGTGAGACACAATTTCGATTGTCAGAATACTGAAACGAATGAGGTCTCGGTTTAGTAAGAGAACTAGTGACTGTCTTTGAACGTGCCGCAAAAATATTATAGAGGAAACCACTTGCTAAATGAGAACTTACCAGTCATTTCCGGTTTTGGTTACATTCTGCCGTTTACGTCCGACTTGGTGTGGCTTTGGTTCCGCTACCATGTTGACATCTGAAAAGGAAGAAAGTTGGAGGTCAGTACATAACAAACTTGTGATTGATGTGTCGTGACTTATGAAAGCAGTACAAAGGAAAGATAGAAAATGCTGAGGTCTGCTCAACAAAAGACTTTCAAGGTTAAACCTATTACAGAACTTATTCTTACTTAACACAACTTCCTCGAACTTACTAGATCGTTATAGTATCGTCACTCTGATGAGCTAACATATTTAAATTAAAAGCAGAAGGGAGCGGCGTCATCTACCAGAACCTTATTTTGCTTGGTGTGTTCACCAACTCACGCCCTCATATTAGAACAAGGTTCCACCGTTCTTTGGAAAATCTCTCCAAATACAATCATAGACAAAGATTCAGCCTTATGACTATCAAGAAATGCCTTCGGATGTTTACTCATTTGGTAGTATCATGAATCTAATACTGAGTGCCAAAGTTCCTTATGACCGAAATCGAAGAGGATAACTTTTATTACAGGTTGAGCACCGTCATCAACAAAGCGATCTGATGAAAGACCTGAAAGAGGATCAGGGATATCTTTGACAAGTTAGGCCTCAGGCAACAGATTAAAGACTTATGAAAATTTGTCGGTTTCTGCAATTCTATCAAGGTTCTTACAAGTGTTAATGTCACCAGTTTAAAATGTATTTTATGAACATCCTTAAGGACATGGTGATGAAATGGGACACATATTTTTCGGGGATCACGACCAGCTTAGAAGACCTTTAGCACACGAACAATTGAAAGAATATTTCTTGAAAGGAGTGCGTAACACCATCGACCATGAAAGAAAAGCGGATGGACTTTTTTTTTCCGCTGATTTTCTCGTAAGTCGAATTTTTGTAATGCAGAGCCAATATTTTCTGAGGACTGATCAAGATATTCTTGAAGATCGAGCCTTAGCAGCTCCAAAAATTGGGAAGAATGGTCTGGAAAGGCATAGCAGTAAACAAATGTAGGCATAGAGTAATTTTAAGATCATAATTGTAGACAACAATCCCTGAGAACTAACATAAGCTGCCAAATCAAAATAAATTGTCCGAGGTGAGACTGTTCGCACCTCATTTCCTGCAAATATGGGATCACTACTACGCTACAAAACAAATAACCAAAGTCGTTAAGATTGCTTAGAAAAGAAGTCCTATAGAGATTGTGGAGTGGTTAATTTTGTCGACTACTGCGCGAGTCATAGCCAACACGAAAGCGAGAAACAATCATTTTGATTACTCTTTCCATGTCCAAAAGTGAAATCTTTTACTATGAAAAAGTCTCGTACTCTTCCGACACCTTTCGGATTCGATGAAAAGTAGGTGCCTCTAGCTTTGTATATGGCAACACTTGTTAATAGGGTTAACCTTGGCCCACGCCAGTTTGTTACATAATTTTATTTATGAAGCGCAAAACAGAAAATCTTGTATCATACATCTTTATTTCCTTCGCTTATTTTCCAACAAATAAAGCAGGCACAACTCCTTCAACCAAGGCAAGACCTTGTGAATCATCATTCACTGTTCGTTGACTTCGATAAGGCACTTCAGAATACAGATGGGGAGATCAAGCTATCACAGAAATTAAAAAAAAAAAACGTGAAACAGGAATGAATCCACTTACAGATTCCTTTTTATTGATAATGAAATCCCGACAAGCTTTCACCCTGGTGACTATTGATTATTTTAGCATTCGATAGTGCAACCCCACCAAATCACTGCTGAAGGCGAAAATCATCACTCTCTGGATGAACTTATCCAAACAAAGTGACATTTTTATTTTAGAAAAAGTAGAGTATTTCATAAGCCGATTAAATAAAGTATAGTATAGCGTCTTTATTCATAAGGCTACACTTGACATGTTCTCTAAAATATGAGGAAGCAATGCTACATGTTTGAAGACCAAGTTCTTCCCCATGCGGATCTCTAAGAGTAAACTCGTCCGAATCCTAAGGGATCACTATATCAAGACAGAGACGCCAGTGAATTTGTCACAGGATTCTTATACTTCCCGTCCTGTAGCATTATGCAGAGCATGGACTTCATTAACAATTTAAATTACACAAATATATTCAGAGAATCAACTATTTCAATCACAAAACACGAAAAAGAAGCGGAAAGGAGACCCAAGTCATCCTACGTTCTACCGCCCTATTTGTCTACTTGACGCAGTCGGAAAAATTCCTGAGCTTCTTCTATCGGAACACCAATACGGTTTTCGTATGTCCCGATCAACAGCGGACGCAATATATGAGGCGATAATAACTAGAGCTGGAAACGTAATACAGGGTAGGCGCTGAAAAGGAAGTACCAAGAAATATTGCGCCATCATAACCCTGGAAGAACGTGTTTTACTCGGCGGACTGGGAACGGACTATGAGCAGTTTTCATCGAATAGAAATACCGAACTACGAGAGATAAAATGACAACAATTTCCTCTATGACTATGACGATAGAGTTAAAGAGTACAAAGTTTCTGGCGGTGTGCCACAAGGTTCGGTCTTAGGTCCCGCACTCTGTATGAAATCTTACGCCTACAAATTCAGATTTGCAGATGACATTGCCGTGGTGGTTGTAGCAAAAAAGCTGGAAAAAGTCTAGCTTAATGGCAATGAAACAATCGCAACTGTATGTCGCTGGTTGACTAACAATGTCTGGCAACTCGCCGATCATAAAACGGAACCTGTGCTTATCAAGAATAAGAAAATTCGCGAAATGATAACGATTAGAGTTGGAGGACATGAAATTGTTTGTTAAGAGTTTCTTAAGTACCTCGGAGTTGTAATTGGCAATCGTTTAATTTTCAATCATCACTTAGAGCAGATATGTGAAAAATCATCGAAAACTATAAGTGCACTTACCACACTCGGAGGCCCAAAACAGAGCAAAACTTCTGAGCATTGTCAGTCGAACTGCTTCGCATGATTAATGCTTCCTGTCGACATATTTGCTCAAGAAATGGAAGGTTCAAAAGCGAGAGAGTCCAAAATGGCTGGGTAAGCGAATAAAAAAGAAAATACGAAAGAACTCGTAGTATTGCAACATGGCAACAACAAAGGAACATATCCTCAAAACGAAGATGGGCATATCGTCTTACACAAAGGATCGATGTATGGATTAATCAGAATCATGACGAAGCAAACATCTACGAGTATTTGACTCAGTTTTTGGAGTTTGTTTAAACGCAAACATGAAAACATCGCAATTGGTCCATATTGTGAATATGGTCCATAGAAAAATGCGGAAGACTTGTTACATTGTCTATGATATGAAACCGAGAGGACGCCTTTACGAGAAAAATTTGGAGAGTGGCTTACTCACGAAAATATCGTAGCATAAATGCTTCGAAACGAGGAAAACTGCACCTTTATTAGTAATACAACGGCGCATATACTCAACGACGTTAGAGGATTAGAGTGTCAACGTGAAGGGAACAGGTGAAATAATCGAATCGTAAAGAGTAAGCTTAGTTCTTTAAGCCGACCCTCGCCTTAGGCGGTACCACGTGGAGTAATAATCGTTCTGTCCAGGTGGAGCCAGCGAAAAACCGGCGGTTTCACCTTCCAATGTAAAACCAAAAAAACAAAACTGTCGAATTGCCAGAATGACTACCAAAAACGAGAATCGGATGAGGTCGCACTACGATCTCTCTTATGCTCCAATCAAAATCAATTTTCGTCAAGGAGCATTTAAGGATGGCTTTCCTTGATATTGAAGGAGCTTTCAACAGCACTGACACCTCTTCGATCATCAACTCTCTTTCGGAACTGTACATAAATGACTCTGTTTGTGGCTTCATCAAATTGCAACCTGGGGTAGTTTCAATACCAGAAAGAAACCGCACAAAGGGAACACTACAGCAACACAACACTCTTTCTTTTACTTTAGAAACTAGTACTCAATAGCTTCCTTACCAACTTAAAGACTACGAGATGTGGTCGCAGATATCGTCTCGCTTTATGTGTCGAGCAAATACCAACAAGCACTTGCTAATCTCCCTTGAACACGTAGCCGTGGCCTTAGCGTTAATCCGGCCATAACGGAGGTAGTCCTGAAACAATCAAAATGCACTTCATCATCTCATAATATTTAAACGATACTCTAGTGAGTTTCTCGAGGAGTCCTAAGCCTGCTTCTGAACACCAAACTAAGGCGCAGAGAGTTTTATAGAGCAAACCGAACAAAAAATTCAAATTACTACCACAGTCGTTAGACCTGGATGGTCATTTGGCGGACTGTACTGGAAACACGGACTAAGATCTACCATTTAGAAAAGAAAAGGCTGCTACGAGTCTCTAAACTTTGCTTCATTTTCTACCTATTAACTTGTTGGGGCATACAGATTGCAACTTCTTCTGCCTTCGAACTGAGAGAGACTTAGCAATAGAAAAATCTGAATGTAAAACATCCCAGTCTACTCTCGCTACACTTTAATCATCTAAATTCTGAAATGAACGAATGCAGACAGAGTGAGGTCATTCTCAATAAGTAAATTGCCATCTTCACTAACTCAACTACTAAACTAGACGTGGCATTGCTGCAAGCACACATCAATTCTTAAGTTCACTCACATACTATACTGTCTTCCAAGCCGAAGTCTCATCAAGCCGCTGGTTGTTTCAGCCTGAATTCAGTACCACCGCCTGGTATATAGTCAAGTAGTGATCAGATACCTAACTCAACGTTTCTCAACTTGACGGCTAAATAGCACAAGATTACACTGCATTGGATGCCAGAACACTCGAATTACCAGAGTACTGCGTGGCTGACGAACTACCCGGACTCGTTTCTGTAGGAGAAAATAGTAGGCAACACCAAAAAAAAAGGACACAATCTCAAGCACCTTCTTAGGCCAACCATCAAGAGAGCTAATCAAACTCAGAACAGAAGATATCTCCAAATTCACAAACATAATCAAGGGGCACTGTACCATTAGAAGACACACGAGGCAATCGAATCTTCACAACTACTCGTATTTCTGCAGGAGCCACAGAGACGAAAAAGAAAAGGAATATGTGGCAGCTTCGCAGCTGCCCTACTTTGACAGAGAAATTCCTTTTCCTGTGCCACTTAAGAGATCTTAATTATCTCTGCTCTATACAGATCAACGATCTTGACGAAAATATCAAGAAATCTTTTTGGTTCCAGGGGTAACTTGCAGCAGTGGTGTCACAATGGGCTTACAACTGTTCTAAGTGCAACTAAACGGGAACCGCTACAACTTAGCCATCAGTTAGATAAGGATGATACTTATCGCCTCCTGGTTGTTTCTTGCCACAAAGTTGGTGGGTTACCCCTATGCCATAAGTCACAGTATGGAAATAACTTAAAATTGACTTACCCTTGAAAAGGTGAGAGTCAATCGATTCACATATCAAAATCGCAATGTGCGCTTAATCTGGAGAAGGCTTGAGTATTATATTATATGCCCCAACCCGACTGCAAAGTGCTCGATGAAGCAGCTTCAGTCCACTTTGATGTCTGGACGTTAGTGATATGAAGAAAAAAACTGAACCGATCGTCCCTATTGTTGACAAAATAACATTTTAGGCGAAAAGTTAAGAAAGTGTTGTCTTCTTTCCAAGTAGTTGGGAACACGAACATCAAGGCACTTTCAACTCTGTTAGATATGCTTGCATTTGATGTATCCTCCTCCACCAGATGCTGCTACCAATTTAATCAGAAGGCAAAATCAAAATGACACACAATTTCTCACAGTTTTAAATTGCTTTTCGAAAATACCAAACACATTCCGTTCAATCGTCTAGGTAGTCTCACAAATATTTCATCGGACGACAAATCATTATTCTCGCCATCGTCACAATCAACTTAAACGCTCTGCACATGCTAATTGACTGTCATCGACAGCGTAACAAATCATAAAATATATTTCCACTCCTCAGAAACAAAACGCAAGCACTATTTTCACTCGTATAGCAAGGACGTGTGACGTGACTAGCAGCACTCAACTAAGTTCTCAGTCATCCGACCAGATACCCAGTCAACCAGCCATTCAGTCAGTCAGTCGCTTGGCCAACTGGCAAACGAGCAAATTAAATGATGAGCATCCAAATCCGTCCAATTCGCAACGCACCAGCATAGGCACAGTCAGAGGCACAGCTTTGCCCATCTAATTTTGAGCAAAAATTAATTTCATTTCATTCTGAAAGGAAAGTGCACCGTAGATACTCGTACATAGTACAACAGTACTACTCGTACAACGCCCCACAAACCTCCTCCCATCAAAATGCACCAACAAACGATTTATCTGTCGGCAGACGACCGCATACAAATGAAAGTGCAAACGTCGCATATGAACTTGGAGTGTGCGAGTACCCGTACGAATGTGTGACATCAGCCGTTCTCCTCAACGACCCCCCAGTCCATCAACTACTTGGCGAGATTTATTCAAATTTCAAACTGGAAAACATTTTCCGTTTTTCGGAAAACATCTTAATGCACTTAGAGACTCTAATTGAATTTCCTTTTCAAATTTTACCGAGATACGAATATCCCTGCAAACATAGGAATGTTACAACGTTACGACCGACATATGAAAGTATGCATTCGCATGGCATCCCCTTGGCAGTATTTTGTGCATTGTGCATTGTGAAATTAAATGCCGAAGGATATGCGTCGTTTGTCGGTTACAAAGGGGCTAAGGGAATCCCAAATATCTGTATTTAATTGAAAATAAATATCGAGAGTCACGAAAGTTGATAAATTTGCCCCATCTCCAACTAACATTCACCAGGAACCACCGATAAGTGCGACCAGCTTTAAAAAATATGCACCAATGAAAAAGTGTCACGGGTGGAGGCAAAGAGCCCTTCAATCTATCGGGCTTAATACAAGCTAAATCTAAGAACTAAAACACAGTGTTCATATAGGAACCACGGGTCTAGAAAAAAACGCATCTACGGTTTTGAATGCCTAAAGCATTTGGCACCACTATACATATGATGAGCAGGCATACTTACTTACTTAGATAACGCCAGAGGCCGGGCCTCAGTTAGCATACCTCTCCAGGTAGTGATTTTTTAGCAGCTGCCTTCCGTTACGCACATCAAGTTGGTTGTGGCTCTCTTCCACGTGTGGGTGCCTAATCAGATGAGGTCTTCCTCTACTTCGTTGTGTCCATGGGTTGGAGTCGAAAATTATCCGAAAAACTTTTCTCTTGAAGCCCCCAGAGAGAACTTTCTTCCAAGATTCTGCGCCAAGAAAAACAGGACTGGGATGATCAGTGTCTTGTATAAAGTCTTTTTGGTCACTCGAAAAAGGGCTTCTAAGCCCAACATACTCGTAGCAGCGATTATCATGAGCGATTCGTCGCATGATTTCCATACAGGTTTTCGTTTGCGGAGCCGAAGTGGATAAAGTCTTTTACAATCCCAAAGTTGTAGGTATCTACTCGTATTTTCCTAGACGTCGATGTTGTGGGTCCCTCTTTGTTGAAAGCATTTACCTTTTGTTTCCTTAGTCGCTTCTTATCCAATAACACGCCGCTGGGTTCTTTACATTATGTCGATTTCCTTTTGAAAGATGGCGCCTCTGGAATTGACTCCCGAGATTTGAACAATTCTTTCAAGAATAATGTTGAAAAAATCGCATGACAACGCAACGCATTGCTAAGGTTCTTTCGGACATTGGAAATCTTGGTTTTACCATTACCGACATTAACGGAGTAGCTTGCACTCTCCATTGTCATTCTGTATAGTCGAATAAGGTTGGCAGGGATGCCAAAACTAAACATGGCTCTGTATAATTCGCCTCTGAGACGGTGTCATATACTAGGTGGGGTGAAAAGTTACCTCTTTGGGAATGAAAAAATGTTTTTTTATTTTATTCAATATAGTCTCCTTTTAGTTTGATACACTTATTCCAACGATTTTCCAACTTCTTGATCCCATCCGAAAAGTAATTTTCCGGAAGGTCTGCAAAATGCTCCTCCGTGGCGCCGATGATTTCCTCGCGTGACCTGAATTTTTTATTGATGAGCCATCGTTTGAGGTTTGGGAAGAGATAATAGTCCGAGGGAGCCAAATCGGGCGAATACGGTGAAAGCGACCGCAATTGGAGCCCTAAGTCATTGATTTTAGCCGTGGTTGCGATGCTCTTGTGCGCCGGCGCATTGTCTTGCAAAAACAATTTTTTTTTTTTTCATGTGAGGCCGTTTTGCAGCGATTTCGGCCTTCAGTCGTTCCAATAATGCACAGTAATACTCGCTGTTGATGGTTTTTCCTTTTTCGAGCTAGTCCACGAAGAGTATGCCATGAAAATCCCAGAAAACCGACGCCAGAACTTTTTCGACCCATCGAGCCTCCCTCGGCCGCTTCGGAGCACTCGTGCCGGCTTCAGTCCATTGCCGGGCACTCATTCTGTTCTCTGGTCTGTAATAGTGGATCCAAGTTTCATCAACAGTTACTAATCGACGCCAAAAGTCTAATCTTTGTGATATCTGCTAGCTTGCGCACCTTCACTTTCCGGTCAGCCCACACCATTTCATGTACTTTTTTGACATTGTCCTCTGTAACCGCATCGGAGGGCCTGCCGCTGCGGACTTGATCTCGAAACCAATATTTGACGGCGTAATCTGACGGAGCTTTAGCCTCATAATATTTATCCAACTTTTCTTTTGTTTCCTTCGCCGTTTTGCCTCTCAACAAATAATGTTTTATGAGAGAACGAAAATCGTTTTTGTCCTTAATCAACATGATGCCAAACACGTCAACAACAATCAGCTGTCAAAACAAAACTAAAGACAGTATCGCACTGAAATTTGGGGTGTCTGCCGAAATATGAACGGGCTTCAAGGCACCATAACCCTTTTTGCAGTAGTAGCGCATTCTGGCGGTCAAGGAGGTTACTTTTCACTCCACCGTATGTCTTTGAAATCGACGATAAGGTGGCATGTATCGATTCGAAACTCCTAGGTTTTTTCAAGATCTGCCGTAAGTTGAAAATCTGATCTATGTATTGTGGACTTTCCTGGCTTAAAACCACACTGATAGGGACGGGTCAGACTACTGACGACGAGTCACATTATACGTCAGATACAATTTTCTATGAGGAGACTTGTTCCCATGTTGTTGGTGCAGTTTAGGAGATCTCCCTTCTTTAGGATCGGAGGCTGATCCTAAATGCTGATCGAAATGTTGATCAAAATGCTGAGGTTTCATTCGTCTAGCATTCTTTCGTCGATCGTCGACCCAGACTTTAGAGATGAGATAATGTATAAGGTCCGTATGAAACCATCATCTGCTGTTTTAAACAAATCGGCAGTTGAGCCATCGGGTTCAGCAGCTTTGTTAGATTTGAGACTATCCTGACTTCTTCTTGGTCGGATGAACGGAAATATTGTCTGCTTTCGTTCACCATCGTCCTCATCATTTAACAGTCTGGAGGAATAATTTTC
The DNA here is from genome assembly GCA_963966105.1 of Volucella zonaria. NCBI lineage: Eukaryota > Metazoa > Arthropoda > Insecta > Diptera > Syrphidae > Volucella > Volucella zonaria. The sequence goes on along the minus strand of OZ014534.1, from coordinate 69,670,707 downwards.
CCACATTCTCAGCGTCGACTATGGTTCTGCTATGAAGTTTCCAGCTTTGGCATGTACTTTATGGACTACATTCTACCGACAAGATCTCTCTCGATCAAGCATTTCTCGTACTTACTTTTCTTCTTTAGAGACCTTTCGTAGACTTCGCGATCCCCTCTTGATCTTCTCTGCAAGGACGATCTGTACATCCGCTGTTTTTCTAAGTTTGTATCTCTGCATTCGTCATCGAACCATGGGCTTCTTGAGGCGGGTTGAAACCCAGTACATCAGAGGCGGCCTCACTGATTTCTTTTTGGTGTTGAAGCCACCAGTCCTCTCTATTCGATGCTGGCGGCATCGGATTGTTTTTTCTTCTTTTGTTATTCATTCGTTCACACAATAAAAGTATCCCAAGTACACATATTTATACCGTAATTTAAAATTAGAAGAAGATGTATACAAGGTGTCCCAAAAATCAACCTACAGCAGCAAACGGATGATAGGTCCAATGGTGTCGGTTAGCACAAAATTATAAAAAAAAAATTTAAGACATGTACTTTTAAAATTATTGGCATTCAAAAAAAAAAATCGAGAAATCTGACACCCTGTGACGATCTTTCAAGTACTGTGACCGCAAATTTTTACTTTTCTTCGATTTTTTTTTGTCACATAACCCTGAGTTGAAAACCTCATTTGGAAAAGTAAATTCATAGAAAAGGGTATGAGCAACTGCCCCTTCCTTGTTAAAACATCCGTTTTTACATCGACTGGAGGTCTGCAAGTTGAGCCCTGCATCAACACTAATTAAATAAGAATTAAATATATTGACTATTTCTATGTTGTTCGAAATATCGCGATTACTATGTCTCAAATGTACGTGATGGTACGCCCTTCGAAACTTTCCCCTAAAAAAGTTCATTGACGATTCCCTATTCTAGTTTAGCTTTACTATTCTCTTTGCAAATAGGAATTTCTCTGGAAATGGATGCTTTTTGCATTTTTTTTGTTTACTATTGTATTTTATATTTTGTTTACTAAGTAGCTTGATATCCACGGCTTGAGTTTGTTAAGTTTTTTGCATTTCCTAAGTGGAGTCGCCATGCTTTTGAAGAGTTTTAGAAAATACTTCGAAAGCAACATTAGGATCATTAGTCGACCATACTTCTGACCAGCTTTCTTGTATTGTATTAGGCGGAAATTTGGATAGCGACGACTCTAATTTATCGGAGGCGACCACTAAGTCGACGGTCTCCTCTTCTGACACTCTGTCGGAAATGGAAATCGATGACGAACTAAAAAGAGATCCTTTACGATCACATGTTCAGAATCGGAGGACTCGAACAGCACCGTGGTGATACGGTTTCTCCAGATTAATCGCCATCGCTCCGGGCGCACTTATTCTGCGTCTTACCAAAAACGAACGGAGAATATCTATCAGCCAACGACAGCAATCCAACAAAGACATTACAGGCTGGAAAGAACTGTCGGAAACATCAATGTCAGATCATAGGTTCATCAAATTCAGAATCGGATGCGAGATCTCGACCTTGTTGAAGATGAAGAAACCACGTAAAACCAACTGAACATATTTTAAGGAAGAGCTCAGCAAATTCGTGAATGCTCCACTTCACCTTTAAATAAATCAGGAGGTAGAAGAAGTTGTTCACACCGCAAGTGGTGGCCTCGCCAAATATTTTGAACTGGCGTGTCTAGCCAGGAAAAACTACTGTAGATCTCCTGTTCCATCGCAGAATACAGATTTGCAACGACTACGTAAAGAAACTCGAAAACTTCTTAACAAGTTAGAGGAAGACTGATGTTTAGAATAATAAATTTATGTTTGAAGTATTTATGGCAATACTCTCACGGGAATTGTGCACATAGTTGTAAGACAATTTTTTTTTTGAATAAAGCAGCTGCACTCTTTGCCTCGTATGGTTCGTATTTTATTTGTAACAACTGGAATCCTTACCGATCACCTACAAAGGCTTTTGCGTAAAAATCGTCGTCTTCAAAATATGGTATGATAATCCGCCCGACTAGAAGAGACACTAAGAAGATCTAATGGCACCTATACTGAGTCCAAAACGGCTCACAAACAGCTACTATCACTGATGCCCCAAGAAAGTTGATCTACACAACCCGCCGAACCTGGTATCTGTCACCGTTGTGGTCTGCCCTAGCTTCAATCTGTTCTAAGGCGTAGGCTCTATACATGATCCACAATTATTATGTGTGATTTTGCAGTTAGGGGTCAAGTTTTGCTGGCGAGCGTTATCTGAACTACTTGGCCACTTTCCCTAGAATGGCCGGAGGCGGAGTTCTAAATGCACTGATGAAACTTCCCGTCCTTGTTATGCATATCAAAGCCGTTTTGAGTACAACATGCTCCGAACATGTCTTTTGACTCTTGCCTTATGGACACGATGTCTGATGCAATGGCTGTAGATCTCCTGTTACTGCGAAAATACGAAGTTGACTTACCCTGCGCCCAGAATCTAAGACAGAAAAGAAACGTTCTCGGGCTTTTCCGGCTATAGAACTTATCTACGATAGTGCCTTTTGATAGGACAACAACCTAAGACTTCAGTCCACGTTAGGAAAACTTGCGTCTGTCTTCCAAGAGGAGATATACGATATCCTGATGGCAGTAAACCATCTTGCGAAGAACCGGTGTTGGAGGTTCATTGTTTACGCCTGTAAAGCTGCGCTTTAGACCTCACTGAATCCTCCCACCACTTCCAAGCTAACATAGTTAGAGAATGCAAAGCTTCTATAATCGTTCAGTTTTCATTCAATTCATTGAGTCGCACTTGTGTTCCGAGTCAAAATGGAGTCACAGGAAATGAAATCGTCCGCTAACTTGCTAGACAAGGTTCAGAAGAGAGTTTCTGAGAACCCAAACCCTGCGTTAGGACTGCCTTCGTCTTCAGTTGAGGCTTTTATTGATAGCTGAGTTTCGTGTGAACATAATCGCAGATGCCATGTGTCTTCAAGATAACGATAGACCAAATAATCGAGGAGATCTTAAAAATCCTTAAAGGAAGGATGTGTTGCGATTGGAATTGAAGATGACGCGGCTCTAGATAACCGTCCGCAATGTAAGGGAGGCTCATCATAACAAATGTGGTGAGTCGTTAGATATTGTAGAAGAGAAGATTTCGTCGTAAATATAGCTCCCTGTCCTATCATGTACCTACTAATGTCGCAAAGAGTTTAAAGTGTTTGTACAGGTTAACCACAGAAATGATAAAATCGTGAAGGAGGCAGGTAGCACTAGCTTGGGAACTGAAAACAATTTTTGAGGCGCCAAATAAATAGCCTATTGCGATCTTCTTAAATAAGTTTGGTGTCCTGTGGTGAAGGAATAGCTTTCAAAAATTTGGTTTTGCCAGGGTAGTGGGGTAGGAAGGAGAGTTCAAATATCGTTTATGAATAGGATAAAAATAAGGGGACCGTATAGTATGAGTTTGAAGCCGAGAGGGCAAGGGTCCCGAATTCAGCGAAGTTTGCAGTAGTTGATCTTCCTATCAAGAAAAAAGCTTAATTGTTTCATTTGTTTCGTAGGGAGAGTAGTGTTCAAGGCCTGCTGAGATAGGAATTGGTATTCCGAAAATATGTTTAACGAAAGTTGTAAGAAGAGGAAATTGCAAAAGGAGTTATGGAAAAACTAAAGAAAACGAGGAGGATACGATTTGCCATAGCGGTAGGGGAGATAGATTTGTATCAATTGGCCGATCTAGACAGTCGAATTGTCAATGAATGAATCGATAAATTAAAGGAGATTGATCATCTGACGCGTCCCCTTAAGCTAAGGTAGATTAGAATCACCAAAGGTAAGAATATCATCAAGGGACTCAGATAAGCCGATTGTATCAATAGCAAGTAGCTAAAACTCGATATATTGGATCAAAAGATCCAATAACAACACATAACGAACAAGGACCTTCAGGGAGTGTTCTTTTGAGATGAAGTCAATTTAGAAGAAGACGAAATAGCAATGAGTGAAGAGTCAAGACTGGTATTGATGCTAGTAAAACTCGTTGACAGTGGCAGTCACGGACAGAGACAGCGAAGGGGGGGGGCAGAGTCATCATATTGAAAAGCATAGTGTGTGGGACCAGATTGGTTTCAATTACATCCCTTTGAATGATGTATTTACTGTTGGTAAAAGATAGGAGGAAAATTGTTGGGTAAGAAGTTTGGGGTAAGCATAGTTGGGGTACAGGAAACTCAAGGAAGCAGTGGTTGGTTGATTCCCCCCCCGAGGTTGTGATGAAATTAGAAATCGTAGCGGATTTTTTGTGAGAAGTTAATTTCTAGGTTCATTTTGAATGAACCTGCCATCATTACATTTCGCTTGGACCCAAAATATGACATTAATTCCGTTGATGCTACAAAAACTACCCACATCGACAAAAAGGTTGGAAGAGCGAGGAATCTTTGGGAACACAATCGAAAAAAATTTGTTTCTCGTTATTAGGGGAAGTCATGTTATCATAGGAAGTACGTTCTTTTCTTAGCTCTAGTGTCAAGTAGACTAATGATGTCATGAATGATGGGACGTTACATTCAAGCATTCTGGATGCCTAAATCTACTGGAATTGTAACGGATAAAGTTCCACCAAAGACCACCATACTAACGAGATATTGCGAGACATTTCTGTATCGATAAGCTACAATCGCGAAATATTCGGAGACTTTCTGATAACAAAGTGGCTATACCCACATTCAATGAACTTGAACTAGGTGATTGAAATCAGCAGTTTCGTGGTTTGACTTTTGGAAAGAGTGTTCACAAGGTCGTCAACGCAGTTTGCGGCAATACATGGATACAAATACTTCGCTCTACACAATACAATACACAACCACTAAGATTGTTGATATTGCTTGGAAGTGAGTAATCATGTTCACAAGTTTTCGGTACGAATAGAACCACCGTTTTTGGCATATCGAATTCTTTTTAACCAGATTATAATCGTTTGAGTGAATTTAAGATTTTAAAATACGATATTTTACCCTGGTCACACTATTGCTCTTTCTGTCAGAGGGTTGAAGTTTTGACAGCTCCACCATCGCTATTCATCTGCCAACTGTTGAATGATGATTAAGTTGGCATAAACACCGCATTAACTCATTTGTTTAACGGCGTCAAACCCACCAAAAATTAGGTAGAGGAGGAACGGTTCTGACTTGTGAGTTATAATGCCATCCACCCATTCGTTGTTCACTGGAATCCCTTGAAGGGTTGAAGTTTCGCTTCAAGTCCTCACAACATCCTAGACAACAAAGAGTTGGTTTCATCTTAATTATGGAAAAGTTTATCAACATTTTTTCTCATTTTATTTTCTCTCTTTTTTTATTCAGCTCGGCTAAATGACTTATTTTCTTGTTGTACTGGCATTTGTGGGATCGGAAAGACTTTACTACTTGGCAACTTGGAACGACGATGGACGAATAAATAAGAAGAGCTGGAAATGGGCTGTGGTCCTACTATTTTATGCTGGCATACACCAAAGTAGGTAGTTGTCCAAGGACCGGGGAAGCTTTTAAGCGAAAACAAAAAGTGGATAATGGCTTGATGAATAACACTCAGCCGAACAGTGATGTTTTTGATGGCGTATTGAGAGTGGGGTGTCATTGGTGGAATACTTTTCTCGCTATTGTTTGGATGTGTATCAGTTCCAGCGCAAGGCTTTCCCAGCGGAGTTGAATCTTATTGTTTTGTGGTAAACTTTATCAGAGAAGTTTTATTTAAAGCGGATTCCACAAGAGAACACTTTAATATTTAATCTTACGTCTAAGTTTAGTATTTTAAGCCGCAAGATTTTAAACACTGCTAGGCTTGGAACTTTTGGCTTAATTGCATTGGAAGCAGCATGATACGCCTATGCTTGGTTGAATAGATTTGCCTCAAAACTGGCTTTTAACCGGATGCCAACAAATGCTTACAAGCTATTCTGGAAAGGTGGTAGGTTACAAGATGCGAAACGACATAGTCCAAGATTTAATTAAAATTCTGTAAAACCTCGTCTAGCTCAATGGTCTAATGTCCAAGAAGTTGGTTCCTGGCTCCTGAATATCAAAAAGGTTTATGCTCAACGGACCAAATATTCTGTGCATCAGATTGACAGTTGATCTCCGAAAATTCGTAATATTTCAAAGCAACCAATAGCCTCGCAAAAGGGCAGATCCACTGTTAAGGACTCAGCAAAATGAAGAAAGGGCAACGACCTTCGGATTTGTATCCTAATGACCTTAAATAAGCCATGCACAGGGCAAAAGGAGGCAGAAAACCTGTGTGACAAATACCACGGTGACTTATACAAAAAAGAAAAGCAACGTCTATTTGGGTGGAGATTTGTTAGAAGCTCCAGACTTGCTTACATACACAGGCAAGAAATAATGCTTTTGGTACGTTGGCAAGCGCATTTTATCAATCCATGCTTAATTGGCAAAAATGAGATTTATATGAGCTCTCGCCTACGAGATCTTCGGTAAATCCTACAAGCAAGGTCGAAGTAAGACCTTGAAATCGTTTAACGTCACAAGGATATGTAGACTAATTGACTTTGCTGAGGGACGGAATGTCACTATACTTTCCTCATCTCGAAATTACAAAAACAGGGCAATCATGCGATCATAAAACAGAAAACCACATTTTAAATATGACCAACATTCCCTACGGCCAATGTAGACACGGACCAGTAGCTAGTTGCATCCGAGATACGTTTACGGATATCTCAGATGCTACAGCAACGGAGAAATACTGGAAGGCGATTTAACATTGAACGGCTGCAATAGCGACAAACCGCTCAATACAACATGCGTTAAGGGCTGAAGATAGTAGCTCGTTTACGATGCGGTACTGCTTAGAAGATCGAGTGGGGCTAGTGTCCTCTACATACCCAAATATATGACAAAGGCATAGGTTTCTTCGAAGAAATAGAAATAACTGTGAGAAGCAAGTGGTTGAGAAAATGGAGACGTCCTACTCCGGAAACAATGTTGGGAAGTTTTACCAAAAGGTAAAAGGAACTAAAAAACTAGCAAAGCTGAAACAGAAACTTGTAGAAATGATCAACCATAAAGAGTCATAGCCTTTGTTACGAGTAAGGTTAATGTGTAAAGATTTGCAAATATTCTTGTAAATTTCCTGGAGTATTATCTGAACTAAATCCAGCTTATTTGACGGGCAAATAATCTTCTGACTAAACAGTCCATTTTGCAATAAGCGGATACTTGGAAAAATGCATCAAACGCGCCTCCTGACTACCACTTTAAGTTGTACGATCACGTCCGTCAAAAATAATCGTTTAAAATTACCAGAAACTACCGACGATAGGCCTCGGAAAGATCTATTGCGTCAACAATCATGTTATGTCGGCAACATTCGAATGACGTCATACACTAACTAAGCCAACCAAAACAAGTAAGTAAACCTGTGCAAAGAAATAAATAAGAAATCCAGGACTTTAGTGATGAGCTCAAAAAATCACAAGACCCATATGCACTACGTTTTATTTGGCTCACAGGCCATAATGGGATCACTGAAAATGAAGTCAATGATGCACTTACTAGACAAGGCTTACAAAGAGGAGAGTTCTTCAGCACGCAATCCTGCGATTGGAATAGCTGCGTCCTTAGTTACGACTTTGATTGACAGTTGGATTCCATATCGAGATAACTTAATACGGAATAACCCTCCAGGTTGTCGGATGGCCAATCGAATGATCCTCAACATCTCTAAGGGGTCAGTGATTTTTCTCCTGTTCCTCAAGCGGAACGATTGTAGACAGCTTTCTGGCGTGGTGACGGGGCACTACGATTTTGCTAAACACCTAAGTGTGCTGAGTATAAATGAAACGACATCTTGCGATGCTTGATGTGAAAGTAATAACGATACCGAAGAGCACTACCTCTGTAAGTATCCGGCCTGTGTTCGCATAGAATTGCAGGTACTCGGCGCATTTGTGATGGATGCTACAACTGTTGAAACTTTATCACTGAAGACTCAACCTCAACCAACACGCGTCTACAGCCAGTTCGATTTCTAGCAAGCTGCCTCCAGTTTCGAACGCTTAGTTGGCTGAGGTCCTCTTCTACTTACGTGCGACGCCAGATTCAAAGGCTTTTCGGACCATTAGTGTCCATTTTCTCTACATGAGCTAGGTCTGGCTAGGTCAATGTCGCTGTACTGCCCGCACAGTTCGTCGTTGTGTCTCCTCCTCCACTCACCGTCTATGCACACTGAACCAAAAATCACTTGACAAATTTTCCTCGCAAAGCAGCCAAGAGCATCTTCATTCATTTTTGATAAAGTCCATGCCTCTGCGCCATAGAACTGCACTGATGTTATTAAGGTCTTATATACATAGGGTCGCTTTTGTTGTTCAGGAGAAGGCTTCGGTAGTTAATTGTCTTCTTAACCCAAAGAACCAGCGAAAGGCAAGAGTTATTTTTCATTTGATCTCAGCGCAGGTGTCATTTTCTGAATTGATAAAATTGAGCCTAGGTGGATGCAGTCCAACTACACCTCCTGGTTGACAGACGTATACTTAGCCTTGCCCTCATTGACCGTTAAGCCCATCTTCGTGGCTTCCTCTCTAATATTAGCGACAGCGCCACTGACATCACGCTGCTTTTTTCCGATTATGTCAATATCATCGGCATATGCGGGTAATTGCACGGACTTTTAAAAGATTGTGTCTCTTGTGTTGACGCGTGAGTTTTGGACTATTATTTCAAGAATGACGTTCAAGAAAATCGCGTGACAGCGCATCGCCTTGCCTAAAGAACTTTTTGAGATCAATGGTCTCGGTGAGTTCTTTACCGACCTCGATGGAGCAGCCAGTATTCTCCATCGTCATCCTGCACAAACGGATGAGTTCGACAAATCTAGACTTTGCTCTGTACGGCTCGTCTCTGTAGATGCTGTTAAACGCGTCCTTAAAATCGATGAATAAGTAGCGTGTATCGATTTTGAGCTCATGGGTTTTTTCCGGATCTGCCATAGTGTAAATATTTGGTCGATAGTGGACTTTCTGGCTTGAAGACACACTCATCGGTCAGGTTATTGACGCATGACTACACGCGTTCACATAATATCTTGTAGGCGATGTTAAGAAAACTGTTGCCTCTGTAATTAGCGCAGTTCAGAGGGTCTCCTTTCTTGAGAGTAGGACAATTGCTGCACCGGGTATACTTTCTCCGATCATATCTTAAAAATGATTTGGTGTATGCTCCTTACTAAGCCAACGCCTGCTGCTTTGCATAGCTCAGAAGTCAGGCCGTCCGCTCTAGCAGCTTTGACGGGCTTAAGCTTAGATACGAATATCATCACTTTATCCAGGTAGGTCGGATGGAACTGTCTATGTACATCGTCCAGGTTAAAAGGTTCATTCTGCCTGATAGCAGTATTTGGTTCGTCATCGCCGTTATACAGTCTACAGAAATGCTCATTCCAAATCCTTAGCATCGACTGCGACTCATATCTTCCGATCGATGTTAGTCCCTCGGAACATTCGGACATTCACAATACTGGAGGAGTGCGTCGGTAGCAATATGGTCAACCAGACTGACAGTTTTCCAAGACCCCATATGAATATCGAGATGTGGTAACCGTATGGTAGCTATGACAATGTTCTGCACGCTGCAAAGTATCTGTATCCGCTGTATCCGTTATCCGTAGTTTCGTGCAGGAAATACCTACTTTCCGACAGTACTACCAAAGATGCCCTCTCTTCCTAGTTTTGCATTAAAGTCGCTGCGGATAATTTTAATGTCATGGCTATGGCAATGTTTGCAAATCTTGTCCAAGAGCTCGTAGAAGCTATCTTTGGTGTCGTCATCTTTCACCTCTGTGGGGACATACTCGTATAAGGCTAATATTGGCAAATTTACCCTTAATACGGATTCTTTCGAGGCACTGGATCAGATACCGGAAACTCAAGACTTCTTGCCAAAGTCTGCCACTAACAACAAATCCGCATTCAAATAAGCGCTACTGTTGTTGTCGACAACAATCGACGTAGTAGATGTCGTTGTTTTTCATCCTCTTTTTGTGCGGCCCATCCCATCGATTTTTTTTCTCTTAAATAGCGAACGCTCAAGAGGTTAAGGTACCCTTAAAGTGTTTGCACATAGCGCGGGCTAAGAAAAATTTGAAAGGAAGGAAAGATAGGTACCGATGTAGGTTGGTTTTAAATGTTTGGAGGTTACTATGACTAGAAAATAGAGAGCTCGGCAGGGCATTCTACAAGCGAGTTGTTCGGCTTAGGAACGAATCACGATATTTCAATGTACATCCGAAAGTGGGCCTGAGAGTGCACTGATGAGCATTCATAGTGAGACGGGTGTTACGGTTAAAAGTTTGAAAAGATGGAAGGCTACTGGCGCACTGGTAGTGTAAATAGCGATAAAACAAAGTGAGACACGACATACTTCGTCGGTGTTCGAGAGCCTCCATTGACTGACTAATCTTAGCATCACCTATGAGTTTTATCGCACGGTTTTGAATTATATCTAGCAGGTGCAGAGATGTTATAGGCGCACCTGACCAGATATGTGCCTTATACCATATATTGAAGCCAGATCAGAGGGGGAAGAGTACACGTATTTCTGACATCGTTTGAGGAAACATAGACATTTCGCAGCATTTTTTGCGACATCGAATATGTGGTCATTCCAACGTAAGTTGTCATTGATACATATACCGAGAACGAAAATTTTATCGGTTTCGACGATGCAAGTGTCATTCATGGATAATGGCTAGGTTTCTAAATATTGCTGTAACGAAGCATTAAATGCCTCTCTGTTGATAGTTCCCCAATGGGTTTTCCTGTTTTTATTGGAATTTAATGAGCTCAGCCTCCGCTGGCGTTCTCATTCTGCAGCCGAAGAGGGGCGTGAGTCAGGGTACGAAGCAGAGAGTACTATCGTTAACAAAGGACTATATTGGATTAGAAGTAGCAGACAAGAGATCGTTGATGAAAATTAAAAGAAGTGTCGGAGACTGGACAGTGCCCTGGGGCCCACCAGCATCTATTTTGTGAATATCAGACTTGAAGCCATCCTAGATAACTTGAATTGTACGTTGCGAAAGGCAGTTGCTAATCCATTGAAGCAGAGAGTCGTCGTTCCCAAAAGCACGCATTCTCGACAAAAGCTCTGTCGAATGCCTTAAAAATATCAAGTGCAACTATCTTGGTTTCGGACAAATGATGTTTTCCATCTACTCGGAAAGAGTGCTAAAGAGTAGAACCGATGGAAAAGCTTACGCAGTGGTTTAGTCAGCGTGGAAGAATACCTCTTCAGAAGAAGAGGAGATATACCATCTGGACAAGCTGATTTATGTATGTTGAGTACTCTTGCTACTACACGAGTGCGAAACTGAATTCGTCACATTGGTGATTTGACGCACTCAAGTGTAGGTGGAAACGAAGCACAATCTGGAAGTGCTGAGCTAGTCACAATGTGTGCAGCAAGCAGATTGGCCTTGTCTAAGGAGCTGACAGCTGGAATGTCATTGTAAATAAGCGTTGGCATGTAGGATGTGGCAGAATTTCTGATGTTTTTGACACACGACCAAAGCTTTTACTAACTTTCGCTGATCAGCACTCGGGCTTATAAGTTGGGCAAGTCGAGTACGGATTTATATCGACCAATACCCGACGGTAACCACTTGGAGGTGAAACAAGCGTAATTATTGTATAGAAACAGTTACACCACTAGATATCGCCTGATTGATACCTCTCAGTCCCTGTCCTATTTCTACAGCATCCAATCCCTGAAGAACTTGCTAATCTTTTTTTGAAAGACTGAGAAACTGTGTTACAAGGCACACAATGAACTAGTTCTTTATCAGAGAGCTCTGTTCCGATAGAAAAAAATATACTCCCTGCAGGTTTATTCTATATAAATGGACTTACTCTTCGCTTGCCAAAGAAAAGGGCATGGTACGACTTGCGATGAAAGAAGGTTATCAAAGAACATTTTTTTACAAGATTGTAAACGAGCCATAGATTACGAAAGTATGCTGATTCATTGGATTTCTTCCCTTCTTCTGAAGAGGGGTTGTCCACGCCGACAAAATGTTTGTGCAAGCCTTCCTATTAATCCCTCTTCCCCTATAGATCCGATAGGAGAAGATAAATCGTCATATTCCGAGGCACGTAAACGACAGATTTACTGCTGATTTGGTAGCATGTCTTATCGAAAAGTGGAACCATAGTCTACATAAGCCTGATGAAACGAAGATAGCTGCGTTTGATATTTGAAAGCTTTTTAGCAGAGTTTGCCTTGGGCTTTTTTGCCAAAAATGCTTATATTTAGGATGGATGAATCTCTTCTCCAATAGAGTTGTTTCATGGTCTCAAATTTGATAGCCATAAGTCGACTAAGTTCCTTTTCCGATGACAGAACCCCCGATTCGTTTCTGGCAGCGTGTATAACACATCTGTTCAGGTGCTTCCAAAACCGAGGCAGGATTCTCAATTGTCCATTAAAACACATAGGTGACGCATGTGACACCCTGCATTCTGTTCCTCCAAACTTTCAATAGTAACACCTGTCTTGCTATGAAATCTCATTAGATTACTCTCAAGTCTACTCATGACTTCAGAAGTACATGGCTGCCGTGTAGCATTTCTTTATGGAATGCCTTGCCGAACTCTTAATTTTCTAGTCATTTTAATCTGCAGGCATTCAAAACCACCATACATCGGTATCTTCGTTGAAAATGGATACTGGTGGTATTCAATGACGTAAGGCTTTCAAGGTTTGGCTCTTAACCAAACTATGTATGCACTCGTAATATATGTAACGCCTGCCCCGAAACGAACTATGTGTTACAAAAATTCCAAACCGCCCGAAACTCTCAACAGCTAACTTTACCATATCGATCTCATTACCTCACCATGGCCTTACGGCCATTCTAACCAGAACCCAAAAGCTACAGTTGACTTTTAGCTCTGGAATATGCCCTTGACATTATGCCCCCAACCAACAACGCCATCCTGCCAACTGACACCTTCTCAATTCCTGCATTTCTTTTCCTTAGTAGTTTGGTAAGCCACCCTTGAGACATTTACCCCAAAGACAAAACAGAGAGATACAAGGACAAGACAAGAAGGAGAATAAAAGAAAAGCCAGCACCCAAAGGAGACAAAAGCCAAGTGGCAATAATTTATCGTCTCGAAATTAGTCGATATAAATACAGACAACTTCGACAGGCAATAAATTCACAAAGTGCAATGCACTAAAACGGAATGAATTCCTCAACTCTGGTAGAACTGCTTCGCCACAGCGGACAGCAGGAAAAAAGCAAAAATCCAGACCAAGACAGATATCTACGTCCATATCCCCACTCATGGCTATATAGACGCGATATAGAAAAACCACTTCGAATAGCCGCATTACTATTAATTCCAATGCAACCCTTGTTAAGCCGGTTTTTACGTTTCAACGTTCTTAACCCCGCGCCAAACTCCACCCCATCCGGCCGCTGACGAGCGATGGTAGTTCCCGGCCAATACTCCGGAAGTAAAACACTGAAAATTATCGTCCATTTTCGAATATGTACAATGTACATACACCAACTGAGTACTCGGGAAATTTCCCCTTCAAAATTCCCCCTAGTATTCCTATGCAAGTCGTCCATGAATGTGTGTCTGTCTAAGGATAACTCTTCGCCGGCACGAAACATTTAAACGGCAACGACTTTCCAAAAGAAATTCATAAGTGTGAGTGTCTTCCTTCCCACTTAAGTATAAATATGTAAAAAAAAAAAAAACCACAACAACAATTCTTTATGATCATTTAACTCACCTAACGTTTGACTTAGGACCGTCCGTCCATCCTCACCGTGGCAGGCATTCCGCGCATCAAAAGGATTCGTAAATTGTACGAACGCATAGCCCTTGTGCATCGAAATTCCTGAAATTGCATGAGAGCGGCTCATAATCAAATCGGGTCACCAACCAAAATCGTTGGAATATATTTTAATCGCATTAAATGAAAACCAGGACGAAACAGAAAAAAATTCGAAAAAATTCGAAAAAATTCTGGACAAGGATTTGGGATTATGTGTCGTATAGGGAGGGAAGGATGCTTACCTGCCAATCGGCCATAGATCTGAAACATACGTTCCACATCCGTTTTGGAACATTGAAAAGTATTCAAGTTGCCAACAAATACACGTGAATTAACTGCCTGCGGATCCTGTGAATTGGTTTGGTTCGATAGCTTTGACATCTTCATGTTGGCAGGATGCGAAATTTTGAAATGTAATCACAGATCCGAAGGAAATGAAAGAGAAGGAGAATGCACACAGAATGCTTCAATCTGTTCCTTATTGAAATTCCACTAACGCAATCGATTTGCGGCCGATGATATCCTTATGTGGTCACTGGTTACTGGTTACTGGTTACTGGTTTCTGGATCCTGGTTCCTGATTTCTGGCTAAGGATTAAATGCTTTCCACTTGACGAGGACAACGACAAGTCGTTGACGACAATCACGATGATAGCTTCGTTGTTGGATGTTACGTCGATATTATTACGACAATGACGATGATGACGGCGAGAAGTAGATCCTAACGTCGGACACAGGACACTGCGGATTATCCTGGAAAAATAATAAAAGCGGAAGATGAAAAGTGAGTAAGGACAATGCAATAACAAGAGAATAAAAAAAGTCAACGTATTTAGTAAACCCACAACTGAGTTATCTTTTATTTTTCACTCTCCCTCATCTGTTCATTTTGTCGATGTAGTCGGTTCTATCGAAAAGACTGCGACAGAGAGTTGCCAGTTCCGAAAGAATTGATTGCAATAATGTGACTGGATATTAAATCCAACGCAACTATTCCTGACACATTCTAAGAAAGAGCAAAGAATTTCTAGAGTGAAATACAGAAAGTGTATAGGGACAACATATGTGAAGAACAACATATTGGAACATTAAACATTTTAAAATTGACCAGGGATAATTGGGGGCAGGGAAATGCACGAAAGGATAAGCATATAAACTTAGGGATAAGCAGTAATTTGTGCGAAATATCTTGTTGTCAAAGCAGCAAAATTGGCGTTGTCATGCACCACAATAGATCTGATCAGCTATTTAATGACTCTTTAAGGAGAATGATCATTCAAACTGAAATCAGGACAGCGATTTTCAAGCATAAGTCTAACAAAGCTGCTGGACCCGACTGCCTAGCTACATGAAAATATCTCTAAAATCTAGGTCGACCAAAGTATTCCCGACAAATGCAACCTCAGCATTGTTTGTCCGATCATGAAGACGGAAGATTCACTGAACTGCGTCAATTACAAGGGGAGTCTCTTTAACATCGTATATAAAATCCTGTCTTCAGTATTATGCGAACTTATTATTATTATGTCTGATCGGCATCTATGAGAATGTACTAGTTTATACGAGTATGTGACGGGAGATCTTGGAAAAAAGACTTCCACGTCGATATACATCACCACTTCATCGATTTCAAAGTCCCAAACGAACTATACAGAGCCTACCAAGCCAATTCTACTATGCAGAATGACAATGGACAACGCAACTCCCTCGAGGTTGGTAATGACAAAATAGAGACCTCCAATATCAGAAAAGGTCTTATACAAGGCGATGTCGTTTTTGACTTATAGTATGTGATTTTTTTTAAAACCGTCCATGAAAGGATTGCGCTCCAGAGGCACCATTTTTCCAAAAGGCCGTTCAATTATTCGCTTACGCAGACTACATTGACATAATGAGAAGAACACAGCGAGCTGTCATTGGAGCCCTTGCGACTATTGAGGCAAAACTAGTAGAAATTGGTCTAGCGAACAATGTGTATGCTGTCAACATGAATTACACATAACATCGACGCCTAGGACACAACGTCACGAAAGGCAACGATAAATTTTAAGTTGTACGGGACTTTAATTACCAAGGCGCCGGTATCAATACCGACAACGACATTAGCGTGGAAATCATGAGAAAATCACTTGTACTAATCGGTGCTTTCTTGAGCTTAGAAGGAACTACATACAGCCCTCCCTCGACCAATCAAACCGACTTTGTTCAAGACCATGATCATCCCAGTCCTGCTTTACAGCCCAGCACCGTGGGTACTGACGAAAGGGTATAAAAATCGGTTCGGCCCTTGGAAAGAAAAGTTCTTCGGTTGGGAAATGTTGAAGCCGTATCAATAGCCAACCGTATGGGTTGTTGAGCAAAGCTCAGATAAGCCGACTTAAATGCTTCGATCGATTTGAATGCATGGATATGGATACCAGCGGCCCGGCCCGAAGTTTTCTATTTCAATACAATTAGGGATGACCTCATCTTAGGTGGCGCACACAATTGGAAAGGAACCTCAGCCAACAGTGTGCCCAACTGAATGCAGCTGGCAAGGCATGTTAACTGAGGCCTAGTCCACTCCGGACTATATCTCCATCTAAGTAAGTAAGTCAGTTAACGAGAATAATCTCAAGATCTAATGGCTTGTTCCAGAGTCCATTGCACATGAGACTGTAGCTCTTGTTGCAAGAGCTACATTAGCCATACACTCGTTTTGAAATTCGATATTTGGATACTGTACACGAGTATTGTATTGTAAGTGTACATATTCATCGAAAACCATGCGGCTTTCAACGAGACCAACAAAGTTCTTGCGAATGCCATCATTCCATATTCATTGACAGGCACCGATACAAATTCAAGCCCAGCTCTTCGATTTTAAGCAAAATCTTAAGCCAAAGGAGAATACCAGGGAGATTCCAGGATTGGATTCGTCTTAATATGTGCATATTACGACGCTAGACGCAAAGAAATAAAAATGATGTCCCCTTAACTTCATACTGTCGTCTAATTTGGTTTTCTAGAATATTGGGTTCCAGACAAATTTTTTCGCGAAAGGACAAGAGCAAGTTAGGGTTAAATAGTTCTATTGGGGATAACCATGTCATGTAATAATATTAAATTTATATTTCGAATGGGGTTTGACGACGATATTCTCAAAAACGGCACAGACTGAAAGGACTCAAAAAATCACCCGATACTTTCAGAAAATCAAAAGTAGAGACTTAGTTTCATCCTAGAAAATCACTTCACAGGTAGTGAAAGTCAGTAAATATATCCTCTTCCCATTACAAGAATTACAAATGAACTTGAAGACTTGTATCTATTTTCGGTTATGGTGGTGGATGACATGAATTAATCTTTAAGTCAGTGATTGAGCTGCATGGGAAAAACTATTTTCTAAATGCATCCTCAATCTAGGATTCAACATGGATACCAACGCCAAAAACGTTGTGAGACTACGCACTAGAGTCCAGTGAACAGAATTGAATGTGCACTCGATAAGAGTACGCATTGTAGATTTTTATCCCTTTATCGCCTGTATCTTTTTATCGCCTTTAACAACACAAATTTTGATGGTATGCGTCGAATAAAAAATCACAATTTTCTGGATTAAAGTAATAGTGCTGAACAGATCCTTGCTTGTGGATGCTGACTTCGGTCAATATACCCACTGACGGTTGCGCACAGATCGGCGTCTTATTTCCGCATCTGTAATCTTGGTTCTCTTTCTCCCTGACGAATGAAGAACAGTTGAAAATGACAATATATCTGCACAACAATACCCAATCTGTACTAAAGGCTTTGTTGAAATCTTTGAAAATGCAAGTCCTTCCCGTATTCATGGATTTTTCTCAGTGCGCAGTGAAAATTGCTGAACAAGCCGCAGTAGAGGACTTCCCAGTGTGTGGGTTTGAATAAGAGGCATCATTGGTCAGGGGTTCCGCTGGCATCTGGGGTTTTCAAGCGTAACCTTGGGTGGTATAATTTGTCAGGATGAAGGTCATCCAAATGACCTCTTAACACACTCATGTTTCCGTGGAGGCCACGTCATTCATATGTATGACAGCTTCATGCCACTATAGGACCACGCCATTCGAAAATGAATGACACTTAGATGATAAATTGCGTGCCAAGCCAATTTGAAAGAAAAAGGAAACATGAAAAACATCCGTTGGGTTTTTATAACAGTTTTACTAAAAAAAATGTATTTGTATTACAGATTGGTAGTTTTTTTTTTTGGAGAGAGACGAAGGCTAACACTTGAGGAAGTAGAGGATATTGTAGCGGAGACAGATAGCGTGCACGATTTCGACTCAGCTGATTTCTTTGACGACCCCGTATGGTTTCCAAGAGATTCATCAGTTGACGACGAAGATGTAAGGACAGAGGCAGACAATATAATCAATGTACTCAATAACCTACAAGTTGAAGAAGATAACGAAGATCTAAAGGACCTTCTACAAGACGATAACGACGAAAACATTGAGAATATTGATGAAGAACAGTGGACTGATTATGTCAGACGACACAAATCTTTTCCATTTACCGGCAAATTTGGCTTGCAACTAACGCTTCCAACAAGTATAAGCGGTTTAGAAGTCTTTTACCAGCTGATAGACGATGAGGTAATACAACACATTGTCACAGAAACGAATAGATTTGGAGAACAAAAAGTTTTAGCAAAGACAGCCAGACAGAAATATGCAAGAATAAACAAATGGACGAAAACAGATGCTGATGAAATAAAAAAATTCTTAGGGTTAATGATGTGGATGGGTCTTGTAAGACTTGGCAATCTTACAGAGTATTGGTCAACCCATGGAATATATAAAATGGAAATACCGCGATCTGTTATGCCGCAAAATCGCTTCCAAATTTTACTGGCAATGCTCCATTTTGCAAACAACGAGACAAGTGATAGAGAAAGCCGCCTAAATAAAATTCAACCTCTTATAGACATTTTGGAGAAAGAGTTCAAGGAATTGTTTTACCCCGCTGAAGACATAGTCATCGATGAGACACTCGTTCCCTGGAGAGGCCATCTGGTTTTCAGGCAACACATTCCAAATAAATGTCATCGGTACGGGATTAAGCTTGTTAAATTATATTCCGTCAATGACTACAATTGGGCTATTAAAGTCTATTCTGGAAAATCAGCGTCAGGTGAAAGAGAAGTTGGAATAGCAAAAAATGTCTGCGTCGAATTGGTTGAAAGCCTAATTAATGAAGGAACGTGCTTATTTGTTGATAATTTTTATACAAGCTATGAATTAAAACAATACTTGTTGGAAAACAGAACCCTTGTTGTTGGTACTTTGCGAGCAAATAAAAAAATATCCCCAAAGAAGTCCTTCTTGCAAAACTTAAACAAAATTGAAAGATACCAGCGACGTGAGTATGTTGTCGACTAGGTGTATTTGTGCTTACACCTACGAGTAAAAACCAGAAGGTCCAACAATTGTCGTCAGCAGCCACTACCAGCCTTGCACCAGCCAAACTCAGGAAACGTTCAAAAAGGACGTAAATCTCTTTTTTTTCTTTCATACAATGCAGGTAAAGCTGGCATTGATCTGTCTGATCAGATGGCCCCATACGCGACGACTCTCCGGAAAGGTGTAAAGTGGTATAGGAAGCTAGGTGTAGAACTTCTTTTAGGAAATCCAGTTGTTAACGCATGGGATGTGTACAAGCATTAAACAAAAAAAAAGATTCAAATACGGGCATTCAGAGAGCGCTTAGTAGCTAATATCTTGGGTATACCGGGCCATCAGCAGCGAAACAGGCCCAGGACATTAAGAAACGCACACTTTTTACTTTTGAACTGTCATTCTATGATGCGCGCATTTTTACACGAAGCCTTTTGCTCATTATTTGATTCTTCATCTTATTTGACAGCTCTCTTTCATTTCATCTTTGGTGCTCAATGTTGAATGCTGAATGCAAAATAAATTATTGGGTCTCTAACTTAATTCGTGCGGATTGCTAAGAGATGGTGTAACTTGTATTATTCCATTGGAACATGCGTTGGAAAGCTACTGTCATTGTACGTCATTTCAGTATATGTCATTCATTTGAAGCGTAAACAACAATAATTTTTTTTCACTCAAATATGTCGAACTTTGTGCCTGAAAAAGTGTTTTTGCGGGGAGTTCTTCTTCATTACTTTAATATGAAGAAAACTGCTGCCGAAAGTCATCGTATTTTGGTGGAAGTTTATGGTGAACATGCGCTAGCTAAGCGAATGTGCCAAAAGTGGTTTGCACGATTTAAAAGTGGTGATTTTGGCTTGGAAGAATCCAAAGAACGTCCTGGGCAGCCAAAAAAGTTTGAAGATGAAGAACTGGAAGCATTACTCTATGAAGATTGTTGCCAAACACAAGAAGAGCTCGCAGAATCTTTGGGTGTCACTCAAGCAGCCATTTCAAAACGTTTAAAAGCAGCTGGATATATTCAAAAGCAAGGAAATTGGGTTCCACATGAACTCAAGCCGAGAGACGTCGAAAGGCAGTTTTGCATGTCCCAAATGCTGCTGGAACGCCACAAAAGGAAGTCATTTTTGCATCGGATTGTTACTGGTGATGAAAAATGGATCCATTACGACAACCTCAAGCGCAAAAAATCATATGTGAAACCCGGTCAACCAGCCAAATCAACGGCAAAGCCGAATATCCATGGCGCGAAGGTAATGCTCTGTATTTGGTGGGATCAGATCGGTGTGCTGTATTATGAGCTGCTAAAACCGGGTGAAACCATCAATGGACAACGCTACCGAACACAATTAATCCGTTTGAAGGGAGCAGTGGCCGAAAAACGCCCGGAATATGCGACCAGACACGAGGCAATAATTTTCCATCATGACAACGCTCGGCCCCACGTTGCTATTCCAGTTAAGAACTATTTGCAAAACAGTGGATGGGAAGTCTTACCCCACCCGCCTTATAGCCCAGACCTTGCCCCTTCTGACTACCATTTGTTCCGGTCGATGCAGAACGCCCTCACTGAAATACGGTTCACATCAGAGCAGAATATCAAAAATCGGCTTGATTCATTCTTGGCTGACAAGCCGGCGCAGTTCTTTTGGGATGGGATCCACAAATTGCCAGAAAGATGGGAAAAAGTCATAGCTTTAGATGGGTAATACTTTGAATAATACTATTGTACATGGTTTTCTGAAATAAACGTTCAAATTTTGAAAAAAAAACCGCACGAATTAAGTTATATACAGTTATATATATATATAGTTATGGCCCATTTAAATTCATCCGCGTACTGAAATGTTGTGCAAATGCAAAAAAGAAAGGAGAAGGAGAAACAGAAATGTCAAAAACATGCAAAGGAAATCTTGCCCGCATGTATCGGGAAAAGTTTTTTTTTGTTTCATTTTCCTTCTCATCCCTCTCTTTTGCACTTATTTGAATCTCACTAAACATGCGCCGTGTAAAAGCCGTCTATGCAAAAATAAAGCAAGAACATGGTCCGGAAGAAGACAGAAACCATTCAAAAATGGTATATACGTTCTGCAATCATTGTCCTGGGCAGCCACAAATGTGCCTTCCGTGCTTCAGCACAGAGCACAAATAATTTTTTTTTTTTGTGAATTACATTTATTTTCTAATTTTTTCTTTACTATAAACACCTGGATTGTGATTTAAGTTAAAAGTTGTTTGTACTGAAATTAAATTTATCGTAAAAATAGTCAATTTTGTCATCATCAATTTTATTCTTTAATAACAACCACATTTTTGTAGATTTGCCAGCATCAAGTATACTACCAAAGGCCAAACTTTTAAATTTCTATTTAGTTTGTTCCTAGTGTCTTTCATTTTTGAATGCCATGGCCCTACAGTGGCATGTAGCTGTCATACACATATGAATGACGTGGCCTCCATGCAAACATGACTGTCATTCATATTTGAATGACATGACATGCAATGTAAATATGTTTCATTCTTTAGCAAACCAAATAAAAACACCTAAGAACTATTTTTTCCCCACTGTTTTTCCAAAATTGGCTTAGCAGTCAGGGTGTTAAATGTCAATGGCTTAATTTGATGTCGCTCAGCAAAAAATGTTAACTACCCTTACACTTGGAAACTCAATTTGCATGCAGTGATGGAGACAATGCGATCACCTCCTTTGTTAGTGGCCGGCTTACGCTCTCTTTAAACTGCAACTAAAGTGTCCTTCAAAAGTCGCGCCTGGATGTTTTTTTTTTTTAAATAAGACATGTAAATACTTAGATTTTGCTGATGTTTTTATTCCTATAAAAACATGGCTCTTAACGGTGAAAAATAACACCGTTTAAATGTCCGCCACGAGCACGTCTACAGGCCCTGATACGAACATCAACATTTTCAACGACACGGTCATACATTACCGCATTAAATTCATCAATTTCGTACCGAATGTTGTTTTTTAGCTGTGCTGTGCTGGCTTGCCACAAAAAGAAACCCAAAGGAAGTAATCAAATGGTGTTAAGTCGCATAATCTACATAGGTGTCCAGTTTATATCACCACTACGTGAAGTTAATCGGCCCGAAAACTTAGACCGCCATAACTCCATCCATGATTAGTAGATCCATCCATTCTGTAGAAAATAAAAATCGTCTGTGTCTATTTCTTAAATTTGAGGCCACAAAAAATCCTCAATCATTTGTGTATAGCGCCCTCGATTGGCAGTAGCAGCTCTTTCATTTTCATCTTCGAAGGAAAATGGGCAAATGATTCCACCAGCCCAAAAACCACACCAAACAGTACGTTTTTGTGGATTTAATGATTTTTGTGAAATTTTATTTTTATTTTCAAAGGATACGATGCAAATAAATTTGTAAAGTCCAGGATTTTACTCCGGGGTACTATGCCCTTGTGATGGTGTTAACAACACTCCGTATTTGTATCGAGTATCCATGCGGTCCTCCATCTAGGTTTATTGACAATTTTGTTTATTGACGAATCCATCCAATGTGTCATAAGCTTCATCACTAAATATGATATTCCATGAAAAACCGCCATCATGTTCTAGCAACCAATTGACGCAAGTTCAGCGTTGATTATGATTTGTTGGGTTCAATTCTTGTGTTAATTGGATTTCGTAAGAATGCAAATGCAAATCCTTATTTAAAATACAAATGCCTGAAAACGTCGTGATATCGATGCAGAAGGTTCTTCAGCGACACGTTGTGCTACAGCAGCAATGTTCTCAATTGAGCGTCAACTTTTTGGTTTACCAGACCTTTTCCAATCCTTGACAGAAGCAGTTTCTTCAAATTTGTTTACTAACCT
Source organism: Volucella zonaria (assembly GCA_963966105.1). Classification (NCBI taxonomy): domain Eukaryota; kingdom Metazoa; phylum Arthropoda; class Insecta; order Diptera; family Syrphidae; genus Volucella; species Volucella zonaria. The sequence continues at coordinate 69,647,586 of OZ014534.1, read as the reverse complement.
TTAAATTGTTGACTCATTGGAGCAATATGCCTTTTTTAAGATTGACCATTTTCATAATAAGTTTGATTAACTTTAATGCGTCGTTCTAGCGTGTAAATTCTCGTATCCATGGTTAAAATTGTACATGTGTCCACTTCATATATGTAAAAATTAAGTAGCCTTCAGAAATTATGCACTATCTATGCGCGACTTTTGAAGGATCCTTTATTTGTGGAAAAAAAATCCCTTTACTAATTAGGAAGGTGATCTCAAGCTCCGAATTCATATGTTAAGACAGCTAAGGTTCGCCTTCACACCATTTAATACCAGGTCTTCGGAGCTTGATTCGAAAATTCTACCAGCTGGTGCATTTTAGTTCATGTTCTCCATCCATTAAGGTACTCTATCCTGCCTTATATGACACATGCCTTAAATACTACAAGGATTGTCTGAAAAGTTTCCGAACGAAAAATGATACAAGACCGATTTTCCCAATTTGTATTTTTCTACATAATCTCCTTGTAACTCTACACACTTTTTCCAACGATGCTCCCATCTCTCTAACCGGTCCAAATAGTACTTGGCGTTTTTCCTTGCAAAATAATTGTTCACGAAGGTGATTGCCTCCTCATTTGACTTGGGGCTAGACCTGGTGAATAAGGCGGATGGTCAAGCAGTTCAAACCGTAGTTCATGGATTTTCGCCATGTCAACCGCAGAGGTGTGAGACGGCGCGTTGTCTTGATGAAACAGGATTTCCTTTTTCTGCAAATGTGGCCGTTTTTCCGCAATCTCTGCCTTCAGCTTGGCCATTACTTGCGTAGTATGCTCCTGTAATGGTTTCTCCTTTTTGAAGATAATCGATTAAGACAACTCATTTACTATCCCAAAAAACAGTCGCCATCACTTTCCTAGCCGAAAAAACAGTTTTTGCTTTTTTTTGGATCAAAGCCGGCTCGCCCTTTGCAGTCCACTATTTTGACTGAATTTTTGTTTCGGGCGTATAATAGTGTATCCAAGTTTCATCTACAGTAATTAATCGGCGCCAAAACACGGATTTATTGCGCCTAAGCTGCGCCAACAGAGCGTTGGAAATGTTCGTTCGAACACGTTTTTGAACTAAAGTAAGCAAACGTGGCACCCAACACGCGGACAGCTTTCTCATGCCTAAGTCTTAATTTAATATGTAACAAACACCTTCTTTGGACATTTTCATAATCTCTACTATCTCTCTCACTTTAATTCGGCGGTCGTCTAACACCATTTGGTGAACTTTAGCAATGTTATCGTCAGTTGTTGCAGTTTTTGGACGTCCCGAATGTGCATCATCTCCCAAGATCTTACGACCACGTTTAAATTCAGCTGCCCAAAATACGCAGAGTCCAACTCATTTTTGATTTGCGTAGGCGTATGGCCTTTCAAAAACAAGAATTTAGTAACAGCTCGATACTCAATTTTTTCCATTTTCCCATCGACTCACTCAAACGACTGTCAACTAAAAACTGCGAGTCCAAAATGGATGAAACTTAGGTAGATAACTTTCAAAAGATGAACAACTAGCATTCACTAGCTTTTATTGACGAGTGCCGCTATCTTTACGTTGTGGTCGGAAACTTTTCAGGCAACCCTCGTATTATAAATAATAGCAGGAATTTTTCCCCATCAATGGAAAATGGCTAAAGTAATCCCAATAACGAAAAACTCAATAGCAGTTGAATCTTCACCAATCTTAATTCTGCCATTTCTCTCCAAAGTATGCGAGTGGATAATGTAAAAGCAACTATTGTAGATGGGTATCTTTCTAGCAACAGAACGCTGGCACACGTACGCTGAAGACATAAGATCAAATTTAGAGAAAGAAGAAGTTGCCTTTTGATACTTCTCGACTTTTGTAATTTTGATACAGTCGACCACACCTTACTCTGCCAAAAGCTGCGCCACTTCCTTAGCTTTTCTTCATCAGCTGTTAAATTGGTTTCGTCCTATTTAAGCAATAGAAAACAGGCCGTATCGGTTAATAACAGTTTATCTAATTTCTTCAACTTAACTCGAGGGGTACCTCAAGGATCAATGCTGGGCCCTCTCTTATTTTCATTGTACATAAACGAGATACCACATTTAGTTGTACACATTTATACTGATGATTTCTTAATTTATTAGAGCTGACCATTAGGTCTTATCGAAAATTGCGCACTTTACATCAATCAGGACCTTAGTTATATATATATTGGGTCTACAAGTAAGTTTCCAGCGTTTTTTTTCCAAAATTTGAAGTTTTATTATGAAAACATAGTTACAATGCTTTATTCAAAGTATCGTCCATCGGAAGCTACAACTTTCCCTCATCTTTCTGGCAATTTATGAATTCCGGACCAAAAAAATTTCTCGTCTTTCGAGCCCAAGAACGTATCGAGCCAATTTTTGATTTCCTCTACTGAGCTGAAGCGTATTCCCGTAAGAGCGTTCTGCATCGAACGAAACAAGTGGTAATCAGATGGTGCCAAGTCTGGACTGTAAGGCGGGTGAGGCAGAATCTCCCATCCACTATTTTCCAAATAGTTTTTCACCGAAACCGCAACATGTGGCCGAGCGTTGTCGTGATGAAAAATGACGGAGTCATGCCTGGTCTCATATTCTGGCCGTTTTTCTTTTAATGCCCGCTTCAAACGAATTAGTTGGGTTCGATATAATGGTCCTTTGATGGTTTCACCACTCGGAAGCAGTTCGTAGTATACGACACCCTTTTGATCCCACCATATGCAGAGCATGACCTTATTCACGTGAATATTTCGTTTCGGCGTCGATTGGACGGGCTCGCCGGGCTTTGTATACGATTTTCTGCGTTTGGGATTATCATAATAAATCCATTTCTCATCACCAGTGACAATACGATGCAAAAATGATTTATTTTTATACCGCTGCAGTAACACTTCGGATATGCATAATCGCCGTTCGACGTCTCTTGGCTTCAATTCGTACGGCACGCAGTTTCCAACCTTTTGAATGAATCCCAGCAAGTTCTTCTTGAATCTGACACGGATCCTCACCCAGTAAAGCGTCCAATTCCTCGTCTTCAAAACTTTTCGGCTTTCCGGGGCGATCTTTGTCTTCAACTCCAAAATCACCACTTTTGGACCGTTTGAACCACTCGCGGCACGTCGATTCACCAATATATTCCGCCCCATAAGTTTCCGAAAGCAAACGATAGGCCTCAGCCGCACTTTTCTTCATATTAAAAAATAAAAGCAGCGCTTCCCGCAAATGACGTTTATTTGGCTGGAAACTTGCCATGATTTTGCTCGATAAAATGTACGACAGCGATAGAACTGCTCAAATATAACGCTGCAAAGTTGTTGACAGATACAAAACCTACAAATAAAACACATGGGGTCTGACATTTCTGCCCGGGATCCACTGGTGGCGCCATCTCTGACAAACGCTGGAAACTTACTTGTAGACCCAATATTATAATTAGCTATTGTAAAGTTATTAGATTCATTCTTAATGTTCTAGCGTTCTAAACATTCTGAATAAATTAAAATAAAAATAAAATAAAAGTGCAGGTCATACAATTCGAGACTAAGTCCTCTGCTCAGGGTGAGAAACATCATTTATTCCTTTCAAAACAATCATCGTAAAGTTGCCAAAGATGACTATAACTTTCAGACCTGCCCTTGAGTAGTTCAAATCTACAATCACATAATTCATATATGGAAGCGTTCTGTCCACGAAGTGTTGCATGTCCTTCTTTGAAAACAACGTGTACCACATTTTGACATCGAGTCCTTTTGCATTGAATCGTTTTCAACACCCGAGGCCTTAGAAAAGCCGCTACCCATTTTAACAGACATCGTCATTCTGTAAAGGTAACACAGGAAAACAAAAAACTATGTCTTTTTGCGGCCGTAGTTTTCGTAGTGGATTCAAATTCAATAAGATTATTAAGTGCTCTGAGTATACCACATTTATTCGTTAACGTGTTTTATTCAACGTAAATCGTGGCAAACGCTTGTTGTTGTTTGAGTATTTCTTGCTATAATGTTGCTTATCATTTTTAATTGGTAAAAATAACAGTTCGTTCATTAATTTGCCCTATCTGGTTGAGTTATTCACGGAAGTCTTATATTAATAACCCCAACTATTTCTGTTACGTATGTGGTAAATTTTGTCAACAAAACAACGAAATCATATTTTGGGAAAAAATTGTGACAACAGGACAAATACTGGGTGCCACACAAAGTTTGTAAAACACTTATTGGAGCCGAGGAGGATGGAAACGGCTTCCATTCGGAGTGGGGATAACATAGAACGATCCAAAAAGAAAGCACTTCGGTGACTGCTACTTTTGTGTCGTGAAATTAAGAAGCATGAACCGATACAAAAAGCGCGCATGGTCTTACTCAAACATAACATCGGCTAAGCCACCAACGCTGCAGTTTGAAGATTTGCCTATGATGATACTGAAATGATAGATATACGCGGTAGTCACGCCAGCGAAAAGCATTGTTTTCAGCCTGACCTGTCAATAGCATTGTGCCAGATCATAGAGCGAAATATTCTTCCATATTTTAGTGAGAACAATGATATCGTATGTACATTTCTGGACTTTTAAATTTTATGAGCCATTCAGTACATCGGCCTGAAGATTCGCGACTCTTCATTGGAAAGAAACTAGCGTCGATTCTGATAGGTCATTCAACGAAACTTAAGGAAAAATATGAAAATATCAGACTTTTTAGAGAAAATTTGATTTGTTTAACAGCAATGGTCAGTTTGTGATGATTTAAAACTGAAATTTTTTATTGGGTCAGTAAGGTGCCACTGCTTACTTTACCTGTGGGACAGCCGGGCAAAAAATTAAAATGAAAGATTAGCCGTCGAGAATAGATATGACTGTGGGAAAAGCTAACATCATTCGTGAAACATTAATATCTCAAAAAAATAATCATTCTCCCGCCCCTCCATATTAAATTTGGATTGGTGATTGCTTTAAATATATTTTTAATCGATTCCTGGCCTCAGTACGGAAATACTATATGCAGGCTTCTTTGCTGTCCCACAAATCCTTACAAACAAGAATGATTTTACAAATGACGCAGGTTGAATCAGGAGCATGGACAAGCTTCGTATCCGCCATCAAAAACTCTTTGGGGAACCATAAAGCTGCAAACTATTCTGAAATAATTGCCAAATTGCTTGTCGCTAATTTTGAAAATCTGGCCGTCAACATGAGTATCAAATTATAATATAGCCGTTTGGATAGATTTCAATACAACTTGGATGATTACAGTGAAGAAAAGGGGGATACAAGAAGAAAGATATCAAGGCCAGTTAGGATCGCAATATGATAGCAGACTACAGGTCTTACTAAGGGACTGTCCTGATAAGAAATACAGCAGAAAGTCTCATTTATGTATATGAATTAAAGTCTATTTTAGCCAAATTTATAAGATGTATCATTTCAAACATGTTTCCATTTCAAAACAGTTTTCTATCATATTCCTCATTTTTATTTAATTTTTTACCCATTTTCAATAGATTGTCAGTGTTACAAAAAGTAGAGTGAATTCAGCAAATCCGTTATTATTTTCGTAGTTAGTAAACCAGAATTACCCAAAATTGACTCCGAAACCTCATGTCGCAGAATCATTGTTCCCTTATGTAATTGAATTTACTAAGTTTATTTAAGATTAAGATGCGTTTGAACCAATTTTCGAAGTACTTTTGCCACTCCGAACGAGGAAACTCCAAAACATGAGTTTTAAACACATCAACCGCTCCTTCGAACGTTCAAAACCTTTGACCTCGCAATTTATTTTTGATGTGCAGGAATAAAAAAAAGTCATTCGGTGGCAAATCAAGGCTGCACGGCGGATGACCAATCAATTCGATGTTTTGAGTGCACAAAAAGTCAGTAGCATGAGCCGATCAGTGAGAGCTCGCAGTGTTGTGGTAAAGAATGATCCATGTTCGGAGATTGCTTTTCCTTATTTCTCCAGAGACTTTTGGTGCACCATTCCAAACTGACTATTCTTTTTGCTCTAATGGCACGGTGGCGACATGTCCGGTTCTTCCGAAGAAACAGGCTTCGTGCGCGAATAACTTGTTTAATTTAATTAATTGTTTAATTTCGGGCTCATATGCATAAATCCATGATTGGTCGCCTGTCACGATCTTATGGAGATCTTTTGAAGCACCTCGATCGAATTTGTTCAACATTTCTGTGCACTAATCGACACGAGCCGTTTTTCGAGCGATTGTCAAATTATGCGGTCTCCAGCGCGAAGAAATCTTTTCGACGGCCAAATGTTTATGCAATATTAAATGTATGCCAGTGAAACTAATGGCCAAGCATGCTTCAATTTCACTATAAGTTACATGACGATCTGCAATATCTGTTTCCGTAGAGCATCTACGTTTTCTGGCACAACAACCGAGCTTAGACGACCTTCACGAGATTCGTCCTAGAAAGAATGACGACCACGATTGAATTCGGAAAACTAGCGAACAGTAGCCCGGAATGATTCTTCAACACCAGAAGTCATAGCGAGGTGGTCGACACACTGTTTTTGAGTTAATCCAAAATTTAGTAAAAAATCATCGGACGAAAATGTCACGATTTACTCGTAATTCCTTGAGATGAATTTTTCAAGTCTCTATAAAAAAAACGCAACTAAAGGGTGAGCCAACAGCTAGTGTGGAAGTTTTCATAAAATTAAATACACATTTGTTATGAAATCAATTTAGAATTTTATTGATTAATAAAGTTCGATATATGGCAATTATGAATGAAATACAACATTGTTCATATTACCACCACGGTTTCTGTTGCAAGCCATCCAATGGTCAAAGTTATCGGCGACTTTTTGAAGAATAAGTGGGTCAATGGCCGCAATTTCAGTTTGGACGTTATGTTTCAGATCCTGAATTATCACTGGATTATTGGCATAGACCTTACTCTTCAAATAACCCCATAGGAAGAAGTGGAGGCCAATCAACTTCTCCTTTAACCGAAATAATGCGATCTTCAAAATTCGTACACACCATCCTTTCGAAACCAGAGATCGTCCAGACCCAATTCATTAAATTTTCAAAAAAAAAAAATAACCGATCAAAATGTTGCTGTCACTGTAAATGTCACTCCAGCCTCATTTTCGAAAAAGTACAGGCCAATGATGCCGCCAACCCTTGCTGGTATTGGGATGCATTGGTTTTTCGTGAATCTCGTGTGGGTCTTCTGGTCCCCGGAAACGACAATTTTGTTTATTTACGTACCCATCCATCCAAAAATGGAGTTCATCGGAAAAGATCAAACTCGATGACAAATTGTATTGGCGATCCAACATCCAATTAACAAATCGGCGACATCGTAGATGACCCAAAGGCTTCAATTGTTGTGTAATTTGGATTTTAGAGGCGTGCAAATGAAGATCGACTTTTAAAATTCGCCGTAAAGTGGCATAAGTGATGCCCAATTGTTGACTTCGACGACGAATTGAGGTGCCTGGCTGGTTTTGAACACTGATATGGAGTTTGACCCGATACCGAACCAGTTTTTTCAAAACGCTTCACCATTACACGAATTCCGGACACACTAGGGCGATTATGTTGACCGAAAAATTCACGAATTTTTACTTTTACAGATCGCCCATTGATTGAATAACAAAAATGCGTTGTTGCATGGTAAAGATTGTATGACATCTGTCGTAAGATCAATCACATTGAATTCAGTAAATAACAGTAACTGACAGCCAACATGCACACCATCTGTTGGCTCACTCGTATGAGAAAACGTCTACTATTAGAAGCGTCAAATTATACGATGCTGATGTCATATTTGACGTATCTACAAAGTTATTGCCTAATCTCGAAACCATGTCTCAAGTAGCAATCTACGTAATATGCGTACTATATATTACCATCTCCTGGAACACATCGACAATTAAACAATGAGCCCCGATAGTCCTAATAGGCTTGATTTTCGATTTTGTTGTCCAGTTGTTAGTCGTCGAGTGAAGCCAATTCGTCAGGAACCTCACTGCTGGTTGGAAAGTATCACAAGTCTTTTGCACTTGATTCTGACAACATTGAAAATCGTGAGTGGCAAATGACAACTGGTCTGGCAATTTCTTGCGGTTGCGCTATAATCCATTCATTCCCTTGTAATCTCTGAGCCTAAGGGACCGCGTGCTGGCAATGGCAGGCCTAAAACTCGCCACAAAATTGATGACCCTGTAAACGATTTCGGAGAGTGTGTCATGTAGTCTGTAGTTGTTCTACCACTCGTCTGAACGTTTAAATGCAAGCCTTTTGATGATGTACAATAACAAAAGGTGCCACCTATTTAGTCATATCGAAAATATAATTTACTATGATAGATATAAACCGCAGAACAGTTTGGGTATGAAAAACAAAGTTTGGCAACGCTGCTGAAGAGTTACTGGTCTTTATGGAATGAAGCGCTATGGAAATACTCGTATCCATCATTATTCGCAATGGAATCGGCGGGTTTTTCTGCTTTAAGTCGGATTAAGGCCGAAAATAACCCGAACAAACACACGCACAAGTACAGTTATTCAGACAATAAAAGGACTCCTCACACAGATTTGCCACAGCAAATGCCATAGCGCAGTCTCTACAGATAGGCTCTCGTATAATACACGATGGCCAGCAGCATTTGAGCTCCAATATAGACTGCTGTCCAACTAAACTATATGCTGACCAAGGGGGTGAAGGGAGGCAGCATAGATTCAGAGTTAAGCAATTGAAATAAAACGGCGAAACTCTATGGAAATTTATTGTTATTATTATTTTTTTCTTTATTTTTACTTTTCCCGCCTTATATAAAATTTGCGCGGGAAAGGACGAATGCGGATTGTGTTTTGTGCGGGCATTGTTCGACTCTGTTCAGTTGTGTTGTGGGCACAAGGGATGGAATTGGCGGACGCAGTCCCTGTCTTCATGATGAATATCACTCAGCTGGCATTACTTCATTTAAGCGAAATTGTTTTCGTTTTCGAATTTTTTCGTCTGTCGTTTTTTTTTTTTTGGTTTAATTTTATTTTTACAGCTTTAAGTCCATTAATCGAAATTTTAATCGCTTTTAAAGAATTATAATGAAAATCATCATAACGATAAGCAGCGATGGAGAGCATAAAGCAATTTTCCATTGCAATGCGAGACCGGCTTTATTATTTTTTTTTTTTTCGAATATGATTCGAAAAACGTTGTTGAAATAAGGATTTCGCAAGGATGAGTACAGTAGAGACAATAGCTTAAATTGGTGACGGATTTTTTAAACAAAAAAACGGTTAGTTATACAAGGAATTTTATAGGATTATAGAAAATCCTGCTAAAATGCAATCGATGGTTTTAAAAAATTTAAAAAAAATTTGAGTTCTAAATAACAACTTGTGGAATAGAAGGTTAACAGTTTTTTTTTAGAATTTCTCTGAGAATTGTTGGAGCAGATACAGCTGTTCACTAAGCCTGTATTCTTTCCAGTATCTGAGCACAATCAGTTCGTTTTCTTGTTGTCTAAGTGATTTCAGTTGTTGCTAAGTTGAAATGTTGCGTTCAATGGCAGGATGCGTTTTCTCGTCTTCTCCATGTTGTCGTTGTGACTTTTTTTTACCATCTTTTGGATGCTAGAATGGAGAGAGTTAAGTCTTTGGAATAGCCCTATACTGCTCAAAGCCAAGATATCGTACCTAATGTGAGATTCCACCAAACCATCGGTGAACATCTGATGGTCTATGATTGCTGAGATGAGAAAGATATCTCTGCATGGTGGCTCCTTTTGGAGCTGCAGTCAATGGTGGCTTGTGTTTTGACACAGGATCCGCAACTGGAACTTGCAAAATATTTTACTTCGGAATGGAGCAATATTAAAACAGAATTGCTATCATACTGACAGATGAGCTCCTAGATAAGATCGTAAGAGTATCAAAATTTAGCAACCGACCATCAGCAATAAATCTCATAATAATTGATCACGAATCTCAATATACTGTCGATAAGTAGGCAGTCAGCAATAATAGAAAGAAATGTTTTGGGCCGACTCTCAGGAGCTTTAAAATGGAAAGTCGAGGATGGAACTGCTTTTTATCGGTGCAAATCTAAACAGACACAGCGGGGCCTCACTATAGTAAGACTACTACTACAAAGCAAGTGCGGCAATTGAATAATATATTGCATGGCTGGACTCCACATCCAGATGATTACCACCTATACTGGAGCTGTCACGAAAAGGCAAATAAGAGACTCTAAAGTGAACGTGGACCAACCACTAGTGAGTCACCACCGGTACTACTTAGTCAGGAAAATAAACGCACACAACTTAAACAAGGATTGGTGGCAGATCTTGTAAGAAGCCGCACAATGTAGAAGCCAGCTTTACATAAATAAAGAAACATGGTGATGGAGCGATGAAATAAAAGTGACCGTAAAGGAACAAGGATAAGCGTTTCAAACGTGAACTAAAAACAAAGAAAAGTTAAAAAAAATACCGAAAAAAAAACGGTGGCTTGACCACGTCCGGTAGTATTTAAGGCATTGCATCGGGAATTTGGGGAAGTGCCCTCACAAACCTATTAGCAGGCGACAAATATTAGAAGATTGCAATATCATGGCACGGGCAAACGAGCTTATATTTCTTCGAACAACGAAAAAAAACTCGCACGAGATTTGAGCGGCGAAATATTTTGCTGATGAGAAGTAACACCTACAAACCGGGAAACGTTTTAAGAGAATTTGATCATAGTCCCCTGCCTTCTGCTGTCGTACACGAAGAAGAAACGGCAAATTTTACGGAAACCAACGAAAGCGATGGAGTAAAATCAAAGAATGAGGGTTGTGCGGTCAAGCCGGATCCCATATGCTCCGAAATACGGGTGACAATTGGAAATCTTTTGTTGAAATAAAGTCAGTAAATCGATGAGAGGAAATCGGATGCCTTACCACTAGATGGATAGATTTTTCTTCCAAATTCGACGAAAGCAATTACAAGAACTACCGACGGGTGAAACCAATGTCGCTTACAATGAAAATAAAGGAGAGAGTTGTAGACAGTTATTTTATTTCATGGTAGTCAATTCGGCTTGGGAAACAGTATGACACGTAGCCCCATCCTGCTGGAACCACATTTCTCCCACATCAAACATATCATGCGTATACAAATCCGTCACCATTGACTAGCGCTAGCCAAGACTTAAAGCTTTCCGTAAAATTTCGCAGCGAGTTATTATATTTTTCTCTAGCTAAGGGTTTTTGGCTTTCAATCTGATTACTTCTTACTTAAAAGAAAAACACTACAGTGTTTAGGTTCCCAGTATTTAAACGAATAAACTCCCCGTATGACGTACCCCAAGGAAGACATCTCGGTCCTCTTTTATTCATCCTGACAATTGACGATGCTATCTGTATCATTGTCAATTCAGTATAAGCAGATCATATCAAGATATTTCGGCGCATTTCGTCACCATTTCGACTGTTTTCGGATGCTAGAAGACCTACATAAGCAGGTTTTTGACTCCTATTAACGGAGCTGCTAGTGAACAGAGTGACACAACAGGATGTGGCTGATATTTCTCATCGCTTTTGGTGAAGGATGAGGGTTCAAGTCGCCTGGAACCGATGGCATATACGCAGCTGTTGGCTACTTTGAAAAGAATTTTCACTTTTAGCATGGCATTAACATACATACCGAAACCTAGGTGAACGGTAAGAGTAAGACTCACTCGCCAATAGTCTAACTTCCCTCATGTTGAGGGAAGCCATTGAGAGAATGGTTGAGCTCTATGTGCGCAAAACTGCTTTGCGAATACATCCTCTATCGAAGATGTAATATGCTAACCAACGCGGGAGATCCTACGAAAGTGCCCTTCAAGATCTGGTAGGCAGAATTGAAGGCGCTCGGCTGCCTTCCACGGCATGTGTCACTCGTGTTTGGCCGAAAAGAATCAATATTTTCGTGGATAAAAGCAATGCTGGTGAATAGGACACTGATTACCGGATACTGGCTGTGGCCAATATGTGATGGCAGGGATACATAGGGGTTGCATGCAAGATAGCGTCCTTTCTCCACTGTGTTGGTCGGCTCACTACTTAACGCTCTCAATAATTCTGACGTCTATGCTAACGCATGTGCATATGATGCAACTACACTATTTGCTGCATCGTGCCTAATAACTGTCTGGTCTAAAGCGCAGGCAGTCCTAGACATATCTGCAATTGGTGCACTAGAAATGGGATTTCAGTCAGTCTTCTTATAGTTAAGGTTATTCTCTTTACGAGAAGGAGGAAGCTGAGTGCTCTGACTCATATAGTGCTTAAAGGCATCACCATCGAATTGTCAAAAGCAGATGTGTAAGTCTGTAGAGACAAATAAAAGAACAAAGTAGTAGGATCATAGTCGATCCTGAGGATTTGGAAAGAGCATGTTTGTTGACTGTATAACGGCGATGACGAACCAAATACCGCTATCAGGCAGAATGAACCATCGACCCAATATGCGCTATGCGGCAGATCTGGAAAAAACCCATGAGCTCCATATCGATACACACCAACAATTTATCGATTTTTAGTACGCGTATGACAGCATCTCTAGAGACGAGCTGTACAGAGCAATGTATAGATTTGGCATCCGTGCCAAATTCGTCCGTTTGTGCAGGATGACGATTACGCTGCTCCGTCAAGGTCGGTAAAGAACTCACCGAGTCCAAAATAGTCCAAAACTCAAGCGCAAACATAAGAGACACAATCTTTCAAAGGTCCGTCCAATTACTGGCATACGCCGATGATATTGACATAGTCGGAAGAAAGCAGCGTGATGTTAGTTGCGATTTCGCGAGTATTGAAGGGGAAGATGATGGGCTTAACGGTCAATGAGAGCAATGCCAAGTATATGCCTGTCAACCAGGAGAGGAACGATATAACTGTGGGGTAGGTAAGGAAGCCTACTTAGGCTCAATTCTATCAATTCAAAAAATGACACCGACGCTGAGATCAAACGAAGAATAACTCTTGCCAGTCGTCGATTTTTTGGGCTAGGAACACAATTGACTATCAAAGCCTTCTCTCGAACAACAAAACCAACCTTAATAATCTCAGTTCTGCTCTATGGCGCAGAGGCATGGACTTTATCAAAAATGAATGAGGGCGCTCCTGGCAGGTTTGAGAGGAAAACCCTTCGGGTGATTTTGAACTGAACTGCACAAGCTCTACAGCGATATCGACGCACCCAGAAGAGTGAAGGTCCAAAGATTGAGGTGGCTGGGTCATGTAGAGCGGATTGACAACAATGATCCGGTTCGAAAAATCTTCGACGCCGTCCCCGAGTGACAACGCAGAAGAGGAAGCCCGCGAGCTGGCTGGAGACGCTATTTGGTTGAAGCCCAGATCCACCCCGGATTGTAGGGTCACCTGAAGTAAGTAAGTATGACTTTGGTACAACACGTAAGGCACGCCGGCTATGTTTTGACTCTGGTCTTATGGGCATGCAATCTGATGCAATAACACGAAAACTCCTGCTGCGGAAAGGTTTCCACCAGATTCTAAACCAAAAAATAATGTAGGCGGGTGATAACAACTGTGTCCAAAACCAATTTAGAATCAAACGCCGGTGTCTGGTGTCTTTTTGGAGGACGACGACGTTAGATATGTGCAAACTTGATGACAACGAACTATACCACCTTGATCAAAAAGTTCCCGGGGGACACCACCGTGTGGCGCTCCCATTGTTCCGATTTGAGTTCTGTTTTCTTTGTTAAGCTGGTAAATCTGTTACTGACATTCCCTCTAAACCTTAGCATCATAGCTTGCAAAAGTTACGTAGCCAAGAGTACATCTATCTCTGTGTGTGATGGCGATTTTTTACAATTTTAGAAATGGATTTCAATTTGCAACAACGAACTTGTATTAGATTTTGCGTAAAAAACAGATTTAATGGTGCGTGAACGTCGAAAATGTTGGAAAAGTGTTTCGGCAACGATTCTCTAAAGAAAACGGTCGTTTACCAGTGGCACAATCGGTTCAAAAATGGTCCTGAGCCAATCGAAGATGATGAACGCAGTGGCAGACCATCGACATTGAAAACCGACAAAAACATTAGTCAATACCCGCAAATTAACCATCAGAGAGATAGAGGAGGACTTGAACATTGCCTATGGATCCGTCCAAAACATTTTGGTTAATAATTTGGGTTTCCGTCATGTAGCACCAAAGTTGGTGCCAAAAGACCTCAATTTCATGCAAAAAAGACGTAGAAGAAGACATGATTTGCGAGGCTGAATTCGATCCCACATTCATCAAAAGGATCATTACTGGAGACGAGACGTGGGTTTATGAGCACGACACGCAATCTAGACATCAGGTAAGTGAAATGCGTTCACCAAATGAGCCGAGACCAAAAAACCACGTCGTTTTCGGTCAAAAACGGTTTGACTGAATGCTCACGGTTTTCATGGATTACAACGGTGTAATCCAGTGCATCATGAATTTTTGCCAGAAGGCCAGGCAGTAAACAAAGAGTACTCGTATTATTTGGACGTTATGAGACGTTTGCATGAAGCAATTCGCCGAAAGAGACCAGAATTGTGAGCAGAAAACTCGTGGATTTTGCACCATGATAACGCACCGTCGCACAGTGCCATTATTATTCGTAATTTTTTGACGAAAAATGCAACAAATACCATCCAACAGCCACCGGATTCACCTGATTTGGCTCCCTGTGACTTCTTTCTGTTCAATCGAGCTAAAAGACCAGCACGGGAACGCGTTTCAGCAGTCGAGAGGAAGTAATGGAAAAATCGCAGGAAGCACTGATGGACATACCGAAGACCGAATATAAAAAATGTTTCGAGAATTGGATAAGCGCTGGCATAAGTGTGTTGCAGTCGATGGGGATTACTTCGAAGGGGAAAATATAGATTTAGATGAATAAACTTGTATTTCGAATTTTCTGAATGCATTCCGGGTACTTTTTGATCAAGGTATTGTGAAGAATCAGTGGACGGGGAAAAGTATTTGCATCTGCGCTTAAAACCTTGCTGAAGCCTTTTGCGACTTCTAAACGAGTTCAAGAATGCAAGCCTTTACCGAACGCAGTCGGAAGGCTAAATTCACTAAGTCTTGTCTGGGTTCAAGATCACGATGAAATCACGGTAAATGAAATCACCGATGAATTTGCCAGGTAAGTTTCAGAGGAGAGTTTTTCAGGAACCGATGCCTGCGCCCTGGATTAAGGCATCTATTACCAGTTGGGTTCCATATAAGTACTACTGCGGATAGCATGACTGACTCTTTAGGATGCCAGCTGACCAGACGAATATTTCCCGACGTCTCTAAAAGACCAGAGTATTTTCTGCTTTCCCGCAGTAGGGAAGACTGCATCCTGCTTGCTAGCTTCGTGACCGGACATCACACTTTTGCTAAGGACGTAAGTGTGATACGACATGCTACGATGCTTTCTGTGAAAGTGGTGACGACGTGGGGCATTACCTGTCGATATCCAGGCAATGTTTGCATCAGGCTGCTGGTACTCAGCTCTGATGTGATAAGTATTGGTACTGTAAACACTTTTGTAGCACTTATATCATATCACGCTTACCCATCTTATTACATTCAAAAAATAGAAGGAAAAAAAATATTGTTTATGCATATTCGTTTCCATGATTAAATGGTGGACAACCTGGGACGTAAGTACGACATCTGCAAAAAGATGGTATGCGCAAATTCAGAGAATGTCTATTGGAAACATGGAATGCATCCCATGAAGAACCTTTCACAAAATAACAGCTGCTTCATCAAGACTGGCAGCAGCTTCATATTTGAATAGACTAAAACAAAGCGAGGCACTACTGTGCGACTTTTCAAATCCAATCAATGAACTGCACTATATGTACAACGACATAAATATCTTCTCAAAGGACATCTGGGGCAAAACAAGCTGTTGAACACAGACGATTCGGTCCGAAAAGTCTTCAGTGCCAACCAACAAATTCCTTATCTGCGTAGACCTCGCCTGAAGTGGCGCACCCTAGAAGGAGGAAGAACGAACTTAGCGTAAATAGATAAATGTAGTATAAGCTATGGATATAGCTAATTGAACAGGTTATTTTGTTGAGTCAGAAGTCGGTGATCAGCTGCAGATCCACCCCACAAATAGTGCCTAGCTTTGCGTTGATGTGCGGCCTCTTGATTGAGGGTCTTTAAAACATGAAGACTTCTATTAAGTATACCGGCTCGTAAAATAATTTTCAAAGTATGACTAACTTGAAATTAAGATTTAAAGCTTTTGAAACGTTAGATTTCTACTTTACAAAATACTCTTCACCAGCGAACCCTCAAGCCACAGTTTACTGGCTCCAATCACACTGAATGCAATAATTTTTTAATTAATATTCCAGGCAAATCTGAATACACCAGATATACTCGTATCATTTCGCTTTAAGACCGACGACGTATACACGAATGTGTCCCAATCCATTTCCATCAAAGCCCATTGTTTTCTGTTCAGGGGTACGAGTATATGATGGCATAACAAAGTATTGTCCTTGTAAATGATACGTGCTCCCATTGTTTTCCCATTTTCAATTCTCAGCCCTTTACACGAGTGCTTTACAAGCCCCTCGCTCTCACCGGGGTCCTTCTTTTGATATCACTCGAAAAGGGGTGTTTCCGTACCGACTACCATCAAATGAAAAGCAACAGCAGCAACAGAAAGCAAAAAGAATGCATTCAAAAACATTTTCCAAATCATTACACAAACAAAGACAAATAACTTTCCAACAATACGAGTAAGTTGCCGTTAATTCTTTTGTTTGAGTAAATGCACGTTTATGGTAATGAGTCCTGCCGCTACTGCCATCCGCATCTATGTACGAGTACATCTACTCCAACACTACGTTTTCAAATAATTTTTGGAAATTAATTGTTCATGTCGAAAACTGCAAGGTAAAAGTTTTGCCAAAGTAAAAGCAGAACCTTGAAAGTTGGAAAAATAAGAAAATAAAGAACCACATGGCGCGGGCATGAGGTGTCCTTAAACAGAATTACTTTTGTGGGGCTTAAATTAATTGTAAGATACATACATGCCGTGCCTCTAAGCTGTCTTTCTAGGATAGAGTGCACATTTATGCGGTTTCCCTTAAAATAGAAAATGCATCGTCAATTGGAAACAGACTTGTCCAGTCCATACGGCTTGCACGCGTTCGATTCAATAGAATCGAATTAGAATGGCATTAGGATGTGATTACTATTCCCTAACAACTGAACTGAAGGAGGCCGGTTATTTACGGTTGACAGAGAGAGCTGAAACTTACACATTTTGTGGCAGTGTTAATACTGTCAACTGCCGAATTGACAGCGAAGCCATATGTGAACTTTAGGAAAAAAAAAAAGAAGAAATTAATGAGATTATCGAGAGAGGGAAAATGCTAAAATGCTTTATCGTATCGTGTGTCGTGTAACAAATGGTAGCGAATAATTAATGAGGGACGAATGTCACAGAGTTGGCCTCTGGACAACCACGTTTCCCAACGATTAGGTTTTGCAAATATACTTTTGGCATACTCGTATTTTTGGAAATGGTAAAGATGGTAACGATCTGCCATAATTACGACCTCTTTAAGTGCTTAAGGTACGAGTATACTCATACCTTTGATAGAGATTCTGAAAGATTCCGCAAATCAGAAGGGTTTCCGAAAGAACAGCTTTCGCTGCGACGTGGAGATAAAGTGTCGTACAAAGTGTCAATCCAACTTTGATATTTCGGTTTGTTTTTGAGAACCCAAAACCGTAACAGGTGGAGATGGACTAGTATTAGTAAAACATATTTTTGGCGAGTTTCTAAAAAGACTCCTTAATGTATTGTATAAGTCATTCATGTCAAAATTGATTTTCGAAAATGTTGGCAGTTCCTATCTCAGCAAGTTATTGAGACCGGAATCTTACGTCCAAGAAAATGCAAGAGACTTACATAGGGCGGTTACATAATTTAATTTAAAGTTCGAAGTGGACCAGTCTTTGGCCAACTGCTTCCAGTTACGAACATCACTACGGGTGAGGCCTCTTTTCACTTGAGAGCGCCATCCGGTCTGTTTCAATAATTATGAACGTACCCATGATACTGTGGTACCAATTTTATTTCTTACTTACTAAGATAGGGAGGGAGCCCCGCGAGTTTTTTTTTTTTTTTTTTTTTGGTGGGTTGGTGTGAAAATCTTCATAGACACTATGAACCCTATGTGAGATTCTTACTCACTAAAAACACGCCTACCTTCTTATCGACTACAACTAAGTTACCTTATCAAGTAGTTTCCGTTTCAAATAACGTTCGCGTGGGGCAGGTAGCTTTCCAGCAAGAACACCTGCTAGTACCGCTATTATATGTGAATAGTCCTTATCGCGCCAGATCGAATGGTCTCATTCTTTGTAATCGACGCACTAAGTTTGTCTCGTCCAGAATTTGGAGTATTTTATTATTACAATGACCATGAAGACGAATACGGAGTTTGCGAGCAAAGTTCATTATTTCGTCCTCGACGGTAACTATTCCTAAGTCTCTGTGGATATCACTGTTTCTGATATACCATGCGGCGTTCACGATTTGTCTTAGAGCTTTGTTTTGATAGCTTTGGAGAATATTTCGGTTGCTTGGTTTAGTACAGCCCCAAAGTTGTATACCGTACGTCCAAACAGGTTTATTAAGCACTTGCTTATAGATGAGCAGTTTGTTATGTATGCTTAACTTGGAATGTTTTCCTAGTAGCCAGTACATTTGTCTGAATTTATTTTCAAGTTCATCACGTTTCTTCTTAACATGCGGCTTCCATTTCAGTTTTACATCTAGTGTCATTCCTAGATACTTTGCTTCATTTGCATATGGTATTTGTACCGAGTTAATGAAAATGGGAAGGTTGTTTATTTTCCGGTAAGTAAAATTAACATGAGTAGATTTGGTCTCATTGAAAACAATTCGCCATATCTTTGGCCATTCGTAGATTTTATCCAAAGCCGTTTGTAGCTTTCCAGTAGCTAACTCCACTGAAATATCTGTAGCTAGTATCGCCGTGTCGTCCGCGAACGTGGCTACTATGGTACCTGATTCTTCCGGTATGTCTCGAGTATAGAGTAAAAACAATACCGGTCCAAGTACACTTCCTTGCGGAACTCCAGCAGCTATCTCTTTAAATTCCAAGTATTCGGTGCCATGTTTAACACGAAAAATTCTGTTTTCCAGGTACGATTTCAGAATCGTATGCAGCTCTCTCGGAAGAACCTGGCTTAGCTTAAAATTTAAGCCTTCGTGCCATACCTTATTGAAGGCTTGAGACACGTCAAGAAACACGCTAGAACATATCTTTTTCCCCTCCAAGGCTTTCTCAATTTCATTCGTAATTCTAAAAACCCGGTCAATTGTTTAGTGTTTAGTTCTAAAACCGAATTGATGTTCAGGAATTAGACGTCTCTCTTCAATGATCGGTTGCAAGCGCTTCAATAGGAGTTTTTCAAATATTTTAGATATTATCGGCAGAAGCGATATGGGTCTGTAGGACTTTTTTTCATTTAGAGATTTGTATGGTTTCGGGACCATTATAAATTCGGCAACTTTCCAGTGGCTTGGAACGTTTAATAGTCTTAGCGCGGCATTTATAAGTTGGAGCAGTTTGATCAGGGCTTTCCTTGGCAGCTCCTTGAGAATTTGAGCAGTTATTTTTTAATTGCTTAGTTAAGTTCTCGTAGCGACACTGTTTTTTATTCTAAAATTGTCCGGTGCCGTAATTATATAATTAGAACCTCCTGTTAACGCCTGTCCATCAAAAGGCTTAAACGTTTCTTCTAGGTGCTCGGCAAATAGATCCGCCTTCTCTTTATCTCCTTTTGCCCATTCGCCATTATTTTTTCTTATGGGAGGAAATTGCATTTGAGGCTTTTTGATTCCCTTCATGGCTTTCCAGAGAGAGTAATGTGAACTTCTTTCGGCAGTCAGACCTTCGAGATATGTAGAGATATTCCGATTTTTGTAATCTCGTATTGCTTCTTTCAATTTGTTGCATAAGTGGTTTAAGTATGTTTTGTGCTGGGTAGCACGGGATTGTTGCCATCTTTTTCGCGCTCTCCTCTCTTCTGTTACCAGTTCTATTATTTCCGGCGGATATTTTATTTCACTACTAGCTTTCTCTTTTCTTGTTGGAGTTGGAGTATTGTTCCAAGCAGCGTTCTGCAGGACTTTGATGAATCTGTCGACTTCGCCTTCTATTTCGTTTTGTGTTTTTAGCGACACGTTTAGAACAATATGTTCATTGCAGTAGTTTCTAAAACCGTCCCAGTTAGCCTTGTTATTAGTTAATCTAGGCGCCACTTCTTTCTTAATTAAGAGTATGCTTAGTGTTAAAATGACTGGTGAGTGATCTGAGGAGAGATCATAACTTTCCTCGATGTTTGTAGAAATTTTGGCTGCTCCCTTTGTGACAAAGAAGTCTACAAGATCGGGGGTCTTTGTTATATCCGAAGGCCAATATGTTGGTTTTCCTGTCGTCAAAAAGTCAACTTTACATTGCATACCGGCTTCATAGAGTTGTCTGCCTTTCGTTGTATTACATCTTGAGCCCCAGAAGGTATGTTTCGAATTAAAGTCACCACCAATTATAAAATTCGGTCCGAGTGAATTAAAGATACCTTTAAAGTCATTCTTTTCTAGCTTGCATCGCGGAGGACAATAAATGGATGCAATGCTGCAGTGCAGGTGGTTATATTTTACGCTAACCGAACTTAACTGCATTGCATCGCATTCAATCTTCATATTTTTAGAGTGCTCAATACAATCTTTAATGAACAATGAGGATCCGCCTCTGGCATTTTTTGATGGGTGGTATGCATGATAAGCACAGTATCGCTTTAGTTCCTCACGAGGTCCTTTCCTCCAGTGAGTTTCAGAAATCAAGCAAATGTCAAAATTGGCTTTTTGTAAGAACACTTCCAGTTCGTCGAGTTTTTTAATAAGGCCGTTTGCGTTCCACGTCAATATTTTAAGCACTTGTTTCATATTCGAGTATTCATGCTTGAAATCGAGTTTTACGTATTTCCCTTTTCTTGTTCTTGTTTATTTGTTCTGCTTTGCTCCTTAAGAGTCGTGAGAATTAGGGAGAAAATGTGAGCCACATCGCTTTTTTTATTTCCTTGCGACGCAGCTTGACGTTAGCGCGTCAATCGGTGGCGGCTTTTCCTTTGCGTTCTTTTTTTGTATATCCTTCGACTTTATCACGACGGATTTTCTTTCTTTCACTGCCTGTTCTTTAGCAATATTAGGTTTATTTGTAGTTGCGTTTGGGTTTGGACGTAAGGTTTTTTTAAGCGTATCGCGCCTTTTTTGGAGTTCTTTTGCCACTTCACATCCGCGATAGTTTGCTGAGTGCTTTCCTTGGCAATTTATGGAAGACGGTGGAAGTTCTTTATTTAAGTTGCACTCTTCTGAGAGTTGTTTACCAGCGCATTTTACGCAACGTGGAGTCCCGCGAGTGAGTAGGGAAGAGAACATACATTCCATGATTCGTATTCTTTGCGCGCAAAAAAGGGTTTAAAAATTTGTCATCTTAATACGCAAAGCTTGGACAATAGTTTCAAACTTGAAGAGTTTAGATATCTCTTTGTGGGATCTCAGGTTGATGTTGTTTGTGTGTCTGAAACTTGGTTCCACTCTGATATTGAGGATAATGGTGATAGAATAGGTCGTGCTGGGGGAGGCTCTGCTATTTATGTTACAATCAACACCGGTTTGTAAATCAGCGCAGGACTCCACGCTTGACTATTACTTCGTTTACATCGTATGCAAGTCTGAAAAAATATTATTGGGTACCGCATACAGAGCAGATCAATATCTGGGCTATTTCCCAATAGTAAATGTACTGGAACAATAATCTTGCAGCGCCTCGCATGTTGTTCTCTGTGGTGATTTTAATTGCAACTTAATTGATACTAGCGTTTCGTCGAAATTCGTGAATAGTTTTAAAGCGCTTTGCTTGTTTCCAGTTAATACAAGTATTCCTACTCATTTCCAGGGTGAGGCAAATACACTTATTGATCATTTTTTTGTCAGCGACACAAACAAAGTCATACTCCACAATCAAATCTCAGCCCCTGCCTTCTCCAGACATGATATGATCTTTTTATCATTAGATTTTCGAAATAAACCGACGGAGTTTAGGCGCCAGTTCAGAGATTTTAAAAATCTAAATTACCAAGGTTTGGTGCACGACCTGCAGCATACTGACTGGAATAAGTCAATCAGTTGATGATAAAGTACTATCTCTTCAAGAGCAGATTAGATTTCCTTTTGATAAAAACGTTGCTGTGAAGTCTAAGATTGTTCGTAGATCATCGCCACCTTGGTTAAGCAGTAGTATCATACAACTGATGCAAGAGCGAGATAGATCTTTTAATCTTTGGAGGCGGCAAAAGCTTGAGATATTGCATCGTGTGTAAATAAGTAGTGTCAGAGATAAGATCTGCGAAAACGATCTACTACGAAAATAGATTGAGTCAAAATAGGTCGACGAAAAATACATGGAAAACCTTAAAAGAGCTAAAAATTGGAGAAAAGAACTCTAAAGTGCCTGACGAAATTAATTGCGACCTTCTTAATCAAACGTTTGTCACAATGCCTACATCTCTCGCAACCCAACCCGGGCAAAATACCTTTGACCCATCAGTTGCCTATAATGAATCTTTCGGTTTCATATGCGTAAGTGACTCAGACATTGTTGAGGCTGTATTGTCAATAAAGTCTAATGCAACAGGAATCGACGGAATTGATCCCAGGTTCATAAATCTCCTGCTTCCATATATTCTGCAGTCCGTGACTAATAATTTTAATCATATCATTACCACCTCTGAATATCCGCGTAAATGGAAAAAGGCAAAAATTATTCCAATCCCAATACAGACCCATTGCAGTTCGGCGTTTTTTGAGTAAGGTTTTTGAAAAAGTAATTTTAAAACAAATTCAAACGTATTTGGCATCGGAAAACTTCTTAGCAGTTGTCAGTTGGGATTTCGTCCTAAACGCAGCTGCAAAACTGCCTTGTTGTTAGTTGACGACATAAAGAAGTCGCTGGATAAAAAATTTGTAGCGTTTTTGATACTTTTAGACTTCTCCAAAGCTTTCGATACGGTGAATCATGTTCTGCTATGTCGAAAACTTCAGAGTATGTACAATTTTTCAAAAGA
Organism: Volucella zonaria; assembly: GCA_963966105.1. Classification (NCBI taxonomy): domain Eukaryota; kingdom Metazoa; phylum Arthropoda; class Insecta; order Diptera; family Syrphidae; genus Volucella; species Volucella zonaria. The sequence continues at coordinate 69,624,382 of OZ014534.1, read as the reverse complement.
GTCAGCAAACCTAATGTACTCTTACTTAGTAAAGAGATTGCAATGTGTTGTGGTTAACGCAAAGTCTTCCAGCTTCCTTAAAGTTTCGTGTGGCATTCCACAAGGATCAATACTTGGGCCTAGTTTGTTTGCAATGTAAATCAACGAATTGTCTCTAATTTCTCGACGTTCCCTGATCCATATGTATACCGAGAGTTGAATGATGTCTTGCTGTGGGCCCAACGTAACTTTCTGAGCTTAAACCCCACAAAATCTAAAGTCCTTGCCCATAAATAGGAAAGCACTAGACGTTTTACCCTTGCCGCCAATCAAACTTGGTCAAAAAAGCGTCCCATATCTCAGAACTGCTAAAAACCTTGGATTTATCTTTAATGACACCCTTACCTGGGATGACCATATTAATGCTGTTATCTGAAAGGTTTGTGCAAGTCTTCGATTGCTCTGGTCAATGAAATTGTTTACACCACCAATAATAAGGAAAATGCTGGCAAAAACGCTCTTACTGCCAATTTTACTACAATAGATGGATGTGAGGCTTATGGTAAGGTTGACTGTAGAAGTAAAAGACGGCTTAATGTTATCTACAGCAATATCACTCGCTATGTGTATGGACTTCGAAGATTTGATCACACGTATCAGCTTATTCAAAAGTTCTCGTTGGCTATTCTACTACTTTGGCCTCCTTAGGCAAAAGAAACAGCGATTGGCAAGAGTGAGTCTTCGATTTATTTCTGCTGAGGTGTCGTTGGCAGAATTTATAGCAAAGCCAAGGTAGACAAAGTCTCTTACTACTTCGAAATTAATGTTTAAGAAGTCAGATGACTGTTTCCGACCTCGACGGAGCGGGAAACCTTCTCAATCGACATTCTTCATAAATGGATGAGTTTGGCAGGAATGCAAAACCTAGACATGGCTCTATATAGCTCGTCTCTATGAATGCTGTCATATGCGGCCTTAAAATCGATGAAAATTTGGTGGGCATCGATTTGGACTTTTTGAGTTTTTTCCATGTTCTACCATGTTCGACTTCGTCGATTATGGAGGTTCCTGGACTAAAACCGCACTGATAGGGACCAATCAGGATGTTGGCGGGGGTTTTCAGACGTATACACAATATAGCAGATAAAATCTTGTATCCGATGTTGAGAAGACTTATAACTCCTTCTACATACACTCTTCTGACCAGATCTGAGAAATGAGCTTTCACACAAAGTGATTTCCACCAGCTTTGAATACCTCGACCGGTATGCCGTCAGGTCCAGCTGATTTGTTGTATTTCAGCTCTCCTTACTTCGTTCTGGTCAGATGGACGGAAGTTTTGGCTAACATCGTCTAAGTTGAGGGGTCAATTCTGCCTTATGGCGGGATGTTGAGCTTCTTCCCCGATATACAGTCTGCGGAAAAAAATTTCAATATTCTCACCACTGAATGTGAGATCAATTTGGTTGACTGTTTTATGGTCTGAAGACCGCTATGTTCCTTTTTGAATATAGAGATGGGGGAAATCGACTTTTTATTAGCTACAGTGATATTTCAACAAACTCAAGTCCGTCTTTAGACGTGTTTTCGTATAGGACATGCTTTCGGGTTCTCTTTTCCTATTTCGGCATTAAAATTATCTAAAACGGTTTCAGGCCAGGAAAATCCACTATAGATAAAATTTTCACATTACAGCAGATCTTGAGAAAAACAAACAATACTCACCATCTCTTCATCGACTTAGAAGTCACATATTACGGCATCTATTGAGATGAACTATACAGAGCTAGTTTCGCGACCCCTGGCAAGCTCATACGACTTTACAGGATGGTGATGTAGTAAATGCACGCTGCTCAGACAAGGTCGATAATGAGAAAATCGAAACCTTCAGAAAATGATATAAACAAGGTGAAGCGTTGTCATCTAACTTTCGCAAAAAATTGTGCGAATTTCGCAACTCTAGAGGCAGCATCTTGCAAAAGTCTGTTCAGTTAGTCGCATATACCGACAACGTTGACATAATATTGTAGGGAGACCACAGCGAACTATCAATAGAGCGTTTGCGACCAATGAATAAGAAGTGTCATTGAGTCTACCGGAAGGAAGGAAATGAAGGAAACAGAAAGTATATGCTGTCAACAAACGGGGGCACATAACATTGACGCCTAGGACACAACGCACGAAAGATAACTACAGCTTTGTGGCATTAAAGCACTCTATCTACCTCGCCTCTTCTATCAACACCGACAACGACACTAGCGCAGAAATTATGCGAAATTTGCAGAGAAGTTTGTATATTGGATGTCGGGTGATTTAAGAGAAACGTTTTTCAGGAGATTTTCGGCCTCGTTTGCATCAATTTGGAATGAAGGAAACGTTTCAACAGCAAACGGACTATGGACTATACAGCGATGCCGACCTCCTTAGAAATGTTCGGACTTATGTTATCAGCGTCACGGCCGGCTCTACCCCAGAGAGATAACTCAGTTGAGGACGACGTCATCTTAAGTGGCGCACACAAGTGGAAAGAAACCTTAGCCATCTTCATATGCCAACAAAAGACCAAGCTGGCTGGAGAGGTAAATTAGCTGAGACACTGCTCAACCTCGGACTACAGCGCCATCTAAGAAACAAACTAAGTAAAGCGATTTTAACACCATGATGAGGGCATAGCTCGTCGATAAGCTTATGGTGATATGAATGTATATCAGGCAGATGATGGCTAATTGAATCCTAATGCGAGTTATTACATTGCATTAACTCTCTTGTTAAATCTCAATATTTTCAGCCTTAGTCTGCCACCTACAGCAATTCCGCACCCAAATAGACTTTGCTTTTGATCTCTGTAGCAGGCCATCCAATTCCCTCACTTTGGTAGTAAGATCTGTTTTATGGTAGCTATGGGCTTCCGCTAGTTGTTTGGCCAAGCTTGGCCAAGATCCGAGTTTTCCATGTACAGATCCAAACATCGTTGTCGACAATTAATCCACCCTTATTCGAAGCTATTTATTGTATGTCACATAAAAACGTGTCCGGGTAGATAATCCCATGCACATCATCAAACCTATATGGCCTGGCCTTTTCACCCGCCACTTGAGCTATAAGGTCTGGTTATTCCACCTATATTATTAGTCATTCAGTCACCATCTCTACTTTGGAGCTCCGAATACTTTGAGGCAGTTCACACGAGTACGGTGTGTTCAAAAAGTAACAGAAATTGTCATGTTTCGGAAACAATTTTATTTATTCATCTACAACAATGTTTTTACCTTCAAAGTAGCCCCCTTTAGATATAATACACTTATGCCAGTGCTCTTTTCAGTCCCTGAAACACCTCTGGAACTCGTTCTTGGGACAGCATTTAGTTCTCTTAGCGATGCGCTGTTAATCTCTTGAAAAATGACTGCCCTTTAAGGTTCTTTTTATTTTTGGAAAGAGTTAAAAGTCACACAGGGCCATATCAGGCGAATATGGAGACTGGGCCATCAAATCAGTGTTGTTTTTCGCCAAAAATTCACGAACAAACAACGAAGTGTGTGCAGGTGCATTATGGTGCATCCGGACGTTGTCTTCGGACTGCTTAACGCAAATGGCGGCGTTGGACTTATTAGTAGTACTCCTTTTGGCAAGAGTTCATGACGCGCTATGCCGCAAAATTTAATGAAAATTCTCTGAACCATTTTTCCAAGAAGTCAAAAATCACCACTCTCGCAAGCAAACACACGTAACCTTCTTCACAACTGACAACTGACTAATCTCCCGGCATATCAGGTGTACCAATGTACGGATGCATTTAAGACGAAAAATTGCGGGAATCCGACTAAAACGAGTGCAACCCTCGAAATATAAAATTTCCCATTACTTTTTGAACATACGAGTATGTACCTCGTATAAGGGATCTGCCATTCCGACTGTGTTCGCCGACGTTGATTCAATCAATTCATCTGCTGTACATCCTCTTTGTATGGTTAGTTATGCTCGACACTCTTGATCTTAAGTTTGGCAGGCCGGTCCCCAGTGGCTACCAGGAGACAACTGATGTCATACTTACAGCTCTCCAGGTTGACGTCACTCAGTACACATTCTAGTCCTACAATACTTAGGTTCATAGATCTACTGCTACACAGTGCTTTATTTAACTACAGCAGAAGCACAATAGAAAATCATAGATACTCGTAGATCTGCCAAATACTCCTAGGACAGGTAGATAGATACTTACTCGTAGTTCTAGCTGTTTGGGAAATTGTATTAGAATCACAAATAGCGCTCTCGTAAATTTTTGATTCCACCCCTTGATGAGCACTTTCTTCAATTGCCTTTCAAGCATTATAAGTGTGTCGTTGTCCGGATGAGGTGATTTATATCGAAGCTGTTAGCAACCCACGGCAACTTTTTCTTCGGAGACAGCTGAAGAGGTTTCATCTCAAAATGCAAGTTGCGGATCATGTTTAGCACGTTAATGTTGCCTGCAGTAATTTTTCCATACAAACGTCGTCATGTCGTTTAGCATGAGGGGATGGAGGGTTCCTTAGAAAATAATCATGCTATGTCTGGTTGGTCTTTGAGGTTATACAAAAAAAACAGCAGTTCGATTCCCCGTCTGAAATTTTGCCTTCCTAACTGGTTTGTTGTAAACGTTTATAGGGTTCTTAAAATAGTTCTGCTGCACATGTTAAAGATTTTCTAAGTCTACTTCCTAAGAGACGAAAGAACTTCGTTCCATCACGACAGATTGGTATTTTTGCTCTGTTCAGCTTTGCATGAAACATTTCGTTGCTATTAGTCGTAATATTGAACTTTTTTACTAACTCAAATCTAGAAACTGGAAGAGTCTATTGTTGAAAACTTTACCAGAAGTTGTAAAGGAATGAGGTCTTCATTCGACAGTGTCTCAGATATGCATTGCCAGCAATGTGAAAATTGAGGTTATGGTCACGACACTGTCAGATGTGACAGTACAAGCGCCTTTGTTCACCTTACTGGCTAGATCATCACAAAGCTAGGAGGCTACTCAGCTGGAAGACATAACCAAGCAAGATCTGAATAGACTCAACAACTCACCCAAAAATATGGCTTGCGTCCCAAGAAAAACGACATAGAATTTGTCCTCTTCACCAGGAAAAGTAGAATTGTATCTATAGCTCTATTTTTTCTGTAAAATGAGTAAAGTTTCTGAAAATGTATGTAGCTTTAGGAACAAATGGAAGCTAGAACTCCAAATCCCTTATTCGACTCAAATTTTGTTCTTGTGATCTATACTAAAGTATAGATAGTTTGGTAGTCAACCTTAGACAGATAGATAAACTGTATTTGCCAATTGTTAAGCTGATGAATTTACTTAAAGCGGCACAACCCTTGTTGCATATGTTCATAGCAGATGCAACAAACCTGCAGCTTAACAAATCAGTTTCAGTACCACACATTGTTAGAAGTTCACATTTGGCATTCTTGTTGGCATCTTTATCTGCAACTGCCAAATAGGCTGGCATACTCGTACCAATAGACTTGGATTCAATTTTAAAGATTTTTCCTGAAGCAGTAGAGATGAAACGCCAAGGGAAACCACTCTGCATTTGCTATGTAGCTCTGAAGAAGAGAATCTCATCTTGGAGATCAGTCTAAAGCAGCGTCAATGGCTCCGCGACTTGGCTTAGCACAAAACGCTTTAAACTCCAAATAAATTTAATTCAAGGCAATTACCGTGATCTTCAGCTTCCCACCTTAAAGACATTGTGACCCTGTAGTGTAAAATAGCGCCTTCTCTGTTCTAAGTCAGCCTGCTCGTAAGAGGGTGCTACTGTAATCTGATCGGAAATGGATCAAAGCTGCCAGAGAAATTTAAAAATGCAAAGTGATGCGAGACGGATACAATTGTAATTGGCGCTCCACTCTTCCACCAACGGTATGAATTCTGCGGTCACTTATGTATCTGTGAACTCAATCACCTTTTCATTGACGGTATTTGGATTACAATTTAAAACCAAATTATAGCCAGTGAAGAGCAAATCCCGTCGGAACAAGGGTATGTACTAGCAAGATGAAAGTCATCCTATGAACCTGCAATCGAGTAGCTCTAGTATCTTTGAAGAGCAAATAATCTGAACAACATTTTTCGAAAGCAGATATCGTAGTTTGAGCAACATCTCTCCTCATATTTTCCATCACAAACAAATGGAATGGAGTTCAGAAAATGTTTAAGTCAAGAAATATGCAAGCGCAAACCTTTTTGCTTGTCCCATTAATACTGACATGTCTGTCTCATAATTAGGGCCATCTCTTCGGTATTTGTGTCGTTCACCCAGACCTACCACAATATTGCACGAGATTTCAAGTTATCTCTATTGCGAAACCTTTAATCTCTATCTACAGACATTACACGCTCCGCTCCTACCTTATCTCTTAACTCACAAATGCAATGTTTAGCATTATAGTATGTAACGCATTTCAATGGTCAATTTAAAAAGACGTAAAGGATCACAAATATGCAGGAAGATATATAAATATTTCCCTTTCGTCCAACAAAGGGTCACCATTCATCTGGCCAAAGTCTTGAAAAGGACTCCAAAATAAAAAGCCTTCTATACTACATCGCATTGAATGCACACCATAGAGAGCACAACTCCCTTAAAAGGTCGTAAACATCATATCTTTGGAGGGGTTATAAGTAAACAGCGTTTCACTGTGGTGCACCACAGACAAACACCCGAATGTAAAGGTAGGTAATGTATTACTCATAGATGCAACCAACATCCTGTTGATAAAAATTTCTCTAATTCACCATATATTGGCTGGGAAAACCACGTCGCCAGTCGGTCCAAGTATCTTTCATATGTGGCACATACTCGTGCATACATAAATACTGGTGCATACTATGGTACACCAAACCATAGTCAATAGGTCGACCTAACAAACTCATTCAAACGAAAAATATCAGGGACTTTGTGTATTTTTGTAGACCCTAGTTCTTTTGAAAGATGACTAGCAAGGAAAACTGCTGCAGGCCTAGAATATCCTGAATAGAAAAATATCCTGATGGCAAATAAGTTAGACGGACACATAAACAAAGATGACAACGACACCGATGATGATGTTGATGATGATGATGATGATGATGAGAGCCGCAGAATGATGATGAAGATGATGTCTGGTGAAGAGCAAGTAAACTGTTCGCTCCCACCTCCCCAATTTCTCGGAAGGACTCTCGTAAGAACCTAAACGAAAAACGGAAACACATTTGGTTCGTCATTTTATTTCAAATGGAAAACTGAATATTTACTCCTATTTACGGATATATTCGTATGTTTATTTTTTGTCTGTTCCCAGTTAGTTGTTGGTTCTTCCACACGCCTCTTTCTTCGCCGTCGTATTATTTTTATATACATACAGAGCAAGTAGCTCATTCATATTTGAGTAAGCTACAACGAGGCGGTAAATTTGAGACAAGAAAATATAGCATGAGCTCCAATCCACTGGGAGCAGTGCAAAGATAGAGAATTGTTTCGACTAGCAAGAGTCAAAGTTCTTTACAGTTTGTCAAAGCAGAAAAGCCATTGAAAGAATAAACACAATTGAATTTTGAAAGGTCTACTTCAAATCAGTCAGGCCTCATAGAAAATTCAAATTTCAGGATAGTTCATGCATTAAAGTCGTACTTGGCATACGAGTTACTCTGTGGAGTCGCTTAGAAACTTATCACCTGAACTGCCCAAAACTTAAAAAATCGAGCTGTCATTGCTAAAAATGCAAGATGTCCAGTCCAGATATCGAAATAAGATGAAAGGGTATCAACGTTTTTGTGTTGTGCTAATTTCAGAATATTGTCCTGTACGTTCCTATCAATAATAGTGCGACATGCAATCCATCAGACAGCGATGTGATGCAACCTCCCGGTCAATAGCATTGAAAAACGCCCTCTTAGCGATAATTTCGGTTTTGAACCTTCCGGGAAGAACATCTTCGTAAAGATAATCTCGAAGGCTATAGATGTACTATTATCGCGCTCATTGTTCCTGGATTAATGCTACTCGTGGCCTTGATTTACCATCTGGCTATGTGCCGAAATTTCCATGAAATTCAACAAATGAGGCGCAGTCTCGCACATGAATGTAGATATTTGTTGCAGCTTTAGCACTCTGAGTTGCTAATGGTTTTGTCATTGCCAGACTATTTAATTCGAAGAAGCCAACATTTTTTTTATCTACTACCGTACAAATCCTGAGCATAGGACGACATGTCACCAGCCGAATTACGAATGACTAGATAGATCCGCCATCTCTCTGATGGTTAATTTGCGGTTATTGACCAACATTTCTCTTACTCGTACATCATCAATGTTTTCGTCGGTTTTCGATGTCGATGGTCTGCCACTGCGTTCATCATCTGCGATTGACTCACGACCACTTTTGAACCGCTCGTGCCACTGGTAAACGACTGTTTTCTTTAGAAAATCGTTGCCGAAACACTTTTCCAACATTTCCAACGTTCGCGCACCATTAAATCTGGTTTTTACGCAAAATCTAATACAAGTTCGTTGTTGCAAATTTAAATCCATTTCTAAAATTGTAAAATTATAAAAAATCGCCAACACACACAGAGATAGATGTACTCTTGGCTACGTAACTTTTGCAAATGTCAAGCTATGACGCTAAGATTTAGAGGGAATGTCAACATACAGATTTACCAACTTAACAAAAAAAACAGAACTTAAATCGGAACAATGGGAGCGCCACGCGGTTGTGTCCCCCGGAAACTTATTGACCAAGGTGGTATGCTGATGGTCGACCTTCGAAACAAACGTCTCATCGACACCAAAACCAAAGTGGCTTCCGCTGGTATTTTAGCTCGGCTAAATTCTCTTCAAATAACAAACATTTGTTACGAAGACCCTTGCAATTTAGAATAAAAGGACATCACGCGATCATTGCCGCATCCAAAAACCGCCGCGCACACTACAATCCACCACATTCTGACAAGTGGGCCACCAATGTTTTCTCGTGCAAGACGTCTGTTACCCAAAATGCTTAAAATAGTAAAAGCCGAGTTCCAGACCATGTTTGAGCAGAGCATCTCTCGCCCCTCGAACAGTTCATGGGAAAGCCCGCTGCATATGATATCAAAAGGGAATTTAGAATGGCGGACCTGCGGGGACCTTCGTCGTTTAAATACAGCAACTGTTTCAGACAGATATCCTGTGCCACATATGCAGGATTTTACATATTTCCTTGGTGGCCAGAATGTTTTTTCAATACTGGATCTACAGAGCGGATACTATCAAATCTCCCTTGAGGACAAGGACATCCCTAAAACCGACATCATAACCCCGTTTGGACTCTTCGAGTTCTGCACATGACATTTGGACTCGGGGATGTATAAATTGACGACATCGTAACCGCCTCTCACAATGAAAAACAACATCTACAGCACCTCAATACAGGTTTTCAAGCGATTTAATCAAATGGGAGTAGTTATCAATGTGAGCAAGTGTCAGTTCGGAAATAGGGAAGTGCGATTTCTTGGTCATGTCATCAACGCTAATAGCATTAAACCGCTTCCTATAAAAATAGATGCTATGGAGAATTTTAAGAACCCCGAGCAAATGTATAAAATTCGATGGCTTCTAGCAACAATAAATTCCTATTGGAGATTCCTTCCAAAAGAGGTTAAAACCCAAACTAGACTTCAGTGTCTCGTAAAAGGCAACAAAGCACATTCAGTAGACGGAAGGGCCAACACAGCTTTTGAAAGATTCGCTTACCCGAAATCAAATTGTCAACTCGCGCTGATGGTTGCTGCAACAGACACTGCCATAGATGTTGCTTTAAAATAGCTCGTCGACAAATCCTGGCAGCCATTAGCATTTTTTTTAGGAAAGTTGAATGCAACTCTAACGAAATACAGCACCTACGACAGGGAGCTCCTTAGCGCTTATTATGGAATTAGATACTTTCAGCATTTATTAGAAGGTCGTAGATTTGCGTTTCATCAGAAACCTGAGATGAACTCTCCGAGACAACTCATGCAATTCAGTTTCATGAACCAATTTACTACGGACCTAAGATACATTCCAGGGACAACTTACGTCGTGGTAGATTCACTATCGCGCATTACTGCTATTGACCTTCGACTACAACCAGCTCGCCGAAGCGCAGAAACAGGATGCAGACATTAATACAACATCTTTAGAGCTGGAACAGTTTGTAGTTCCAGGAAATGAAATTAAATTCGATCTTCCGTGCCCAAGGAGCTAATAGCATTCACTAGCTCACCCTAGCATACGGACACCCATACGACTGATATTATCCCGATTTGTCTTGCCAAGCATCAAAGTAGACTACGGTCGATGGGAAAAATCATCGTATGTCATGCCAACACAATTTTGCGCCCCAAGGCACTTACTAGGTGGAGTGAAAAGTAACTTCCTTGGGAATTAAAAAAATTTTTTTTATTTTATTCAATATAGTCCCCTTTTAGTTTGATACACTTATTCCAGCGATTTTCCAACTTCTTGATCCCGTCCGAAAAGTAATTTTCCGGAAGGTCTGCAAAACACTCCTCCGTGGCGCCGATGATTTCCTCGCGCGAGCTGAATTTTTTATTGATGAGCCATCTTTTGAGGTTTGGGAAGAGATAATAGTCCGAGGGATCCAAATCCAGTTACCAATCGACGCCAAAAGTCCGCCCGATTCCGCACTAGCAAGTTCAAGCACTCTTTCGAAGTGCTCTCGCGTTCGTGTTTTTGGTCAGGAGTGAGCATGCGCGGCATCTAGCGGCAGCGGAGCGTGCGCGCTCAGTACTAATCTTTGTGATATCTGCTAGCTCGCGCACCTTCACTTTCCGGTCAGCCCACACCATTTCATGTACTTTTTTGACATTGTCCTCTGTAACTGCATTGGAGGGCCTTCCGCTGCGGACCTGATCGGTAGTGGAGTAGCGGCCACCACGAAACTCTCGAAACCAATATTTGACGGTGCAATCTGACGAATCATTATCCCCATAATATTTATCAAACTTTTCTTTTGTTTCCTTCGCCGTTTTGTCTCTCAAAAAATAGTGTTTTATGAGAGAACGAAAACCGGTTTTGTTCATAATCAACATGATGCCAAACACGTCAACAACAATCAGCTGTCAAAATAAAACTAAAGACAGTATCGCACTAAAATTTGGCATGTCTGCCTAAATATGAACGGACTTCAAGGCACCATAACCTTTTTTGCAGTAGCAGCGCATTCTGGCGGTCAAGGAGGTTACTTTTCACTCCACCTAGTATATCGCAACCGACCGCATATTCCAACAAATACATATACTCGTATGCCGACATACGACATCCAGAGGGTTCCGCTTCTGTCTCACCATCGCGGATCGGTGGATCCGTCCAAGACTGCCCACCGAAAGGGACCAGAATTGTGGGCAGAAAACTTGTGGACTTTGCACCATGATAACCGTCGCACTGTGACATCATTATTCGTAATTTTTTGACGAAAAATGCAACAAATACGAGTACCATCCAACAGCCACCGAATTCACCTGATTTGGCTCCCTGTGACTTCTTTCCGTTCAATCGAGTTTAAAAACCACTACGGGGGACGCTTTTCAGCAGCCGAGAGGAAGTAATGGAAAAATCGCAGGAAGCACTGATGGACATACCGAAAACCGAATATAAAAAATATTTCGAGGATTGGACCAAGCGCTGGCAGAAGTGTGTTTCAGTCGATGGGGATTACTTTAAAGGGGACAATACTACATATATAGATTTAGATAATAAACTTATATTTTTAATTTTCTGAATACATTCCTTTTTGGTCAGGGTGGTATAGTGTCGCAGGAAATCGGTTCCTATAATTAATCGGTGCACGTCGGCAATGGTAAACGTTCATCTATAGCTGCGTTGCAGTCAGAAAATTTTGACATTCTGAGGTTTTCTTATGGGCATTTACAGCCTTCTCCGGTAACTCCATCATTTATCTCAGGAAATGAGACGGCTTTTTGTCACCTAATTCGATCCCTGTAACAGCTTGCGCAATCGTTTGTGCTCCGAATCGGCGAATTGAGTGGAATATGAGTTGTAGAACAAAGTGTATGACTCCAATGTAGTGGGCGGATTCAGACCTCACGGATCCCAATACAAACTAAAGTAGCCTTTAGTCATTCATCTTTAAGGTGGATGGTGGAGCAGTTCATTATTCTCAAAGGCAAGCGAGCAACAGGGCTTACGCGTATTCCAATGATTTTTTGTAGAAGCGGCATGGACAAAGAGGAGCTACTGTGTAGAACCTCTCTAACTTAACGATCTCAATGGTTTGACAGGCATTAGATGTATATTACGCATCATCAAAAGCTTTATCTGATCCATGTACTTCCACATTGAATCTTATACTAGTCTAAGTGTCAGTGTCAAGGCAAATCAACTTACAATAATCTAACCTAGACGAATTTACAATTATAACCCATTCTAGCGGTCTTGAATGGGTCATTTTCAGCCCTTATACGCGTGCATGGCTAGTTCCATTCTTCTACAAGGTCAGTTTCAGAACTTAGTGCTCTAACTACAAATTCGTAGTCAACTTCATTGAAACTTATGAGCAAAATTGGTTTTAATCTCGCAGTCTTCCCCTTTGTACTTTTTGAATGTCTGAACTTACACGCGCCCAAAGATCACTTCTAGGTTCACAACTAAAATTTCGTCCTCTACAGGTTTCGAAAAAGACGCTACCGACCTGAATAGTACAGAACGGATTTTACTTCATCAGTTAACTCCAGTACAATAAATAAATTTGACAGAGTTATCAAAACCAGTATACTCAGCACTATGCAGATTCTGTATAGTCCTGAGAGACAGGAAGTGATGCGCTAATTTCAGACGTGCTTCCAAGACCTACTCTATTTCTGTTTTTGGTCATTTGTGGATTTTCTCAGCCTGAAACCGTCCCGATTAGGACCAAGTTGATTCTTGATAGAAGGATTTGGACGTGTGGTGATCACCACAAGGAAGATCCTGCCAATAACCGGACGCTTGATATGATCTGTAAAATTAGGAGGGCTTACTTTTCTTATATTACGATTAACAGGGGAGACTCTGGGAGCTGGAATACACGGACCAAGCTTAAATATGACCATAGATATGAGCAAAAGTCCTAGTGTATTCCAGGCAGAACCCCACGCCTATGTTCGATATGTGAGAAATATATTCACAACTTTGGTATCAAAGGCGCAAACATCCATATATACACGGACAGTCAAGCAGCTATAAATATCCTTAGCTCGCATTGACTCCAAATCAGCGATGTACTGCTTCAAAACCCTCAAAAAACTAAGCTCCAGGAAAAAACCAAACTGCGGTGGATTCCTGGTCATGAGGGCATTGATGGGAATGAAAAGGCCATCGAACTGGCCAGAAAGCGCTCAGAAACTCCCTTTAATGAACCTGAACCCTTCTGCTGCACTCTTAAATCAACAATCAGTTTAGCTATTATTAACTGGGGGCATTCGAGATGCATCTCATATTGGCAGAATAGCCCAGACCTAAGACAGGACAAACGAGAAATCCTGCCCATAGATATCTAGATCTAAACTGGCACAATATCAAAAACTTAATAGGTTACCCCACAGGACACCACGGTTTAAGATATCACCTCAACAAAAAGAATCTAGTCAACTCCCCGAAGTGCCGACTTTCTTCAGGGAACAATTCGGCTCCACCGAATTAATAAATTCCTCTGCTAATAGTGTTATCAACTTCATTCGGAAAGTAGAAAACCTACTAGCCTGACTACAGTACTGACTAATGGTACAAAAGTACAAAGCGCCGTACCTCGTAATTTGCGAGTCAGGAAATTTAAAAAAAAAAATCGGCCCCAATATGGTTTATGATTGACAAATTCCCTTTCAAATCCTAAGGTGGAGAAACCATGTGCTAGCAATCGCAATATTTTTTATAAATCGTCTAAAAAGATGTACTTTTCTGTTGCAGGCCCAAGAGGGCCCCCACCGAATAAGTCAGGCAAAGCCTTTTCACTCTAATTTGCTGCCTTAGGTCTTACCGCAAAAAAGTTTCAGATTTACAGGCACTGATTGCCCTGAGCAGGCGCTATATCCTGAAATTGCGGAGGTCACGAGCCCTTACAAGTTTGGCCACAACCCTGTGGGAAAGATTCTTTGATTTGTCGCTCGAAGAGGACATACAAACTCATAACCGTCATTTGGGTGCCGTCGATCCCAATTAGAGATGAAGTCCTTGTCTACACATGACTTTATCTGGTACTAATGTATAGGTGAAAGCGCTGAATCTTATATTGTATGGCACGCCGTTGGCTTAAGTAACCAAGGCAGGTTTCGACGTAAAACACTAGCATTACGTGAACTGTTCAAAAACCCTATTCAAATATACCTGCTCTCTTCTTCCCAACAGGACAATCCATCTCAGTCGACTTATGAATCGATATTGACGAAAATCTTTCCAAAGAGAGGTCAGAATATTTCTCGAGCCAAGTCTGTAAGTAATTACCAAGAACATAATCCGTTCTTGTTGATTCTCACAAATTGACATATGTTCCTACGCACATCGACATGGCCTAGTTAGCGTCTTAAATTCTATTCGTATGCAAACAATTTTTCTTTTGCGAAAACTTTTACCAGTGCAAGACGACCTCCTGGCAAACCATGCAGGGGGGAATTGAAATTGAAATGTCATACGTAAAATATTTGGGCCAGCATTTATTTGCTCAGTTTGTCTCTAACTTTCCTTCAACTTTATACTTTAACTAGATACATCTGTACCGTTATGCATTGAGTTAAAATCGTACACACCGCCGACACTGTCATCTCATGTGGGAAAGCGACTGATACATAAGTTTTTCAACTACCACCACCTTCACCACTGTCTTTTGTCCAGTCTAAATCGGAAGATTCCTGCAAAAACTTTTCTAAAAGTACATCCGGCAAGGACTTGAAAGTGAAATTCAAAGCACATACCACAATTTGTGTCCTTTTGCAGTTGAAAAAAAAAAAATACAAAAACGAAAGAAAGAACAAAAAATGGAAAAGAGAAGGAAAACCGGGACACGGAATGCAAAGTTTTAGGTTAAGACAATATTTACCATATGTGCGAGCATATTTATAGCATCCTTAATCGAAGAAAAGGGAGTCATCTGTGAATGGGAATTCCTCCTTGTACATCAGAAGTTAATTCATTCCGTCTGTACATGTGTAGATACGAGTACTCGTGCTTCTATAACGTTTCCCTTGTATTGCTTTTTTTAAGGATTTTCTAAGCATTTAAGTGTTGAAAATGATACACCGCCCTCGAATGGCTTTCCCTACCGCACACATCCATCTGAGCCATTTCATTTCCATCCTGTTAACCTAAATTGGTATTAAATGTGTTTTTAGCTTGTTAATATGCTGCAGAGGCTTGCGTTCATAAAATGATAACTTGCGTAGGTAGTAGGTAGGTACTACTCGAGCAAATGTTGGAATCCGTATGTGGGCCATGTTGTAATGCTAGAGATGTTGCCACTTAAGGACTTGTGAAGGTGCGGAGACTGGGTTAAGGAAACGACTTGGAAATTCATAAACAGTTACGTTATTAAGGTAATTACGGTTGGGAATGGCAGAAGAAATGAAAAAAGTCTGTTTAATTGATTTAATTTTACTGAATCAAGGGGTGGTTAACGTAAGCTGCACGAATGAATGGAGAGTGTATGTGTGGAATGAAATATAGAGGTTGTGAGGGGGTCATACAATTCAGGGCGAAAGCCTTGGAATGCAGTTACTCTGTTGCTGATTTCATGTTCGGCATCAACCTTGCCTCCTGTTGTTCACGCAAAATTAAAAATCCTTTTTAGTTATTAGGAGCACATGAAGTAGATATTTCAGTTTCCAATCAATTAGCCCTTATTCTACATTGCCCAACATGAAGTAGGAGTTAGGTGGTAAAAACTAGAGCCCATGCCCTCAAAACTAAACTGATTATAGCTATTTAGTTTCTAGAGGAAAGACTGATGCCATGGAAATTTTGCCCCGCATACCTTTTATGCACACCTTTGCCGAGGGCCAAGCCAGAAATGTAGGGGATACATAAAGTAAGAATAAAAGGGAAGAGGATCTACCCCATAGCTCTTGGAACCACGCGCCATTACAATGCCTTCGTGGTGTTTTCCAGATCTTCGTGAGTAAAGCGACGAGATGTGAATGGCTTTAACAACGCATCAATAAACATTCAGCACTCTTTTCTTGTCGAAAGTCTTCTGCAGCTTATCTCGAAGAGATCCAAAAGTATAGGGTCATAAAGCAAGCTGTGGCATTTTAATCTAAAACACAAACCCTGAAATTTGTAATGAAATACAATGCCTTCCAAGCGTCTACCTCGGCTCTGTCTATAAATAGTCATCCTTTTGATGAAAGTTTTCAACACGTTTTCGCATAATTGCGGCTGTGTTCCGCAAATAACAGCTCTGATATTTCCTCTTAGTGCGTGGATGGTTGTTGAGGCATTGGCGTACACTCTGTCTTTAACACAACTTCAAAGGAAAGAGTTTAAGGCAATTGAAGTCTCCATTTCGAGAACTCACATCTCCAGGAAATTTGTCACGCAATAGAGCCATTGTTTCACCAGCCGTGTGGCATGTGGCGGCGTACTGCTGAAAATAAACATCTTCCACGTCCATAGCATTGATTTTAGGCAAAAAACGTCAGTCAACATCGTTCGGTAGCGCAATCCATTCACTGAAACGGTGCTACCAGCATCATTTTCGAAAAAATATGGCCCAATGACACCGCCAGCCCAAAAACCGCACCAAACTGTGACTCGTTGTGGATGGAGAGGTTGTTTCACTATTCCTCTTTGTTTTAGGAGCCCCAGATCTGAAAGTTTTATTTGTTCATGTATCCAGATAAATGGAAATGAGCCCCATCAGTCAGAATAATTTTGTGTGGAAAATTATGATCTTGTTCATTCATTTCCAGCACCCAATCAGCGAAAGTATGTCGTTGTGTCTGGTTTGCTGACTTCAATTCTGATACAAGAAGATGCTGGACCTTATAAGCATGTAGGATAAGAACTTTATGGAAAATGCTGTCCAAAGTGATTGCGGATAGGCCCTATTCCTGTGATCGTCTCAAAATGAATTCCCCACGGTTTTCAGTCATACTCTAAACTACAGCGGCGATATTTTCAGCTGACCTTGACGGACGAACACGAGTTGGAGTCTTTACATCACTAACCTATTCGAGACATTCAAATTTATCGATTAAATTCACTAAAGCTATGCTATTGGGCGATTGATGATGATCATAAGCAGTACGAACTTTACGAAACGCTTACGCAATATTTTGACCGTTTTTAAAGTGAATTTTCACTATTTCAACACGACGAGCAAGTGTATATTGATCCATATTTACATAACCTCCTAGCTTTACCTTATCAAAAGTCATCGCAGTAATAGCTGTATGTGGACAGTTCATCAATGGCATGAAATTTAAAATGACACCTCTCGTTGAATGACCCTCTACTAACCGCCGTCTTAAGAAGAAAGGATTTTTGATACACTCATTCTCTACGGGAAAAGGATAACATACTCGTATGGTATGGAATCATCTTAACGTGCTCCGATATTAGCGATGTATCCGATGTATCAAAACCTAGTCATGAAAGTGTTTTTTTCTGGCTGAGGGCATAAGAACACGGTGTTAACTTTTTTGTCGAAACAGAGCACTCAAAGAAAGAATTAGTCCACAATACTCCTTT
Organism: Volucella zonaria; assembly: GCA_963966105.1. Lineage (NCBI taxonomy): Eukaryota > Metazoa > Arthropoda > Insecta > Diptera > Syrphidae > Volucella > Volucella zonaria. Next base: position 69,606,663 of record OZ014534.1, on the reverse strand, counting down.
TATGCTCCTGAGTAAGATTATGTAGTGCTTCAGTGATAAAGTGCCTATTATAGCACTTACCACATCAGGGTCGAGTACTTGCATCGAGCGTAGGCCGGACACTGGACCGGATAGAGATAGTTTTCCGCGGTGTCTCCATTACTCTCAAGACAAGTGTGGCAGGAAGTTGTGGCACTTAGGCCCAGAACACTTACATATAGTAGGTGCCTAACCCCTTCACCAGTAAGCAGTCTTTAGTCTTTCCTACTGCGGGATACGGGCAAGTCACTAACTCTTGGAAATATCGGGAAACATTCGTTTGGTGATCTAGCAGCCTGGAAAGTATTGCCACCCGGAGTATGCTCTCTCTCACCTCGAACTGACTTCGAGGTCGTGAGAGAATTTAGCAAGGCTGTTAATGTACCGTGTAAGTTGAACCACAGACCACATCTTTTTAGATGGAAAATGACTTTGAGAGTGCAACCAATGATATTAATATCAAACCGATACCGTCCGTTCCTTGGTGTTGGATAAAAGCACTAGTAACTTATTTTTGAGAACGTTTGCTTCATTAGACAGCCGAAACATAGGGCATATTGGACTTATCAAAGCCGAGTAAATGCGGAGGGCCCTCCTCGGTGACAAGCTCCTTTACACTGGCAGAAATCCGAGACCACTTTGTAGGTTTTCGAGATGAAATGTTTGGTCCAAGATGACACCCAAATACCTAGCTTCGTTGGAGAACCGGATGATGATGCCTTTAAGTACTAGATGAGTCAGACACCTTATCGTAAAGAGAACATCTTCAGTTTTGAGAGGATGGACTGAAAGTTTATTTCTAGTGCACCGATTGTCGGTCATATCTAAGTCTGCCTGCGCAAACAAAGGCTGGGTATGATCCAACAAACAATAAAGCTACATCATTTGCATATGCGTCAGCATAAATGTAGAAATTATTGAGAGCGTGAAGCAGTGAGTCGACCAACGTGCACCATAGCAGTTGATAAAACCCACCTCCTTGCGAGCAATACCCGTTGACCTATACCGTATTGGCTACGGGAGGCATCCGCTATCGGGGTCGTATATGGTATACCAGCATTGCTGGTATGCTTACAGGGTGTCGGAAACTATTACTGATTTAGGGGCATTTAAATTAAAACGGCTGTTTTTTAAGAGCTATAGATTATTTTCTTTAAAACAATAGTAAGAGCAGTACAGTTTAAATAAAAAATAAAAAGCGGCAGTCATACAGCTTCCTAGACTATTTTTTATGAAGCGCTTCCTATTGCTTCAGTTTTAGGCCAATTTTTGACCATTCGGGGCTCTATGTCACGAAAAAACGCGCTTAGTTTTGGCTTCCAAGACTTGAATAACTTGCAGTTCACCAAGCATAAATCAAAGACTTCACAAAATCTCACAAGAATTGGCGTTCAATCGCAAGAACTCGGAGGTCAATTCATTGGTCCATTACGTCCGTATAAGGCAATGGTTTCGTGGCACGTATGTATGGCTATTCTGCCCATTTTTTCCAGCAAAAAAATTAGTGATGATTATATGATAAAGTTGGCCACTGACTGTTACGCGAGCTCCGATTTCATTTTTGAAAAAAATAATGACCACACAAAAGAGCACATTTCTGTGGGTAGATTTGAGTCTTCTGGATTAGTCACACTGCAGAAATGATAAATTTGCTTGCTTACAAGGGCTAAAATGAGCCCTGTGACTCAACATGGTTTTTCGACTTCAAACTTCCCAAGAGCTCAATCTGCGATTTCATGACTTAAGCACTAGCTGGATCCTATTCGAGTTTTATCTTCAGATCTTTTCGCTAAATTTCCCATATGGTGGGCGGACGGACTTTTACTCACAGCATCTGCAGTTTTTTCTGTACCACATAATGCTGACGCGTTGTTGGCTTTGCGTCATGGGAAAATTACGTAATCTTGCTAATCTTTGCTAGTAGAAAACAGAGTTTAAAAACAGTTTGAACGATGTGGAAGCCTTCTTCTGGGCTATTCATGATGACAGTAGTAAACATAAATGTCAAAGAACTGTCAAAAATAACAGCAATGATAGTTTTGAAGTTACCTCTATTGGAAGATCTATCCGTAAAAGAAAAGCTCCCTTTACTTATTGTTGACAGACATAAACTGTTTGAGTGGCTTCCAAGACCACATTTCCTAACTTTTGAAGTACCTAAGGGGCGAGCGAAATATAGATAGAACGAATCACCTATTTGTGCTGAACAAATGTTACTAAACTGCCGCGCCGTAGCCCTTGTAAATATAAAATAAATCCTGATTATTGGAGAATGGTGAACATATCACCGCAGAGAGAGCTCGCCTTCGATAATTGCATCAATAATAATTGGCACGTTGGTCAAGTTTAATGACTTTAAGCCGCTTAGCAGTAGCCTGGCTATAATCAGAAAACAAAAACTCAAAATCATAATCTAAGTTCGATTTCAACCAATGAAACTGAAGACTAAGTGGGAAGTGCAGCCTTCCTAAAACAAGGGGATGAAGACCACGACATCCGTCTGATAAAAATTTAGCGGTACTATGAATAATGAGCGCAAACGAAATAGCTGAAGTATGAGCCGCATACAATAATAACCCCAAAGAAGAAAATAGTGCCAGTTCAAGGAAATCGTAAAGAAACACGACAAGAACAATACCCTTCGATCAACCTTCGTTATTTCAATTAGAATCCTAGCACCGATGTCACAGGTAAATGTGGGTGCATTTAGGGAGAATTTCCAACAACAAATTTTTATTTTTATACTCGTGCATGGCTTAGATTAACTGGTAAAGTACAAGGATCTGGACAACAACGAGGTCCCAATAATTTGGCTTTGCAATCAAGTGATTGAGTATCAACAACACTCTGGCTGAATACCAGCGAAGTAATTCAAAGCGGAAAGTGATGATTTAGCGCGGGAATGCTCCAAATTATCTATGTATGAACATTAATCTATTCCTGATGTCTATAGTGGCAGATCCCTGTCAAATATCCCTGAACCGTTCGTTCCGAAAACAGATTAATTTATTTATGCCTTGTAACCTTGTAAACGGCGTGAAGTGTCATTGCGCTTTGACATTTATTTTGTACAAAGATAAGACAGTTGACAACAATCAATGGAGAGATACACACCTGAAGAACGCCGTATCATTACTGCTTATTTGACCAATTTGCGGTCTGTTGTTTTAATGTAGCGTGAATTTCGTCGCTGTTGTGCTCAATGATGGAGATTTTGAATCACCAATTTCCAGGCCGTGTCATCTCCCGTTTTGATGATTTGAGCTGGCCGGCCAGATCCCCACATCTGACGGCCCCAGACTTCTTCCTTTGGTGCTTTTTGAAATCTCGCGTTTACCAAAATAAACCACAAACCTTGCAAGTCTTGCAAGCCAACATTGAAGAAGAACAACAACTCCAAATGTCGTAAAAACGATCACAAATGTGCATCAACTCAGGAGGTGGAGTATTTTTTCAGCTCAACCCCATGGATTCTACACCTTCAGATGAACTTTTCGTGAAAATAGAGCGCAATTTGTTTCGTTTCTAACAAAATGGCAGCCAATTCACATTATGCCATTGCTATTGCCGCACCTGGTAAAGGGTCCTTCATTAAGCGCTTCCTTTCTTTAAATTTAAATAAAACAAAGTGTTTGTGAGATATCATCGAAATTTTTTATTCGTTTAAAAGGCCTATCGATGCCATTGTGTATGGAATATAACATCATTCAAATGTACGCCGCGACTTCTCTGGGTAAGGCGCATCCGAAATGTCCAATCAAGCTGAATTTGACCGATGGCATGGGTTATGTTGGCTTTGCGGGTCGCTGTGTGTGGCTTATTCGCATAGGCCTGCGACTTCAGAAAACCCCACAAGAAAAAGACTAACGGGGTCAAATCGCTCAATCTCGGTGGCCAGTTCACATTACTTCCACGTGAGATGACCATGCCCTCGAATAGATCGTGCAGAATTTCCAATGTGGCGTGAGCTGTATGACACGCAGCGCCGTCCTATTGAAACCACATGGCGTTGGTGTCCATATCATCCAATTCAAGCCAAAAGAAGTTGGTAATCATCGACCTATAGCGCTCGCCGTTGACAGTGATGGCCTGGCCAACATAGTTTGCAAAGAAATATGGACCGATGAAGCTGTCAGCCCAAAATCCACACCAAATCGTGACTTTTTCCGGATGCATTGGATGCTCTTGGATCTCATGTGAATTGGTATCGTCCCAAATTCGGCAATTTTGTTTGTTGACGTACCCATTCATCCAGAAATGGGCATCATCGCTGAAGAAGATTTTTCGATGAAAATTAGGGTCAATTTTCAACTGCTCCAGAGCCACAACACACATCATTGTTTATGGTCGTTTACCTTCAGCTCCTGGGTCAGTTGAATTTTGTACGGGTGCAGGCCCAAGTCATGACAGAAAATCCACCAAGTTGTGGTCTGTGAAAGGCCGAGTTCTTGTGAGGGACGCGAAATCGATTGCCTTGGATTCTCCTACGGCGATGTTTTCGACAGGTCTTACGTATCGTCGACGTATGTTGGTTAATCGTTTACTGAACCAGTGGACTCAAATTTATCCATCACACTGCGAATAGTCCCCTCGGTAGGACAATTATGGCGACCGTAAAATGGGCGAAGAGCTGGGAACGTTGCACCTGTTGTTGAAAGCTATGTCCATCCATGGTGATTTGGCAAGACAAACTGAATAAATGACAGCCAATTTGACAGATGTAGCTTCAAAAATATGGCCGCTGTCAAGAGTCAAAGTTTAAAGTCCCTAATGGAAGACTCTGTATAATCAATCGCATCAACATGTCGTTGTAGAAAAGTTTTGGCAAGCGAAGAAAACTCCACAAGATCTGAACAACAACAATTCAGAACAAGATTAAAACTTCTTCGAAAAACCAGGATTATGTTCTAAAAAACCCCAGTGCTATTCTGCAAAGCCAAGTATTGTGCTATCAATAAGAAGTCGAAGGTGATGTTGGGATCCATCGAAAGAAAAATAATTTTACTGACCGAATGAGCTATAGCACTTCAGCTAGGTGGATCCTCTAATTATACTACGTGGCGCAAAAGTAATCACCTTATCGGAAGATGCTATAATGTTTGCAAATGACGGCAAATGTCAATTCTACTTAGCCATTTGTGAAGTAAACAGATACGCGTCAACAAGACATGAATTACCATACTCCTAAAGAACGCGAAATAATTGTTACGATTTTTTTGCGGAATAATTCGTCGGTGGTGTTGGCGCAGTGTGAATTTCGGCGCAGATTTTCCGGTCGTCCGATACCGACTGGGCAAACACTACGACGTTTTAGCCGCTCGCCTAGAAAAGTATGGGACAACACGAGATGCTGCCAGGTCTTGTCGGCCCGGAGCAGCCATTCTGCTGAGAATATCGTAGCTGTGGCTGAAGATGCCGCATAGGACCCCGGAACATCGACCAGACAACGTGCCACGCTATTGGGTATCAATCGGCGGTCTTTACAGAGAATTTCGGTAAAAGTCTGTAAGTTATTCCCTTAAAAAGTGCAGGCAGTTGATTAGCTGTTAGCTGTTGACCGCCAATCGTGTGTAACATACGCTCAAGCCATCCTGAATCTCAACTATGAGGGAGAAAACTTTTCATCGAAAATCGTCATGAGCGACGAGGCCCATTTCCATCTCTGCGGATAAGTGAATAAGCAACATTATTGCTTCTAAGGCACCGAAAATCCACGTATAACCCACGAAGAGCCATTACATGCGCTCAAAGCTACTGCATGGTGTGCTGTTTACGTTAGATGCGTCATCGGGCCTTATTTTTTCGAAAACGCCATGGGCAAAACGACTACTGTGGCTGGCGAGCCATGCTCAACGACTTTCTCCTTCCTCAATTGAATGAATTGGGACAAGAAAACATGTGCTTCCAACAGGATGGAGCAACGGCACATACTGCACGAACCACAATCAAAATTCTGAGTCGCCTAATCTCTCGTTTTGGAGGTTTGAACTCGCCGGCAAGATCGCCTGATTTAACTGGTTTTTGGAAGTCACGAGTCTATGCCAACAAGCCTTAGACTCTTGAAGCCCTCAAAGAGAATATCCCTCAAAAATGTGAGGACCTGCAGTGATAGAAAATTCCACAAATCGGGCACGGATGGTCATTAATTCTGGCGGCGGCCACTTGGCCGATATCATTTTCTCGACTTAATCCAAAAGCTGAACCAAAGTCTTTCATAAAAGAAAGTTAGAGTACAGCCAGAGAACATCGGGTGATAACTTTTCCGCCGCTTTGCAGCGCAAACCTGTCGAGGTTTACGAATATAAACGACACTACTTTTTAGATTTTTTTCAAAGAATCAATATCTTATAGTCATAATATCATAAAGGACCGCGTCCAGCAACAATATCCTTGTTGTGTTTTATGTCAGCGCTTGAGTCATATTCCAAAGTCCTGCCTTAACCAAACTCAGTCTAGTGAGACAAAGTCTACATATAATTGAAAATTAAAAAAAGAAAATCAGAGTACTTAATGCCTCAGTAGTTGGAAATGAATCCACAATTACCAAACTAGCAACAGTCTGTTCACTTCCCCACATCTACTGAATGCAACCACAATATCCGCAGACCTAAACTGGCCAACAACAAAACTGTCAAACCACAAAATTGTCACACAGCTGTATGAACTCGATTTTAAAGTCACTACGCTTCAACTGTCAAAATGTGTCCCATTACCAGGAACTCACCCCCCCAAACAGTCTGTGGGGCGGTGGTTTCTGCTGGGGGTCCTTCCCACTCAATTGCCCTCGGACATGAGTTAATGCAAACAATTCTCCAGCACACAATAAACGAAATAACAGTTACAATCACATCACAATCACAATCATAATTGTTGGAATTAATTATTTACACAATTTTACCGTTGCCAAACAATAAATCATGTCAAAAGGATTTTCATATGTGCAACCATGCGTCGCCTTTTCATCGCTAGCAATCGCTGTCCTATCCATTGGCCGTTTTGGGTGAAAATCGTTCGCGCCACGGCCTCTCCAGTTAACAGTGACCCCGGTATCGGTGTTACTTTTCGAGTGACCGGAAATTGCAATTATTTTATTTTGCCGCACCATACTTGCTTTGCTTGTTGGAAATGATATGCGTGTGTTGGGTAAATATTTGAGGTTGGGGCTGGTTCTTTTAGGGTGACGAAAACATTTAACCTCAATCGATTCATTGTGTTGATACAATTTGCATTGGTGCCATTTCTGGGGAAACACCATTTAAGAGGTGGTGGAGCTGGATAGAATGTGTAGAATGTGCATTCCATTCAAGCTTGCACTTATTAACATCATCATCATAAAAAGAGGTAACGGCCCTTTGGCATATTTCCCGGCCATCAGTAGCTTTAGGAACGCATAAACAGTGTTTGAAAAGCGGTATTTATTTCAGGTATCCCTTAATAATTTGGCCTACATTATTAAGGCTATTTTATGGTTGTCAAGTGTGGCAAAAGTATCTGGGGAGCTATTGTGTTAACGCTATTTTATTTATACCGCCACACTCCGTCGATCACCATGCAACCCAGATTAACCCAGAATCTGTATCCTCGCTAAGTCTAAAGTAATCGTTTGTTGTTCCTCTCAGTAGCACAAATTATATTGTAGTTCCACCTAGTATACCACCTGGGAAATGGGGTATGGCTTTTCTCGAGAGACCAACCCTGCGTATACCTAGAATGCAACCCACTAATGCATCTAAGAAAACAAATGAGAAGCACGTTAGGTGAAATGCCACGAATTCTAGAGAGCGAACAGATTCAGTAGTTCACCAGAATGCATACCATACCCTGGATAAAAAGAAGAACTTGGTTATGTAGTGCTACGAAGTCCCAGATGGAGGCCTGCATGGTGATTGATCGGAAAACTGGTGAGCTATAACTTGTGCCACTAGCACAACATTTAAGTTCGTAGCGAAGTGCTTACCTTACCGGTGGTTGCAGGCCAATATGGCAAGGGCATGTCCGGCCAGTGGCCTACGCCGTCATAGATCTCACAACCCTCACTCACGACGACGCTAGCAAACGTTTAAAGGACAACGACATTCGGATATCCACGTGAAATGTTCTCACCCTAGAGAGGCCACGTGCAGCCGAATCAGAGGCAATCGACTGCTATCACGCAGATATCACTGCCATCCAGGAAGTGCCGAACCTAAGGAGGATGAAAAACTGTGATATACTCATATGCTATGGTGATTGCTATAGGGAAAAGAAACAGCGCTTATCCGGCATATGCGGCAGACTTAGGCAAGAAGTCTTAAGCTTCCGACACGTGAGTGAGCATCTTACGACTATCCGCATCAAGGCTAAACTCGCTAATATAAGCCCTATATGCGCTCATACCTCCACGGAAGACAAGGACGACGCCACCAAAAAATGCTTCTACGAATTCGTTGACAAAAAATATGAGCAATGTCCCAAATAGGACGTTAAAATCGTACAAGGAGATTTTAACGCCAGGATAGGAAGAGAAGAAATCTTTGGTAGGACATGCTTACCAATAGCCTACACGACACCATGTCTGCCAACGGACTTAGGCTTATTGACTTTGCAGCGGGACGAAATATTACTACAGAAAGCACTCGGTTCCCTCATCTCCATTTACACCAGGGGGTATGGAGGTCTCCGGGTCATAAAACGCTAAATCAAATTTATTATTTTGCGATAGACGTAACGCATGCCTCCAGTATTCTGGAAATTCAAACATGCCGGGCAGCCAACTTTGACTTGAATCACTACCTTGTTGCTACCAAGATGCGAATGCAGATTTCCGAACCGCCACAAAAGAGAAGAACTACTGTGAGAAGATGTAATAGGAAAGGGATGAATAGTACAATAGAAAAGCTGAAATCACAAGAGACCGCCAGAATCTTCGCCGAATGCGTATCCCAAAATCTCATAACAACTTCTATGCCGCCAGCATTAAGCAACGAGGACCAGTGGTAACGCTACTAACATGCCGTCAGGGGAACCGTAAATGATGTGCTGGGTTTCACCCGTCCCACCACCAAGAAATCCCTGGTTTGATGAAGAATGCTGGCAAGCACATGCAGCTAAACAAGAACACAACAAAGGGGCGCTGCAACGAAGGACGACAACTTCTCATCAGCTTCACAAGCAGAAGGGGCAGGAAGAGCATCGGCTTCTCCAAGAAAACAGGTAAAAACAACGTGTCGAGGTAAGAAGACCCATAAAAAAGCGTGTAGAAATGAAGAAGGAAACCTCGTAGTAGAGAGAATATTGAAAAACTTTTTCTGTAGACTGCACAACGACTGTACAGCAAATCAGCTGGGCCTGGCAGCTTATCGACCGAGAGTACGCACCAACTCATTTCTCAGATCTGGTGATCTCAGTACTGTATGCCCGATCCACGAAAAATGAGACACCATCAACTGTGCCAATTATAGAGGTGTAAGTCTGAAACCCTTCGCCAACACCCTGATTAGTCCCTATCAGTGCGTTTTTAGACCAGGAAACTGTACAATCGTCTAAATCTTCACACTCTGGCGGATCAAGGAATCAAAATCGATGCTCACCATCTTTTCATCGATTTTAAGGCCGCATATAACAACATTTATAGAGATGAGCTACATAGAGCCGTGACTAGTTTTGGCATCTCTGACAAGCTCGTCCATCTGTCCAGAATGATGGCGGAAACCGCTTGCTGTTTCGTCAAGGTCGATAACGACTTAACCGAGACCATTGATGTCACGAAAGGTGATGGAGAAGGTCTAACATCATATTGTACTTGAGTGAATTGTGAGGAAATCACAAGTGAACACTAGAGGCACGCCGATGATATCGACATAATTGGTAGAACTCATCGGGCTGTCAACTGTACGTTCGATAGTATTGAACGGGAAGCTAGCAAAATCGATTTAGCGGTAAATGAGGCCAAAACCAAGTATATGCTGTCAATAAGAAGAGACGCACAACATCTATGAACTGAACAGAACATCACAATCGACAGCTTTAACTTCAAGGAAGTAAATTAGTGCTATGAATTCTGCCAACAACATCTCAGCATAAATAAAACGAAGAACCACTCTTGCCCATCGCTGTTTCTTTAGGATAAGAAGGCAAGTGAGTAGTAAGGCCCTATCCCGTAATACTAAGGAGACTCTACATATATAAGACCTTGATCATCCCAGTCCTACTTTGTGGCGCAGAAGCATGGACCCTATCAAGATATCCTCAGCCGTTTCGAGAGAAAATTCTTTCCAAAAATATACAGTCTCGTTTGCGTTGACGGGCTTTGGAGGAGAAGATTCAACGACGAACTATACGAGCTGCACAGCGACATCGACCTAGTCAAAAAACTGCGCATCAGTCACCTGAAATGGCTAGGACATGTAGAGAGAATGGACACAATTTTCCGGCCCGCAAAATCTTCGAATCTAAGTCGGAGGGCCAACGCAGTAGAGGAAGACGTCACCTTAGGTGGCTCGCAGAAGTAGAAGTGTTCCAGATTCCTTCGAGGATTTTAAGTTTACTTTCTTTTTTTCGCCAAAAAAAAACCCGCTTACAACACAGACCGAACAAGGTGAAGAAGCAGCAAGTAGATACAAAACGTAACCGTGTACAGAATCACCATTCGCCGGTGTGAAGAATTTCGACGGATATTTGCAGATCAGCGAAGAAGACCAGTTAAGGAAGACGCACTTTTCTCCTGTTTGGAACAGACTTTTGTGGACAAACGCTTGTGGCAAGACCAAGCAATTTTTCAAAAACAAATTTATCACAGTTTACGTTTGAAAATTGCATTGAGCGACAAGACACGCAACGACATCCATTCACTCCATTATGGCGAATACAAAAGAGTTTCGTGTTACTCGTATGTGGGCTAGAACTGTCGAAAAGGAATCTCGGCAACTACTAAAGTGCTGGATGTAGTTAAAACATATCGATAGTACCTAGCTCGAAAACGACAGTGTGTTTGATTGCTTAAGCCTCACAAGTGGACATATATTAATATGAGAATTTATCAGTTTTTTAAACTCAACTGTATGCCTCTAATTTTCCCTCGCAGTCAAGGACACCCAATCAGTAACATCCTCCGGCGGGCATGTACACGAGTGGTGGTTACCAAAGCGGCGCGTCTCACCTGAGTTACTCTTGTAGTGATTGTGAAAGATATTCCCCGGTGAAACTGGACCCCAAATAATTATTCTAGCCAGTTAGGGCGGTCTTTGGGCAACTTCCTCTAGTTATGCACTACGAGGTGGTTAAGGTACCCTTCCATTCGAGCGCCCCGCCTAATCCGAGAGCTTCATCTATCCCGTCGTTGGTCCGATTAGTAATCGAAGATAACTCTTGCTGTTATATCTACTACCAAAGCGCATCAACTCGTTCGAAGAATCTTGCATTCAAGACGGCAAAGATATCCTCAACAGCATTCGCATCTAGATTCTGCGCCAGAGAGTAGGAATTAAATAATTAGGATGATATATTTAGTCTCTTTAGTAGCTGGGGCTTTATCACACAAATGGCTTCTTAAGCCAAAGAAGCAGTCATTGACAAGTGTAATTCTGTGCTTGATTCCAGATGAAGTGTCATTATCAGAGTTTATAGCAAATTCAAGGTATACGGAATCCTTAGCTGCCTCAAACTACAATAATATCTCTCTATTGCGGTTTTCTGTCCGATTCGGCTTATTGACAGCATAAAATAAATAACGAACCCATTTGTACTGCTATTGTTTCGATACTTTCTAAAGTAGATAGTGAAACGAGTATCTTTCTGTGTTCTGTCAATTTCAGTTCCACAGACTTTTGAAAAATTGTGTCTGTGGTGTTCAGTTGCAAGGTTCGCACATGTTAAAAAAGTCACATAACGCAGCATCGCCTTGTCACCAAAGTTTTTTTACCATCAAAGCTCTCGGTGAGATTGCTTCCAATCTTTACGGAATAGCAAGGGTTATCTATAGTCATTCTCCACAATCTGACGAGTCTGGCAAGAATGGCAAAACTCAACATGGCATGTATCTATAGATTGATGCTGTCATTTGCGACCTTGAAAGAGGAGGTGTGCATGGATCTGAACTTTTTGTGTTTTCTCTAGGATCTGCCGTATTGTGAATATATGGTCAATTGCGAATATACCCTTTCAAAACCGCTATTAGAAGTCAATCACATTGTTGGCAATGAACGACGGACAACATCTTATCTCATACGAGACTGATAGCTCTATAGTTGGCTTTGTTAAGAGGTCTCCTTTTTTTGTGGATCTAATACACGTAGCTAGCATCATGCGATATGCACACTTACGAGTATCTCTGACGAAATCGTGGAAATGAGTTGAATTATGCTCTCCACCGCGTCATTTCCTGACGCCTTTAGTAGCCTGGCAATAGTCCGTCATTTTGGACTGATGCAGCGAAATCGTGAATTACATCTGGAAAGTTGAAGGGTTCGTTTTGCCTGACCCATAAATTTGGATCATCCCGCCTTTTAAATTCTGTTGAAGTACTTTTTTTCATATCTTCAGCACATTATTATAAAATATTCAGTGATTCCAAGAGGTTTTTGTCCGTGTCGTGCAAGCTTGACACGTATCGTTTCCGTTTTGGTATTACTTCAGAACGTTGTTCGTGTTCTCTCTTTCTCTGTCAGCTCTGCTCTCATGCTCTTCCTTTTTTCTCAATTCAACTTGCAATGTCTTGACAGTATTTATCCATTGCTGTGGCATCTGAGATATCCGAAGATGTACCTGCCAGAGTCTACATTTGCCCCCAGAAATGCCAATCGTCAGCTTACGATATGATGAAATTGGTTGACTCTTTTATGACCCGGTGATCGTCAGGTTTCTTTGCGAGGTAACCGTGTGCTGAACCACTATTCCTACCTGGTAACAGCAATTATCTGAATTAGTTGAGGCACCCATGCCGTCACACCTGTCACCAACTGATCATGTCTAAACGTCTAAACTAAAAGATGATTCCATTTCAAGAGACGACGAACGCTGACAGCATAGAGGCATGGCCCGTAGAGCTGAAGGGATAGTGTTTGAGATCAGCTCGAAAATATAGTGGACTTTATGACATTTAACGTTTTGTATAGAACTTTCCTTACCATTGTTTCGAAATGTTTTCAAACGTATAAATCCGTAGTTTAACAAATGGAAAGACATTGTCTTTGAAGCCCACCTATTATCTTACAATAAAATGTTTTGTACATGGGACTGACTCAATCCGTTTTTAAATAACCGGAGGCTTCAATTCCTCCAATAATTTCAGATATCATTTCAGTCAATGTAAATAAAACACGACAACTTCATTGACAGATAGTAAACAATCACTAATCATTCAGAAAAGAAAAAAATATTTCAGCATCTCACTACAGACAATCCATACGTGCATGCGACAAAAAACAAAAACATCGTCGCAATAAATTCTAAATTAACTCGGCAACTTCAAATGTTTGTTTCGAAGGTCACTCAAAATCCAAAAACCGTCTCTCTTGATAGATACGCTAACCAAATCTTCCAAATCGTGGGAGTATGAGTAAACTCAGAGCAATCCACGCAAAGCCCATAAATCCAACAATTATGAGTGTCAGTAAGAATTCTTCTCTGGCAACACCTACATATTAAACAATCTAATCAAAGTATCTACGGCCAAGCGGAGTAGGCGATATACTTGTCATACATCACAGCAGGCTGTCGGCTATCAAAGAGTGTTCAATCGAAAACGAGAAGAACATAATTCACTCCAGATCCACGACCGCACTAATGACGAGAACAACCATATCCTCTACCAATTCGAAAATCAAAAAGTATCTATGGCTGGTTCGGTCTTATTCGCTGCCATTGGATTGTAGGTGAGTCATTATTTATGCCAGATATCAGAACGTACCACTACACATGCATTTCCCCACCAACGCGTCGATCTTTGACATTTCGGATTTTCCGAAACAGTGTGACCAGTGATTTGGTTTAAATTTAAATTTTATTTTTGTGCTGCAATATAGTTGCATAGAATGTCTAACCATTTGAGGGTGGAGGTGGTTTTCTGTTAGTATCAGCTTTGTAGCGTGTACCTTAACCTATACCTAGATGATTTTTATAATTTTGTGGTCGGAAATAAGCTAAACAAGCTAAGGTTTTTGACTTGCGGGACATAGCATGTACTGCATGAGTCACACCACGACTAAACTATGATGTAAAGTTGAATTCGGTGATAAAATTATGATCAGTTCCAGGGGAAAATTAGCCTGTATGGGGCTATTGTACATACCTCACCGAGTTCTTCATAAGTAAAACTAGTATTTAAACGACCAGATGGTATTGAGAGATTTTTTAAAGTTCAATTAATGGTAGTTCTTATTCAATTCTAAGCCAGCGGATTCGCTATTTTAAGATAATTTTTCAAGGTCGGTTTATTTATTTATTTCACTTAAGAAATATTTGAGCATGAAGCAGTTGTAAGGATTTTTCATTTTCAAAAATATATTATGTTTGCATCTCTGTCACTTGTGAAGTTCACCGAGATGTCCAAATGACTTAATACTCGTATTTATTTTTTTTTTATCAGGACAATCAGTCGTAATTGGTCTACAGATTCCCAGTATCAGGTTTTTGATGAAAATAGGAAAATAGTAACAAGACTTCATGCACAGCAGCTCCTCAGTTCTTCAATTTTTTAAGATGTGCTACCATTAACTCGATAAATATGTTTTTAACAAAGCTTTTGTTGTCCTTTTACGTTCGGATATTTAAGGAACTCAATTTTACTTGAGGTGGCGCGTATTGCATAAATTTTTCATCTGTTACAAGTCTGACAAGCTTCCGAAAGTGAAATCCTCTACCTATGTATGAAAAAACCTGCCAATACAAGTCAATAAAAATTCGTATATCTCCCTCTCTCTCCGCGCAAAAAATTGCAAGATGAATACGCAGAATTAAGAGAATAAGCCTAAAAAATGTATGGTACAGCAGTCTGATATGGGGAGTGTTGCGTGGTTAGTTTTCGTCTTCTTATATAGATATTACTTGGACCTCGGGCACAAGCAAAGCCGACATGAACTTTTGTAAAATAATCAGCATATGTCGGAACATATCCGTATGTAAAGCGTCGTAACTGCTGTCATTGCGACTGCATAATAAGCAAATCTACTAACGACCTAAGTAGTTAATTGACCAAAAATTTAAATAGTTCTGAAAGATCTTAGTTAAACAGCGGTTGGATTTGAAAAATTGGAATTCAAATCCAAACCAAAATGCACAGCGGGAATGACAGGAGTTTTAAAAACGAATGAAATTGTAGAACATACAGCGATATCTTATTTATGAATGCCGTAATAACAGATCCAAATCCAGATTCAGTTAATCACTTTTTAGTGATTTTTGAGTGGAGTATATATTCTGTGGCATAGGTATTAGCACAGAAGGCAATATGCTCAACAATTCCGTCCAGCAGTTAGGCTGTGTGAGCAGGGGTTATTTTATCAGATTCCAAAGATATGGGTGAAATCCTAAAAGCCAAAATAAGAATACCCAACTGCATCGATCTCATCAAACTAATGGATTACAACGCTCCAGAATGGAGAGCCTTCGCATCAGAGTTGACTCTTTCAAAATATGAAAGCAGATTCAAGGATGAAGCAATCGCAGATGCCAGAAAACCAGAAAACTGAGAGCGACGAGCTGACTAAGATCGAAAGGATGGAAGGAAACTATGTCCCAAAAAAAAAAAAAAACCAATCAGCCTCGCCATACAAGGGTAACAATCTAATATATACTCATATACTTATTAATTGCCAAGGAGCGCTTCGTAGGATTCTCCTTCTAATCTGCATTAATGGCCTCCAAAACCTAGCAATATGCAATGAAATCTGAAAGTGGTAGATACTAAGTTACGAATGGATGTCTATAAAATTACAAATTAATTCTACCTTCGTATTCCTAACTCTAAGCCGAATATTCTGTCAAAAATATAAGGAAAGAGAATTGTCTTACATAACGGCGTAGTATTCAAATGATTATATAGGACAAGATAACCCATTCCTCAAACACAAACTTCAAAATCGTTCTTAAGTAACAGGAATGTTATAAGGAGGCCTTCTAACTTTTTCTTCGAACACTATGGTTGAGATATAATCTACATATAGCATGTAAAGTTTACGTATCCCCCCAAATTATTAAATTCCGCTATCAGGCAGAATGAACCATTCAAGCTGGGCATCCAAATCAAGAGATCCGTCTGCCTGACCAAAATCATGAAATTATAGTAATATTCAAGCGTAAGTTTGATAAAGTTGCCGAATCGGACGGTTTACCTGTTGACCCATTAAGAGCAGTAGGAAAAGGCTTGGTAGGTAGAACACACTAACAAATCTTCGAGATTATATTGGAAGAAAACTTGCTTGATTGCTTGATGGATGAAGCCTCAACCTCATTTGCTCGAGTTCTTGTCTACCCTATAATGTGAATGCCTGAAGCTACCGGCCCCCCTCAGAGCCCGGTAAGTCCACAATAAACTAAATATTTACAGTATGATAAATCTTAGAGAAAACTCCAACAAGTTTCGACCGCTACTCAACACCTCTTTAACGATTTCAGCTCTACGCATTACAGAGCTATACAGAGCAGTGTCTAAACTTTACATCGCTGCCAAACCCTGTAAAGCTATGCAGAGTGAGTATGAAGAACGCTTACTGCTCCATATACCAAGTAATTTCAAAGTTCACCGAGACGTTTGGTGTCTAAAAACGATTTAAAAAAGTCACTGTGTTTACATGTGATCTCCTTAGCATCACACAAAGTTTGAGAAAATCGTGCCAGACTCGCAAACAAACACCAGATGCACAATTTTCTAAAAGTCTATGCAACTTTTTACATACGGTGTTGACATTGTTGACAGCACAACTGGACGGTGAATGTAGGCAAAACTTAGTTTGTTTACTGCGACTCTGCTATTAACTGTGATTATAACACCTCATCAGAAATCGAACGAAGAATTTCACTGACCAAGCACTGTTTCTTTGCTGAAAGCAATTGGATAAGTAGACTTTTTTAAAAAACATAAAGGAGGTTTCAAGACGACCATAATCAGCTCAGTCCTGCTCTATGGTGGAGAAGTCCGGTTTTTGTTGACGAGCTTTGGAGAAGCAGAAGGATGTTATTAGTCGAACGGAGGCATTGGTCTGGTCAGAGAGGAGTGCTGAGATAAGTAGGAGTCAAGTTGAGCGGATGAGTGTCAACACTCTGATCAGAAGAGTTCTCGATTAGCTCAGAGGCACCCCGGATTGTAGTGCCATCTAAATAAATACGTAAGTCAAGTAATTCGGCTCTGTTTTCACGAAAAGTTTATTTGAAGGTGTAAAATTTATGACTTTACACCGCATCTCCTCGAAAATCAAAATGTCCAGTGGAGACGGGTAGTTTGCTGACAAGATAAATTTCAAGACATAAATGCTTGGTTTTTATTCAAGACATCTCTGTAGACATCAACCATGAAATTTTTTTGAAAGCGCTCGTCAGTTTGACTTCGTAACGTGAACAAAAAAAAAAACAATAAACAAAGATGACTGAGTGGCGTATGCAGTAGAATGAAGTTCACACCTACTCAGCCAACTTACGCTCGCAGAATGAAATGTTATGGATTGTAGGAATTTGCTCACCTCAGTCAAAAGAAAAAATGTCAGACGAAATGTCTAAAATTTAGTCTGACAAATTTGTATCTCGTGGAGACACGGTGTTAAGTTAAAAAAATGATATTGGTCACATCAAAATATCGCGAATTGATGCACTTTTGTGATTTGCTCGATTTGCGGCATTTTGAATTGTTGCTCCCAAAACATTTGGCTTTCTTCTTCAATGTTGGATTTCAAGGCTTGCAAGGTTTGTGGTTTGTTTTGGTAAATGCAAGATTTCAAAAAGCCCCAAAGGAAGAAGTCTGGCGATTTGGCCAGCCAGTTCAAATGGCCAAACCGGGAGCTCACACGTCCAGGAAATTGGTAGTTCAAAATCTCTATCATTGCTGGAGCTGTCTGAGCCATTGCTCAGTCCTCCAGGAACCAACAATGCTCGAGATCCAATTCAGTAATTTGCAGCAAAAAAAAAAAAAACTCGTTTAACATATGTCTGCCACTCACCAGTTACGGTTACGGTCGTGCCGGTGGCGCCCTCAAATAAAAATAAGGGCCAACCATTTCTTCACTGCAAATGCCGCACCAGACAGTCACTTTGAGGGGATGCAAAGGCTCTTGGTGTATTTCTTGTGGACTCCACATGCCACAGAAACGTAAATCCTGTTTATTCACATAACCACTTAACTGGAAATGGGCTTCGTCACTCAAAATCATCTTTTACTTGCACCAGGTTTAACAAAGCATGGAAATTAGTTAACCTTAAGTGACGGTCAGCAGGCAGCAACTGATGAACGGTTTGCATTTAATAAGGGAACATCTTCATGTCTTTCACTAAAATCCGACGCAAAAAACGTCTGCTGATGCCAAATTGTATGCACCGTTGTTTTGTCGATGTTTGTGGACCCTCTCGGACGCCCTCGGCCACAGCAGTGATATTCTCAGTCGAACAAGCAATACGGGGCGGATCACTTCCTGCGACATCTCTAGTGGACCCAGTACGCCTAGCACGAGACGCTCAGCCAAACGCTAAATTGTTCGCCCACATGGTGCAGAACGACGATGAAATTCACAATGGATTGAAACAACAAACCGGAAATTAGTCAATAAGCAGTAACAAATAAAAAAATACACCAAAATATTCGCAGTTTAAGAAAAAATTTTGATTCTTTTTACTCGCATCTTGCTTCTTTGAACCATTTACCAGATTTGACTTTCCTCTCTGAGATATGGATCTACAATTTTGAGGTTTCAGATTTTTATATACTTAATTTTACATTTGATGCTACGTGCAATGAATCTTATTCAGCTGGTGGCATCGCAGTATTTTATAGAAGCGACATGGCGTGTGAAATTATTAAATCTAATATGACCAGTGCTGACTTAATAAGTGTAAAATACGAAATTTCTGGTGCCCGGTTTTGTTTTATTGGAATCTATAGATTACATATGTGTTCAGTACAGGTGTTCTTGGAGGAATTTTCAGAGTTTCTCGAAAAGCAAACTTGTAAAAATCTGGTTCTGTTGGGAGACTTTAACATAGACATTCTATCTAATTCACCCAATGCCGATCTCTTTCTTTCAACTTTGTCTTCTTTTGGGCTCGAATCATTACTGTCAAAACCCACTTAAGTAGTTGTGAGCTCTAGCACTTGCTTAGATCATATCTACATAAGGTTACATAGGAATAACTGCTTAACTTGTAATCAGCAATATACGATCTAAAACTAACTGACCACTGTTTAACCAGTATTCAGCTTAACAACGCTGTCTTCAGATCTAAGGAGACTGTTGTTAAAGATATTTCGAAAATCGATTTTATTGCTTTAAGTAGAGCTTTAACTTTTGAATTTTGGGATGAAATCTACAGAGTAGATGACCCTTCTATTGCGTTTGATTTGTTTTTGACTAAATTGCAGTTTCATATCTCGAATTCCAGCCAAAAAATAAGGAAAAAAAGCAACAAATTTATTTGAATCAAACCTTGGATGACTTTATCATTACTGAGAAAAATTAGAAAGAAAAACCATCTATTTATTCGTGTTACCAGGCATCCAAACCATACTAGGCTTAAAAGATTTTATAAAAAACTATGTGACGAACTAAGAACCGAAATACCTCTCTGTAGGGGTACCTACTTCAGTAGTAGGCTGTCCGAAAATATCCGCAACGCTAAAAAGGAATGGGAAATCGTCGACGAGATTCTAAATAGAAAAAACCTAACGTTGATTTAGTTTTAAACAGAGATAATACGCTTGTAACTGTGCCTTTAGAGATTGCTAATCTTTTTAATGATTATTTTGCAAACGTCACAAATACTATTCAGGATTTATCAATGCTAGAAAACTCTTCATGACAATTTGACCCCCAAATCCAGCAGGAGGAATTTCAAATGCACAGTTTCTTCTTTCAAAGTTTTACACCACTTGAAATACATAAAATTATACGGTCACTAAAATCTTCTAACTCATCTTCGTACGATGGTATTTCAAGTAGTATTATTAAAAATATATCATTCCTAATTTCAGATGTTCTTTCCTATATTTTTAACCTTAGTATTGAAAAAGGTATCTTTCCTGTTTCACTCAAAACATCGGTCGTAATTCCATTTAATAAAAAAGGAGATACTACAATTCCAAACAATTACCTATCTATTTCTCTTTTATCTACTTTTTCTAAAATTTTTGAAAAGGATGTTAAATCTAGAATGCTATCGTTTCTTGATAAAACTATTTATTTTAGTGAGTTTCAGTTCGTTTTTAGAAGCGAAAGATCTACCGAAGATGCCTTATTAAAACTGTGTGACGAAATCTATAATAGCTTGAATGATTCTAAGACTTCTGCTACCTTATTTATAGACATTACAAAAACTTTTGACACTGTAAACCATAAGTTGCTGCTTAATAAACTGTATAACGCAGGTTTCAGAGGATCGATACATTCTTGGTTTGCTTCTTATCTGCATAACCGCATGCAAAGGGTAAAAATAAAGTGCTGTCTGAGCTCAGTAAATTTTATAAACATAGGTGTTCTACAAGGGTCCGTTTTAGGGCCAATCTTATTCCTGATTTATATTAATTCACTTTTTGTTCAATCGTTCAAGGGAAGAATTACAGCTTTCGCCGAGGATACTGCATTGTCTTACTCCAACAATAACTACCTTGACTTATTTGTAGATATGAACTCTGATCTAGAAATATTACATAAATGGTTTAAGTTCCATAAACTAGTAATTAGTGACAAAACCAAGTTCATGTTGTTTAATATTATGGGAACAGTTCCAGAAGATATGTCTTTGCGATATCACTCACCTGGGTGTTTAAGATTTCATCTTAATAATATCTCCTCTCAAAGTCAGTTTATCCCCACCTTTGACGATAATGCTAACTGTTCTAATGACTGTTTTGCAATAGAAAGAATTGAAATCTTTAAATACTTAGGAGTTATATTGGATTATAGGCTAAGTTGGAAGGACCATACGAGGGCGGGTCCGTGACTTTTGGATTAAAACACAGATTTTTTGATAAAAAAATAATTTTATTTTTCAACGTAGTCTCCCTTGAGCTCTATACACTTTGTCCAACGCTTCTCCAATTTTTTTATCCCTTCCAAAAAAAATGATTTGTCGAGGTCCTCAAAATGACGAGATGACTTCATCATTGGAGTCAAATCTTTTTCCACCAAGCCATTTCTTCAGGTTTGGGAACAAGAAGTAGTCGCTCGGAGCCAAATCTGGAGAATAGGGTGGATGAGGGAGCAATTCATAGCCCAATTCATGGATTTTTGCCATGGCAACTGCACATGTGTGCACCCTTGCATTGTCTTGGTGGAAAAGAACTTTTTTCTTGGCCAAATGAGGTCGTTTTTTTTTCAAATCGTCATTGAATCGGTCCAATAAGTTGGCATAATACGAGTATTCCCCATTGATTGTTCTTCCCTTTTGAAGGTAGTCAATGTGGATTATCCCGCGTGCATCCCAAAAAACAGTCGCCATAACTTTATTGGCTGACAAACCCACCTTGGCCTTCTTTGGCGCCGATTCACCCTTAGAAACCCACTGTTTTGACTGTTGTTTGTTCTCTGGTGTGTTGTGATGGATCCATGTTTCGTCCACGGTTACAAAACGGCGCAAAAACTCCTCCATATTGCGATTAAACAACGCCAAACCTTCCTGTGAAGTTGTTACACGATTGCGTTTGTGGTCGACTGTGAGCAAACGCGGCACCCATCTTGCGGAAAGCTTTCTCATGCCCAAGTGATCATTCAAAATTGAAACCACTGAGCCATGCGAGATCCCTACGGCTTCCACAATCTCTCGCGCTTTCAATCTTCGGTCGGCCAACACCATATCGTGAATTTTTTCGATTGTTTCGGGTGTAGAGACCTCAACTGGGCGTCCAGGACGTTCGGCATCTTCAGTGCTTGTACGGCCACAACGAAATTCAGTAAACCACTTTTTTACCATTGAAATCGATGGTGCAGAGTCCCCATAGTACTCGTATTTATCAAGCTTAGCCTTGGTCTCGGTAATGGTTTTTTTTCGCAAGAAATAATGCTTAATAAGCACACGAAATTCACTTTTTTCCATTTTCTCCTCAAATTAGTGAGTAGTCTGATAAAAATAGCTGTCAAACACAAACTAACTGACGCAGCAAGTTTAAATTTTGACAGGAGTCAACTGACAGATGCCTGTTGACAGGAGCAGTGTTGCTGTTTCAGTAAAGAGGTCAGAAATTCAAAAAGACTTATTGACCCGTCATCGTACTATGTATCTAAAGCAATATTTTAATAGACTCGTCAGGCAACTTTATCATCTTAGCCTTTATTGCTCTTCCGCGGTTTTAACGCTAGTTTACAATGGTTTGTTCAAATTTAAACTTCAATATGGAATTTCGTGCTGGGGCGGTACCCATCTTAATAAAATTGAACTCTCCCGAGTTAATGGCAGAACTCCAAGTTTCGAGTTATTTAGAAGTCTGAAAATTCTTCCATTAAGACATCGTATATTATTTTAAAGTACTTAAACTATTCTTTCTTAGATCCGGGTATACTGCCGCCAGGCTGTATGGTATCTACAACTTACGCATTAACACCAGAGATTTTGTTAAAGTATCCAAAATCAATAAAACTATTTTTTCTCGGTTCTATAATGTTACTGCGTGTCGTTTATTTAATAGTTTACCAAATAATATTAGATGCGAAAGAAAGGAGGAAGGAAAGTTTTTGAAAGAGACTCGTAACTGGCTTTTTTCATTCAACCATTGTGAAATAGAAAATCTGTTTACTCCAATGATTTAACACATTGTTCTCTTTATTATAAATTTTATAAATTTTGTTTTTGAATTATAAATTTTAGAATTTTTTCTAGATATGTTGTACCCCATCTACACATTAACTCAATTTGATATTTTTTACTAAAGGTGCATTCGCCTCTTGTCCTTCTGACAATAGAATGATCCTAACTATTTTATGTTAAAATGCTTGTTAATTTCATTTGTTGATTTTTATAATGCTAACATGTTGAGCTTTAACGTTTTTTCATGAAATAAAGTCTATTAAAACAAAAAAAAAAATTATTAATCTCAATTCTTTCGAAAAACTCTTAATTTTATCGCGAAAATTTCTAAAAATCCCGTAGAACCACAAGAAGACTCCTACTCTGTTCACACTGTTTGTGATTCAAGTTGGAATAAATTCACATCAGAATGGGACAACCCGTTTCTAGATACATTCGCCAGACCAGTACCGCTCTATCAACGATCCGACGATCAATGATTTCTCTTTTGTGTTCGTCTGCGCTAGTATTCGAGTCAATTGCGATCAGCTTGGGTGTGTTTTTCTCACAGAATAACTAGTTTTCGCGAGAGACAAAACTAATTAATAAGAAAAAAAAATTTCTGCATATTTCCAAAATTGCGTATCTCATCCGTCGATAGTGCTTTGTTGGTAGATATCTAGCTAATATCTCATTACTAAATTGTGTAATCTTATCTCAAGTGCACTGGTACTGGTACTGGTGCTGCCTCTGATTCTATTTTTGTTACGGGAATACACTGGACTCCACAACAACAACCACACACGATTAAAGAAAAAAAAAAGGAAAAACCTATCTACGAAAACAGTCGCCTTCTTGCCAAGTAGTACTGTGTAGGAGTATCTATCAGCATTGTTATTTTTGTTGTTGCGGCTGAGGTAGTGACATTGAAATTCCTGGAACTCGAACGTGAGAAAAATGCAAGCCATCAAGTGTGTTGTTGTTGGCGATGGTGCCGTTGGTAAGACCTGCCTGTTGATCAGCTACACAACGAATGCCTTCCCCGGCGAATACATCCCAACTGTGTTTGATAACTATTCGGCCAATGTTATGGTCGATGCGAAGCCCATCAATCTGGGACTCTGGGATACAGCTGGACAAGAAGATTACGATCGTTTGAGACCTTTATCTTACCCACAAACCGATGTTTTTCTGATTTGCTTCTCATTGGTTAATCCAGCATCGTTTGAGAATGTACGGGCGAAGTGGTACCCCGAAGTACGTCATCACTGTCCAAATGTTCCAATTATCTTAGTCGGCACCAAGTTGGATTTACGTGATGACAAGGTCACAATTGAAAAGTTGAAGGATAAGAAACTATCACCGATCACGTATCCACAAGGTCTGGCAATGGCCAAGGAGATTGGTGCTGTCAAGTATTTAGAGTGCTCAGCGCTAACACAGAAAGGCTTGAAGACCGTTTTCGATGAAGCTATACGATCCGTGCTATGCCCAGTGATGCGCCCAAAATCAAAACGCAAGTGTGCACTTTTGTAAGAGATTTTGAAAAAAAAAAACAAAAACAACAAAAACGAAAAAAAAACCGGGTTGCTGGGGCTTATTGTCCAGGGGGACAAATATATTGTGTAGCAGTGCATTTGATTTTTATTATTTTGTTTTTCTTGTGATTATGGAGGGTGTTTTTGGTTAACTTTCGCTAAATGACTATGTGGTGATAGTGATATCAATAGTAGAAAATGGGTGTGACTAAGTTAATGTTCGATGTGGATATCTATTTTAGTGGATTAATAGATAAATACTTTCTCGCTGTTTTGAATTAACTCACTTTGACTCGTTGACCTATTTTGCAACTCCCTGTTTTTGTACTTATACTTTGTCTAACGGCCTTATGAAGTTGTTACCTTTAATGTTGTTATAGACCAAGTCCGTCTCTGATGGCAAATGTTTCCAATTAAATGGTGCGTCGTATTACCTTCTGATTTGTGGCTATTTGCATACCAAATCACGGATAAGACCAGCGACCAATCTTCGAAGCAATACGTGTCCGGCAAGGTGTGGGAATGCATGAGTTTATGGACTTCAACTTCAATAGGTCGGTAACACCTTTTCCATCAGTCATAACAATTTAATTATTTGCAAATTAGTTCCAGATATTCTTTGAGAAGGCAAAACCATTTACATGACCGGGCCTGGGTATTGAATGTATGGAGAACGGGAAAAGAGAGTCAGTGCTGCACAAATTCAAATTAGGGCTGCAGAAATGCCAATTTAGAAGTATGAGGCTGAGGTTATTGTACATGCTTTCAGATTCATTGCAAACGAGAATCTTTATCATCTTACCAAAGCGCATACATCGATCAACATCAGATTCGGCTGCGAATTATGATTTAGATCCTAAATATTGCGAACTAACAGCTCATGAACTAGTTTCCCAATTTTGCCCACATGAAGAACCCAAACTCAGCAAAAACTTCTCTCTTTTCATATCAGAAGGCGTTTATGGACTATGTGTCTTCCAATCCCTACACTACGCATCTATAAGTACGTGCAGTCAGTTTAAAAATTAAAAAGTAGACTGTCAATTTAACAAGTGTTGTTGGAACCAGACGGATAACCGCCTAAAAAAATGCTAAAGGAACTTTATTTTCAAACTACTTTCCTTCTTTAATTTATCTAAAAGTCACACCTATCTCTACTGAAAACTCCGTTACCTAGTCGTCTTGATCAATTCACAAAAAGATGAATAGTTATAAAAGAAAGAACGAAGAATTCCCTCCATGTAGCGTTTGCTTGCTTAAAAAATAAGAATTACCCACAAATCCTAATTAAGATCTTAAGCTCTTAAGCCTTCTACTCTTTTTTGTTATCCTTTTTTTTTTAATACAGCTTTTTAATATTTATAAATAAACAATGATTCTTGAATAAAACCAGCAAAAAAACAACATAATCTTGCTTTATATGCACAATGTTAAACAAAAGTTACAAACAAAAATACAATAAAAATAGTTCAAAACTAAAACATAAATTATAATCCATGTATACAATTAGTTAAACACTAAATATATATATTTGTTGCCTAAAAAAAAAAATTAATAAAATTATAAGTAACGTCTTCCAGCAGTGTGTTGTTCAAATTTTTAATGTAAAACGTTTATATCTTAACACTGTGATGAGAAAGTGAGAACTTTTTTTAAGTCTACTTTGTTAAATCGAAAAAATAATAAGAAATAAAAAAAAAACACTTTTGTTGTAGTAACTAAACAAATAATTTTGGTTTTAAGTCTTTTTATGGAGAGCAATTTTGTAATACCTTTCTTCATAATGTCCATATAGGGCCTATCTGTGTGGAATCTGTGGTTTCGGATGTCTACTAAGGGGTTTTACACCAGTACATGACGAGCGATCGATAAGGCCGATAACTTGTCAGAATCGGATGCGGGGTCCGCGGAGGAATCCGCGAAAAAGCAACTGGGCACACTTTAAAGAACAAATCAGCAAGTCTGCTTATACGAGGGTTGTCTGAAAATTTATGTCAATTTATTTTTTTTATTTTTCTACATAGTCTCCTTGTAACTCTACACACTTCTCCCAGCGATGCTCCCATCTCTCTAACCTGCAAAATAATTGTTCACGAAGGTGATTGCCTCCTCATTTGACGAAAATCTCTGTCCTCCGAGCGCAGTTTTTAGATGAGGGAGCAAAACCAAGTCGCTTGGGTGAATGGTGATCTGGTGAATAAGGCAGATGGTCAAGCAGTTCAAACCGTAATTCATGGCAACCGCTGAGGTGTGAGACGGCGCGTTGTCTTGGTGAAACAGGTTTTTCCGCAATTTCTGCCTTCAGCTTGACAAGTAATAATGCGTAGTATGCTCCTGTAATAGTTTTTCCTTTTTGGAGATAATCGATTAAGATAACTCCTTTACTATCCCAAAAAACAGTCGCCATCAGTTTCCCAGTCGAAAAAACTGTTTTTGCTTTTTTTGGAGCCGTCTCGCCCTTTGAGGTCCACTGTTTTGACTGAATTTTTGTTTCGGGCGTATAATGGTGTATCCAAGTTTCATCTACAGTAATTAATCGGAGCCAAAATTCGGATTTATTGTGCCTAAACTGCGCCAACAGAGCGTTGGAAATGTTCACTAGAACACGTTTTTGGTCTAACGTAGGCAAACGCGGCAGTCGTCTAACACCATTTGGTGAGCTTTTGCAATGTTATCGTCAGTGGTTGCAGTTTTTGGACGTCGCGAACGTTCATCTTCTCCCAAGCTCTTACGGCCACGTTTAAATTCAGCTGCCCAAAATACGCAGAGTCCAACTCATTTTTGATTTGCGTAGGCGTATTGCCTTTCAAAAACAGGAATTTAATAACAGCTCGATACTCAATTTTTTACATTTTCCCATCGACTCACTCAAACGACTGTCAACTAAAAACTGCGAGTCCAAAATGACTGAAACTTCGGTAAGTAACTGTGAAAAGATTCATAATTAGCATTCACTAGCTTTTATTGACGAGTGCCACTATCTTTACGTTGCCCTCGTACTTCTCTAAAGTAAGAACAAAAGCAAAAACAAAAAATAGAAGAAGCTGCTTAGAACCAGAACGATGTCCCCATCAGGTGCTCTGAGCTGACATGTCCAATTAGGAACGCAGATTTTTAGATCTGAAAACTTCTAAACAAGTCATTTAAGACTAATTTAGACGAAAACTGGATATAAGAAGCTGATTCGGATTTCGAAGAGTGCCTCTTAGAACAACTTTTGAGAAAAGATCAAAACTGTGGGTGAAATCAGTAGGCTAGTCAAAGTTCTTAAAAGTGGAAGGCCAACCAAGCTGGAATCTACACTGAGGCGAAATCAGAGACTCCGTCTCATGCTTTAGACTCACTTCCCAGAATTAGAACCAGCTCACACCAAGCAACTTTTAACGAAGCTGCTAGTGAGGTGAAGAACAACACGTTGTGGTAACGGATAAGACCATCAAACACGTTGTTACTTCCTCTTCTTGCTGCAAGTCGCTTGACACCGATGGCATATACCCTGTTAAGGGTTGAACCAGCAGCTACAGAACATACAGAAACCTTAGCGAACAATGAGAGTTGCCTTTAAATCAAAAATTGGAGAGATGACTACATGTTCGCTTAAAGTGTGACTTTCTTCATGTTGAAGTATGTCTAAGATGCAACAAGCTTAACAACGCGAAAAATTCTGCGAAAGTGTCCTTCACAATCTGGTAGGCAGAATTGAAGACGCACTCGACAAGAAGGAATACGCACAGGGTATTCTTATCGAAATTGGGGGTGCTTTCCTTAACGCAATTATTGACGATTTGTGTAATGGCCGACTTACTCGGAGTAGACGAATCACTAGTTATAAAAGCATTGCTGGTGAAAAGGACACTGCTGGTGGATGCTGACTGTGGCCCAGGAGCCGATCGCAAGGCGGCGTGTTGTCTCCACCACTATTGTGCATGCTGGTCGATTTACTACTTAGTGTTCTCAATAGTTCTGAGTCCCATAGTCAAGCATATGCAGATGATGTAGCTGCAGTGTTTATTAGATCATTACTAGCGACTGTCCGCTCTAAAACGCAGGTAGCCCTAGATGTGATCGACGATTAATGGAATAGATTTTGATTTGCGAACCTCTCAAAACAGGTTACCTTCTTCGGACGCATGGGGAAGCTGATTGGTTTGATACATCTTGTGGTAAAAGGTTTCACCATCCGTTTTTTCAACGAAACCAAGTTTTTGGGAGTCATTCGGAATAAGAAACTGCTTCTGACTTAACATGTCGTGTCTAAAACCTCCAAAGCGCTGTCGGGTTTCTGACAATGTAAGAGAGCTTTTGGCAGGACATTAGGCTTGTCTATGAGGAAGGCCTTTTACATCTGCATGGCTATGATAAGGTCAACCATATCTTATGCGGAGGTTTTCTGATGCAACAAAGTTACCTAACAAGCCAGCTCTTTCTTTAGAAGAACGGATGAATTTGCCACCTCTTGATTCATGTGATGGGTTGCACTCTCAACGACATTCTCCGTTCAAAAAGAAGTGGACTGGTATATAACGTACTGGAATGTTAGTAACTTTACGTGCTGACTTTCTTTTGGCTCTGGTACCATGGGCTGTAGTGACATCAGATTCCTGCTGCTGTGAAAGAACGAAACCGAGTTTCTCTATGTCCGGGAATGGTTCTATGGATTTAAACTAGAGAAGGATTGTTGCCGAATTTTTACGCATTGCTTTAACACCAATCTAGGATGGGGCGGTGGTGTTTTTTGGATGGTTGCAAAGTTAAATTTCACTCCCTGTTAGGAAAACCAACGTTCGATTTTCAAAGTGTCATGCACGCATTCCTGATGGCAGTGCGCCCGCTCAATTATACCAGGGCTTCGCCCATCAATGACTTTGTCTAATAAAAAGCGGGGGCATAGCATATTACTGGTCTTATCGTAAACATCTGCAGATGACGCCACCGTAGGTTGCTACGATTTGACCAGTTACAAGTTGCCGGTCATAGGTCTTGTTGGTGGAAAGGCCACCGGTAGTCCCTATCAGGACTTAAATCACGGTACCATGACAGTCACGAGCTTCCCGGATTTCGGTTCGGGCCTGACTTGTTGAGGTAGACTCCCTTGTGGGAGCGTCATGGTGGCTGTGGTTTAAGCCCAAATCGCGGGTAGGCTCTTCCTGTTGGTTTGACCCATTGTACTCGTAGAGTAGCAAATAAGTACTGGGTGCTGTGATCCTAAGAGGAGCAAGGGGTTTTAGATCGGCCTCGACCCATACCAAGGGTGGAACTTGAGCTTCCAACATAAGTTCTGCTTTGGTATTATACTATTATGTAGGTAAGCGATGGCAAGGCGTATCTTTGCTCCCATGGATCCCGTAAACATAAGTCTACACGACAGGTAGTTTACGTTAAAAACCAGAGAATGAACTACAGGGTTTCTTGTGAAATCCACCTCAATTTGTTTTTAAATGAAAAGGGTGTTGAAGAAATCGACGAAATTTTTATTCCAGATTAAAATATAATTGGTTCCATTAGTAATGAAATAAAACATCATTCAAATGTCTTCCATGGAACCGTTTGCATGAGGTCTAAAGTTGCCACGAGAGGTGTTAAATCGTTTCCAATAAGTCAATTGTGGCGTGTCACGACCAGTTGAAACCGCAAATCCTTCGAGCGTTTTTATCCCAATTTTTCCTAAAAATTGTTAACATGGAGTTATAGCGGTCTTCATTGAGCGTAACCAACTGGCATCATCTCGGAAGACGTAGGGTTCAGCGACATCTCCAGCACGAAAACCACACCAAAAAGTAAGTTTTTTCGTATATTATAGCTGTTGTTGGAGCCTCTCCGAATGTTTGCTTGACCAAGCGCAGCAATTTTACTAAATGACAAAATTATTTAAAAAGGAATGTGCCTAGATATTGAGGATGAGATCTCGGTGAAAATCTGCATCTTCTTCCACCTTTAATATAGCATAATTTGACGTGCACAATAGTCATTTCGCTTTAGCTCTTGAGTGAATACGATCCTATTCAGGAAGATAGGAAAGTTTTTTTTCGCAAAATACGCGAAATACGAAAGTGGCTCAGCTCTTGAAAACTGCGCGTGACACGTTCTTGATTATAACAACGCTATCATCGGTGAAAAGAAGAGTCGTTTTGGACTTGTTAAACTGCTGCTTCAGTAGAATATTTTGCAAGACTTTAAAAAGAGCAAAGAAATTTGTATACTGCACTATAGTACAATGTTAATTTCGAAAGCATCCTTATTCTTGTTGTGCATCTCATTGTATGTACATATTGTTTACGTTTTTTTTTATACATATATACGTGTGTATGTACGTCTTGAGTAGTTCTTGTACTCCTCTAGGAATTCTCTACAACGATTTTTCCAAGTCTATGACGACGATGTACAATTCTTTTAAAGCGTGTCGCGATATTTCTCCATTATTACTTATTCGAAACATCAGCCCTCCAAAAAGCCCAGCTGACTACAATGGAGTTGAATAACATTACTTTATTAGTTTCACTGATCGGTAGTTGTTGCAATTTCTCGTGACGCCTCTGCCTTTATACAGTGCCACGAGAAAGACCTCCCTTCACTTGTTAGGCAACCGATCACCTCTTGTCTTCTATAAGTTTTGAGGGAGACAATCGCCCTATGTTTGATTGCCTCGTTAACTTCGCTTCCATAAACATTGCCGTTTCCTCTTCGTGCGCATGTGCAACTCGGTCAGCGAACAAGGCGTAGTTATAGAGAAAAACCACACCTAGGGTCGCGTGCGCAGTTTGATGAGTACTTGAGCGAACTGATTGTGCGATAACGGAGGCATATTGAGGCTGGAGAAGTTTATATGGAGGTCCTGGTCCACTACGGACTATAATTCAATAGAAAGTAAAGAAGGTAATGCGAACGTCAAACAAATTATTAGTTATAAAAACGTATCCATTGGGCTTATAATGGCTGCTGCTGATTTTATGGCATGTCTCACACATCGACTACCTCAAGCAAGTTATTTAAGATGGTATGTGTCTGACAGTCAATCAATAAGAATATTGAGCTCCAATTTACATTTCGAAGCTGTATTAGATGATTTCATGTGTAAAATTTGTAAAATAAACGCAAGCACCGCAGAGTTCTGTCAATTTTATTTATTAATAACCACTTGCCAATATGAATTTCAATGACAGCATATGGTATGTTGGACAGAAATAGTTAGATTTTCTTAATCGAATTGGCTTGATGGTGATTGTGGAGCACAAACAAAAACCTGTTCCAAAAAAACAGTCGCGTTTAAGATGAAAGACGAATTCGAATATCCTTGACAGAAAGATACCTCGTGGCACTTTTAATCCTGCATAAGATTTGGTAATGGTAACGTTGTAATCTTATCTCACATTTCATTTAAACTAGAGGTTTTGAATATTCATGAAGTGAATATGATGCAGTTTGGTCTTATCCTTAAATCAATAAAATTTACCTTGCTCAAAAACCATTTGTTGAATTTATCTGAAAGTAAAAATAAAAGGAAAATAAGTTAAGCAGTTAAAATGGGAAAATGAAATGATGAAATGTTTTTAGTATGGTCGATTCAATACACTGTCTACCTATTCACTATACGTATATCAACAGGATATTGCTCCTGGTTCCATTTTGGAAACCTTTCAGGATCAGCAAAAAAAAAAATGTGTAGGTATACTCATGATATCCATACAACGTGGATTTCAGGACCGCACCCTAAA
This sequence comes from Volucella zonaria, assembly GCA_963966105.1. Classification (NCBI taxonomy): domain Eukaryota; kingdom Metazoa; phylum Arthropoda; class Insecta; order Diptera; family Syrphidae; genus Volucella; species Volucella zonaria. Next base: position 69,574,502 of record OZ014534.1, on the reverse strand, counting down.
TTGGGTGGTGAGAGAATATGCTTACGCGTTTTTTGTATAGGTAAATAATAAACAATGTTGCTGATTTATACCACTTTTATCATCAGATAAACTACATATATAAAAAATATAAATATAAAAATTAAAATACGTAGTTGATACACAATTCAATCGTTATAATGACAAAAAAAAGTTGATAGACACTTCAAAAAACAAATTATTTGTTTGTGTAAGAAGTTTGAGAGCAATATCACATTTACTGCAAGCAGTAAGTAGCTGTGACTGCATTTGTCCACGCTAATATTCTTAATATGGTATATTAGGAAGCCTCACAGAGAACACCGATTACACTATACCCGAACTTTGATTTGACAAAGACTCCTATGTAAGCTTCCCCTTTAGATCCTTCTGGAAGGAAAATGCTTTCTTGGACGACAAGTCAATCCACTTTCACACAACCGATAGCGGGGTTGGTGGCGGTGTTTTCAAATCCAAGCCTCTCCTTCCGTCTCCCAAATCACTGTAGCATGTACCAGGCGATTAAAGAAGCGCTTTCCTGACTGAAGAAAAACGTGATATCTGCAAAGGATATCCGCATCTTTTCGGATAGTCAGGCCGCTATCAAGTCCCTGGATTCAATCTCATAAATTTCTAAAACCGCCCTTGAATGCCGATCATCTCTTACGGAGATAGCAGAGCAGTTCAACCTTCGCGTTTGTTGGGTGCCGAAACACAGAGATATTCCGGGGAATTGTGGGGCCGACGAGCTTGCCAAAATTCGAACCACTCGAAAAGAGTAGCATAGGTATACCTATCGCTACGTGCAAACCAATATTAAAGTTGGATGCTAATTAAAGAACAGACCTTGGATGGACATGGACATGTTGGACCAACATGTCTAGCGACCGGCCAAAGCTGGTCTAAGAGTCTGATCCTTCTAAATTGGAAACATCTCAGCGCCATCATAGGAGTCATCACTGGACACTGCCTTATAGGCAAGCATGTAAAAAGGCTTAGCGCTTTTATAAACGATTTTTTTAGAAGCTGCGTGGACAAAGAGGAAGTGGAGACAATCCTCCACCTACTCTGTGCATGTCCAGCTCTTTCCTAGAGAACAAAACTTCAATTAGGAGCTTTCTTCTACAATGACTTAAACCATCTAACGAACATAGACATTAATAGTCTCCTCAAATTGGTTCCACGAGTAAGAGGATCACAGATCCACGTGCCATCACAACGGGCCAACAGCCAATTTCACCCACCTACCTACCTGGGCGAGTTGATTCCAATTTGTTTTCAAAGAGATTAAGCTTTTCCAAGTATCTAAAATATATGATCTTATGAAGGATAAAAAAGTTGTAAGAATCTTTACTTTGTCCTGCTGGTGATAGTCTGCACAAAGTCTGTCCATTCCACCCAAGAACTTATTGTATTAATGGTAACAATGTGGTTGGTCGACGTTCACTCGTTTGTTATTGCATCATCTCTTAACTTTTCCAAGTGACTAAAAACCGCTTTCAATTGAGGCTATGGTCACGACGTTGTTATCGTTGTAGCGCACTAGGGTCGTGTTGGAAGCTATATCAATAACTTGATGGTACGAACCCTTTGCAGCCTATTTCATCTGTTTTAAATCTAAAGATTGGCTCCAAGAGTTCCGGTGACATCATGATCCGATGCAGTTTATCAAGTGAGCGTAAAGATGTAAAAAAGTTATCCACATAAAAGCTGTAGTGATCACCACTTGTAATCATCAAAATCAGGTTCGTTACGGAACAACTACCAATGCCGAGATTTGGTTTCGATTCAGTTTTAGTTCCCTGGTAGGGATCATCATAAATACCCGAAGCGGATTGGTTTGCTGTGTATCTGCTGCTTTCTTCCATGTTTTCCGAAATAAGGCACCATCCACTCATCAATTGATAAATGTATGTTTCCGGGAAGAAACTTTTCATTCATCTTATCCCACAGAGGTCTTGCTTTACCAAATTTGTCATCAAATGAAAAGCAGCTCGTATTATCGCATGCATGGAAATAGCGTAGGAGCATAAAGCATCTCCTGGAAGATAAGTATCAGTACTTTGATCCCAGTTCAATCTGTAACGCGAAATTCTGCTGTAACCCGGCAGGAGTGAAATATTTTTTTATATTATAGCGCAGCAGTTCGTAGACCTTATAGTGAAAAACATTTCAAAAAAATTAAAGAGATTATCTTTATCTAAATCAGGCTCTGAAGTAATGTCCTTTTGTCTCTATTTCCTTAGAGTCTTAGGTTCTTTTGAACAGGCGTGGATAATCCTAACTTATGAATGGATTCCCTTCTGCTGTTTCCAAGATTCCTTCCGTCGACGGAACTTCCCATCGAACCTCGGCTGCAGTTAATACTCGTAATTGTCATCGAGCAAGGTGGTTTATATCTCCCGTTTCCTCACTTCCACTGTCTTTACCACTTACGTGTACGTCGACATTTTCAGGTAATGACAGTACTTAAGGTAGAAGGGTAAAGTACCGACACCCGTGACAGCCGGCTTATATTGCCGAAAGCGTCCAGTAAAGGACCTGTTCCTCTAGGTTGGAAATTAAGGCGTATCTACACCCTGAATAACTCGAACTGCATCCAACTTCAGACTGCTATAATCTCCAAACCGTTCATGACAGTGAGCTCAAATTTTGACACATGACAGATAATTTTATTATTTACAAGCCTTTTAAACGATTTGCGTCTCAGTTGTGTTGAAAAATTTTTATCCGCGATGGAATTCCAACGTGATAGTGTGATTGCTTTATATTTGGCTGGAAAACCACAAGTAGCTATGGTTAGAGCCCTCCAGCACCCCAACGTGAATAAATCATTTGTGTCTCGAACCATAGCTCGTTACCGTGATACTGGCAGCGTTGTAAAACGCCATGGAGGTGGTCATAAAAAAACAGCAACATCGGCAGAAATGGTTCGGAAAGTGAAGGCTCGAATTGAGCGAAATCTGCGTCGAAGTGGAAGAAAAATGGCTCGTGAGCTCAACATATCGTTGGAACGGATGCAACACATACTGAAAAATGAGCTTGGGCTCAAGCCATTGAAGTTCGAAAGACCACACGATCTTACACCCCAACAGAAAAAAGTTAGAGTCGAAAGAGCGAAGGAGTTGCTACGCTTGCACGAAAGTTGTGAGTTGCCGAATTTGATTTTTCCCGATGAGTCACCATTTGTTATCGATCAATATGTGTACAAACAAAATGACCGAGTTTACTTGCCAGAGAGGCCCTTCGAAAATGTACACCTTCGGACGGCCAAGAGAAAGCAGGCAGCACCGATGCTGATGCCGCTCGTATTTTTGGACCGTGGCCGTGGCGTCAAAATTAATGCGATCGTATACCGTGAAACTGTCTTAGAGGCAGTATTGAAGCCTTGGGCAAACAATCATTTCAGTCGGAGACCGTGGACATTTAAACAAGACTCGGCACCGTTTCACAAAGCGCGCTTCAACCAAGATTGGTTAAAAAACAATATTCCACACTTCATTTCTTCGACACAATGGATTGCAAATTCTCCGGATGCAAATCCGTTGGATTTCTCTGTCTGAAGTATTTTGAAGGCGAAGGTTGGCACTAAAAAATACCAAAGTTTGGACCACCTCAAACAAGCACTTCGCCTGGAATGGGCCAAAATACCGCAGGGCCACTTGCGTTCAGCGTGCGATGCTTTCTTCGGCCGTCTCAAGGCCATTATTCGCGTCAAAGGTGGACATATTGAAAACTACTGATACAATTTCAAAATTGTTGTATTTTCCAACATTTTTTGCTTTGGCACAATAAAATTTATCAAAAAATAAAAAAATTATAGCATTTTAAAAAGTTGGAGTTCGAGTCATTCACCCTGTAACTAGAGGTCGTGGGCTACACAAATCTTTCCGGCATCCAACAATTGCGAAGTATTGTACTACTATAGGCAAAAGAAATATGTAAAGGACATTAAAGATAAGATCTCCAGCATAATTATCACGCGTCAGTACGGCTATAGAGGAGATTTAAAGAAGGCGATAGAATTAAAGAAATCTTCTATGAAATTTTGGGTAAAACATACCACCATTGTCCGCAGCATGACGTTTAATTCTTCCACCGCAAATTTAACGTCGAAAAAGTAAGCCGACTTTTCTGCTTAAGCTGGAGAGTATTATCATGCGACACGACAATAGTACTAAAAATTTTGCCAACGATCTTTATTTTCGTCTTTACAGATGGTGAATGGTAGAACCAAGGGACTGTGCGGCCTGTGGAGTGACGTGAATCTTGTAAAGAGAACTGTGGAAAAAATAGCTACAGGCCCTTATTGCGAGTGTCCTCTGTCGATCGAATCGACAACTGTCAATTGCGTCGATTGATTTTGTATTTGGTATTGTGTAACTCAATCGACAAAAAAATCAATTATTTGTTACTTGTTTTGCACTAAAATTGCATTACTTTATTTTTCGTCTGTACTTTTTGAAACAAACAAATGACCTCAAATTTCTAATCGACTACGAACGACTGTCAAATCGATAATTGTCGATCACAATCACAGAACACCAAAATTCACAATCGACAATCGACTGTCGACAATTGTAGATTATGGATCGACTATCGGCACTCACAATAAAGGCCACAGTATGAAGAATTTTTGAATCCGCACCAGAGGAACAAAGTGCATTAGGGAAAAGCGTAGACGTCCGTTGGTTGATGTCCAAATTCGGGTCTATCACTGCATGTAATCACATAAAAAGACGACTCCTGTAACAAGAAGCCCATGTACTCGTATAGCAAACTCGATTTTCTCAAATCGGTGTTCTCTGATTTTATCCCCAATGTTACACAAAGTCATTTGTCTCGATTGTCACCCCGCTGTTCTTTAAATAAATATCCAGTTAGCAGCTATTAGTTTGTAATGGTATGTAAGGTCCTCCTATTTTTTCGGCACCAAAAAAAAATCCTATTTGGCTAAAATGGCATGATATCACTTTACTAAATTACCGAGATATTCATGAAAATTCATCCAAATCACATAAAGTATTTTTCACTATTTTTTATGGCCGCCATTATATTGTATTTGAATTTATTACCACTGGGGATCTGACAGTCGCCTTTTTTTAACGTACAAGTAGACGTCTGTAGTCCTGCTTTAGTCCTACCAAAGCCATGGTCAGACTGTAGAAAAACAGGACACAAATTTATCTACCGCTTTCAGCACAATGTTAATTGTGGCCATTTTGTGGACATACTACTAAGTATGCAGAAAGTAATAATAAAATGTCAGACATTAGTGGCACGCGTGTTGGCCACTCTCCATGTTGCAACTGGAAATAATTAACTCTTTAGAAGCATTAAAGTTAAATTAAAACCGACAAACAAAACCAACCCAATGTTGGCTGCATTATTTCAATAAACGACAATTTAATTGAATTGCTTTGTGACATTTTGACAAGTGAAATTACCCATGAGATTCATTACTCTCGGCCAGCGGCAGACGCTGTACTGAATTTAAATGAAAGAGTTCACGGATTCGTTGGGCAAACGGCTAACCATAGATAAATCAATGAAATAAGTCATTGCAATACTTTGGGGAAAGAGAGATTCGAATGAAAACAGAAGCGCTTCTGCATCCGATTGTGATGTATCTTGAGTTAAGCTTAATCAAGGGATAGAGAATATTTTTAAGAAATATCTATTTTGCAAAGGGTTATCAAAAAAAACTGATAATCCAGTTATCAGGGAGGATACATGATTATGCGACCAGGGCTTCAGCTAACATCCGTCTCCAACTACGAGTAGCGCGGTTTTTATCAGGCTGCATGGAGTTGCGCACACGGGGTTATTTGAGATCCTCTTCCCACTTGTGAGCGCAATCTAAGTTGAGGTGTCCTCTACTGCGTTGTCCCTCTGAGTTGAAATCAAAAACGTTCTGGGTCAGCGCATATGCGTTCAAAGTGACCTTCTACACTGGGCCATCCGCGCTTTTCTGATGCGGTTTACATCACACCGTTTCCATTTATGTAAACGGGATCGAAAATGCCCCGAAGAACTTTTCTCCCGAAGCGCCCTAGATATTTGCATTTGCTTTCTTCAGTGTCCAAGGTTCTAAGCCGTAACGGAGGACTGGGATGATCAATGTTTTGTTTAAAGTCTTTTTGGTAGCTCGAGAAAGGGCTTTAATACTCAATTCGTCTTCTAAGCCCAAAGAAGCAGCGATTGGTGCCGATATCGAAGGTGATAGCGGAGCTGATGTAAATAAAGCCCCTTACTATCTCAAAGTAAAAGCTAGCTAAACGATTCTTTGCGGGTTATTCTTCAATAGTGGCAAACCCTTCATTGATAGCTCGATGTCGTCTACGAGTATCTGAACAGACTTTGAAAAGATGATGCCTTTCGGACTTCGAAGAATTCTTTCAAGACCGATGTGGAAACAGTTACATGACAACGCATATTTTACAATTTAGTGCAAATTGGCTTTGAAATGCGATGCTGTTATTAAGTCTAGTGGGAATAGCATTCAATACATAATAGTATACAAAATACGGGACTCGAACACCAAATGCATTGTTTCATGCGCATATAGTAGCAACCGTAGCTGCTCCCCAGCTCCTTTCTTTTCTGCGTTAACAAATCTATGCGCCGTCTGCGGTGTTTTAATGCAAACTTGATAAAAAATGTCGTGCCTTCCACAACAAATATCAGGTCTCTTCGGTAGGACTTAATATTGCGAATTACACATACCCAACAAGTTTGCCCCTGACCGCTTACTCAGTCTTCTTGATCTTTCGTTGTCTCTGATCCATCATTAGTCCTCTTATTTGATCAACTATCATTTGACTTTGTATCTGCTCGTGACCTTCTTTTCTGGACATAACATATGGTATAATGCTCATTTGTCTAAGACCGCTGACTGGCTGACTCTTTCAGGTTCAATGATTTTACCACTATAGACTTGCACTTCATGTTGCCACATTATTACCACCTTGAGAACAATGTCGGCCTGATTCTGATCCAAATTTGAAAGTCTCTTGCTTTAAATCTATTCTCTATATTTCATATAGTCAACATGGACCGACCAAACCGTAAAAATTAGAAACAAAGGTGATTTGAGCTTCAAAATGCAATTTAAATCCAGGCGAACTAAACAACTATTTCCTGGATAACGTCTCTCACGCAAGCGAAATTTATCCCAGTTATGCTGCTAACTCAGTTACTGGAAATTGGATTACAACATCTACTTCTCCACAATTTTGGGATACTGCCAACGTCCTGCCTATTCCAAAGAAACCAAATCCAACCTGCCCCTCTGATTCCAGACCGATCAGCATCCTATCCTGTCGCTCTAAGATATTTGAGAAAATTATAGCAACATGATTTGCTGAACCCATGACAGTCTGGTTTTAAAGCCAAACATAGCTGTTCAACTGTACTATGGTTAACTTACTCGAGGTAATAAGGCAAGATTTTGATAGAAACAACGTAACTCTTTATTGTTTCTTGAATTTTTCGAAGGCCTTCGGTAGGGTTAATCAGTGATAGAGCTGTAAAATTAATCGGTCATTTTCTGTCAGGGAAATTACAAAAGGTAGTTTCAGATGAAATCCATTCTCTAAAAACTATCGCACAGGGGGTACCTCAGGTTTCAATACCGGGACCGCTATTGGTTTGTATTCTCAAAAATTATCTACCATCTGTCTGCAAACATACCCCTGTTCACCTCTATGCTGACTATGTTGGGATCCACTCAGCAAGACTCTTTGCAAATTTAAAAGAACTTGCCCTGATGGTGAATGAGGACCTCGAATAAATACATAAGTGGTCTGATGCGAATGGCTTAAAATTAAACCCTAAAAAGTCCCAAGTTATCCCTATCTTAAACAAATAATCCGGTATAGCGCTTCTAACCGATATATGGCTTACCGACAGTGAAATTAAACCTGTAGAGCTTGTTATTAGTCTCGGTTTTGTATTAAATCGCAACTTGTCTGGCTAGAAGCACACGAATGTAATCATTGGTCGTATCTACGGATGCCTTCGTGAATTATGGCCTTGTGCCTGCTTTCCTTGAAGCACGCTGATTATCACTTTGGTACCACTTCTCATCAGATATGCCGAAGTTGTTACATACGAGTATATTGTAATCCTGACTCTTTATCCCATCGTAAACTGCAAGTTGCTTTTAATGATGTAGTTCGGTATGGTACAGTACGGAGACTAGGCCCGACCGCATTTCGGTTTACTGCATGAGCCTGTGAGGAACTGCAGATAACCAATGTCCGTCCTATCTGTTCAATAAATTAAGCCTTACTCGGTCCTCAAGAATTATAAATGTTTTTTTGTTTTAGGCATAGGCATAGTTTTTAAATTGGCAACACTGTTTCCACAGATTGTCAATGTGACAGTTGACAGTTGATTTGTGGTAAGTACGTTTTACCAATTTACGATGAATAGATTAAAGCCAGAGCAACGCGTGCAATTTGTGCAAACTTATTTTGAAAACCATGGTTCGGTTCGCCAAGCTTATCGTGCGCTATGTCCGTTTTACGGTCGACATAATCGTCCATCTGGTCAACACGATGAATCGTTTTCGCACGACGTACACTTCAGTGAATAATACGCATCCCCAAAGATGACAAACAGTGCGAACAGAAAAAGTTACTGCCGTTGTGGAGCGCAGTGTTGAGGAGAATGAGAATAAGTCGATTCGCCTTCGTGCACAGCAGTTGGAGCTATGCCCATCCACTTTGTGGAAGAAGAGTTGGAACCGCGCGACCATTATACGCGTCGTAGGTTCGGCAAAATTGCCGAATTTGGAGTGGAGACCATCAAAACTCATTGTTTGGTGTGCTTTATGAGCTGGTGGAATCATCGGGCCAGCGGCCCATACTTTTTTAAGGACGAAGTCGGCCAGAATGTTACCGTCAATGGAGAGCGCTACAGAACCATGATTTCTGACTTCTTCGTTCCTCAGTTGAATGGCATTAACGTTACAGAGTTTTGGTTTCAACAAGATGGTGCAACATGCCACACGGCGCTGAGCGCATAATTTCGCGTAATGGACCTGTCAACTGGCCTCCACGGTCTGGTGATCTCACACCTTTAGAGTACTTTTTTTGGGAGTATTTAAAGTCACTAGTCTATGCCAATAAATCAGAAAAATGTACGCATCGCCTTGTTTAAGTGCTTTTCTGACATTTTGGTTCTTGACGGGGCAAGGTGCATTTGAACGAGCTTGGCAGGGATGTCAAGACTATTTGGACATGGCTTTGTATAGTTCATCTCTATAGATGCTATTACGAGTATATGTGGCGTTGAAATCGATGAAGACCTGGTAGGTATCGATTAGAAATTCCTAGGGGTTTTCCTAGATTTGCGGTAATTCAAAAACCTGATTTTGACATCATGATTGATTTTCCTGGCCTAAAACCATACTCATCGGGGCCGGTCAGACTGTTTACGAAAGGTCTTACGCGTTCATATCATACAGCAAGATATAAAACGGCAATACATGAGTTTATATGCGATGTGAAGAAGACGCCTTCCCCTATAGTTGCCGCCGGATCTTCCTTGTTTAGGATTGTACAAACAATGCTGTGATTCCAATCGTTGGGCATAATTTCGTCGACCTAGTATGCTCCGTATCCAATCCTCACTTCTACTTTAAACATCTTGGCAGTAAAGCCATAGGCTCCAGCAGCTTTGCTAGACATAAGCTTGGGAATTGCTGTTCTAACTTCACCTTGGTCAGGCGAAGGGAAATTTTGTCTCTTTTTATCATTTATTGATTAATAAAGATCGTTCATGTGACTACCATGGCTTCTGTCGGAAGGGACCATCCGAAGGTCAAAATTATCGATGACTTTCTGAAGAATAAGTGGCTTAATGGCCGTAATTTCCGTTTGGATGTTATGTTAGAGATCCTGAATTTCCACAGAAAGAAGTCTAAAGGCGTCAAATCGCATGAACTTGGAGGCCAATCAACTTCTTCTCTAACCGAAATAATGCGATCTTCAAATTTCGTGCGCAATTAAATGATTGATTGATGGCTTGTGTGGGCGGTAGTACCATCCTGTTGAAACCAGTAATCGTCCAGGCCCAATTCATTCAAGAAATAGCCGGTCAACATGTTGCGGTAACGTTGCGGTAACGTTCTCCATTGTAACTGTCTCTCCAGCCTCATGTTCGAAAAAATATGGGCCAATGATGCCGCCAACCCATAATCCGCACCATACAGTGACTTTTTTTTGGGATGCATTGGTTTTTTGTGAATCTCGTATGGGTTTTCCGGTCCCCAGAAACGATAACTTCGTTTATTTACGTACCCATTCATCCAAAAATGGAATTCATCAGAAAAGAACAAATTCGACGACAAATTGTCCTGGCGATCCAACATCCAGTTAACAATTTGGATTTTAAAGGCGTTCAAATGAAGATAAACTTTTAAAATCCACCGCAAAGTGCTATAAGTAAAGCCAAATTGTTGACCTCGTCGACGAATTGAGGTGCCTGGCTGATTTTGAACACCTTAGCTCACAGTGGTAATGTTTTGGAGCCAGCACGGCCGAGCATGCTGATGGAGTTTGACCCGATACCGAACCAGTTTCTTCAAAACACTTCACCATTGCATGAATTTCGGACTCACTAGGGCGATTATTTTAGCCGAAAAACTCACAAATTTTACGAAATGTTAGTCTTACAGATCGCCTATTTTCGTAATAAGATTGAATAACAAAAATGCGTTGATGAGTAGTAAACGACTCCATGACTAAAATTGCCAAAGATTGTGTGACATCTGCCAAAAAAATCGACCACATTGAATTCAGCAAATGACAGTAAATGACAGCCAACATCTACACCAACTGTTGGCTCACCCTTTATATAATATTTTCTATAATATAACGGTGTCATACGGCTCTACTGGCCTTCCGTTTAGTAATTTATCAAACCAATTCTCAGCACAGACTGTGGTTCTACTATGATCTTTCCATCTTCCAGTTTTGTTTTTTTGGTAAAGCTTGCGAGCTACATTCTTCTGATTGCACCTCTGTAAGGCTTCGATTTAGTGATTCTCGTGCTCTTTACCTTTTTCTTCTGACGAACTTATTTTCTTTTGTACTTGTTGAGCACACGAACCCCTCTCGTTAAGTTTTCCAGGGCTGCCAGGTCCATCTGCTGTTTATAAAAGCCAGAGGTTATTTTGTTAGGGAGGCTAGAAGCCTAGTACATCAGAGGCGGCTTCTGTAATTGCGCTTTGGCTCTTTGCCACTGTTCTTTTACATTTGATATTGGTGGCATTGGACTTCAGGGAGCCTCATCGGAAAAAGCACTGGCGGTCTTTTGCGACTATCGTTGAATTTCCTTACAATAGTCCGCTGGTTATGGACTGCTATGGATATCCACAACAGTGGATGATGGTCCAAGTCGATCTTAGCTGTTCAGAAAGGTTCGGACATACAAAACACTGGAGGAGTGCCTTGCTATGATAGCAATATGATCTATTTGACCAGAAGTCAACCAGGTCCCTTTATGAATATAAAGGTGTGGACATCGTGTGACGGCAAGAGTTACATTGCGTCCCGCCAAAAAGCCGTGTCCGTTTCTGGAGATAATGTCATGGACTCTTTCCAATTGTATTATCAACGATGCTCTCCTTGCCTAGGTTGGCATTAAAATCGTCAAGGATGATTTTCACCTCATATTTGGAACACTGCTTTTAGATTTTGTCGAGGAGCCCGTAGAAGCAGTTTGTCCTCTCTCGTTGCGTGTGTGCTTATGAAGTTTATGTTGGCGAAGTTACCCCTTATACTAATCGTTGTCAGGCGTTCGCTTACAGTTACAATGCTCCAACTGCTATCCTAGTTGTGCCGGTTGGTCTGTAACATGTTCCGGGATCCCGCCCAATTATCAAGGCTTCGCTAATCAATGACGTTGTCTAATAAAAAGCGGGGGCAGAGCATATTACTGGTTTTATCGTAAATATCTTCAGATGACTCCACCGAAGGTTGCTACGATTTGACCAGTTACAAGTTGCCGGTCATAGATTTTGTTGGTGGCAAGACCACAGGTAGTTCCTACCAGGACTTAAATCACGGTAACATGGGAGTCAGAAGCCCCCTGGATCTCGGTCCGGGCCTGACTTGTTGAGGTAGGCCCTTTGTGGGAGCGTCATGGTGGCTGTGGTTTAAACACAAAGTCGCGGGAAGTGTCTTCCTGTTGGTTTGACCCAATGTAGAATTGCAATAAGTACTGGGTGCTGTGACCCTAAGAACAGTAAGAGGTTTTAGGTCGGCCTCGACTCATACCAAGGGTGGAACTTTTGCCTCCAACACAGTTCCGAAATGGTATCAAAGGAATGACGGAGAGCGATGGCAAGGCGTATCCTTGCTCCCATGGATGTATGGGCATCCCGTAAACTTAAGTCTTCCCCATAAGTGTTTACGTTAAAAACCAGAGACTATGTAACATGGATATCACAGTTTTTCATCCTCTTTTTGTCCGGACTATCCCATCGCATTTTTAGAATGGCGGTTATGTCTGCTTTGTAGCAGTCAAAGATATTCGCTAGTTGTTCTGCTGATCGCGGTCTATTAGGGATCCGAATATTCCACGTTTAGATCCGAAGATCATTTTCCAGTGTCGTCAATAGTAAATCTGAAATAATCTGAGCCTATTAACAGCTTCGTCACACTTTGTTTTTATCTCATCCGTATATAGAAGTAATTGGGAGCTCTATGACGGCACAGGCCAGTATTATACTACGAGCACACACTTGTTACCATTTTAGCCTAAATGAATAAGGATTTACTCATTTACACCACTAAGAAAGGCATTCAGTACATATTTCGTCAAGCAGTATACCCAGAAAAGAAAGCTTTTCCTACTTTCTTCTAATTCTCCACTAAGTAATGAGATTCCAACTGATAAAGTTGTTTTTCAGTAAACATAAAGACATAAAGACGTTTAAACATTACAAATTGTAGTGAAGAAGCTTGAGGCAAATATTTCTTTTATGTGAATTGTAAAATTTTCAAAATATCAAATTGTTTACTGCCTCAGATTTTAGTGGCTTTAAATTCGTATTTATCTAAAATTCTTCACAACACAGGATGTTCTGCTAGCAGAGTCCAGTAAGTACATTTCGAATTAATTAATTAAATGCGCGAATGATGGAATTCCGATAGATATCCACTAAGACCCATCTATCTTTCCACTCAAATCTTTCATATTTCTGTCAATGTGATGTAATCCATTAAACATTTCACTCACTCGACTGTTTACATGCTACCCCCAGAGTGGCAGGGATATCCTGCTGGCTTTGGCTTTTTGAAAATATAAACACTAGCCCCAAACAACATCTGTTCAATAACGATGGCCGAATTGCCAATAATTTTCTTCAGCTCTTTCGACAACAACTACAAACGAGAACGCATTTGGAAACTCATGTTTCTAAAATTAGGCAATTACTCTCTGTGCCCGGATCTCATTGGACATTGAAATGTCTCTATCAGTCGCACCTTCCTTTCCATGATGAACGACCGCATTTTCGACATCAATCAACGATATGTCCACGTGCCTTGAAGGGTCTGTTCAAGTTCAGTATGATATGACACACTAAGGGTGGTCACCCTTAGTCAAATGCCACCCTCGCCGAATGCCGGATCACGATACGAGTATTTACTTTTAAATTTATCCAATAATTCGACATGTGTTGTTTACATACGAGTTGTTACAGACGAGTACGTGTATCTGGGTTCTTATAGCCGCAATTATTTGCTCATCATTAAGAAAATTGCAAAAATGTATTGTCACTGAATGCGGCTCCAAGTCGTGTACTTCAAATGCAATACAGCGTCTGCGTTGGCGTCTATTTTTGGTTTCGACATTTTTACACACCCCACCGCAAACACAATCAGTGTCAATCAACAGATGTACTCGAACAGATACGAGTACTATGGGGTGAATTGCTAGCCAATGGCTCTAAGAAAAAGTTCTATACTCGCACTTGTCTGAGTATCTGCAGCTTAATGCTCGTACTCGTACCTGCTGAGGTGGATTTTATTTTTAAAAAAAGCAACTTCGTCACATAGAAACCCCTTCTTTCGAAATGCTCTATGTGTACCTGCATTCCCATGTGAATACTCGTGTATGATGCCATTTGAATGGACGACCAACCGTCGACGTACTGTATTTGTGGATTTAGTCAAAAAAATAACAAAATTCTGATTCAGATACTAAATTTGAAGTAAATTGGTTGCGAGTATTTTGAGAATTTTTGAGGCGTTTTAAATGTATCCACACACAATGATGAGCCGTAATTGCACTTGAGCATTTTTACGAGTAAATATGCAGGCAATTTACTTGGCACCATTTAATTTTAATTAATTTATTATCATTGTGTGCATCTTCTTTATCTCGACACATTTTTTTGCACGTACTTACAGAAATATTTCGAATGCGAAAATCAAAGATAAAATACTGGCAGGGCGCATTGACTGTTTAGATGCGCGCAGTTAATTTTTGCGGGGGAACCTTGATCAAGTTGCGTGAACTGAATTACTTTGATTTGAAGTCACGAGAAGATGGAACAAGGGTCGAGTAAGGGCGTCTTTTATAAGTATACAATGCTAAACTGTTCAATTACATTAAACAAAATAAAAGTATTAAGAAAATGTTCCCTGATTTCAACCCTGCAAATCTTGGAAGCTTTTGGAATGCCAGATCGTGATCATTCTTTGAATCAATTTATGCTTGCGTTTCTGTGGACACATTCAGATGCATAACATTCTTTGCATAGATAGATCTCTTTAAACACCTCTGTAGCATACCTTGCTCTGTCCTGCCTTAGATTTCACGACGAAGGTTTTAAGGTTATATATAACATGTACATGACTTTCCATAAAGGATAGCCTCAGGCCCAACAAAACATGACCTCGCAACAATTTATAACCGCGAGCGTTGAGCTAGAGCAAATAAAAACGCATTTTGAGCTAAGACCAGTGAAGATTAGCAGGACAAGTCAGGATATTAATAGAGATTGTGGCGGAAGCTATTATGCCTCCGAAGTGGGTTAATGTCTCCCAAATATGCGGCCCCCTTCGTCTAAGGGGCTATAAACCGGCCTGGCCCTCCAGGCTGGAAGTCGTGCCATGTAAACAGCTCATAGATGCTAAGCAGCCAAAAGGGTCAGATAAGAACGAATCTATAACATTTCTTTCGACCCTCCAAAACTAACAAAGTAAAAAGAATCGTAAAGATGATATGGAAATATCAACCACAAACGGTTGATATGTGCGGACAACCAAAATTCCACGGTTTTGCGAATGAAGGTGGCGCTACATTCCGGTGTGAACCTGCGCCTCAACCAACAACCGTCTCCAGCCAGAACGATCTTTAGCCAGTTACCTCCAATTTCGCACGCCAAGTTAGCTGATTTCCCCTTCCACTTACATGCACCACGTAAGCCGCGGTTTTTCTCTACTGTGCCGTCCCTTTGTGGCGGATTCGAAGACTTTTCGGCATTGGTGTCCATCCGCTCTACATAACCCAGCCATCTTAGTCGTTGAACTTTCACTCTTCTGGCTAAGTTCGTCCTTGTATCTCCTTCTCCACTGCAGATGTTAACAAAAACCACCCGCAGAATTTCCTCAAAGCAGTCAAGAGCACCCTCATCCATTTTTGATAAAAAGTGTTATTCATGCCTCTGCGCTCTAGGGCAGGACTGGGTCTATTAAATTCTTAAATAGCAACGTTTGACAAGAGTTATTCTTCGTTAGGTCTCAGCGATGGTGCCATTGTCTGAATCTATAACGGAGTCTGGGTAGACAAAACCATTAAATACCCCAAAGTTATTGCTGTCGAGGGCGACGTTCTGTCCGAAACGTCGATGTTGGGTGTCCTTCCCGGTTGACAGCATATCACCTCGATCAAAAAGTTCCCGGGGGACACCACCGTGTGGCGCTCCCATTATTCCGATTTGAGTTCTGTTTTTTTGTTAAGTTTATAAATCTGTTGTTGACATTCCTTCTAAATCTTAGCATCATAGCTTGACATTTGCAAAAGTTACGTGGCCAAGAGTACATCTATCTTTGTGTATGTTGGCGATTTTTTTAAATTTTAGAAATGGATTTCAATTTGCAACAAAGAAAGAAAAACGGATTTAATGGTGCGCGAACGTTGGAAATATTGGAAAAGTATTTCGGCAACGATTCTCTAAAGAAAACGGTCGTTTACCAGTGGCACGAGCGGTTCAAAAGTGGCCGTGAGTCAATCGAAGATGATGAACGCAGTGGCAGACCATTGACATCGAAAACCGACGAAAACATTGATGAAGTACGAGTAAAAGAAATGTTGGTCAATAACCGCAAATTAACTATCAGACTTGAACATTGCCTATGGATCCGTCCAAGACATTTTGGTTAATGATTTGGGTTTCCGTCGTGTAGCCAAAAGACCTCAATTTCATGCAAAAAAGAGACCGTGTTGACGTCGCAAAAGAGAAGATTTGCGAGGCTGAATCCGATCCCACATTCATCAAAAGGATCATTACTGGAGACGAGACGTGGGTTTATGAGTACGACACGCAATCCAGACACCAGGCAAGTGAATGGCGTTCACCAAATGAGCCGAGAATAAAAAAAACAACGTCGTTTTCAGTCAACAAAGAAGGCAATGCTCACGGTTTTCATGGATTACAACGGCGTAGTGCATCATGAATTTTTGCCAAAAGGCCATACAGTAAACAAAGAGTACTCGTATTATTTGGGCGTTATGAGACGTTTGCGTGAAGCAATTCGCCGAAAGGGACCAGAATTGTGGGCAGAAAACACGTGGATTTTGCACCATGATAACGCACCGTCACACAGTGCCATCATTATTGGTAATTTTTTGACGAAAAATGCAACAAATACCATCCAACAGTCACCGAATTCACCTGATTTGGCTCCCTGTGACTTCTTTCTGTTCAGTCGAGTTAAAAAACCACTACGGGGGACGCTTTTCAGCAGCCGAGAGGAAGTAATGGAAAAATCGCAGGAAGCACTGATGGACATACCGAAAACCGAATATAAAAAATGTTTCGAGGATTGGACCAAGCGCTGGCAGAAGTGTGTTTCAGTCGATGGGGATTACTTTAAAGGGGACAATACTACATATATAGATTTAGATAATAAACTTATATTTTTAATTTTCTGAATACATTCCTTTTTGGTCAGGGTGGTATAGTGTCGCAGGAAATCGGTTCCTATAATTGATCGGTGCACGTCGGCAATGGTAAACGTTCATCTATAGCTGCGTTGCAGTCAGAAAATTTTGACATTCTGAGGTTTCCTTATGTGCATTTACAGCCTTCTCCGGTAACTCCATCATTTATCTCAGGAAATGAGACGGATTTCTGTCACCTAATTCGATCCCCGTAACAGCTTGCGCAATCGTTTGTGCTCCGAATCGGCGAATTGAGTGGAAGATGAGTTGTAGAACAAAGTATATGACACCAATGTAGTGGCTGGATTCAGACCTCACGGATCCCAATACAAACTAAAGTAGCCTTGAGACCGTCATTCATCTTTAAGGTGGATGGTGGAGCAGTTCATTATTCTCAAAGGCAAGCGAGCAACAGGGTTTACGCGTATTCCAATGATTTTTTGTAGAAGCGACATGGACGAAGAGGAGCTACTGTGTAGAAGCTCTCTAACTTAGCGATCTCAATGGTTTGGCAGGCATTAGATGTATATTACGCATCATCTAAAGCTTTATCTGATCCATGTACTTCCACAGTGAATCTTATACTAGTTTAATATCAGTGTCAAGGCAAATCAACTTACAATAACCTAACCTAAACGAATTTAGAATTAGGGCGGGCCAATAAGTCCGTGACTTTTGGATTAAAACACAGATTCTTTGATAAAAAAATAATTTTATTTTTCAACGTAGTCTCCCTTGAGCTCTATACACTTTGTCCAACGCTTCTCCAATTTTTTTATCCCTTCCAAAAAAAATGATTTGTCGAGGTCCTCAAAATAGGCCTTTGTTTGCGAGATGACTTCATCATTGGAGTCAAATCTTTTTCCACCAAGCCATTTCTTCAGGTTTGGGAACAAGAAGTAGTCGCTCGGAGCCAAATCTGGAGAATAGGGTGGATGAGGGAGCAATTCATAGCCCAATTCATGGATTTTTGCCATGGCAACTGCACATGTGTGCACTGAACTTACACGCTTCCAAAGATCACTTCCAGGTTCACAACTAAAATTTCGTCCTCTACAGGTTTCGGAAAAGACGCTACCGACCTGAATAGTACAGAACGGATTTTACTTCGTCAGTTAACTCCAGTACAATAAATAAATTTGACAGAGTTATCAAAACCAGTATACTCAGCACTATGCAGATTCTGTATAGTCCTGAGAGACAGGAAGTGATGCGCTAATTTCAGACATGCTTCCAAGACCTACTCCATTTCTGTTTTTGATCATTTGTGGATTTTCTCAGCCTGAAACCGTCCCGATTAGGACCAAGTTGGTTCTTGATAAAAGGATTTGGACGTGTGGTGATTACCACAAGGAAGATCCTGCCAATAACCGGACGCTTTATATGATCTGTAAAATTAGGAGGGCTTACTTTTCTTATATTATGATCAACACGGGAGACTTTGTGAGCTGTAATACACGGATCAAACCTAAATATAACCATAGATATGGGCAAAAGTCCTAGTGTATTCCAGGCAGAACCCCACGCCATTCAAGTATGTGCCAAGCATATTTACAACTCTGGTATCCATATATACACGGACAGTCAAGCAGCTATAAACATCCTTAGCTCGCATTGTCTCCCAATTCAATGATGTACTGCTTCAAAACCATCCAAAAACTAAGCTCCAGGAACAAAACCAAACTGCAGTGGACTCCTGGTCATGACGGCATTGCTGGGAATGAAAAGGTTAACGAACTGGCCAAAAAGCGCTCAGAAACTCCCTTTAATGAACCTGAACCCTTCTGCTGTACTCTTAAATCAGCAATCAGTTTAGCTATTATTAACTGGGGGCATTCGAGATGCATCTCATATTGGCAGAATAGCCCAGACCTAAGACAGGCCAAACGAGAAATCCTGCCCATAGATATCTAGATCTAAACTGGCACAATATCAAAAACTTAATAGGTTACCTCACAGGACACCACGGTTTAAGATATCACCTCAACAAAAAGAATCTATGTAGTCGACTCCCCGAAGTGTCGACTTTCTTCAGGGAACAATTCAGCTCCAACGAATTAATGAATTCCTCTGCTAGTAGTGTTATCAACTTCATTCGGAAAGTAGAAAACCTACTAGCCTAACTACAGTACTGACTAATGGTACAAAAGTACAAAGCGCCGTACCTCGTAATTTGCGAGTCAGGAAATTTAAAAAAAAAATCGGCCCCAATATGGTGTTTGATTCACAAATTCCCTTTTAAATCCTAATATGGAGAAACCATGTGCTAGCAATCACAATATTTTTTATAAATCGTCTAAAAAGATGTACTTTTCTGTTGCAGGCCCAAGAGGGCGCTGTAAGTACGTAGGTGGGTGACCACATGGGAACTCAGTACTCCGCGTGCTGTTGACAAAAACGCTCCACATGGGCATAGTACCCCGGCGTTAAATCCCGGACCCTATAAATTAATTTGTATCGTTCTCTTGATAATAATAATAATAATAATAATGTAGATTTAGATGAATAAGATTTATTTTCTGAATAAATTCCGGGAACTTTTTGACGGTATACTTCGTCTTGCGCTCTTGACATCACCCTACTTTCTACCGATTATGTCAATACCATCAGCACACATATGCGAGTAATTGGACGAACTTTTGAAAGATTGTGTCACTTGTGTTGGCGCGTCAGTTTCGCGCTATCCTTTCAACAATAATGTTAAAGAAATTACATGACAGCGTGTCGCCTTGTCTAAATCATTTTTTGACATCTCAAGATCGGTGAGTTCTTTACTGACCTTGATGGAGTAGCGTGCATTCTCTGTCGCCATTCTTGCACAAATGAACTAGTATGTCAGGGATACCAAAATTAGACATTGCTGTATATACCTCGTCTCTATAGATGCTATAATACGTGACCACAAAACCAACGAATAGGTGATATGTATCGATTTGGTGCAAATGGGTTTTTTCCAAGATCTGCCGTAGCCTGAATATTTGGTCAATTGTGGACTTACCTGACTTGAAGCTACGCTGATATGACCAATCAGGTTGTTGACGAACGGCTTTAGGCGTTCACACAATGAGAAATATAGGATCTTGCTAGCGATCTTAAGAAGACTGATGCATCTGTCGTTGGCGCAGTACAGAGGGTCTCCTTTATTGAAGATCGGACAAATAATGCTGATGTTCCTTTCATCGGGCATATTTTTTGTCCAACCATATTTTACAGTCAGGCAGTCCGCTCCAGCAGCTTTGATAGACTTAAGCTAAGATACGGCTATCTTTACTTCATCCAGGTCGGATGGACATAATTGTTGGTCTACATCGTCAAGGTTGAACGTTTCATTCTGCTGCATGGCAGCGGTATTTGTTTCGTCATCGCCATTATACATATAGTCTACAGAAATGCTCTTTTCAAATCCACAGCATCGACTGCGACTCCACTACCTAATATGTTCCTCTGTTAGTCTCTATAGACTTAGGCTCTGCGTTTGTGTCTGTGGCAGGTTTTTTTTTTAACTTTTGGAAAAACTTCCGCATCTCATTCCTGGAGTAACATCTCTCAACTTCCTCCACCACGAGCTTCTCTTGTACCATCTTGTTCCCCCAGAGAAGCCGGTGTTCGTCTCTCCTCTTCGGCTCGTAGGGCTTGTAAGCAACTCTAGTCCTTCTATGCAGTACCGCTTTATATGCATCTTACTTAGCTGCATGTACTTTCCGACACTCGTCATCAAAAGAGAGGTTTCGTTGTGGTGAGCGAATGAAAGCCAGGACATCAGAGGCGGCATCTCTGATAAGCCTTTGGCAATGTTAGCCTTCGATACTTGATGCAGGCGGCATAGGACATCTGAAGATATTAAGGGAGACTAGATCGAAAAAGCATTTGGCGATCTCTTTCGTTTGTAGCCGTCCGACATCAAACTTCCTCATGGTATTGGCTTGCCATTGCAATGTTCGGGATATCCGCAACCATTTCTTGCCTACAACAAGGTAATGGTCCGAGAGTCGATGTTGTCCAAAATAATGGAGGAGTGCCTAGCGTCGATAGCAATGTGGTTAATTTGGTTGAGGCTTGACTGATCAGGCGTTCTCCAAGTCCCTTTATGAATATCGAAATGATGGAATTGCGTG
The DNA here is from genome assembly GCA_963966105.1 of Volucella zonaria. NCBI lineage: Eukaryota > Metazoa > Arthropoda > Insecta > Diptera > Syrphidae > Volucella > Volucella zonaria. The sequence goes on along the minus strand of OZ014534.1, from coordinate 69,553,206 downwards.
CCACCTACGAGAATGTTTCTCTCCGCCGCGAAGTCCATTAACCTGAATTCATTATCGGAGGTGGTTTCATGCCTCCGACAATGCCCTCTCTTTCTAGCTTTGCATTGAAATCACCGAGAACAATTTTAATGTCTGCCCGTAGGTCTGTTCCAGGAGGTTGTAGAAGCCATCTTTGCTGTCGTCATTTTTCTCCTCTGTAGGGGAATGGCTAATGTTAGGAAATTTAGCCTTAATAGGGAATGCTGCGAGGCGCTCTGCCTAAGTCTTCCTCTAACAACGAATCCGCATCCGGCGCTGTTTTTGCCGTCGATAACAATCGCCGTAGTAGATATCGCAGCGTTTCGTCCTCTCTTTGTCCGGCCCATCCAATCACACTTCTTGTAATATCTGCTTTGCAGCAGTGCAGGACCTCCGCTAGTTGTCCGGCTGCACGTATCCTATTAAGGGATCTAACATCCCACATGCAGATCCGAAGTTCGTTGTCCATGTTTTATTCACAGGTTCTGTCCGTTGTTAGGCAGAATTAGCTATACAACCTGGACGGTGAAAGTCAAGTGATCCGTCTACCCGACCAAATATTTAGACCATGACAGTTCTTCCACGGCATCCATAGCCATTACAGATGCGCTCTGTACCACGCCTACCTAAAACTACTTGATTTACATATCAAAAAATTTGCTGGCAACACTGCGATACGACTCACTAATCTGGGTTACTTCAAGAACAGTAGTTTCGGCCATGGCACGGTCCTAGTGGAGCTACTGCCAGACAATCCAATTCTAACGGATGAAATTTCTTCCTTGGTCGACTTCGACATCCCGTACGATATAATTTATACGAAGAGGGAAGACTGGGAAACAAATGAAATAGTCAGGTGTCAAATGAAATTGCAATTTTCACAGATGGTTCAAAAACAGAGGAAGGAACAATTTTTCGTATCTTCTTGGAAGACCCAGAACTAAGAGTGTCTATTAGACTACCGGACGGCTGGGCTAATGCAGATGAGATCATTATCCGGAAGAGATATCGCTATCTACATCGATATCCAGGCCGCACTCAAGGCAATGGAATCAACCAACGTCAACTCTGATATAGTCAGGGGCTGTCGCACAGTGCTCAAGGCGCTATGCACTCAGAACCGGGTAAGACCGTGCTAGTGCTAGAATACTCCGGTATTAAAGAAATGATCAAGCGGATGAGCTTGCAAGAAAAGGAGGGCTACTCGACAGTAGTGAGGTTGCCAACATCAAAACATCAAACCATCCCTCTGCATAGTGAGAGGCACTATCGAGGAAAAACTACAAAGACTACTAGCCGAAGGCATCCAAGGCTCCCTGGCCGCTTTTGACGGCAAAAGATCTAGGAAGCTAATAAAATTAAACGGGGATAAGCTTAGGACAGTAATAGGAATCCTGATAGGACACTGTCTCCTGCGGCAACACGCACAGAGACTCAAATTTTCAGATACGGATATTTGAAGATTCTGCGGTGATCTGCAAGCTGTTGAGGACATAACACACATATAGTGTGAATGCGAGGCAATATTGCGTAGTCGAAGGAAATTTTTCGAAAACCTAAAGGACATAGATGGCACGAACTTCAAAGGCTTTCGCAATGAAATTGGATGTTTCACCAGGGAGATTGTTTAGGTTTTTGCTATTTGAAGACAAATTCAACTGGTTCCACAGGGACCGCGATGGGCCCATTTTGGTGTCTGGTGTCTGTGTGATGGCATACCCATCATACCATTGTTTAACTTAACCTAACCTAATGACAGTTCCTTGTAAAAACCCAAGAAGTTCAAAGCGCCACCACCCTTTTACCGATTTAGGGCCACATGTACGATCAGTACAAAACCATGTTTAGTCTTGTATCCTTGCCAAACTCGTCAGATTATGCAGTAGCAAGCGTAGTTGATCCTTTCTCGCAAGACTATGTTTCAGGTTTCCTACAGTCATTGTCTTACGTCAATTGCGATGAGAATAAATATGCATAAGCATGCTTAAGATCATGACATTTTGTTAACATGCGAATAACTTTTGCAACAACTTAAACAAATGTTAGCCCGATGGCAAGGCGAGACCCATAGTCCTTTAACTGGAAAGCTGTTCTATTACTGTCACATAATGTTAAACAACATACAATGAAATGTACTAGAATATAAAATAGAAATAGCAGAAGTGGTAAAAACGAAAACTGCAACCAGCAACAAATCCATGAAGGTTACGAATACCTATATCGCCAGTCACTCTAAGTTACTATTCATAGAGACGTAGAGCTTTTGTGAAATATTTGACCCAATATGGAGGAGAGCATACCCACTAATTCTCTGACTTGTATCAAGATGTGGTTATTGTCCACAAAACTAAGTCACATCAATTGTCTTGGCATAAACAATGGTCCGGCCCCAGATTCGAGACTCCAAGGAAGATACAGAGATCCCGTATTATAAAGATCAATCTATCACGAATCGCATAGTGCTTGGTCTAAGTATATTAAGTGAAAGTTGCTTGCATGGAATCGAAGAAGATAAAATGTTTCCGAGTCCTTGACGGAGACTCTACCATATGTATGGCACTAATTTGTAAACATCTTAAAGATGGATAATACACTGCCTTGGAAGTGCAATTATCAGGATCTGGAGGTAATACTAAGGCTTTGAGTCAAATCAGACATAAGATCTAGAAAAGATGAAATTGCTCAAGGACAAAATAAGAATCAAATGGATTCGAAACGTCTATTAATCGTCGCGACAAGTATAAATTTGAGAAGCTTTATTTTTGTTACCAATTCAGTCGAAACCATTTTATGCAAGACCAAGGTATCCGAATTGATAGATTCACTCATTTGGGAATGTCAAATATTTAATAAACTTTTACTACCTATAGGTACCACTCAAGAATACATATATTCGTATATACACAAACCCCTGCTATAAGAAGCATTCCTTTACAATCGATTGGTAACCTTTTCGAATTTCTTTTCTACAAATTCAGCCGCAATAAAGAATTTAACAAGCCATCATGCATCGTGGTTGGTTATGTTTTTATGAGTCACCATCCTCAAACGTATCCACACACAGGTACTGGGCGATACTCAATATACTTAACTTGTGAGCCAAATTACCACCTATGTACGTAACCCCCTATCAGACTTTATAAAACCATTCGAGGTCGTTCGGAAGCAACTCAAGAACGCCAACCGAGCAGCAGCAGCAGCAGCAACAGCAGCGGCAACAAAATATGACGTTCATTGAAACTTATCCCTTGTGTATAGATAGACACTCGTACCTACCCTCATCGGCATTGAGTGTCTGCTTCATGCAATTTAGCTAAAGGGGTTGGGAATTTCATTCCTCAAAACGATGCTAGAACTATGTTATGTATCTATAGTACAGTGGCTGCGATACCGAAGCTCTATCACATAAACAATTCTTGATAATCCCATGATATAAGTGGCTGGTGGTTGCCCAATACCCCAGCCTTTGTCTGGCAGACTAAGACTCAGTTAAGGTGGAGGAGTAATTTCTCACCCCTAAGGTCATTTGTGGAATTAAAATCTTACCCTCAATTAATGCCTTCGGCATGAGCTCGGGCATGGATCTCTATGGCAAAATGTCAAAAATCCAAGTTTAACAATGAATTTATGGATTGTGTTCTGTGTTGCTGTTGTTGTTGTTGTTGTTGTCACTCAATGATGATGTTGATTATTAAATTTTCCTTCTTTCGAATTTCATGATAGAGAGAGAAAAGACTTTTTAATTTGATGAATGAGATTCAAGTGTTGAGTCATTTACACGTCGTTGGCAGTGTTTCAAAAATGAATGAAGTGAAGGCAAATACTCGTACTACTCGTATCTCAAAAATTAAAGGCAACATGATAATAATAATAAAAATGAAGAAGCCAGATTTCTTATTGATAGTGCAACAAGTTGGACGAGAATGAATTATTTTACTCTACTGCAGAGAATGATTTTGAGTGTGAATTGTTGATTGAATACAGGTGCACGACAGGCATTTAATTCTTAGACTCGTAAGTCATAATTTGTTGAGAGAAATGGCCAAGCATATTTACTCTAAGCAGATTCCGACTCTTCCGGGTTTGGTATTTTACAGTCAGGATTGTCTATTGTCTGCCGATTTGAAAAATTCCCATAGAACTATTCTGCACACTCAATCAGCAATAAAATGTTCAACAAGTTTCACAATTTTCTTTCAACTAAAATGAAAATTTATGAAACTTGTGAAACTTATGAGATTTTCCTGCTCCATCTGGCAGACGATACGAACTACGTATAGTAGATCTCAACCCCTTGGAAGTTAAACACTGCAAATCACAGTTTCAATTTCATAACCTTATACTCGTATGTGTGTGCTAGTGTGTGTATGATCACAAAAGTTCATTACTTTCTGTCTACGATGTCATGGCAAATGAAGTCGGCACGTTTCAGGACCACTTTATCAATAACACGATGAGCCGGAGACAGGTTACCCTGTTCACAACTTCTATGTATCTTTACAACCCTAGAGTGCTTATATGCTTCATTTGTTTTCGAATGAAATATCTACGAAAGTACGTTGTGACGATGACAGGATGCATCTAGTGAGATGGGAAGTTTGTTAGTAACTTGTTTAATTTCCTCTTCGTTTTCATTAAAGTTTTTATCCGGTTTTTCACAATTTTTGTGACAGTCAACAAGTGGCCGACATGAAAAAGTTATTCTCGGTTAATGATTGTGTAAATATTGATTTAGAAATGGGAGCAGAAGTTACTCTCCATTTGGTACTCCTCAGGCGGATGCACAAAGAATTTAATGTGGGATAAGCTCTCAAGAAAAAAAATGTGGCAAATTTGTGGCACGTATCTTTTTCCGTTTCTGATTAAGCAATCAAATCGAAATTTGCTTTCGAGAAAAACAGGATGAAGATGTTAGGGTCAGGAAGTTAGCGCATTAAAATACTGAACATACTGTCTTTAGATGGCGCTACTATCTGAGGAGAACTTGATTTCCGAGCAATAAGTCTTTGCGGTCAGAACGGCACTAGGCAACTGTCTTTTTTTCTTGTGTACGATATGTAAGGATATGCCTTTTCTGTACTACATCGAATGCTTTATGGGATAGAATATTGATCTCCATCCGCCCAAAATATCCTTTAAATATTTGGGGCTCTCGCACACCTGTGCTCTCCAGATAACTGCTAACAGAACCGAGGATTTAGGTTAGCTTATATGAATGGATGCTCTGTGACTATTGCCCACTGCTCACTGAGATAAGTTTAGGATATTAATTTCAGAAGCTTCCTCAACTCGAAATTGCTTAGGGTCTCCAGCTCATCGAAGAAGAGTTCACATTCGTCTGTGAACAAGGAAAAAACTATTTTTTATCATATGGTGAACTCCTCCGATTTATTCTTCGTCCCTGTAATTTTTTTTATGTCATTGCCATCAAGTCCCAGACACGGGACTGGTATCCTTACGAGTAAGCTTGTCGTAGACCGTTTTTTAAACACCTTTTATTAGGCACCGCATGTACTAATTCTACATGTTTCGCTCACGTAACTGAATTCCTACTGTGCCACTTATGGAACTGGCTAAATTTCTAGACTTTACGTAACACCAGCCAATATTTGTTACGAAAGCAAGATTGTAAGTCGGTTGCCTTAACGCTGTCTAATAGGTGCGCTAGGGAGATTTCCGAGTGGAAAGTACTATCGGAGGTCTCTTCGGAATTGGATGCGAGGTCTCGACCTTGTAGAAGACACGCTTTAAGGAGTACCTCAGGAAGTCTGTTAATGCTCTCGCTAAAATCATAGCAAAATAAAAGCTGGTGGAAGCTATTCAGAATCCTAACGGCCCCCTCAAAAAGTTCTTTGAACTGACATGTTCATCTAGGAAATAATCATTAAGATCGCACGTTCTATCTGTTACAGCATACCAAGCTTCATGTGCTTATCAGTATAAATGAGACATTTCTAATCGGAGGTGATTTTAATTGCAGTCACAAAAGTTGGGGTTGCTTAAGGGCAAATGCATGGGGTAACATTCTTGCAAACCTTAATTTGATATTTTGTATCCTCCTCATCCAACTTACTACCCTGCTAATAATAGATCAAACCCATCAACTTTGGATTTATTTTTGAGTAACATGTCAATCTTTTTAATCAACCTATGGTCATAACCATCTGACCTAAACTCAGATCATTTACCGGTGTTAATTAGACCTCTTACCTCACCATTGCTAAGTCAACATGAAATTTTAGACATTAAGAATGCAAATTGGAAAACATATAGGACCGAAATGCGATTTAGGTTAACAAATATTCATGTACCTTTAACTGACGTGGCCAATCAACAACAAATAGACCTTAGTACTTCTTGTTTTGCAACTGCTGTACAAGAAAGTATTGAAAAAGCAGTTCCTAAAAAACAAATACGTCATAATAGTGCAAATTTATTACCTCCATACAGTCTTGAACTTATAAAAGTTCGTTATAGCAATCGAAGAAAATGGATAAGAACAAGAGACCCTTTCTATAATTCTGAAATTAAGGCACTTACTGTTCTAATAAAAGATTCAATTTTAACTTATACATAGAAACCGATCTTGGAATCAAAAACTTCAAAGTTTAGATAAAGGGAGTAAACCTTTTTGGAACGTGGTCAAAATAATTAAAAAGAAAAACATGCTCATTCCAGCTCTTAAAGTAGGAAACAATATAATAATTTCTAGCACTGAAAAAGCTAATGTCCTGGCAGAAACTTTCTACATATGATAACCATTTGGTAACTAGTGGTATTCCTTGTAATAGCATAAGTAGTTGAATCAGTGGTCAGTGACTCAATCAATATTATTAATTCAAGTCCTTCAAATGGTTCTCAAGATGAGTTTAAATTTGAAGAAGTCAAAGATGTTCTGTCAAACCTCACAAAAAGAAAATCTGCAGGCTTTGATCGCATTAAAAATGTATGTATACCTTAAGAACTTGCCTAAATCAGGAATACAATTTAACTACTGTCTGAAATCAAGTTACTTTCCTAAACAGCTTATGCCTAGCAACTATAGGCCAATAAGTCTTTTAAGCTCTCTAAGTTAATGCTTTGAGCAATTACATATTAAAGAGTAGACTTGTATTTCAAGAAATAACATTCTACCACTTGAACAATTTGGATTTAGGGCTCATCATAGTACAGTCCATCAAGTACATAGAATAACTAAATACATTAGAAACAACTTTAGGAGAGGAAAAAGTACAGGAATGGTACTTCTTGACATTGAGAAAGCGTTTGATACTTTTGAGACTTAATTTTCCAATGTACTTAATCCGAAATATCCAATCCTTTCGGTCTGAAAGGAAATTCAAGGTTTCAATTAATAATTGGGACTCCGATATTTTCAATATTTCAGCAGGTGTACCTCAAGGTTCAGTACTAGGCCCAATCTTGTATACTACCTTGATCAAAAAGTTACCGGAATGTATTGAGACAATTTTAAATACAAGTTTACTCATCCTAATCTATATTGTCCCCTTCAGAGTAATCCCCATCGACTGCAACACACTTATGCCAGCGCTTGATCCAATCCTCGAAACATTTTCTATATTCGGTTTTCGGTATGCCAAATAGCGCTTCCTGCGATTTTTCCATTACTTCCTCTCGGCTGCTGAAAAGCGTCCCCCGTAGTGGTTTTTTAACTCGACTGAACAGAAAGAAGTCACAGGGAGCCAAATTAGGTGAATTCGGTGGCTGTTGGATGGTACTCGTATTTGTTGCATTTTTCGTCAAAAAATTACGAATAATGATGGCACTGTGCGACGGTACGTTATCATGGTGCAAAGTCCACTAGTTTTCTGCCCACAATTCTAGTCCCTTTCGGTGAATTGCTTCACGCAAACGTCTCATAACGCCCAAATAATACTCTTCGTTTACTGTCTGGCCTTCTGGCAAAAATTCATAATGCACTACACCGTTGTAATCTATGAAAACCATGAGCATTGCCTTCTTTTTTGACTGAAAACGACGTGGTTTTTTTGATCTCGGCTCATTTGGTGACTTGCCTGATGTCTAGATTGCGTGTCGTGCTCATAAACCCACGTCTCGTCTTCAGTAATGATCCTTATGATGAATGTGGGATCGGATTCAGCCTCGCAAATCTTCTCTTTTGCGACGTCAACACGGTCTCTTTTTTGCATGAAATTGAGGTCTTTTGGCACCAACTTTGTTGCTACACGACGGAAACCCAAATCGTTGACCAAAATGTCTTGGACGGATCCATATGCAATGTTCCAGTCCTCCGCTACCTCTCTGATGGTTAATTTGTGGTTACTGACCAACATTTCTTTTACTTCATCAATGTTTTCATCGGTTTTCGATGTCGATGGTCTGCCACTGCGTTCATCATCTTTGATTGACTCACGACGACTTTTGAACCGCTCGTGTCACCGGTAAACGACCGTTTTATTTAAAGAATCGTTGCCGAAACACTTTTCCTACGTTTCCAACGTTCGCGCATCATTAAATCCGATTTTTACCCAAAATTTAATACAAATTCGTTGTTGCAAATTTAAATCCATTTCTAAAATTGTAAAAAATCGCCAACACACACAGAGATAGATGTACTCTTGGCTACGTAACTTTTGCAAATGTCAAGCTATGACGCTAAGATTCAGAGGGAATGTCAACAACAGATTTACCAACTTAACAAAAAGAAAAACAGAACTCAAATCGGAATAATGGGAGCGCCACACGGTGGTGTCCCCCGGGAACTTTTTGATCAAGGTGGTATGTACTATTTTTACCTAAGACTTCCCATGTTTAACAAATTGCGAAAAAGCAATTTTCGCCGATGACACTTGCATCTTCTCATCAGATTCAGTTGGTTTTAACATTGAAACAAACCTGCAATCTGCACTGTACTAGATGGAGTGAAAAGTGACCTCCTTGGGAATTAAAAAAAAAATTTTTTTAAAATTTTTTTAAAATTTTTTTTTATATTATTCAATATAGTCGCCTTTTAGTTTGATACACTTATTCCAGCGATTTTCCAACTTCTTGATCCCGTACGAAAATACTTCTCCGTGGCATCGATGAACTGAATTTTTTATTGATGAACCATCTTTTGAGGTTTGGGAAGAGATAATAGTCCGAGGGATCCAAATCCAGTTACCAATCGACGCCAAAAGTCCGCCCGATTCCGCATCAGCAAGTCCAAACACTCTTTCGAGTTTTTGGTTAAAAGTGAGCATTCGCGGCACCCAGCGGCACCCAGCGGCACCCAGCGGCACCCAGCGGCACCCAGCGGCAGGATAACTTTTTCATATGCAGAATATTGCCCAAAATATGGCGTGTGCGGTCAATACTAATCTTTGTGATATCTGCTAGTTTGCGAACCCTCACTTTCCGGTCAGCCAACACCATTTCATGTACTTTTTTGACATTGTCCTCTGTAACCGCATCGGAGGACCTGCCGCTGCGGACTTGATCGGTAGTGAAGTTGCGGCCACCACGAAACTCTCGAAACCAATATTTGACGGTGTAATCGAACGGAGCATTAGCTCCATAATATTTATCCAACTTTTCTTTTGTTTCCTTCGCCGTTTTGCCTCTCAAAAAATAGTGTTTTATGAGAGAACGAAAACCGTTTTTGTGCATACTCAACATGATGCCAAACACGTCAACAACAATCAGCTGTCAAAACAAAACTAAAGACAGTATCGCACTAAAATTTGGCATGTCTGCCTAAATATGAACGGACTTCAAGGCACCATAACCTTTTTTGCAGTAGCAGCGCATTCTGGCGATCAAGGATGTCACCTTTCACTCTATCTAGTATGTTATACAAGATTACTTTTTCGATTGGAAGGTTCGAATAAATGCTCCCAAGACACAGGTTATCTTTTTCACTTGAAAAAGAAAAGCCTGTTTCTTGCCATGCAACAATCTGCAAGTAAATGGTTTAAGCACTGAATGGTGTTCAAGTACAGGAAATAATTAAAAAGACTAACATTCCTATCAAAACTCTTTATTCATTTATTAATCGCAAATCAAAACTTAGTAATGAAAATAAGCTTCTGATTTTTAAAGTTGTTTTTCAAGGAATTATGTTTTATGGGTCACCAGCATTGGGAAAATGTGCGGCTAGTCATATTCGGAGACTTCAAATTGCTCAAAATAAGGTTTTGAAAATGATCCTTAAGCTTCCATGGTCTTTTTCAACAGTTGAGCTCGACGCCATTTCAAATATCGAATTGGTGTCAACAAGAATTTCTAATCTTAATGAATGTTATACATATTATGTCGTGCATGTCGTCTGATAACGCTTTAATCTCCTAGCTTAATAGTTTATTTCATTATTATTTAAAAGAAGACTGCTTCAGTGATATTAATTTTACTAATTTATTTATTTATTTGTTTGATATATTTATGTAGATTTATTTATTTATTTATTATTTTCTATTAATTTATTATTATTGCGTATTTTGTTATCCATCTATATTGTCAGTATTGATTTACTCATTTCATTATTGTAAAATTGAGAGTTTTGTCTGATAAATTTACTCCACCGCCCACCCTTCTTATCGTTACTGAATGTTAAATTTTTTGTTTTGTATTTTTTTTTCTTTTTAATGAAGGTTTTATGTAGCTTTTCATTCAAGATTTTTGTTTGAGTTGTTCTTTTGCTTGTTTAAAATATTATAATTATATCAGTAGATTAGTATAAGGTAGACTTATACTAAAACTCCGTAAATTGTGCAATAATGAAATAATGTATAAATATTCTGCTACAATAAATATAATAATATATTTTAAATTACGAAAACTTTGTTTTGTTTCGAAAAATTCCTTCAAAATGTGTGCATACTATAATCCGAACGATTCGCTAGTCTGAAGAGGGTATAAATATCGCGTGTTCGGATTATCGAGGCTCTGCTGTATCTCCCTGATCCTTCATGGCAGATACGATGAAATTTGTGGATATAATATACAGTACTTTGCAAAACCTAAGCAACCATCTGCAGTCAGCATTTCATAGTAAATCTTTTCAACTTTCTACGACACCAAATAAAAAGAAATTGATATGTAATGATGTGTAATAGAGTGTATTTTGAAATTTACAACTTTTTATAAAAGTAATAATACTTCAGATTTAAAAACAAAAACGCAAAAACCAACAAAGTAGCCAAATTGAGCTGTGCAAAACCTAAGCAACTTTTGTGTAATATCCTTTATTCTGTGTGACAGAGGCGCAACGACGAGGCATAGAAGTAATTAACTTTAAAAGTGTATCCAGGGATATACGAGTATTTTCCCACTCAACTTTCATAGCAATGAATAGGTGGGACCTGTTGGAAAAGTGTTGTCCAGCGACACGGCTTTTAAGGATACCAAACAGGTTTTCGATGGGATTCAAGTCGGCTGATTGGGCCGGCTAGCCATTCTAGGACTTGAATCTTACTATCCGCTAACCACTTCTTTACCAACTTCGATGTGTGTTTCGGATCGTTATCCTGTTGAAACACCCAAAGAAGTGGCATTTCCCACTCCGCATGTGGTAACATTACCGATTCTTGAATGGATTTATATTTGAATCGGTCCATGATTCCGTCTATTTCGTAGAATGGACCTACACCTCCTGCCGAAAAATAGGTCTACACCATCACACTACTCCCACCATGTTTACAGTGGATGTTTTACAGAATCTAGGATTGAGTCGCTGCCCTTTACGACGTCTCACATAACATATCCCATCAGAATTAATTAAATTAAATTTTGACTCGTCGCTGAAAAGAACTGCTTTCCATTTTTTAGGACACCAGTGTTGGTATTTTCTTGCAAAATTTAGCCTAATATGAAAAAAGATTTTAGTTTGAATTATGTTTAAAGAATTTAATTGCATTACCTGTTCCTTAAATGTCTTTTTGTTAGCATCGGTTCTTTGCACGGCCTGTGCAAAGATTATTTTCAATTGCACGACTTCGCACCGTGCTAGCACCATGCTAAGATAATGAAAAGCAAGAGGACTACAACAAAGAAATTAAACTCGTCTATATCTACTCCGGATTCTTTCAATAGGATCTATATTAATCATTCTTTTACTAGTTACACCAGAGCATTATTTATGGAAGCTAAGAAATTTAAAATGGAAAACAATTACAAATATTTATGATTTTACAACTCACAAATATTGTTGAGGAAAGTAGAAAAAGGTATAATTGCTGCTATAAGATCGTTTGATGATTAGTAACCTTGGCGATTAGAGCCTTTTCATTTAATAACATCATTAAATATGTTTGATCCAAACGATACCTTCGATCCTTCTAGCCCCAATTCACCTTCCATTATACATAGTTTAAGTGACAGTTTACTACATTGTGTTTCTGAGAAGGCTTATTCTTTTCTTGTGGTACATCAAAACATACGTAGCTTGCTTGGTTTGTTGGTATGCAATCTTGAAGCGTTCGTATATTTACCCGATTTGATTTTTGTTTCAGAAATATGGATATTTGCATGTACGAGTAAAAGGGTATAACTTTTATCCTAATACAAATGAATCGTATTCGGCAGGCGAAGTAGGGGTTTTTGTTATTGATTCTCTGGAATTTGATATTTATCATCATAGGTTTGTGACTGCGGATGTAATGCAGGTTAGTTGTAAATTATGCAATGAGCCCTTTAATTTCGTCTGCATATACAGACTACAATTCCATGATACTCAGTCATTCCTAAATGAATTAATTCTATTTCTGACAAAAACTAAGATTTAAAACCGTATTATTCTAGGTGATCTTAATATTGACATCCTAGCACCAACCTCTGTCTCGGAGTCACTTCTGTGCCTTATAGCTGCACATGGTCTTACTTCTTTTGTGAATGAGCCTATAAGACCTAATTCAAACACCTGTCTAGACCATGTATTCGGTCGTTTTCGTAATATATCTCCCGATCAGTGTGTCGGTGTTAATCTTGACCTCTATATCACGGATCACTGCATGACAGGTATTTGGATACGCAGTTTAAAAGATCTTAGAGGCGAAGTTAGAGTTCCTACTCGTACCGTTACTAAAATGAGTTTTGAACTACTTAATTTCAAACTACGGTCTGAAAACTGGGAGGCTGTTTATGCTGAAAATGATTCTTCTGTCGCTTATAACTCCTTTTTAAAGATACTGCAGTCTTATTTTAGTTCATCTATCTCTCATCAAGAAAGTGGGAAATAAAACTGAAGCCCTGGATAAGCAACTCCATTCTTAAACAAATTAAGCATAAAAACAAGCTGCGCCGGAAATGTGTAAAGCATCCGCCTAATTCTGCGCTCCGGAATCGCTTTAAACACATATCTATTAAAGTCAACAACGAAATTCGATTGTGTCGTGATAGATACTATATTTCTAAAATGCGGAACGCTCAAGGGAACCCCAAAAATTCCTCTAAAATACCTAACCCTATCGAACTTGCGACAGATAACTCTATTGTCAAAGATCCTACAATAGTAGCAAATATTTTCAATGATTTTTTTGTTAAAGTTGCTGAAACGTCTCTCTACAATTTAAGATCTGAATACTGTTCGAACTGGTGGAAGATCCGGTTTGTAGAGACAGTTTCTTCTTTGAACCAATCACTGGTCTTGAAGTGTTATCCCTTATAAACTCGCTTAATCGCTCGCCTTCTTGTGGAGATGATGGCCTCTCTAATTACAAATTTAAAGCACATCGCTCTGAATGTAGTAGATATACTCACTTTCCTTTTTAACCCAAGTATTTCCACTGGTACATTCCCTGACAGGTTAAAATATGCAAACGTTCTACCAATTTTTAAAAAGGGCAACAAAAGAGATAAAAACAACTACAGGCCTATCTCACTACTCTCTTCCATCTCGAGAATTTTTGAAAAAGCTGTCAAAAATAGAATTCTGCGATTTCTGAAGAGAATAACTTTTTTCAGTCCCTTGCAATATGGCTTTAGGGCGGGACTCTCTACTGAAGATGCTCTCATGAGTTTCTGTTCGACTATAAATAAAGGCATGGACTCGGAAAAAAGCCGTGCCGGTCTGTTTGTTGACATAACCAAGGCTTTTGATATGGTAAACCATACAATTCTCTTGAGGAAATTACATCGGGCTGGATTTCGAGGAGCTATTTATAGTTGGCTGGTATCGTATCTCAAATATCGAAAGCAAAAATTTAAAATTGGAAATTGTTTTAGTGAAAATAGGATTATTAAACTAGGGGTATCCCAAGGGTCTGTATTGGGCCCTACTCTTTTCCTAGTCTACATAAACTCCCTGTTTCTTCAATCTTTTGCAGGAAAAGTTATGGCTTTTGCCGACGATCTTGGCATCGCGTACGACTCTGTTGGCCACCTCCAGCTAGCAGCTGATATAAACCATGATGTAGACCTACTGAGAATGTGATTCGCCAAACATATACTTATTGTCAGCAATAAAACGAAACTAATGTTTTTCAGCCTTAGGTTGCAGGCTGTGCCGGACCTCGATTTTCACTTTCATGCAGCTAATTGAACTCGCCACAAAGTTTCGGTTTGCACCTGTAATGAAACTTCTTCTAAAACTGTGTTTGATGTGGATATAGCGTGTCATGCGAACTGTTTTAAAATTGACATAGTAAATAACTATAAATACCTGGGTGTAATTATTGACCAAAATATGAAATGGTCTGATCATATTACAAACCTAAAACAGTATCTTCGTTCTTGTCTCCGTAGTTTGTTTCATCGTCGTAAATACTGAACAAACAATAGCTTAAGAACTGTTTACTACGGCATATTTCACTCAAAACTACAATATGGATTAGGATGTTAGGGAGGTGCTTACCGCACGCAAAACCAGTCTCTACTTGTTTTACAGAAATGTGCTATAAGAACGATTTGCGGTGTTCCTCGACTCACCCATTCCATGGCACTCTTTAGGAGCCTTAAAATTTTATTACTACAAGGTGCTTAAAATTCTCTTTATGAGAAGTGGTTATTTGCAGATCTCTGAAGCCCGCAGTTTACGCAGCAACATCCGATCCCTGGTAAACATACTTTCATTCCGAACCACTCATTTTAGAGACTTCTACTCCGTGGTAAGCTTTAAATTATTTAATCGTCTTCCTGTTTCGATTCACAACACGTTCATCTTTCTTAAACAAAATCAAAAGTTGGCTTCTAAGTTTTGATCACAATTAAATTGAAGTTTTGCTGTCCTACGTAATTTAATTTTACTTAATGCTATTTCTAGACTCTCTTTAATTATTGTTCAAACGTTAAAATATCACTTCCATCTTAATTCTTAATTATATTATCTACATGAAATTCTGCTGATGTGACATTCAACACTATTTGAATCCTAAATACGAATGTCACTACATATTAATTACATCACAAATGTTTCTATCCGTTCGACATGCTGTTACGCGGCCTACCACCGACATTTTGACTTTCAAACACTCCTGTTGCATTATGTTTTTTTATTAAACGTGAAATAATCGAGTTATTAATATTATAACGTTTAACTAATGTTGCCTGAGTATCTCCAGACTTAAGCTCATCAAATCTATAATCTTTAGTTTAAAAGAAGAAGAGTAACCTTGTCGCGACATTATTAAAAGACAATCACTCAAGATCAAAGACAAAGAGCTTACAACATTTCATGTATAACTGGGTTGCTTAGGTTTTGCGAAGCTCAATTTGGCTACTTTGTTGGTCTTTGCGTTTTTTTTTTTAAATCGGAAGTATTATTACTTTCATAAAAAGTCTTGAATTTCAAAATACGCCCATTATACACCATGAATGACTCGAACTGCAACCGATTTCAGACTGCTATAATTTCCAAACCGTTCATGACAGTGAGCTCAAATTTTGACACATGACAGATAATTTTATTATTTACAAGCCATTTAAACCATTTGCGTCTCAGTTGTGTTGAAAAATTTTTATCCGCGATGGAATTCAAACGTGATAGTGTGATTGCTTTATATTTGGTTGGAAAACCACAAGTAGCTATTGTTAGAGCCCTCCAGCACCTCAACGTGGATAATCATTTGTGTCTCGGACCATAGCTCGTTACCGTGATACTGGCAGCGTTGCAAAACGCCATGGAGGTGGTCATAAAAAAACAGCAACATCGTCAGAAATGGTTCGGAAAGTGAAGGCTCGAATTGAGCGAAATCCGCGTCGAAGTGGAAGAAAAATGGATCATGAGCTCAACATATCGTTGGAACAGATGCAACACATACTGCAAAATGAACTTGGGCTCAAGAAATTGAAGTTCCAAAAAGCACACGATCTTACAACGCAACAGAAAAAGGTTAGAGTCGAAAGAGCGAAGGAGTTGCTACGCTTGCACGAAAGTGGTGAGTTGCCGAATTTGGTTTTTTCCGATGAGTCGCCATTTGTTATCGAGCAATATGTGTACAAACAAAATGACCGAGTTTACTTGCCAGAGAGGTCCTTCGAAAATTTCCACCTTCGGACGGCCACCAGAAAGCAGGCAACACCGATGGTGATGTTTTGGGCCGCCATAACCGCCGATGGTCGCTCTCCGCTCGCATTTTTGGACCGTGGCGTTAAAATTAATGCGATCGTATAACGTGAAACTGTCTTAGAGGCAGTATTGAAGCCTTGGGCAAACAATCATTTCCGTTGGAGACCGTGGACATTTCAACATGACTCGGCACCGTCTCACAAAGCGCGCGTCAACCAAGATTTGTTCCACACTTCATTTCTTCGACACAATGGATTGCAAATTCTCCGGATGCAAATCCGTTGGATTTCTCTGTCTGAAGTATTTTGAAGGAGAAGGTTGGCACTAAAAAATATCAAAGTTTAGACCACCTAAAACATGCACTTCGCCGGGAATGGGCCAAAATACCGCAGAGCCACTTGCGTGCAGCGTGCGATGATTTCTTAGGCCGTCTCAAGGCCATTATTAGTGTCAAAGGTGGACATATTGAGAACTACTGATACAATTTGAAAATTGTTGTATTTTCCAACATTTTTTGCTTTGGCACAATAAAATTTATCAAAAAATAAAAAAATTATAGCATTTTAAAAAGTTGGAGTTCGAGTCATTCACCCTGTATATTCATTTCTTTTTATTTGGTGAAGTAGAAAGTTGAAAAGAGTTACTATGAAGTGCTGACTCTAGATGGTTGCTTAGGTTTTGCACAGTATTCTACCATATTGGTCGCATCAAACATCTTACGGATGATTTGTGAATACAAAGTAAAAGTAAAGAAGTTGACCTTCTTTGTATTATTAATGCAGTTTGGACGGCTAGTCGTCCTTTCTTTAAGGGATATGTTTTCTATTATCGACCGACTTGGTGGTTGGGTTTAGAGATTAACTCCTGAAAGCATAAAGCTCTTTAATCTATGAACTAGGTTGGTCAGTGTGATGGAAATAAAACACTTTGGGTTCTCCTTTTCGATTGTTACCTTCACACATGCATATAACTAGTATATGCGTATTTAGTATTTACGTCAGCGGATTTTTACAATGTTTTCTTAATTTTGACAAAATAAAATACAAATACATTTGATGAGCAGGTTTTCCAAAACAACTTTTAGATCGCACACTCAGTCGATTCATATAAATAGAGGAGACATTAAAAACGAATTTAACATTTATACCACCTCCAGTGGCAGCCTTGATTGGACCGTAAAAAAGTTTATTTTCCTTTTGAACTGGATTCTCGAACATTTTTCCTATATGTATGTACAGCTCTCAAATATAAATAGTCAATAATAATGGCAAAGGAATTCGAGTACGTGTGCAGAGCACGAGAAACTGGAAGAACCCTGCATTTCGAAAATTTCCCTCCCCGAAATTTATAGCTTGCCTGCTTAAACAATTCAATTTTCAAAACAATTTTGACTTTACACATTAGTAGAGAAACCAGAGAACAATTCTGATTTGGTTTTTTGTCCAGTGGAGAGGTTAACATTTTTTCCCCAAACAGGGTGACCAGGGATGGTCACTTTAATAAAAACCCAAATCCCACAAAGCCTTTAGAGCTCAATTGTCATAATCATCGGCATCGACTACAACTTCGGCATGGATATGACAACGAATCGGCAATAAAAATCAATGAAACCAATTAAATCGATAACTGTGGTATGGAATTTAACTGAACCAGAGCAGATACTGTCTTGTACATGCTTATAGATACAGATATTCGCACAATCGATTGGTGAAGCCAAACAAATGTGTTTCACGCACATCCGTGTATTCGATTCGATAATAAAGGCAGCGAAAGGAGTGGCAATCCATTTAAGGGTTAATAAACTAATTCCCGGTCTTGTTGAGTGATCATAAATTAATAAAGTCGGAAGGGGTACGAGTAGTTAAAGTTAAAGTTGGTTACCCGTGCAGCCAATGAAACTTATAATTGCGTGCATCGCCAAGGATTTGTTTTATCAATTATTATAGAGTCACGGGGAGGGCGCCAAAAAAACATCCATCCATTACAAAAGGCGCAAGCTTATACATGAATGACGTAGGTGGTTTTGTATTCATATATGTGTGTACGAATATCGAAAGAAAATCTAAAATGCAAATCTTCCTTACTAATTGAACTTCAAGAAACTCTTATACTTAGGTTTTTGCCATGGAAGATAAATAAAACTTAATCCTTCGAGAGGAGTTGTACCTCCCCGACGTGCATGTGTATGCTGAGTAACTCTTGAGGAAAGTTATGTTCTATGGAGGAGCCTCTTAAGACCTTCGGATTAGCTGCAACCTGTAATGTAGTCTTTGAAATTCAATTAGAGAAAGTTTTATTTGCTCTATCACTTTTCATCGATTTCCATGGAATTTTCTTTCATTCGAAGGCTTGTGTTGGAGATTCAATCTATATAAATGCGTTTCGGATTTTATTTTTCTATGTGAACTTTTTTCTGCAATGAAAATTCAATCAGACGTCATTCATAATTTATCCTTTCTCCAAAGTCATACACAAGACGTTTGAATTCATGTGTACATATTTGCACACATGTTGTAGTGAATCCTTCCGTATCGAGTGCATCTACATATCTTATCCAATTAGGGACTGCTTTTTTGCAAGAAAATACAGAAAATACAGTGATCTAAATCAAATTTTGTAGAAGAAATGAGCTACTCGTACGAGTATCTTTATTTTTATTTAAAGGGTGACCAGATAAGAACGATAGGAAAATAAAATGTAAATGATACAACAACTGTGTGAGATATAAAATTCATTCCGGCTTTATTTTGAAGATACTTTCATGCCATTATGTGTGGAATAGCACATCATTTAAATGGCCTCCTCGGTCCATTCTGTGCGCTGTTATTCCGCCAATAACGTGTCGAATTGTGGCCTCGAGCTCGTCCAAAGTTGGCTTGTTAGCCTATGTAGAATAAGGACTGGGCGTAGCACCAGAGAAAATAATCGAGTGGTGTCAAATTGCATGATCGCCGCGGCCAATTGTTGAAAACTCGCCGATGACCCAGCCGCCAAATTTCTCCTTTACAACTTCGAGCGTTGCGTCGCTTGTATGTCATGTAGCGCTGTTTTGTTGGAAACACAGCTCAGATATATCTATGGTGTCGAGCTCTGACCATAGAAAGTCGGTTTACATCGCTCTATACTTGAGACCATTGACGGTAACGGTGTCTGCTTATTCATTTCGAAAGAAATAAAGTCCGATGATGCCGCCATGTCATAAGCCGCACCAAATAGTCAATCCTTGTGGATGCATTGATGCTTGGCCGAACACTTGTGGATTGTGTTCGCTCCAGCAATGGCCATTTTGCTTGCTGACATAGCAAAATTGATCCTCGTACGAGAATATGATTTTTTGCCCAAAATCCGGATCTCCGACCAACGTTTCCAGTGCCCAATTAACGAAATCACGGCGTTTTCTATGGTCGTCCATCTTCAATTCTTGTGTCAGCACAATCTTATATGGATATACGCCCAAATCCAAATGCAAAATAAGCCGGGTTCACTATCTGGCGATGCCCAATTCACCTGAACGGCGCCGAACCAACATTTCTGGTCTTCTGGTCGCGTAAAACGACGCGTGATGAAATGTCAAATCTTACTGAATATTTTGATAGCTGGATGTCATTGGTAACTTTGACAGCTGCTGAAACATAAAAATTGGACAAATCATCATTGCTATCTGGTCACCCTTGCCTGTACATAAGGGGACGAAAGGCTCTTAACTATTCATTGAAGTAAATGTTGGAACGAATTTTCTGGTCGAGCTCAACAGTAAATAGCAATGGAGCCATAGGCAGAAGAATCCGGCCGTTAAATTGTTCTGGGAAAAATGAGTTCGCACCGTGAAAAAGAATTCAGAAAGCAACAATCTGGGTTGAAGACAAGACAAAAGACAAACGCATAAGCGAGCTTACGTATCCCGAAGGGGGACTAAAATCTAGGACTGCTAAAGAGACTACTCGAAGGCTTTTGCTGATCTTGCATTAATTTTAGTGTGATTTAGATGCATCTCCTTTAGTCGAAAAACTTATCGACCCAATCAAACATTCTCAGATTCCTCCAAGAATGGGTGATTTTAGGTTCGCCTACACTCGTAGAGACATATCAAAACACGGCTTTGAATGCTGCTAAGGGAACTTCAGTGAGATCATAGAAGGCTTTATCAAACAGCTTTGGTGGCCGTGGCTCATGTGGTAGTGGACTGGTTTCTAAATCGGAAAGTTCGGTGTTCGAATCCCAGCTTCGCCCGAAAGACATATCGTCCATTTTTTCAGATAACGAAAATCAGGAAAGACGAGTAGCTGACTAGAAATCAACATCAAGCCAACTTCTACTAAGAATTTAGATTCCCCATTAAATGTTGGATGCCATCCACGGAGCGAAATAACCACTGATCCGAAAATCTTTTATTCTCTCTCTATCTCATTTTCCAAAAAACTTAACACATGCTGAGGCATTATAAGTGTATTCATACCCACTTGAGTGTTAAGTTCTTTAAAAAAAAAAAAAAGCTGAAATCACAGTTAAACACACACACACCCTTCCTACAAAAATAATCTGGATGAAATGCAGATATTGTCCTATACATTGGTTAGGTTAGGTTAAATAGGTTTATGATGAATATACCATCTTACAGACACCAGGCACCAAAACGGGCCCATCGCGGTCCCTGTGGAACCAGTTGAATTTGTCTTCAAATAGCAAAAACCTAAACAATCTCTCTGGTGAAACATCCAATTTCATTGCGAAAGCCTTTGAAGTTCGTGCCTTCTATGTCCTTTAGGTATTCGAAAAATTTCCTTCGACTACGCGATATTGCCCCGCATTCACACTATATGTGTGTTATGTCCTCAACAGCTTGCAGATCACCGCAGAATCTTCAAATATCCGTATCTGAAAATTTGAGTCTCTGTGCGTGTTGCCGCAGGAGACAGTGTCCTATCAGGATTCCTATTACTGTCCTAAGCTTATCCCCGTTTAATTTTATTAGCTTCCTAGATCTTTTGCCGTCAAAAGCGGCCAGGGAGCCTTGGATGCCTTCGGCTAGTAGTCTTTGTAGTTTTTCCTCGATAGTGCCTCTCACTATGCAGAGGGATGGTTTGATGTTTTGATGATGGCAACCTCACTACTGTCGAGTAGCCCTCCTTTTCGTGCAAGCTCATCCGCTTATTCATTTCCTTTAATATCGCAGTATTCTAGCACTAGCACAGTCTTACCCGGTTCTGAGTGCATAGCGCCTTGAGCACTGTGCGACAGCCCCTGACTATATCAGAGTTGACGTTGGTTGATTCCATTGCCTTGAGTGCGGCCTGGATATCGATGTAGATAGCGATCTCTCTTCCGGATAATGATCTCATCTGCATTAGCCCAGCCGTCCTGAGGACAACCAGAACCTCTGATTGGAAGACCCTGTTTGTGTCCGGTAGTCTAATAGACACCCTTAGTTCTGGGTCTTCCAAGAAGATACCAAAATCGGTTCCTTGCTCTGTTTTTGACCCATCTGTGAAGATTGCAATTTCATTTGACCTGATTATTACATTTTTTCCCCAATCCTCCCTCTCCGTATGATACGGGATGTCGAAGTCGACCAAGAAAGGAATTTCATCCGTTTTGATTGGATTGCCTGGCAGTGCCTCCGTTAGGACCGTGCCATGTCCGAAACTACTCCTCTTAAAGTAACCCAGATTAGAGAGTCGTATCGCACTGTTGCCAGCAAGTTTTTTGATCTGTAAATCAAGCGGTGTGAGGTGCAAAAAGGTGTCCAATGCTGCAGCAGGGGTGGTACGGAGGACACCTGTATTGGCTATGGAAGTCATTCTTTGAACATAAGTACGTCCGCAGCATTCCTTATGACGAAAAAAACAATTCCTGTTTGAATGCAATGCAAACGTTTTCTCTTGGGCTATCTATTATATGTTGCAGAAAGATATGCCCCCATCAAAACTTGGCTAGCAGAACAGCCCACAAAAAAACAAAACATCGAAGGAGCAGTTTTTTAAGCGTGACTTTGGCTACTTTTAAACAAATTAGAGAATGTTATAGGGCAAAAGAGGGAAAAACAGTTTGCAGTTGCTTTGATTAATCTCCATCGAGGCGGTCATAAACTTCTTGTATTGTAAAGAGGCAAAAAAGACTTGTAAGTTGCTTTGAAAGTAAGCTCTCTTTAAATTATTTAAGTCGACTTGTATTGAAAGTTTCTGAAAGGAAAGTTACAAAAAAGAATTGAACGGACATCTCAACAGCATAAAATATTAACACGCTGATGTTGGTGTCCTTATAGCTGGGACATGTTAAACGTATGCACTAATGTCTAGCCCCACGGAGGAGACCCCCCCTGTATTCAGCACACAATTGAAATAAGTTCGCGAGCAAAACTGGAGCCGGAATATAGACTCCTGTCCTGACTATGGAGCCTTTCCGTTTTTCTTACTTAGCCCTAGCAGCGGAGGTTAAACACATTGCGTCACACCATTTGAAGAAATTCAATTTTTGGTTTCACCTTTTATTTTATAATTTTATTGTAATAAACAAACCTCAACCACATGGTGCATCTTAAGACTCACTGTACACCGGGAAAAAGAAATATCTTTGAATCAATTTAAATTCTCCTCCAGCTTGTCGTGTTCAAATGACAAATGATGATTTAAGCGACCTTATTCGTATTTATTTCCTTGTTTTCCTCATTTTTTTCTCCATTGACTTCCTGGAGTCATTTTCCCATCCGAAGGACGGATGTTAGAAAATAAGGGCGAAGAAAAAATCTTCTGCAAAAGATGAATTGCGGGGTTGGAAATGATTTGTACACGCAAATGAATCGCTAACGCTGTACGTGAAGGATTTAAAACAAAACCACTTAATTTCATCCGACTGAAGCAACAGCACAACATCCTTTGGTTCTTTAGAGAACTGACTTAAGGGCGGCATTAAGAGTCAAACATATTTTCCAATGCCATCCCGACCCAACTGTCGAATACACCATCGTCGTTGAATGTGCAATTGGAAAGTAAATTAAAGCCTTCTGGAGTAAATGCTTCAAGGATTTAGTTAAATTAACCTCTTAATCGGCATTTTTGTCTTCCGCAGGACTTTGTTCCTTCCGTCAAGTCAAGTTGGTTGGAGTTCGTTGGAAAAGTTATCGCTTCCCTCATCGATAAACTTCGGTTCGATAACTGCGTCGTCTTTTTTGTCGATTCCTTAGGTTGACTTTGCAGGCGATTTAATTCTGATTCTCCGATTGCCCGTAAATGATAGAAAGAACATAAAGACATACTATACTACGATTTCGTAAAGATAATGTGACAAGAAGGAAAAAGTCCTCTAACGGATTTCCTGATAGTCCTCATAGAAGCAGTGACTCAAGTGCATTAAAAGGCGATTGGCATTGAAGCAAAGGAATAAGACGAGAAAGACGACTTCTTTGGGGGCCTTGGTGAAAGTTCATTTTAATTGGTCGTATTGTAAGGTAATCACCGCAAGGACATTTTTATTTAAATTACGGGTTAAATGAACCTGAAGAATATCCGTACTATGACAGAGGGGAGGGAAAACTTTGATTCACATTCAAATTTGTTTGAAGAAAAGTTCACCTTGTAGACGATTTGAATAATGGATGTCAAGGATTTAGTTCATGTCTCTGACAGGATTTCAATTTTGTTTTATAAAGAACATACTCGTACTGTGAGGTTCTATTGCTTGTCGTTGCAATTCCAGCCAGGCTGTGGAAAGTTAGACGGGGATATTATATTCCTTCAAGGATGTTGAATGCAAGTGAATTGGGCTGAGTTGATGTAAGGTACAATATAATTAAGCAAGTTCTCTAATTTGATTGCATGGTTCCAGCAAGTCAACGTAGTTGGCTTTAAAAAAAAATGAGCTTAGTTCAATAAAAGAATCTTGTAAGGTTTGAGCCTAAGTTCAATAAAATGGTTGGACACGGTAATGTTTTTATTCCGAAAAGACAGGTCATACCAGGGTTTGACAATTGGTGGTAGTGATCGCTGAAAAGGTAGTGCGCTGAAATATTGGCTTTGAAAATAAGGGACTACCACTTTGGAATCATATTTCGTGTATTTTGAATTACATTTTCTGCCATCAGTTTTTGTTGCAATTATTTTCAGGAACGAGTAGCAATTTTACGAATTGTTCAAATACTCGTATTTGCCAAACTCTTCGAGCAATGAAAAGCCAAAACTTGTTTAATTTCGGAGGAATTTGAGTGAACCAATACAGTGGCTATTGGTGGACTAAGAACACATTGGAAGCCAAAACCTTACAGTGATTCATCCTTCGTCGGGATTTGGCATTTCCGAGGCACTAACTTTGTGTATTCTTGATACCAATATGTGCTGGCGTATGCATAAGTTTGAAATTTAAGCAAGCTGACGATTTCTTGTGTCGCAGAAACACTGGCTAGGTCTTGAGACTATTGAATATGTCTTTAAATCACGATCAGCGAACCTTCAATTTATAGTGAGTACGAGAGAACACATCTTCATACAGATACTATAGAATAAAACTTGTAAATGCCAAGCAAAAATATAAACTAACAATTAAACTAAGCACTTTGATGGCAAGTCGCCTGGCACAGATAGTATACCATATATCCAGTTATGCTACAAGAAGATATACCATAGACTAGCTGCCGGCAACTCTGTAGAGAATCTTTACTACTGGCATGGCACTAGTGAACATACAGGCAAACGGCAAGAGTAGCTCATCTACCGAAAATCGAAAAGTGTAGTCATCTACACGCTCGCCAATAGCTTTAGGCCTATTAGTCTGACTTGGTCCATATTGAAGAGCATGCAGGGAATGCCTGAGTTCTATGTGCGCAAAACTGCTATGCATCATTTGTCCAAGATGCAACATGCCTCCTAAAGCGAAAAATCCTGTGAAAGAGCGCAGAATCTGGGGGGCTGAAGTAAAGCAGCACTCGGCAAGAAGAAGTACGCGCTGGCCATTTTTATCCACATTGAGGGTGCTTTCAATAAGGCAACTTTTGACGGCATGTGTAATTTGGCCAAGCAGAAGAAGAATCACTAGTTTTGTGGCAAATGGGACCCTGATGGCGGATGACCACTGCAGTCAATTTGTGATGTCGGGAGTAAACAGGGGTTCCTCGTATGTCATCGTCCTGTCGCCGCTGTTATGGTGCATGTTGATCGACTTACTGCATAACGCTCTCCAATACTCTAATATCTACGCTCAGGCATATGCACATATTGTAAGAGCAAGAATTTGATTCGGTCAGAATCAAATCAGAATTTTCACTTTGCAGCCTTTCTTAGCATCGTCGGTATCTGTGTTTTTGAAATAGCTCAGCTCAATAGCGGGCTAAAAAGAAATCGCTTTTCTGGGAACGCCCGCGTTTGTAAATACAGATCAACTGTTTTGTCTCCTGGGGCCCGCCCACACCTCTAAGATCACTCTGATCTGAAGCTGTCTGGCTACGAACTGGTGGCATTATTATATTACCATAGCAGTCTCACCATTTACGTGCGTTGTGATGTAGCTTACCAAACTCCACCATAATGTAGTTTCTGTTCCAATCCAATTCCAATTCAATTTCATGTGGTTAAAATTCCATTATCCACTATTGCTTTATTCCCAGAAGCCCCAAATAGGACAGCAATTCAACCTTTAATGATTTTGGTGCGATGTCTGACTCTATTCAAAGAATTGTATCCCTGTAACCTCATACTGACATCGTTATTATGGGCGATTTCTATATACACAATTCTGGGTTGCTTCCAGATTCTGGACAGACAACACCTGAAGGAAGGTGTGTTGAGTTCTGCGGAAAACAAACTTGACCCAGCTTGTAAATGAGCCCACGAGAATACCAGACGTTGATAGTCATACCGCCAATATATTGGATTTGTTTTTAACCTCTCACCTTGATAAGCCAAGGAAGCTACAAAAACTTTTATTCTAATGCAAAAAAGCCATTGGGAACAAATGCCAGCCTTGTATAACCCACTGGTTATACATCTCGGTCATAAGACCGATACTCACCTTGTCTGATGGACGTTCTTAGACAATGCAGTAAACTGCAGCAGACTAAGCTGAGTCCTACGCATAAGCGGAACTCTACGGTCTACTCCCTGCGCGGCATAAGATATTCTGTTTCACTTGACACTCCTTGATATCTTCAGCAGGCAAGTAGCTGCTTGTCATATTAGGAATCCTCACAGAGAACATAGATTACACCATACCTGAACTTTGGTTTGATAAAGACTTCCATGTAAGCTTCCCCTCTAGATCCTTCTGGAAAGAAGATGCTTTCTTGAAGGACAAGTCAATTCAATTTCACATAGATGGATTTAAAACGGATCGTGGGGTTGGTGATGGTGTTTTCTCAGATAAGCTAAATCTAAGCCTCTCCTTCCATCTTCCAAGTCACTGTAGCGTGTTCCAGGCGGAAATTTTGGCGATTAAAGAAGCTCTGTCCTGGCTGAAGAAAAACGTGATATCTGCAAAGGATATCCGCAACTTTCCGGATAGTCAGGCCGTTATCAAGTTCTTGGACTCGGTCTCATTAAATTCTAAAACCGCACTTAAATGCCGATCCTGTCTTATGGAGAACCTTCCCCTTTGTTGGACGCCGAACCATAGAGACATTCCATGGAATTGTAGGATCGACGAACTCGCCAAAATTGGAACCACTCTACCTATTCTACCGGAAGGGGATCTGAATCGCTCTAAGAGTCTGATCCTTCTAAATAGGAAATATATCAGCGCCATCATAGGTGTCATCACTGGACATTGCCTTTTCGGCAAGCATGCAAGAAGGCTTGGCGCTTTTACAAACGATTTTTTTAGAAGCTGCATGGACGAGGAGCAAGAGGAGACAATCTTTCATCTACTCTGTACATGCCCAGTTCTCTCCCAGAGAAAAAAACTTCACTTTGGAGCTTTCTTCTACAATGGCTTAAACGATCGAAGGAATACAGTCTCCTACGCTTCATCATAAGCTCAAATTGGTTCCATGAGTAAGAGGATCACAGATCTACGTGGCACCACAACGGACCAATAGGTCTAAGTGGGTTAGTCCTTCCAATTGCAACTTTTGCCTACCTACCTACCCCACCCCGATAAGTACACTGTTGATGTGCTCTCTCCGCTTGGCTTGTTGGGCCATTGCGTCATATCAGCTAATTTCTCGTACACCCATCACACAGTTATGGTAATACGAGAAAGTCAGCTGGAGCGGACTTATCACTTTCTTTAGGAATTTTAACTGGTCGTTATATTTCCTCGACAACGGCATGGATGCCGCTGTTGATAGGATCACAGACACCATTCTCTTTGGAATGAAATCTTTTAACCATCATCGCATGAAGGGTATCAAACCAAAAGAAAAGGCATGGTACCCCTCGAGCTGCAAACAATTTTTTTTCGTTCCTTCAAGACTAACCCATCAGAGGAAAACCGAAAAAAGTTCAAACGAGTAAGGATTGATTGCAACGTCCCTTTTCAGCATGTGGAATTTCAATACGACCAAAAACTGAGCCAAAAAAAACTATAATGTCGCGAGGATACAATTTTTGGTTGTTCGTCAAAAATTCTGCCTCATCCTCAATGCCAACGCGCATTTATAGTGACATACATACCAGCTCTTTGCACAAGGCCAATCTGCTTGCTGCACATTTTGCGGCCGGATCAACTCTTCCAGATTGTGCTTTGTGCTACTTGAGTGCATCGAATCTTCAATGGGACGAATCCACTTTCGCACTCATGTAGTAGCAAGAGTACTTAAGAATCTTAACATTCACAAATCCGCTGTTCCAGAAGGTACATCTCCCCTTCTTCTGAAGAGATGTTCTTCCACGCTGGCAAAACCACTGCGTAAGCTTTTTCATCAATCCTACTCTTTAGAACTCTTTCTAGCATTTGTCCAGCCCGTCCCTAAAAAAGGCGAATCTTCTTCTCTCTCCTCCTGCAGACCCATTGCGCTTACGTCCCTTTTTACCAAGGTCATAGAGAAGCTGATACACCGTCAGCTCATGAAATATCTCGTAGCACGAAAACTCTCTATGACCGGCAGTACGATTTTCGTAGCAACAAGGCCACTGGTGATTTTATGGCATGTCTCAACGAAAAGTGGAACTAGAGCGTATATCAATCAAGCGAAAGCAAGCTAGTTGCACTTGATGTTTCTAAGGCATTTGATAGAGTTTGGCATCGGGCTCTTTTGTCGAAAATGCATGCATTTAGAATCGATGACTCTCTTCTTCAATAGATTAGAAATTACTTTTCGGGACGTTCAATTGTTTTGGATGGTTTTAAGTTTGATATACACAAAATAAATGCTGGTGT
Source organism: Volucella zonaria (assembly GCA_963966105.1). NCBI lineage: Eukaryota > Metazoa > Arthropoda > Insecta > Diptera > Syrphidae > Volucella > Volucella zonaria. The sequence goes on along the minus strand of OZ014534.1, from coordinate 69,524,426 downwards.
GCCACAGGGCTCCGTTCTGCCTCCGACACTCTTTTTAGTTTTGACAAACGAGATCTTGTCTGCTACTTCTAATCCAATATATTCCTTTGCTGACGACAGTACTCTCTGGTTTTCATATTCGTTGTTGAACTCATGTTCCTGCTCTTCGGCGCTGTAGAACGAGAACGTTAGCGTATGTTAAGCTCATTATGCTCCGATATAAGGAGCATTACGAAATGGGGAACCATCCGCAGAGTTGAATTGAATGCTTCAAAAACACAATGCTGTCTGTTATCGTTAAAACGAAATTCACATATCCAACCAGCACTTGCATCGTCGAAACCGAAAACCTTTCCGTTCTCGGTATAATTTCTGTGAAATGTCATTGTTTCCTCAAGCGATATAAGAAATATTTCACCACTTCTGACCTGGCCACAATATATGTATAAGGGTCAGGGACTCCTAAGACCTTTTTGCACTTGTTAGATAGGATCCAAAATCGTGCGATAAAACTAATAGGTGACACCAATATCACACATTTGTTAGATACCCTCGAATACCGACGTAACGTCTCCTATCACACTTTCCTGTATCGCTATTTTCACCACCATGCTCCACCGAAATTGCCTGTAGTATTTCGCACCTTCAAACTTTTAACCTTAACGCTCTTTCGCTATAATAATCACCAGTATGACTCTTTTGGACAGTTTTTTGTGAGGTTTAAGTCACTAGTGTATGCTGATAAATCACCAACAATTGATGACTTAGAAGCCAACATTCAGCGCCTTATTGCCGAAATAAGGCAAGCTACTATATGCTGAAAAAAATTGGTGCAAATGGACCGATAGGACGGCCTTCATAATACGCAGCTGCCCGAAATTGTTTTTAAACACTAAATGCCATCAAATAAAATATTGGTTCCATGCCTCTAAAAAGAACACCCGATATATGCCGAAAGGTAAACAAATAAGTTCTTCAAGTGCTCACACTGTAGCCGCTGCGAGTAGAAGCGTGGCACAAATTTTGTCATTGTTAATTTGGCGTCGATCCTAACAGTTCAGTCTGTCCATTATGCGGAACATTTTGGGCGAAAAAATCACGGCCTGCATCCGTAACGAATTAATCTTGTGCTTGACTAGGGCGAGATCGCGGATTGTGCTTTT